>CM019067.1:172239932-172839932 GCA_009667805.1 Leptobrachium leishanense
TTAAATATTTTTTGTGCGTGTGCAGCCATTATCTAAGACTTTCTATATTAACCATGCACAGTGGCTTGCATCGCTTTCTCTATGAGAATATTGGATTCTTTTCAAGGAGCTGCGGGAACACACGCCTGTTATATATTTATACACAGTTGTGTTCAAAATTATTCAACCCCCAATGCTGTAAAGGGTTTTAGGGAATTTAGTGTACATTTGTAATTGTATTCAGAATGAAATCCTACAAGGACTTTTTAAAGAACCATATGCAACTAAAATGACATCAATTGGTTTTGTAATACAGTAGTAAATGTTTCTTTTGTGAATTCTTCATTGACACAATTATTCAACCCCTTAAAGACTACCACTCTGAAGAACAGAGGTTCATTCAAGTGTTTTCAATCAGGTATTGAAAACACCTGTGGATGTCACGGAGCAGCAATAAAGCATAATAAGTACCAATTAGGCAGCTTTAAAATGACTGTGATACTCAGCTCCTTCTAGACATTTACTGGTGTGGTTACAAACATGGTGAAGTCAAGAGAATGGTCCAGGAAGACAAGAGAAGAGGTGATTACTCTTCACAGGAAGGGCAATGGCTATAAGAAGATTGCAAAGATGTTAAACATACCAAGAGACACCATAGGAAGCATCATTCGCAAATTCAAGGCAAAGGGCACTGTTGAAACGCTACCTGGTCGTGGCAGAAAGAAGATGCTGACTTCGACTGCTGTGCGCTACCTGAAGCGTAGAGTGGAGAAAAGTCCCCGTGTGACTGCTGAGGAACTGAGAAAAGATTTGTCAGATGTGGGTACTGAAGTTTCAGCTCAGACAATATGGTGCCCACTGCGTAATGAAGGCCTTCATGCCAGAACTCCCAGGCGCACCCCCTTGCTGTCTCCAAAGAATAAGAAGAGTCGACTGCAGTATGCCAAAAGTCATGTGGACAAACCACAGAAGTTTTGGGATAGTGTTCTGTGGACTGATGAAACAAAATTAGAACTGTTTGGGCCCATGGATCAACGCTATGTTTGGAGGAGGAAGAACAAGGCCTATGAAGAAAAGAACACCTTGCCTACTGTGAAGCATGGCGGGGGGTCAATCATGCTTTGGGGCTGTTTTGCTTCTGCAGGTACAGGGAAGCTTCAGCGTGTGCAAGGTACCATGAATTCTCTTCAGTACCAGGAGATATTGGATGTCAATGTGATGCAGTCTGTCACAAACCTGAGGCTTGGGAGACGTTGGACCTTTCAACAGGACAATGATCCCAAGCATACCTCCAAGTCCACTAGAGCATGGTTGCAGATTAAAGGCTGGAACATTTTGGAGTGGCCATCGCAGTCATCTGACTTAAATCCGATTGAGAACCTCTGGTGGGACTTAAAGAAAGCAGTTGCAGTGTGCAAGCCTAAGAATGTGACTGAACTGAAGGCTTTTGCCCATGACGAATGGGCGAAGATACCCGTAGATCGCTGCAAGACACTTGTGTCAAGCTATGCTTCACGTTTAAAAGCTGTTATAACTGTAAAAGGATGTTGTACTAAGTACTAAGATTGAATGTCACTTGGGGGTTGAATAAAACTGATAATGATGTGAGCACAGAAAAGACATTTGTGGTTATTTCATTATAAGTGTTATGTTATATTTGTCTGACCTACACGTGCCTCTTTGATTTAATTGTAAGCAAGATGACTGAATGATCAAAATCAATGTCAAACTGGCCAAAACACTCAATTTCAGTGGGGGTTGAATAATTTTGAACACAACTATATATATATATATATATATATGCCATTGGGGAAGTGGCAACATAAGTTGGTGTTTCACAAAATAAAAATCCAAACTGTGGCAAGAGGAGCTTCACTGCAAAGAACAAGATGCCTGTGAGTTCCATGGAGAGTAATCTCATAATATTACACACAAAGATCTGTGTTGTCTCACAGCGTTAAACTGCGGAAGTATGGGAAAAAACATTTAATAGGCTATAATAAATACATAAAAAAAGGATAGAGTACAGAAGATGCACTAGAATTGATGTTAACCCCTTCGCTACCAAGATAGCTAGGGTTTCAAAAGGCAGCACCTGGTGCCCCGATATCTCGATCTGCTGATCTGCAGCCCAAAAGCAAATTAAATTTGTTTAGAATCGAATTTTGTTTCCTTTTGGGCTGCAGAAGGTGCGTTCAAAGTTTTATCCCTTTATAATGCCCAACAAGCTAAAACTGTAAAATCAGCGGATGAATGCTCTGAAATATCAGGCTTTCAGCAGCCAATGCAGGGAAAAATAGTCCTGCAGCTCAAACCTCTGTATCTCAATTTGGCAGTAGATGGGCTATCTACTGCCCAAATAGGTTATTCACAGAAATAACTATTTATTATTGTATAGTTAATTAAATATTATTTTACAAAAAAACACTGGTTTCTGACAATGTTTTTTGGAAAATCACTTGGTAGTGAAGGAGTTAAACAGGATTTGATAATAGAAAAAACATATACATAAAACAGATGCTCAATGGTCATGTTAACTATTGACATGTGTTACAAAGAATTGTAGCATGCAGGAATGATACACTATCAAATATCACTGTTTAATATATTTATCATAGATTTTATCATTGGTGCATGCTACATTTTCTCTGTAACACATGCCAATATGTCAGGGTTTTCGTCTGTATAAATAAATTATGAAGAGGAAAGATGAAAATTCAAGGTTTTGATCTGACCTTTTCAACCCCAACCACGGAAAGCGTAAAATATTGTTTGCCATGCTCATCTGCTCTCCTTTGCATCACATGTGAAAACTAGAAGGTCTTTGAGCAATAAAGGACAAAGAAAAAAAAAACCTCTCTTATCTCCAGGTGCAAGCTCGTCCATTGTCTACAAGAGTTCAAATTAATAAACTGACCAGTTTAGGCCCATGTCAGACAAGCGCACCTAGTGCGGCCGTGCGCCCGCACTTACCGGCGGCCGTCGCAGCTGCGTCATGCAGCGACGGACGACGGTCACACGCTTGTGCGCGTGCACGAACTGCGCGGGCAGCAAGCGTCCGTCTAGGGAACGGATCCGTTGATGCGCTAGAAAGCGCGTCAACGGAGCTGCAAAGTGCGATCCTCCATAGGAGGATCGCGATTTGCATAGCTGAGGCCAGTCAGCGGCAGCGGAGAGTGGAAGGAACGTCCACTCTCACGGACGTTCCTTCCACTCTGCAGTGCGCTCGTCTGACACGAGCCTTAAACTATGGAAACTTCTTGATCTACTCAGCCATAGAAATTTGGCAAATTTACTTGTCAAACATCTCCCCATTGTAAGATCAAGAAAGAAACTTAAAGCTATTGACAAGACGAAAATCAAAGACCTTGTTTTTCAACCAGAAACTGCAGTGAAAAAAAATGATTCGGAAAAAGGTTTTTCATACAACTAGAATCTCACAATTTGAATTGAATAAAAGAAACTATGCAATACTTTGAAACTATCGTCAAGATATTATAGACCCTGACAAAGGGACGGGATCTGTTTGTATCATACCTAAATTGGGATGTGTGTGGTATAAAGATATGTGTAAATCAAGGACATTTCATGATACCAGAATTATGAGTTTGAAAATGCTTTATCTAGTAATGAGAAGAATTGTAGGCACGTGGTGAACCAAAGTTTAAGGAAAGATTGTAAATTTAATGACGCTTGTTACTAAAACTAACAGTATATTTAATTAACTGTCAGCGACCCATACCTAAACTAATACAAACTATTAATTTTAGGGCCAATAGATTATATTTTGGGGGAAGACCGTGCCAACCAATATAAAAATAGTTTTATATAAATAAAACTTCTAGGTCTTACAGACCTCCCTATACCTATTAACTCTTAGTCACCATAACCTTTTTTTAGAAGACCCCACACCATTGGCTCTTGGTCTGAAAGTGCCATCTACTGGCCAGGTAGTATAACACCTGGACAGATACCGGGAGTTAATCAATATATCTATAAATGTTGACACATATTGATAATTAGATTCAGACGGGTGGGAGATAACTTTAAAAAGGGGAAACTCCAGACATTGAGATGCAAGAAAATCCAAAACTCCATCCAGAGACTCCATTCACGGATCCATATCTCTGTTTATAATTGGCAATCCCAGATCTCAGACCAGACCCTACCCGAGCAGCATAACTTATCTAGATCGGTAAAGTATAACTTTTATTCTCCTGTACTATTGCCCCACATCTGAATTTAATGTGATAAAAAGTTATGTGCCATTGTAGTTGGTTGTTTTTAATAATAAATCGTATCCACCGTACAAGGTGTCACTCTCCCTGAGGGATAAAGAGTAATTCAATCACGCTGGGTCAATGGTAAACATCAGAATAATATTAATCGTGGATTTTACTGCAGGAAACCCACAGATAATATTAAACTACAGGAGACTACTTGTGCTCCTTAAATATAATTGAATTACTTATATTCCGAAAGTGGGAGTTGTATCCTTGTATGAGAATCATAGAGATAGGTTCCTACGTCACGCAAAGGGTTGAGATTAAAATGGTAATTTGACACACCCATTCCTAAATCATTACTGATTTGCATTGCAAGCCATAGTATAACCAAAATAATAAAGCAGGTGTTTAATACTTTTGAATACACTGCATTGTTTCATGGTTGGTTGGTTCTGACACTCATAACCCCTTGGTTATCCAGTGCCAGGATAGAGTATTGGCTAATTATTGTAAGAGAAAAAAGATGTCATCTGCGCTCGTTTCTATGTATTTCCATGTACAACAAAACACTATCAGGTGGTTTTATTTTGTTTTAATGGCCAATGAAACATAAGCTCACTCGCCCCGCCAAGGCACCTCTTTGTAGAGTGAGTCCTAACCAATGTACCAAAAGCTGCTGTTCTGAGCAACTACATGCCCCTCCTGCTGCTTTTCAGCTAAGGAGAGGCAGACAAAATGGTGGGTTTATTTATACACGCACCAAACACTTCCCATTTGGGGTTGAAAACAAAAACATGGAAAAAGGAACAGCAGCAGAAATGACGAACTGGTGTTACAGCATAATATACATACAGAAAAAATGGCGTCGCGCCTATACTCACCAGAGCAGCTGCAACAGCCAGGAGTAACAGCCCAGTTCATGTATAAAACATAACAAGAGAAAAAAGATGTCATCTGCACTCGTTTCTATATATTTCCATGTACAACAAAACACTATCAGGAGGTTTTAGTTTGTTTTAATGGCCATTGAAACGTAAGCTCACTCGCCCCGACAAGGCACCTCTTTGTAGAGTGAGTCCTAACCAATGTACCAAAAGCTGCTCTTCTGAGCAACTACATGATCTGTGATCTGTGTTGTTTTATGGTGGCATATATTGGTGAAGGTGTTTACGTCGTCAATCGAGGTACTGTGATTGCTAAGGACTTGACAATAAAATTTTATCATTGATTATTTTATGTTACGCAGTCTATGCTTTCATTGCTATTTTATTATCTTAAAATATCCAGATAGAGTCTAAAGAACTCAGATTTCTTAATATATTACGCTAACTGAATCATTATATATAATTATGATATTAGCGCCGTAAGGCTGGAGGCACTATTTTATCAAATCTTAATTATTAAGGTCCAAAATTTCTGACATATAGTTGTGGTTTCTATTACCAAATTCTGTTTAACATCAATTATATTGCACCTTATGGACTCTACCCTTTTTTATATAGTTTTGTGACACAGGGTTGTATGAGTGTTTCATTGTGTTTTTCCAGTGGGGCAGCAGAAATCATTTATTGATTCTGTTAAAAATGGCACTTGGACTATTATCTCCCCAGGACATAAGTGAGAGCATTACTATTATTATTTATTATTATTATTTTGGAGCGCCTTCACTCGGTATATATATCCTTTTTCTTTAATAAATACACGCCTGAAAAAGTTTACAATTGACTGTATGTTAAAAAATCAACAGCTATGATCCAGCATATCTTGTTTTTAGTTTTATTTTTAGAAGGACCATCTCATAGATGTAAGCAAGCTTGACACAAGATCATTTATACTGTTAAGTGATAATGTGGAAAATATCTGCTCCTTCGTTTGCTGCCAGTATCAACATTTAATACAATATTAATCCCTGAACAGCATGTGGATCACAATGTGATTTCCCTGACCTTGGATTCTGGTCATTAAATAACATTCACTATACTCTCTGATGCAGAATTTCCCTTATCCATGTTTATCTTTAAATCCTACACACATGGCATTGTTCATTGTATTTACGAAAATGCCTTGTTTCTTAAATGCTCTTTTTAAATGTAACCTGTGATGTACAATGTATAGCGATGAATAAATGAGTAAAATAATCAGTATTTATGTAACTTGACTATAAATGTCATCTCTGTGTCAGCTTTAAACATCAGGGAGTGCTAAAGTAAAAACTTAATGGGCTGGTTTATAGGTGATACAATCTTATCACGCTATTGTTATTTCAGGATAATAAAGAAATTGAGTTTCCAATATAGTCAATTTTTCCTGTTCTGATAAAAGTCTGTAATGGTTTGTTGCACTTTATGCTTTTAAATGTTTTATTAGTTACACAGCGAATATAAAAGCAATACTCCCAGAGAAAATATGAGCGAAAGAGACACGGTGAATTAACAGCCAAACAAGAAAAAGCAACATTATGCGTAAAAGAGAGCAAAAAACCATGGCAAGGCATTGGAAGGATCAATACAATGAAAAAAACATGGACGAAAGAAATAAAACATGAATGGGTAATTAGAAATTAAAAATGAACTCAAAGCAATGGCAAAGATAGACCTGTAACAGTGGATGGTCTGTATTCTGGTTCTGGCAGTGTGACGAGTCTAACTCCTGAATAACGGGCATGGAGGGGAGCAACTACAGTTATTTATAAAGTGCGAAGATATTTTGCAGCGTGTACAGTGGGTGGAACGAACACATATAAAATTAACAAATATGTTTATATACGGGGAATGATATGATATGATGACCCTGTTCTAGTGAGCTCACAGTCTAAGAGGAGTGGGGCAACACACAGAGGTGAGAGTAAATAGCAAATTATGAGACGTAATGGGATGCATAGGGGCTGCATAGAAGATAGATTAGAAAATGGGGGGGTTATGGAGTCATGTGACAGGCTTCTCTAAAGTAATTCAATCCAAGAATATAATCCAATGGTGCCAGATTAGATAGCATCAAAGTGCTAATATTGATGAACTAGCAACAAAGGGAATATGCTCCATATCCATTATCCTTTCTACCCATTGTATCAAATCCCTCATGGATGGAACCAAGCAATGTTTCCAAAAAACAGGAATCAGGGGCATAGCTGCTGTAGCATATGTGCTAATAGATATTTTTTATACAATTTGCAAGGGAAAGGGGAGAACATATAAGGGGTTTTTGGGAGAGCACCGAAATGTCACCAACATTTTGGTTCTCTCTAGTTCACTTAAGCGAGTTAAATTCGCCGACCCTGCAGTGAATTCAGCATTCTCAGGGTGCCCAAGGTTCTGCGAATCAATCTGACAAACGCATCCTATAACTGCCACAAAACTACCGAATCGATCGGGAAAACGTCACAAATCCGGCAAACCAATACGAAAAGCCACCGAACACAGCCACAAACTCACCGAAAAAAGTTGACGCTCAACCGACCACACCACCAAATCAATCCTCAAGCAGCTGACGACCCAACAAGAAGATCGCCGACCAGCCCTCTGAACAGGGAAATAAAAAAAAATGCAACATTTAAAACGCATTTTGAAAAATACTAGTGCATGAAAATGCCTGGAAATAATCTATAAGGTCCTATGAATAATAATAAAAAGGTGTGTTACAGAATTTTAAAAATAATGTCATGTAAAAGAAAGATCAGAATTAAACATTATGCAGAAAAAATCTCGACAAATGCCTATAAATCCTAAGAAATAAATAAAGGGACTTTTTGCTGCAAATGAAAAGAATAAATGGTTTAATAAATATTTAAGAAAAATGGGGAATTTATTTTACATTGAAACCTATGTGATTTGCCGCTTAAACCTGTTGAATGAAACCACTGAACATCAGGACATTTCACTGACATTTTGGTGCTGTTCGGTGTTCTCTGAACAGATTAACCATTACCTCCCTATGGGGATTTGAATGCCGTCGAAGGTCACCATATTTCGCTGTCAATTCATCTATATTTGGAGTATCGCCAGCTTTTTTTTAAATATATATTTAAGATTTTTATTTTACAAATGAAAGGTCACAGACCGACCAGCAATGTTGGGCTCGCAGGGCCAAATAGCACACGTTCAAAAGAAACAATCATAGCATGAAAGAGGAGGGAGGTCTTCACAAGAAAGCAGCAAAATAGTGCTGGATGGTTGGAGTAGAGGTAACATCACTGTTCTACAACCATAGGGAGAGAGACTGTGGAGACACAGGTTCAATTCCAGCAAGGGCACCTCTCCAGTAAGTGTCCTTAGGTAAGACACCCAACAGTACATACTCACCACCCAGAATCCACAGCAATAAAACTCACAGTAATGTGCAGTGTGTATGAGCTTATCACAGAGCTCCAAAGCAATAAAACTCACAATAATGTGCAGTGTGTATGAGAGTATCATAGAGCTCCACAGGAATAAAACTCACAGTAATGTGCAGTGTGTATGAGCTTATCACAGAGCTCCAAAGCAATAAAACTCACAATAATGTGCAGTGTGTATGAGAGTATCATAGAGCTCCACAGGAATAAAACTCACAGTAATGTGCAGTGTGTATGAGTGTATCACAGAGCTCCTCAGCAATAAAACTCTCAAATAGTTATAAACATAATTATAATTATATAAAAATATAGGAATTCTGAAAAGTTAAAAAAATTTACTTGCTCCTGTGCTGTTATTACTATTGTGGATAAATATAAGGGACGGTTGGATTCTCACTAAGAGAGCAGCAATATATTCAGGACTGTCTTGAAAAGGCCTGCTTTTACATTGCTAGAATAATATATTTAAATAAATTATATATAAAAATAACTATTATTGAGATAAATAATATTAAGATGCTAATTATATTTAAAATGTATATGTTAAACATTAAAATAGCAATATGACCATATTGTCCCCACTACTGCTTGTCGTTTTGGCAGGGAGGCAGTTAAATCCCAGGTGGTCCAGTGGTTACAGGACTCACATGAGCATAGTGGGAAGACACAGTGCACCCCCATCATTACAGCATGGTGGGAGACACAGTCAGACCCGGATTAAGATCTCAATGGGCGTGGAGCTGAAGAGATTTTGGTGGCTTTTTTTGTAATTTTTTTGCGAAATGAAAACATATTTTTGATTATTTAATAGTGCAGATACAGGTATATATAACCAGGCAGTTACTGTGTGATTAACTTTTCATTCAGATTTCAATTAGACATGTGCATTCGTTTTAGTACTAAAACGATTTAGTCCGAATTTTGGGATAATTTAGTTTTCGTATGACTCAAGAGATACGAAACTGCTCAGTACAAAAAACGAAAGAAACTAAAAAAAAATGCTCTACATTTTAGTTTCAGTCCTTTTTGTGATATTACATTGAGTGAAGGAGACCAGCAATGAAGAGTGCAACATCGCAAAGCTATGTATGCTTTATCCTTCCCGACCCCTACCCAAAAATCTGACGGTGATAGAGCTCCAGAATACTCACTCGCAGCACAGACAGCCAGCACAGGAGAGTAAACCTGTACTTAACCCTTGCATGTCTATGAGACAGACAAGATGATAAAAGCAGCTGGAGAAGGAAAACATTCAAATAAATCACACTGAAAGCTAATGACAGAGGAGGGCTGGATAGTAAAAACCCCTTTATAACAAGCAGCGCTGGGAGAAGAGAGGAACTTTATAAAACGTGTGTTATCTCCCCTCCCGTTCTGCATAATAGGGGCTTAGGTCTAATACATTTTATATTATCCCGGAGCACTATATAAAACGTGTATTATAGATGAAAAAAGGGGGATAAAGTCCCTCTTTTCTCCCAGTGCTGCTTTTTATAAAGGTTTTTTTTCGTCTGATACATTTAGTATCCAGCTCTCACAGTTACTCTGTCATTATGAGCCTTCAGTGTGATTTATTTGAATGTTTTCCCTGGATTTAAAGTGCTTTATTTTATAAAAAAATAAAATTGCACCAGTCATCTCTTCTCTGAGCTTTCAGACCGATTTACGTAAATTTTTTCCCTCTCCCATGCTTTTATATTCCTATCTGTCTCCCCCACAGAGATACAAAGTTTAAGTAAAAGTTCCCTTTCCTGTGCTGATAAGCATTGCATTCCGAAGTTCTGCACCCTCCACATGCCAATGCAGTAGGATGTTCTATACAGAGAGGGGCATTAATTAATGCAGAAGGATGTTCTATACATTACACAGAGAGGGGTATTAATGCAGGAGGATGTTATATACATTGTACAGAGAAAGGTATAAATTGAGGAGGATGTTCTATACAGAGAGGGACATTAATTAATGCAGGAGGATGTTCTATACATTATACAGAGAAGAGCCTTTTTTTTTTAGCCCTTTAAATCCAGTGGCTGCTTGTTATATTATCTCTCCGTACAATGTATCAGGCTCAGCTGTTACAGTAATTGACTGTAACAGCGCTCAGAGTTTCAGTAAAACAAGAAAATAATATTGTTATAACCTCTTATATATAAAATTATTATTTACTAGTTTTACTGACACTCTGAGCGCTGTGATGAGCAGCAGTCAGTTACTGTAACAGCTTTGCCTGACACACTGTGCTGAGAGTGAGAGATACTGTAACAAGCAGCGATCCCAGCCCTCTGAGGAGCCACTACAATAGTGATTGTATCCACTGGTTTTCGGATGAATGAAATTAGTTTTCATACTAAAGAACTGAAAACAAAATTCTTTAGCAACTAAATAAATTGCATTTTAGGACTAATCCATTAGTTCAAAACGAAATTTTGTGCTGTGCACATGTCTAATTTCAATCATTCAAAGGGTATAAAAAATGTTTTTCCCATTTCATCATCCAAACCTTTGTGGTTTATATATTCTATAGGGAATTCTTGTTAAAAAAATGGGAAATGGGAACCTGTTACTGCATTTTTCTGAGAAAATATAAAATTGTAACCAAAGAATGAAAAAATTAAATATTTCCCTTGTGTTTTGGAACATGTTTTTTTACGAATAATATGACTATCAGGGTTATTCAAAGAGAATCGAAAAGTCATCATACGTTTGGTGACTTTTCGTTCGCTTCAATTCAGCGCGATTTGGCGATTCTATTTCGGCGACCCTGCGGTGTATTCAGCAAGCACCACAGGGTCCCTGAATGGCAAGGAAAACCCGCCGCAAACCCGCCGAACACTCACCGCAAAACCCACAGAACACTCACCGCAAAACTCGCAAAACCCGCTAAACAGCTGGATTTATCCCACCGAATAAGCCAGAGAAACCCGAGCAGCCGCCGATCGCAGCACAGAGCAGCCGCCGGAAAAAGCCGACACCGCAGACAAATGGAGTGAAAAAAAAAGGTTTGCTTGAATGTTTGAAAAGTGAAACGCTGTTTGCAAAGAAACTACTGAACGAAAATGTCTGAAATTTACATATAAGATCCAAAGAATGATACTAAAAAGGGCTGTTACAGAAAAAAAAAGATTTAAAAAAACAGAAAAAAACTTTCACAAAAAATCCTGAAAAATGCCTAAAAGATCCTAAAAAAATCTATAAATGAAGAGACTTTTTGCTGCAGAATTTTATAATTAACGGTTTATTAGATATTGAATTAAAACGGGAATATTTTTAACATTGGAGCCTATGGGATTCGCCTGAATAAATCTGCCGCATGAAACCACCAAACAGCAGGGCAATTCGGCAACTTTTCACTGCTGGTTTTTGTCCTCTAAATAGACGAAGCATTGCTTCACTATGGGGGTTTCACTGCCCTCGAACAGGCACCCAACAGGCACCGTATGTGCAGACAATTTGCCAAGATTTGACGAACTGCCTGCTCTCTGAATAGCCGAATGGTAGGCTTGTGCACCAATTTTTTTTTCGGTTCGATTCAGTTAGATTTGTTCGGATGTTTAAAATTTTCGATTTGGCTCGTTTCGACCGATTTCTGTTTCGATTTGGTTCGGTTCGGCTCGTTTTTCGTGTACATTTTTTTTTTTCGGAATATCGACCATTTTTCGTATTTTTGGGTCAGTTTGCTCGTTTTTTGTATCTACTTTTTGTGATTTCGGAAATTTTCGTTTTTTTCGGAACGTCTGTTCTCCTCGTTTCAAAGTGTCTAACTCTATTCGTTTTGACGTAAACTACTATGGTTTACTTTTTTATACTTTATATATTTTTTTATAATAAATTTTTGGTTTGTTTTTCGGATCCGATAATTCATTCTGTCGATACGATAATTCTTGCGATTCTATCGTGTTTTTTTTTTATTAAATAAAGATCCTTTTTTTCTTATGAATATACATTTCACAACTTTATTTAATCACATTAAAAAAATGGTATGAAAGCCAAGGAACAAAAAAAAAAGAACAAAACAATTTAAAAAGCGCTAAACTGACCCGAATGGTCTGACTTTAAAAATAAAAACCAGAACAAAAAGGTTTTAAAACGGAAAAATAGTTGATCAAAATGATCTGAAACTAAAAAAAAAACAAATAAAATGATTTAAAACAGACAAAAAAAATTAACCCTTTCGCTGCTGAGGCATTTCACGACTTCCCTTCACGCCTGTGTGCGGTCTGCTGCTGAGCTAATTTTTAACAGTTTCGCTCCTCTTGTTTAAACGCGTTTTTTTGAAGCCTTATTTTATAATATGACCCAGACATGTTATATATTGTTCTTTCCGGCAGACTCGGCAGATGATTCATAATATATCATTATCATATGTATGCGTCATGTCCTGTCTGTATATTATAACAAAAAATGCAATAAAATTAGAATTTTCAATGTTTGTTTTACAAGGTGTAAAGTGTTTTTTTCACATTTTAACATGCGAGTGTTTGCGGTTATATTTTATGAGTTGCGTTTGTTAAAAAAAATTGAAATGGGGACTTGTTATATTTTTTTGGGTGAAAATTACACTATTTTTAACAAACGCACCCCATACAAAAATCCTTAGTGCAGCATCATTGTTCACATTATAATTGAAATGGGAACAATATTAATGCATAAACAAAACAAAACCAAAAACCTGTTTATGTTTTTTTATATTTAAATTTTTTATAATTTTTAACATTGTGCAGACCGTAGAGGCCCTGACAGGTCTCCTCCCCTCCCAGACCCTACGCACGCCGGTTCACACAGCACTCCGGGGTCTAGGCAACCACAAGATCAGCAACACAAAAACCCTATCCACAGTATATATAAAGAATGGGGGAGATCTCTGCTTTGGATTTATAATTCACAATACCCAATAACCTGACTGTTTTTCTTCTCCCAGTATCCTTACACATATGTCAAAACAATAAGAAACCCATTTGGCCTAGTGTAATTCTGTGGGTATTTTTTTAAAATTGTCAAAAAGATGGCAATTTTGTACTTACTCCAGATGGAGCCTCCAGGCTCTCCTCTTGGAATATCAGCATATGAGTTTGAGGGAAAAACTCACTAAACTTCTCCCCAGATGGCACCGGAATGGCAAGGTTCATTTGGAGAGAGGTTTAGTGAGTTTTTTGGGTCCCCGTGAACAAGAAGTGAATACCCAAAAGGCCAATAACACCAGAGCCAGGTTAAGTCTCACCAAATGTGAGTGTGCAGCGGTCATTTACATAAATTGAAAAATAAGAGGCAGTCTGCACTATTGTTTTTCCTTCATTTCATCTTATATGATATACGGAGACACCAGGAGTACACGAATAAGGACATCAAAGTGTATGTGTTATTTGAAGACTTGATTGAGTGCGCTGTACCTAATTCACTAGTTTTGGACTGATTTGGCCTATTATTATTTTTTTGGGGGAACCACCACTAGGGTACATAGCGACTATATTTGCGTTGGATTGAGGGTATCATTTTTTGGTGTGGCGCTCCACTTTTCTCTTGACACATATTCTGATAAATATAATAGAGCCTAACTGGCCAACATTAAAATGTCAAATCTCCTCATATACATGACAAGGAAGAAAAGTTCTCTTCTTTAAACCCACATATATTACATAGAAGGATAATTTTTTACTCATAAGATGCAAATCCAATATGAGTAGATTCACACCTAGGGATAGTGTGCATACTTCTAGAGCTAAATCCTTCTGAACCCAAGTGATGTTAGCCAAAATAAGAATGCTTAAAAATAATCCCCTCCAGTTCCCTAAACTGGTTATGAGCATATGTTCTACGGGGGTACATAACATTGAAAACCCATAGGATTATAACAAGATCCTAAGAACTAGACATGTGCACAGCACAAAATTTAGTTTTGAACTAATGGATTAGTCCTAAAATGCAATTTATTTAGTTGCTAAAGAAATTCGTTTTCAGTTCTTTAGTATGAAAACTAATTTCATTCATCCGAAAACCAGTGGATACAATTACTATTGTAGTGGCTCCTCAGAGGGCTGAGATCGCTGCTTGTTACAGTATCTCTCACTCTCAGCACAATGTGCCAGGCAAAGCTGTTACAGTAACTGACTGCTGCTCATCACAGTGCTCAAAGTTTCAGTAAAACTAGCAAATAATATTTTTATATATAAGAGGTTAGAACAATATTATTTCCTTGTTTTACTGAAACTCTGAGCGCTGTTACAGTCAGTTACTGTAACAGCCGAGCCTGATACATTGTACTGAGAGATAATATAACAAGCAGCCAATCTCAGCGCTCACAGCCACTGGATTTAAAGGGCTAAAAAAAAGGCTCCTCTCTGTAATAATGTATAGAACATCCTCCTGCATTAATTAATGCCCCTCTCTGTATAGAACATCTTACTGCATTGGCATGTGGACGGTGCAGAACCTCGGAATGCAATGCTTATCCAGCACAGGAGAGTGAACTTTTACTTAAACTTTGTATCTCTGTGGGGGAGACAGACAGGATTATAAAAGCAGGGGAGAGGGAAAATATTTACGTAAATCGGTCTGAAAGCTCAGAGAAGAGAAGATGACTGGCGCAAATAGATTTTTATAATAAAATAAAGCACTTTAAATCTAGGGAAAACATTCAAATAAATCACACTGAAGGCTCATAATGACAGAGTAACTGTGAGAGCTGGATACTAAATGTATCAGACGTAAAAAA
This sequence comes from Leptobrachium leishanense, assembly GCA_009667805.1. Lineage (NCBI taxonomy): Eukaryota > Metazoa > Chordata > Amphibia > Anura > Megophryidae > Leptobrachium > Leptobrachium leishanense. Next base: position 172,255,177 of record CM019067.1, read on the forward strand.
AAACTTTATAACAAGCAGCACTGGGAGAGGAGAGGGACTTTATATAAAACGTGTATTATAGATGAGGAAAGGGGGATAGTGCTCCTGGATAATATAAAATGTATCAGACCTAAGCCCCTATTATGCAGAGCGGGAGGGGAGATAACACGTTTTATAAAGTCCCTCTCTTCTCCCAGTGCTGCTTGTTATAAAGGGGTTTTTACTATCCAGCCCCCCTCCTCTGTCATTAGCTTTCAGTGTGATTTATTTGAATGTTTTCCTTCTCCAGTTGCTTTTATCATCTTGTCTGCCTCATAGACATGCAAGGGTTAAGTAAAGGTTTCCTCTCCTGTGTTGGCTATCTGTGCTGCAAGTGAGTATTCTGGAGCTCTATCACTGTCAGATTTTCGGGTAGGGGTCAGGAAGGATTACACATACAAACCTTTTCTGTAGCTTTGCGATGTTGCGCTCTTCATTGCTGGTCTCCTTCACTCAAAGTAATATCACAAAAAGGACTGAAACTAAAATGTAGTGCATTTTATTTTAGTTTCTTTCATTTTTTGTACTGAGCAGTTTCGTATCTCTTGAGTCATACTAAAACTAAATTATCCCAAAATTCGGACTAAATCGTTTTAGTACTAAAACGAATGCACATGTCTACTAAGAACCCAACATTAAAGTGACCAGGTGTTCCGTTCTGATATTCATACTTCACACACATAAATTTTTTAACCCTATATGAAGGTTAAATATAGTATTAACATTTCTGTAACGGTATCAAAGAAAAAAGGAGAGAAAAAAGAAGACCTTAAGGAGAGGTCGAGCTGAATATGATTGAATGGCAAGACTTTATATATTCTGGACGTAACAGGGCCATGTGACATCTCCAACTGGAGTCATACGTTGTATGGGGATGATTATAGAGAACAAGGGGAGTTAGAGTTTATTTATAAAGCTACTTTTTTTATACATATTTTTATTAATGGATCAGATACACAACAAACAGTTGAGAAGACCAACAAGGTAGATAGATCCATCGTTCACTCAGCGGTAACAGTAGGCAACATCAACAATAAAAGGGAAGAGGTACATACATTTATTTCCGAACTACAGTTGGGCCATAGAGTAAAGGGAAATCACCACCTGATCATGCACTGCAGGGCAATAAACCACATGGTTAGATAGAGGCTAATAACTGAGAAAGGATGATATCAGAAGGTCAGGGATCAGAGGCGGCCCTTTTAACATTTGCTGTGAGTACCAGGCTGACTAAAGGAAAGTGTTTGTGTCTCAACAACTATTAAGTCACAGCCAGAAGGATCTATATAAGCAGGGACCAATTAGTAAAGAATCTTTTGATCTTGTCGACCTAATGTAAGAAGGCCTCCATCCAGTCATGCAGAAACATGGAATAAAGTCTGTCATACAGCATGTGAAAGGAGGGAAGAGTGGTAGAGATCCATTGAGATGATATAGCCTTCTTGCCAGTGGTGGCCAGAAAACAAAGTCAAAACCATTGTTGCTTAGAAACAGGTTGGAGTTGCGTGGAAGGGTGGTGGTTAAATATTAGATGTGCAGGAAATGTGTACTTAAGTCGCCACCTAATGGTCTATTGGTGTCTAATGTAATAAGTCGCGATAAAAGGTTAAAACAATAAAATAACAAGTAAGACACACACTGATGAAGCTGCATTCAGCGAAATGCGTTTACGGTGTTTTATTACATTTTACTTTATTTTAAATATCTCAATTAAACCAAGTTGTTTACATTCCCAACGCCTTTTATTTTCTGTTGGTGCAATCGATGGAAACCATCGCTCCTGAGAACTGCTGATAAGGAACACACAAGGGGGACCGGTGTCCCGTTAATTCACCGGCTGCTTTACGGTTGGTGACACTTTTTAAAGGGCACTGGAGCATGTGAGTAATTCTCTATTTTCTGCCTTATTATATATGCTCCATTCAGTCTGCACATTGCACTTTCTTGTTTATACCGAGGAAACCATCTGGGAGTATCCTACAATCAAACTTTTTCCGTGAGGAATTGAAATAACTGCCTGTCAGCGCAAGTGCTGGTATCCACCTACAACCATTGATTGGTAGTTAAATATGGCCCATTCAGGATAGGAAGGTGCAGCACAGAGAAGCAGAACCTCAACTGTATTCCAAAACAATTGAATAAAAGGGCAGGCCCACAAACAGTGCCACAAGTCTGTAGAGTGGTGTTGACTTTTAAGGCAGTGATCATTTGGTAGTAATTGGGCTGGGCCATTCTAGTAGGTGGCTTGTATACACAATACACAATGCACAATGTAATAGTTTATAAAGATTTTCCCATTAGCTAGAGGAGGGAATGAGTTTTTGTGAGGAGGTTGTGGCATTGATTAAGTCCTAGGGAGCGAGGACAGGAAAATTTAGAAAGCGATTTAAAAATTGCATTCCAAGGCGCAGCCGTGGGCAACACTGCCCGTAACAAAGCATATAAATAAAGGTAGGAAGTGGCGATGTGGTCTCAGCCTTCATGGAATGACATCTTTGCCCTTATATCCATCTAACTACTGGACAAATAATTTGATGCACAGCAGGAAGAAGTTAGATGGCTGATATATCTGATTTGGAAATATGAATAATTTTGCTAAGTAGTTGGGCAAAATTCTGATTCACAGTTATTTAAATGTCATTTCTGCTGTCAAATGATGCCATTGTCAAAGTTACCTTTAACAGAAAAACATCACATTTTCAGCCCATTGAACACTATTTTACATAATGTTCCTGTTTTCATTAGTTGTGCAACCATGAACTTTGCAATAGAGGTCAAAATTACTCTCTGCTTCATGCTTTCTGTTCCACACGGGTCATTAGCATGACTAATGTTTACAATTTGAAGGTCACAATGTTCTCTTTCAGAAGACGTCACCACATAATGATGAAACTTCACAACACTATTCAGGGACTTCTTGACTGATGATATAAAACACAGAAACAATCAAGGTCTCTGCAGCAGAAGTACTACTGAAATAACCGAGTAAACATATTCCTTAAACCTTGCAGGAGAACACTTTTATATACTGTATATGAGATTTTCACACTCAATCTTGTGTTTAACATGCCATTCAATTTCCAAATACATATTAATGTAAGTGCATCACATATTCTATAAACTGTTAGCCTCTTTTCTTAAAAGTACTGTATAACAATATTAATGTAAAATGTTTTCTTCCTTCTTTCTTCCTATTTGTTTTTCCATCAGGTCTATTCAGTAAAAGGTGAAACTCTGGAGCAGAGGTGGCCCTATAATCAGTAAATAGTGAACCCTAAGGCAAACCTCAACTGTGAGGCCCTATTATTGTGCAAAATTGTAGAAATTAGTCTTAAAAAAACATAATTAGAGAAGGCTCATACAGTTGTCCTGGAAGATTGGTGTATGTTACTGTAAGAGCATATTTGTGTGGTATAACAGTCCTCCCACAAATGTGTGCATGCTGAAAAGCTACACAGATACCATTATACGAGGCCCTTGTTTGAGTGAGGCCTTAGGCGACCGCCTATTTGGCCTAATTATAGAGCTGTCACTGCTCCGGAGAATTGGCAGGATAAGAGAACAATCTAGTCCAAGGGTCTGCAATCTTAAACACTCAAAGAGCCATTTGGACCCGTTTCCCACAAAAAACAAAACACTGGGAACCCCTTTTGACATCTAAAATGAAGATAACACTGCATATATAATTTTTACCTTTATGCTATGTATAAAAAACTATAGTGTGTTGCATTAATATATGCATTTTGTGCAAGTAAAAGAAAGTAAAAAATACAACAATTTGCCCTGTGGTGGGGAGGGGTACTCTAGTCTAAACTTAAACTTTTAATAATATTAAAAAAAAGCATCTAAGTCCACACAAAGCAGGCAATCGCCATGTCATTAATATAAATAAAAAAATATTTCAATTAATGCAGTCATGCCATGATTGATGACATTTATTTATAATTATTATATTTCTTCTCCCCACATTTACAATTAATAACCCCCCCAGGCCCCACATATATAATAATCCCCAGGTCCCCAAAATACCTAATTTCAGTCCTCTTCTTCACCTGTTCTGGTGCGCATTGGCTGTCCATCATGCTGAGGGCATTGGGTTATCCCCACTCCCCTCACTCTCTATTGGACAGCCAATGGGACCTGACGTCTTTCATCACGCTGCGCCCAGGGCAAGGTAAGCAGGCGCAACGTTGATGGGAACAGGGCAGACAGTGGCCGGCGGAGTCTGGGGGAACCCGGGTTGGGGCCAGCTGTGCCCTAGGCGGTTGACTAGCAGGAGTGCCGTGCCAGAAGCCGCAGCAGGGCGATAAAAGAGCCACATGCGGCTCCCGAGCTGCGGGTTGCCGACCCCTGATCTAGACCAAATAGCCGATTTGGAAAGTAAGCTAAATGGGAGTTTTTTTCTGGTTTGGCTATTTTTGACCTGGATTTTTCACTTCTCCTGCCAATTCTCCTGAGTTTTACCTTTAGTGAATAGACCTGTATATTTTCTCAGAATCATACAGATGACTTATGAAATTATCAAACTTATCAAAACAATAGTAGAAGCATTTCACAGCTTTACATTTCAAATGTTAATATAAATCACAAAACAAATTAAACCATTCAATCCATTCTTAAAACAAATGAACATTTAAAGTACATCAATATATTGCCAAAGAGGGTGGAAAATAAAGGGTTTTGAATTCTTCAGTCACTCATACCATGTGTTTATTAGGGTTACTATTTCTGCTTTTCTTATTTTTATGGTTAGGGTTACTTTTATGGTTATTGCTTCTGCTTGTTTTATGATTAGAGTTACTGTTAGGGTTGCTGTTTCTGGGTCATACTTCTAGCACTGGAGCCAACAACAGGGCCAGGTAATCCGTGCTTGAGCCTATCTGGGCCTGTTCTTCCCCTTGTCTGGCCCAGCAACTCCATCCATGCTGTTCCTACACTAGCTTCTTTACATCCATCCTCTGCTGCTACTCCACTGCCTGGTCCTGTTTGCTGCTAGTACACTACCAGCTCCTGCCTAGCTGTGAGTGCACTACCTGGTCAATACTGTGCTAACTCCTGTCTACTCCAGGTACATCATGTTCCACCTCTGTGCCAAGTGTACTTGGCCTTAGCCAGCATTGCAGCAACTCCACCGCTAACACCTGCCTTGCCTGTTAAGCACAGGGAGCACTAAGTACAGTAAGCTTGGGCTGAAAAGCGCAAGCCCCGAATCGCTAATGGGTTATTTAACCCGTTAGCATTCGGAATGTAATATGGTCCTCCCACGCTAGGGCAACCAAAGCTAACAAGCTCACACAGCTGAACGCTAACGTTAGCGTTATGGATGTAATATGGCCCATTCCCTTTATGCGGACCTTCTGTACTCCTCCCCTTTAATGATAGAAACATAGAAACATAGAAAAATGTCGGCAGATAAGAACCTTTCGGCCCATCTAGTCTGCCCAATTACATGGATACTTTACCTGGATTTATCTTTTGTTTAGGATAGCCTTATGCCTATCCCATGGCTGCTTAAATTCAATTACTGTTTTGGCCTCTACCACTTCTACTGGAAGACTGTTCCATGTATCCACCACCCTCTCAGTAAAATAATGCTTTCTGATGTTACTTTTAAACCTTTGCCCCTCTAATCTAAGACTATGTCCTCTTGTTTTGCTACTTTGTTTCCTTTTAAATATACTCCCTTCCTCTACCTTGTGAAGGGATGTGCTTGCAGGAGACCCATTTTAAAATGGCTGCTCACCCCAATTTATACCTGCCTTCGAACCTTGCGCAAATCCTTGCTACTTCCCCTTCTAAGTCCAGGGGTGTCCATACTGGTCCATAATAGAGATTAGTTCCAACTTTATCATACACTTCTTTCGGAATTTAAATTGTATGACGTTTGGCGTCTCCTACACCTGGGTGAGACTGATTATTCTTTCTACTCCATGGCACATAAATCTTACTCTAGTCTGGATTATTTTTTGGTCCGGGAGAAGTTTTGTTGATGGTTCAGACATTTGAGATACGGACTATCACTTGGCTCGATCATGCTCCTGTGGAATTTCTCCTCTGTGATCCCTTGTCCTCTTCTGGTAAGATTCCCTGGCAGCTAAATGAGTCTCTACTGACCCATCCTGAGGTTAGGGAAGAATTGCAAAGGGAACTACCCCAGTTCTTTCTGGAAAACTCTTCACCTGACATCTCGCCCCATACTTTGTGGCAAAAGCATATGGTGGTGGTGAGGGGTATCCTTATCAAGTGTGGTTCCATAATTTAAAAAGCGAGATGAGGCCCACAGACTTGATCTTGATCTTTTACAACAACTGGACACCTACACATTCTCCCATAAACTGGCCCCTACTGTTACTCTAGCCACTGAACTGTCCTCCCTTAAGGCACAATTGGCTTTCTTTTATAAACGACAATGCGCTTGGGCAGCTAGGAGACTTAAGGTACGATATCTCATTTTAGTAATAAAGCAAGTCACATGCTGGCAAATCAGCTTCGGAAACGTGTACATCACTCCCACAACCACAGTTTGCGATATGAGGTGGGTAAACCCCCTGTACCATCCACAGTGCATAGTTGATGGCTTTGTGGCCTAGTATTCCAGATTTTATAATTTTGACCCTACTGTCCCTCAGCCAACCTTACCTAATATTGTTCTGTACTTACAACACTTGCACCTCTCTACTCTCACAGAGGCCCACCAGGAACTCCTTAATAGTGAGATCTCCTTGCCTGAGCTTCAGCAAGCGATTGTCTCATTGCCTGCAGGGAAGGCCCCGGTTCCAGATGGGTTCGCTGCCATTTATTTTAAATCCTTTATGGACCTTCTCTCCCCATGTATGTAGACGTTATTTCGTTCTATTTTCCAATCTGGGACAGCATCCGCAGAATGTCTTTCGGCGACTATTGTGACCCTTTCGAAGATATATCCTCCTTTCACCCACAGAACTAAATATTGACCAATTTCCCTCTTAAATGTCGATACTAAATTATATGCTAAGGCTATGGCGATGAGAGTGGCCCAGGTTTTTCCCTCTTTAATAGCAGATGATGAAGCCGGTTTTATCCCTGGTAGACAGGGCACAGGCAATATAATTAAAATTCTAAACCTTATTGTGCTGACTCGTAGGGATCCCCGACTGGTTCTCCTCCTCTCCCTGGACACAAAAACTGACTTTATTCGAGCTGTGATGGCCTTATATTCTGATCCTTCAGCTAGGGTTCTGAATGCTGTTTTTTTGTCTGCGACTGATTCCATTTCTAATGTTACCAGGCAGGGGTGTCCGTTATCTTCCTTATTGTACACTCTGGCATTGGAGCCGCTGGTGCAAGTGATTCAGCAGTCGCCGTGAGTGAGGGTATCCTCATGGGCCCATCTGAACGTAAACTCACTTTATACATGGATGATATTCTTTTAACGCTGACCAACCCTGAGGTTTCCTTCCCTACTCTCCATGCCGTGCATCAAGAATATAGTGTGGTTTCCTATCATAAAATTAATATTGCAAAGACCCAAGCCCTGCCCTATGCGATCCCTTAGGGCTTTTATCCTTGCGGAGACGTGCCTGTATGACTGGCAGAAGTCTTTTTTAACTTACTTGGGGTGTGGCCTTTCTCAGCTACTGGCCTCTTTCACTTAAAGTATACGTCACTGATAGCCCTTACTAAAAAGTAGTGTCAATGGTCTAAAATAGAACTATTTTGGATGGGCAGAATGGTGGCGGTAAAGATATCATTGTTGCCCAAATTGTTGTATGTATTTAGGGCTCTGCTCTTACCTTCTCCTTTGAACTTTTTTGCCACTCTCCAAAGGATCATTGCTAACATCATTTGGACGGGGCAGAAATCCAGAGCAAAAGTTTCGGTTTTGCATCAACCGATCTCGAAAGGGGATAAGGGACTTCCAAATCTCCTGGTATATTATAGGGTGGCGTTGCTAGCTGCCATGGGAGTTTTGTTGAACTCCAGATCTACCTTCTGACCCCACAGTGACCCTCTGACTACCTCAGGCCCACCGCCTGTGATGGCCAGCTCTACTTCCCTTCCCGATGATACTTTTGTAGACATGGACTGCTTGTGTCGCTCATCTCCGACAAGTGCACCCCTTGGCTCTGGCGACTCCTCTAGCCTCCCTGGAATCTCTCATTCCCACCATTCGCTCCCAGATATGGTCCGCGGCTGGTAACTTTCGGTTGTGCCATTTATATACCCGACGACCATCTGAAGATGATAGTCCCCTTCGATGTGGGGGCTAGTCTCTCCTATTTCTCTCCTCTTATTAACGAAGGTGGGGATGTTTTCGGCAGTCTCCTTCCTGACCCCTCTCCTGTCGGACTTCAGGAGAAATCATTGTATCTGTCCTACTATGAGAGAAAGGGGGGTTTGTGAGGGTCCTGAGGACGAGCAACAGCACTAGTGGCCTGCTCTACGGTGGGTGCCCGCTCAGGTCTCACAAGGTTTTAGCTTGCTTGTGCCATTACAGGGATGAATGCTCCATATACAAATCAGTCTGCTCTCACCCAAAAAGGGTGGCCAGTACTGACTGCCAAGGACATCATCCCTGCACGAGAGGTGCAGCAACTCCCGACGATCGTTTTGGCCGTGTTAGGCCTCGTCAGGAGGGTATAGCTGACACCCCTCTAGGCACATCAAGCCAAGGGTCCACATCTGGATGACCCTGTAAACTTATAGTGAGAGAAAGGGGGGGTTTGTGAGGGTCCTGAGGACGAGCAACAGCACTAGTGGCCTGCTCTATGGTGGGTGCCCGCTCAGGTCTCACAAGGTTTTAGCTTGCTTGTGCCATTACAGGGATAAATGCTCCATATGCAAATCAGCCTGCTCTCACCCAAAAAGGGTGGCCAGTACTGTTTGCCAAGGACGTCATGATTAGTGTTTCTCCATGTACTGTTCTCTGAGTCGGTGCTGAGATGAGATATTATGTCTTTGTTGCAATGTTTGCTGATGTACCCCTTTACCCTTACCCTTTTTTTATTTCTGTACCCTCAATGTTGAGTTTATTTTTCTGTGGTTTATGAATACTTAATAAATTTCATATTGAAAAAAAAAAACAATGCTTTTTTTCTCTCGCAGAACGTGGCTTTTTATTTCCTTCAGGCTGGCTGCGGTCAGTTTTGCTGTCCTTGGTGCTGAAACATATTTCAGCACCAGGGACAGGGTTTTTTTTTCATTCAGTGCTATCCAATGTAAATTATCGTGTGCACCTCTTAGACCACATGCAGATAAGGAATTTTTATGAGGAGTTATGCAACACCTAGGCTGTTTGTCTAATCGCTACCTGAAGGGTAGAGCGTAACGAGGTAATACCAGAATTAGAAAATTGCGAAGAAATTCGGATTGAAAAACGGTAAAGAGAGACCAAAAGGGTTTACCCCTACATATATTCAATGAACTACAGTTACTCTGATGTGTCCATCAGGGTACTAGTGTCTCCCAGAGACCAAATTAATATTTAACTTTTATTAAACAAATTAAAAGGAAGGAATCAAACATATAAACATAAATTGACAAGGTTCACAAGACATTAATAAAAACAAGGCTGCTAGAAAAATTGTATACATATATATCGGCAGAACAGTGATCAACAAGCAATGCAGGAGGTGACCTTCAAGGGTCACTCAAAATGTAATTCTAATGACAGGCCTCTTATGAGCAGTGTTGTGTGATTCAAACTGGTCAACTAGTACTTGATATATCCACAAATTTACCACTACACATTGAAGTGATCCTCGAAGGTCACTTATTGTGTTGACTGTTGTTTTTCGCTCCTGCCGTTATATATATACATTTTATCTTAGCAGACCCTTTTTTGGTTTCTCTGCTTGTGTATTTGCAGTATTCTTTTTGTGATCCTTCATTGACAACAAGCAAGTACTTTTCACCTGTCATTAGAATTACATTTTGAGTGACCCTTGAAGGTCACCTCCTGCATTGCTTGTTGATCACTGTTCTGCCGATATATATGTATACAATTTTTCTAGCAGCCTTGTTTTTATTAATGTCTTGTGAACCTTGTCAATTTATGTTTATATGTTTGATTCCTTCCTTTTAATTTGTTTAATAAAAGTTAAATATTAATTTGGTCTCTGGGAGACACTAGTACCCTGATGGACACATCAGAGTAACTGTAGTTCACCTAGGCTGTTTGTTTCAGCAACTGCAGCAGCTTTCTAAACCAGGAAGCTAGTTCCCATACCCTGGAAAGACTGGATGCTAGTGGGCAGTCCTACCCACTACATAACCAAGGCCACTTAAAGGAACCCTTAACTTTAACCCCTTCTCTGCTGAGCCATTTCACCGCTGTGCGCTGAGCTAATTTTTACTGCTTTTGCTCATCATGTTTAAACGCGTTTAGAAGCCACGTTTTATTATATGACCCAGACGTATTATATATCATTCTTTCCGACAGACTCTGCAGATTCATAATATATCATTTTTATATGTATATGTCATGTCCTGCCTATGTATTATAACAAAAATGCAATAAAATTCAAATTTTCAATCATTTACAGTGTGTAAAGTGTCTTTTTTCCAAAATTTTTCACATGAGCATTTGCGGTTATATTTTCTATGGGGTGCGCTTGTGCAAAAATTAGAAATGGGGACTCATTAAATTTTTTGGGGAGAATTACGTTATTTTTTGCAAACGTACCCCATAGAAAAAAATCATTAGTGCAGCATCATTGTTCACTTTATAATTGAAATGTGAACAATATTGCTGAATTAATAAAAACAACACACAAAAAATATTTTTTTATTATTATTTTTTAAAAACTTTTTATTTTCTTTTAAATTATTTGTAATTTTGTTTTACCACGAACATGGTCATGTTTGGTATCATTCGAAAGGCCTTTTGAATGACACCATGCATGACCCCCTAGCTGCCACGTTTCGGGAGATATCAGGGTTCAAATGAACCCCATATCTCCACCAGGGGATTTCCGTGCTATGCACGACAAGTCAGGAGCCAAGGGGGAACCCGGAGGTGGAGCTGCCATACAAGATGGCGGCCCCCACCAGAGCTAGATTGCGATTGGCTGCTGAGCGGCGCCGATTGCAATCTGGCAATTATAGGGTTAAAAACTAGGCACCGCTTTAAAGGGCAGACACTGCCTTTCAAAGCGGTGCCTGTTTTTTTGCTGAAAACCGTCCCGATCGGGAGGGAGAGGGATCCAAAAGGTTCACCCCCCTCCCTTTCAGGCAATCTCCTGCCATTGCCGGGGAGTCGCCTGGAAATGACATCATCGCGCTGGCGTGATGATGTCATTTACGTCAGGGGCCGGCCTATAGTCAGCGTCTGGCTTCCCTGAAGCCAGAACGCCACAGGACCCCGGACAGAGAGGTGAGTATCTCCGCCGGGTATCCCGCTTGCGGATGACAGGTGGAGCACGTCCTCCGCTTATAGCGGGAGCCAATGAGGACTTGCCACACACGTCATCCGCAGTGAAGGGGTTAAACATGCAAGGGACTACACATCTCTAAAAACAAAACATGTCCCTTTACAGTTACACAACCGATTATAGTCGGATTGGTCTGGGTCAATTCACTATTTATTTTAGTTTTTTCGAAGGCGAGTGAGAAGAGTGATTTGGAAATTTGGATGGATCTGAATTGCCAATATTTCAGTTGAATATTAAACTGAATCATAAAGGTCTATTAGAAGGTGAGGTGGTGAGAAAGACATCAGATAGTTAGGGAAATACGTGAGTCAGTATTTCTTGATCTGTCATAAAACGTTACATTGTTTTGGGATGTCGTTTTTCAAGAACTCCAATTTACATGTGGAGGTTTATACCTATTTTGAATAATTTTATCATAGTATTCAAATCTTAACAGGAAAATATGTAATTCAAGATAAATAGCTATGTTTCAATTTATATTTACAATCTAAATAAATTCTTGTCTTTATTTGTGATCAGTCCTAACTACTAATACTTCCGTAATACAAGAAGAACATAATTTAATTGTCACCTCAAATTACTTAAAACTGTTACAAGCTTGACATCCACTTTTGGACACAGAAGGGTTGTTATTTTGTCAAATTATCACCTAACTGCATGTTTAAGTTAGTACAGGGTATTGGGTGGCTTTCAAACTAGCCCAGCTATCTAACGGCGACAGAATCATAACAATCAGTTATACAGGTTAAATTGCACTAATCACACTCCTTATTTGAAAGCTGTCTCAAATCTGTTTGTACATTGAGCTTGCCAAATTGCAGTGCTGACAGATGAATAGTTTTTCCAAAAACCCTAGCAAAGAAATCTCCCTGAACTTCCTGTTTTCTATCAGTGCTGCCTTGAGTGATTTATGGCTGAAGTACATAAGCATTTCTACAGGGGAGCAAGGGCTCCCTCTGATTGTTGTCAATAAGAAATTTTTAAACTTTCTATATTATTAAAGCAGTGCCGTGCATAGACCTGTTATTTTTTGTAAGACCAAAATCACAAATGTATATTCTGTGCAAAGGTGTGTATGTAAGATAAGATTTAAACAATAATATTGTGATAACAAAAAAAATTCTATCATTATAATTTTAGCATATACATTAAAAAGAAAAACGTGAGAAAATGTGCGCAAAACAATATTGCAAATGCAATTCTGAATAATGAATGATAAAAATTGATACTTGGCGATGCCAAGTGCCACCATGTGGTTCAAAAGGTTACTGCTCAGTAAAAGATTACAAATCAGTACTATGGGGGATAAAATAATATTCTAAAATTTGTAGATTTAGGCTTAAACCCCTGAGCCATTTCGCCTCTGTGTGTGGTGCTCATTTTTCCCATTTTGTGCTCATCATGTTTAAACGCGATTTGAAGTCACAGTTTATTATAAGACCCAGACAAATGACATATCCTTTTTTTGGCAGATTCATAATATATCAGTATTATATGTATACGTCATGCCCTGCCAGAAAGCTACAACAAAAAATGTAAAAAAAAATGTAATTTCTAATCATCTACAGCATGTAAAATAATTTTTTTCATTTTTTATCAGGCGAGTCTTTGCAGTTATATATTCTATGGGGTATGCTTGTTAAAAAAATTAGAAATAGGAACAAGAAATTACGTGATTTTAGCTAAAACCGAAAAAAAAGCGATAGTGCAGCATTATTCACATTATAATTGAAATGTGAACAATAGCGCTGCATTAATAAATAAATAAAAACTTTTTATATTTTTTAATTTATCTATTTTATTAATATTTTTTATTTTACTTGCAACGTGGTCTGTCCTATCCAAAGATATCAAACATGGCCCTCTAGCTGCCACTGATCGAGAGATACAGGGGCAAAAAGGACCCTCCTATCTCCACCGTAGGGATTTCCATAGGAAATCCCTTTGCAGCTAAAGGTTAATTCACCCGAACTGACGTCATTGCGTCCATGTGCAATAAAGTCAGTGGTGGGGAGAGGCCCGAAGGCTTGGCTGACGTCCAAGATGTCAGCCTCCTCTGGGAGAAGTAGGCGAATCGGCACCTCAAGAGTTAAAGAGAGGCATCGCTGGAAAGGGCAGACTGTGACCTTTCCAGCACTGCCTCTCTTGAACTTGATCTCCTCCCGATCAGGAGGAAGAGGGTCCCAAAGTACACGCCCTCCTTTCAGGTGCTCTTCCAGCTTTGCCGGAGGGGGGTGCCTGAAACTGATGTCATCACACCCATCGCAATGATGTCAGTGCACCGGGAGGTGCTATAAAAGTGAGGTCTGACTTCAAGGAAGTCTGACCACCACTTGACCCCGGAGGGAGAGATGTGCATAGGTGTCTCTAGAGGAGGGCCGTGGGGGCAATTGCCCACCCCAGATTATTCCTTGCCCCCCACCAGGGATCAATTCAGCATCCAGCTCCCTCCACATCTTGGGATCACTGTGTCTCCGTTCTCGTGCGTCGTAAGTGGTCGATCAAGGCGTCATTGGAAAGGGCAGAGTCTGGCCTTTCCAATTATTATTATTATTATTGTCATCATTTATATAGCGCCAACAGTTTCCGCAGCGCTTTACAATAACCAGAGAGAATGAAATACATATAAACGGACATAGGATGGAAACAAGAGGTGTAGAGGGCCCTGCTCATAGGAGCTTACAGTCTAGAGGACTGAGCGCTAACGTTAGTGATAAGATTGTGATATTGTGCATAATGTCCCTTGACAGAATTCCCAATATTTTACTATTTCTGGCACATTTTGGCTTGTGGTCTGAGCATGAGCAAATTAACCAAACAGAAGTTTCTCTCGTCTCCTGCAGAGTTGTGTGTATAGACATCTCAGCGCACCTCCTTCTGTATTTAATCGTTAGAAGAATGGGGCTGGCAGACTGTACCCCAACACCCCTTTATGTTAGAGGGTCTCTGCATGCCTTGTCAGCCCTCCTCAAGCCTTTGCCTCTATCTTTTTTAATTTGCTGATTAGGCCTTTCGGACAGCTGATTCTTAAGAAAACCGCATTTATCGACAGGATTCGTCCTTTGATAGTTTCCTATACTATATCATCTCACAGGACCACTCTTTTTAATCGGGATTAACTGGTTGAAATCCCTTTGTACAAATGCAACTGTATATCATAGCAATGACACATTCATAATTTACTAGCAATGAATGTGTCAGCTATAAAGGGGCAACAATTACTGTAGATACTCGAGTATACAGTTAGATTTTGGTGACAAAAATTTACCTTAAAATTGGAGGGGTCGCCTTATATTTGAGACCTCTGCTTCGCATGTAAAAAAACTTGACTTACTCAGGGATCCCAAGTCTCCCAGAAGTTCCGGTAGTCTCCCTGAATTGAATGTGGGCTCCCGACATCTGCAAACACTTCAGGAACTCCCAGATACGGGAGAGGTGGGATCCATCACAGTCAGAGGGCACACTCGGATTAAGCCAATCATTCAAGATTAAAACCGAGTTTAAAACCGAGAATGCACCCTCGCTCCACGATGCGGTGGTTGAGCCTGCCTGCTGGAGGTGAGAAAACGACACCTTCCAGCGTACTGGCTATCGGTGAATGATTCGCAACGTTGGTCACCTCGCTCTGCTAGCCATCTTATTGCAAGTAAAGAAGACGGGTGCCCAGCGGGGCTTCATACTTAGTAACAACTACAATCATTCTAGAGCAGAGCACCCTGGCCTGAGGGGTAGCTTGACTGTGTTAAGAGAATCTTGAAGAATTTTAATTGTTTACCGGTACAGTATACTTCTATAATTTTGGTCTTTGCGTTATTGTCGAGTCTTGCGTATTCTCTCATTTCCACAATAATTCTCTATCCATCGCGTTATATTCAGGTCGCGCTATACTCGAGTATCTACTGTAGCTATTCTGGTCACATTTTACAAAATGGAAAAAAGAACCCTTGTTATTATTCATAAACATGTTACAAATGGTTTGAGGTAGCAATTTTTAACAGGCATAGCTATTTCACTTTTGTTTCAATGTCGTCTACCACTGTCAACTCATTCAATAAGTGCAGATGACCAAGGGCCATAGGGACATGATAAGAGGCAACCAAGTCTTTGACAGTAATAAATGGGAACATACAGTTGTGTTCAAAATTATTCAACCCCCACTGAAATTGAGTGTTTTGGCCAGTTTGACATTGATTTTGATCATTCAGTCATCTTGCTTACAATTAAATCAAAGAGGCACGTGTAGGTCAGACAAATATAACATAACATTTATAATGAAATAACCACAAATGTCTTTTCTGTGCTCACATCATTCTCAGTTTTATTCAACCCCCAAGTGACATTCAATCTTAGTACTTAGTACAACATCCTTTTACAGTTATAACAGCTTTTAAACGTGAAGCATAGCTTGACACAAGTGTCTTGCAGCGATCTACGGGTATCTTCGCCCATTCGTCATGGGCAAAAGCCTCCAGTTCAGTCACATTCTTAGGCTTGCGCACTGCAACTGCTTTCTTTAAGTCCCACCAGAGGTTCTCAATCGGATTTAAGTCAGGTGACTGCGATGGCCACTCCAAAATGTTCCAGCCTTTAATCTGCAACCATGCTCTAGTGGACTTGGAGGTATGCTTGGGATCATTGTCCTGTTGAAAGGTCCAACGTCTCCCAAGCCTCAGGTTTGTGACGGACTGCATCACATTGTCATCCAATATCCCCTGGTACTGAAGAGAATTCATGGTACCTTGCACACGCTGAAGCTTCCCTGTACCTGCAGAAGCAAAACAGCCCCAAAGCATGATTGACCCCCCGCCATGCTTCACAGTAGGCAAGGTGTTCTTTTCTTCATAGGCCTTGTTCTTCCTCCTCCAAACACAGCGTTGAGCCATGGGCCCAAACATTTCTAATTTTGTTTCATCAGTCCACAGAACACTATCCCAAAACTTCTGTGGTTTGTCCACATGACTTTTGGCATACTGCAGTCGACTCTTCTTATTCTTTGGAGAAAGCAAGGGGGTGCGCCTGGGAGTTCTGGCATGGAGGCCTTCATTACTCAGTGTGCGCCGTATTGTCTGAGCTGAAACTTCAGTACCCACATCTGACAAATCTTTTCTCAGTTCCTCAGCAGTCACACGGGGACTTTTCTCCACTCTACGCTTCAGGTAGCGCACAGCAGTCAAAGTCAGCATCTTCTTTCTGCCACGACCAGGTAGCATTTCAACAGTGCCCTTTGCCTTGAATTTGCAAATGATGCTTCCTATGGTCTCTCTTGGTATGTTTAACATCTTTGCAATCTTCTTATAGCCATTGCCCTTCCTGTGAAGAGTAATCACCTCTTCTCTTGTCTTCCTGGACCATTCTCTTGACTTCACCATGTTTGTAACCACACCAGTAAATGTCTAGAAGGAGCTGAGTATCACAGTCATTTTAAAGCTGCCTAATTGGTGCTTATTATGCTTTATTGCTGCTCCGTGACATCCACAGGTGTTTTCAATACCTGATTGAAAACACTTGAATGAACCTCTGTTCTTCAGAGTGGTAGTCTTTAAGGGGTTGAATAATTGTGTCAATGAAGAATTCACAAAAGAAACATTTACTACTGTATTACAAAACCAATTGATGTCATTTTAGTTGCATATGGTTCTTTAAAAAGTCCTTGTAGGATTTCATTCTGAATACAATTACAAATGTACACTAAATTCCCTAAAACCCTTTACAGCATTGGGGGTTGAATAATTTTGAACACAACTGTACGTGTGATGTGAAAATGAAGCATTACATTAAAACATCTATACCTTCCAAAAATATTACTATGACATCCTAAGCAGTGGGTTATGATATATTTGCAGAATATAGACCAAAGTATTCAGCATGGAAGGAACTCACTTCCCTAGAAAACTCTTCACACTCAGTTTTCTATTCTCCATCTGACATTTTAATTGCCAGGCCTACATTATATTAAAATAAGCAATAGACATTAGCAAAAATCAAAGGGGTTATTCAGAGAGAGCCAATCTGACCCCGAAATGTAACCGGACACTGAAATTCAGCGTACGGTGACATTTCGGGGCCATTTGGCTATTCCGAGAGGAAGCAGTTTGCCTAATTTTGGCGATTTGCCTGCACATACATTGCTGTTCAAGGGCAGTGAAATCCACCATAGAGAAGCAATGGTTCATCTATTCAGAGAACACCGAACAGCAGTGAAAAAGGTCAGAGAAATGCCCTGCTGTTCGATGGTCTCATTCATCAGGTTTATTCAGGCGAATCCACTAGGCTTCAATGTTAAAAAAATCTAATAAACCATTTATTATTTTATTTTCCTGTAGAAAGTCTCTTTATTGATATTTTAGGCATTTTTGGGGATTTTTTTGGTAAAAGATTTTTTCCATTATTTTTTAAAATTGTGTTTCCATTTTTTAGACTTGTGCACCGATTTTTTTTTCGATTCGGTTCGTTCGGATTTTGTAAATTTTCGTTTCGGCTCGTTTCAGCCGATTTCCGGTTCGGTTCGTTTCGGTTCGTTTTTCTTATCGACTTTTTTTCGTGATTTCGGAAATTTTCGTGTTTTTCGGAACATCTGTTCTCCTCGTTTCAAAGTGTCTATTCGTTTTGATGTAAACTAATGGTTTTTCGGATCTGATATTTCTGTCGATACGATAATTCTACAGATAGGATAATTCTTCCATCTCGTGTTTTACAAGAAGGATACATTGAGATTTCCCATGTTTTACAAGAAGGATACATTGAGATTTCTCATGTTTTACAAGAAGGATACATTGAGATTTCTCATGTTTTACAAGAAGAATACATTGAGATTTCTCTGGTTTCCCAGGAAGGATACATTGAGATTTCTCATGTTTTACAAGAAGGATACATTGAGATTTCTCATGTTTTACAAGAAGGATACACTGAGATTTATCTGGTTTCCCGGGAAGGATACATTGAGATTTCTCTGGTTTCCCAGGAAGGATACATTGAGATTTCTCTGGTTTCCCAGGAAGGATACATTGAGATGGGAATGATCCAAAATTACAGAATCAGCGATATAACCGAAAAATACGATGCCCGAAATTACTGAAATGGAACTGAAATAAGGAATGGAGCCGAAATCACGAATGGAACAAAAATGAATTTCGATTTTACATATTTCTAGTCCATTCGAAAATTCCGAAAAGTTTTTGTTTCGGCTCGGAAATTTGTTCGGATCTGCCGTTTTCGGATGCAAAAATTTTCGGAAAATCGGCTGAATCCGAATGCACGAATCGGGAAATTTCGTGAAGATTTCGAAATTCCGAAACCCGAAACGCACATCCCTATCATTTTTCCTTAACAGTCCTTTTTATTATCATTCATTAGATCTTATATGTAAATTCCAGGCATTTTTATTCAGTAGTTTCTTTGCAAACAGCGTTTCAAATTTCAAACTCTCAAGGGTGTTGTTTTTTTGTTCTCACCCCGTTCATCTGCTTGTCAGCTTTTTCCGGCGGCTGCTCTGCGCTGTGAATGGCTGCTCATCGTTGTTTTCCAGTGTTTTCGGCCTTTTCTGCGGGTTCTCGGTGAGTGTTCGGCGGGTTTGCGTCGTGTGTTGAACATTCTAGGTCAAAATAGCCAAACCAGAAGAATTCTCCCATTTATCTCAATGTTCAAATCAGCTATTTTGACCTACAGGGTTTTTCAAAGAGAATCGAAAAGTCACTGCACGTTCGGTGACTTTTCATTCTCTTCAATTCGGTGCGATTTGGCGATCCCATTTCGGTGACCCTGCAGTGTATTCAGCAAGCACCACAGGGCCATCGTAGTAAAGAAAAAAGCCGCCGTAAATCCGGGGAAGACTCACCGCAAAACACGGCGAACGCACACCGAAACCCACAAAAACATCTGGATTAACCCCGCCGAACACGCCAGAGAAATCCGAGCAGCCGCCGATCACAGCGCAGAGCAGCCATCGAAAAAGTCAACACCGCAGGCAAATGGGGCCATAATACATTCCTTGCGCATCGGTTTTGCGCGCACGCAAATGCGCATTTGCGCAAGGACAAAACCATTTGCGCAGAACGTCGTATTTCAAAGTTCGCGCAAACGATGTGTGTTATCGTTTAATGCGGATGCACTTGCGCAAGCGTGATGAACTGTGCGCGTCCTATACTTAACATTGTGAGCGCAAATTCGTTACGCAGATGGTATTTCAATAGATGCGCAACTTCCTACGAACGACGTTTGCGCGCATAATTTTAACGTCTTTGAAAACCTGGTGTTAACTGCAAATCTGAACGTTCTGGCTGAAACAAAACACGCCAGCACGAAAAAAAAAATACAGCACAGAAAAGTTACACATTCTACACATACCCAAACAAAAAAATAGTGAATTCGTGCATATTTTTTTTATTGCTGCAGCATGTATACTCAGATTTATTTTGACAGGCGCAAAAACATTAGTGAGTCAATTAAGGTGAATTGATGTCAATTAAGGTTCTTAATTCTGATTGGCTGAATCCCGCGGAAAAAACAGTCCGCGCACTGATTTACACGCGCAACGTTACACTTAGTTTTGCGCGTTTTTTTACTAATGTTATTTTTTGACGGATGAGAAAATACGTTCAGATCCGAATATCACGTTCATTTTAGCGCGATAACGCTGGACAATGCGCGCAGAAAAATTGGCGCTGCGCGAGCGCATTTGCGCAGAGAATGTAATATGGCCCATGGAGTGGGAAAAAAAATGTTTGAAAAGTGAAACGCTTTTTGCAAAGAAACTACAGAACAAAAATGTCTGAAATCTACATATAAAATCCAATGAATGATAATAAAAAGGGCTGTTACAGAAAAAAGAAAAACGATTAAAAAGAAAAACAAAAAAATTCACAAGAAATTCCGGAAAAATGCCTAAAAAATCTATACATAAAGAGACTTTTTACTGCAGAATATTATAATCAACGTTTTTTTTAGATATTGAATTAAAACGGGAATATGTTTAACATTGAAGCCTATGGGATTCGCCTGAATAAACCTGTCAAATGAAACCACCGAACAGCAGGGCAATTCGGCAACTTTTCACTGCTGGTTTTTGTTCTCTGAATAGACGAAGCATTGCTTTTCTATGGGGAATTTACTGCCCTCGAACAGTCAACGAACAGGCACCATATGTGCAGGCAATTCGCCAACATTTGGCGAACTGCCTGCTCTCTGGATAGCCGAATGGCCAGGAAAGGTAACCGTATGCTGAATTTCACTGTTCGGTTACCTTTCGGCAGCCATTCAGATCTCTTTGAAAAACCCTGCTAGAATTTTCACTTCTCCAAAAGTTCTCCTGAGTTTTTCCTGAATAACCCTATATGATTGCTACAGCTGATAAGAAATTCTATTGATCAGTACATCTGAAATATTTTTGTTAAAATCAATTCAATGCTGACAAATTCTCCAGCCACTTACCAATTTTATTAGAGGTATAAAGTAGAAAATAATAAGGACTACACTCATTAATCCTTCAATGATTTTGGAAAATTGTGTACCATTGAAAAATAAATGGCAATTTCATTTTCAGTGGTTTAGAAATAGTCATATTATTCATGAAACTTAATGCAAAGAATAAAATGTATTCAGTTTTGTTTAAAATCTGTTAATCCCTTCAGTATGATGATTTTCATAAATCTACTGCCAAGACCCAGTGGATTTATGGAAAACAAATTTGCATTATACATACAATGAAAGTGTGGTTCAAATATAGCTACAACTATCAAAAGCACAGTTTCAAATGTATGCATTATTCACAGGCAGATGGCACCATCTGCTGGCCAAATAGCAAAATGTCATCTCTATAGTATGCTTGGGATCCATTTCATTCTTGCAGAAAAGAAAGCAATCCAAGCAGTTTAAATTGTTTTGGCACCTTGAGTATCATGTCCAAGGGGCGAAAATTTTGGGGGTGCTTGAGGAAAGGGCATTGCAATCAAATTTTGTTTGGGAAAAAATTCCTTTGCATTGCGCCAGTGTTAGCCTACATCGAGTATACTCAATATCAGGGCATCAGCAGGTGCTATGCAGATCATGTATAATTGATTTGATATTGAAGACGTTAATTCCTGAAAAAATGCATTAACATGTTCACTATCTCTGATTTTCATCTGATTGGCCGACTGATGAAACTCGCAGGCAAGCGAGTGAAACTCGTCTCGGATTTAGTTCACTGCTATTTTTATTCTTTTTGTTAATTTGTTCCTATTTTTTATTAAAACTTTTTTTAAATTTATACCATCCTGGAAGCAGATGATTTGTCATTGCGCACTGTAGTGTGGATATATATCGATACGAGGGTAGGACCCCCCATGGAGTAAGCGGTCCATTGGGGAGGCTCAGTAACACATGAGTAACCTGACTTATATTGATCCTTTATTCAATTCACCACCGGTATTGTGCTATGTATTTTCTTATTATTTGAGGTCATCATATCCTCGAAGTTAAGGACTACGATATAACCCACCATCCTCAAAGTAATCGTCTGATGGGAGGAGCCCCCCATAGAGGCTAATCTGCGTATAACATGAACCAATTGGTTCCCTGTTTGTGATTGGTTTTCCTTCCACCATATTCTTAATTACAGTCATTCAATACCTATATCAGTACTGCACGATTATTTGTATCTTTTATTGTATATTGTAGTGTCCATTACTGGATCCAGCTGCCACTTTGAAACCAGTACTCTGAAGCAACACGAACCCATTTATTGTCTGCGCTCCCAACAAATTTGTTTGTATTTTTTATGGTTGATATGGGTGAGGGACACACCTTGTGGTGAGCTGCATGTCTACAACCTCTCTTTTATCACAGAATCTGGTATACGAATAAGTACAGCGCCGAGCACATTAACACCCAATAGGTGTTTCACATAGTTTGTTATGAAATTTACACCATTTACTAGTGACTGAACTGTGTATACTGTATGAGTAAAAATGCTGCCCAGTAGAGTGAACAATTAGTTTATATTGCAGCTTATTATTCGGCAGTTCTATCTGTAGAACTTCTAATTTTTGAGTTGAAGTTTAAAATTATAAGGGATTATTTATCAACAACATTTCTTTCGTTGAAAGAAGGATGAATTTAGTTCAGCAAACTTCGAGGAACTACGATGGATCATGATTGAAACTATGGTGAATTCATTATTTGGGGAAGTTCTGTTGTAGGTCTCTGTGATTTTGACTTTTATTTCCACCGTTGTTTCCTCCAAAGTGTACTTTTCAACATAGTTTTCCAATTAGGTTTCCACTGATGTTTCTACTGTAGTTTCTGGTCTTCTTCTGTCTTGATTCTGCCTCTCTTGTCCATCTGCCAGGCTTATCCATCTTACTCATCACTCTGGCTCTGCTGCTCCTCTTTGCAAGTCCTTTCACTACCACTCCATTCATTATTGAATGAAATTTAAATATTGACACCCTGACGTACAAAGGCCTTTTTAACTCCACTCCGCACTACCTGTCCTCACTAATCACTAAACATATTCCATTCCATAAGATCCAACAATGACCTGTGCCTCGCTTCTTCCAGTTTCACCTCTTCCCATGCTAGACTTCAGGACTTCTGTGCTGAACCCAACACTTGGAATGCATTTCCTTGCGATGTCAGACTTTCCCCCAATCTGTCCTCCTTCAAATGCTCCCTAAAGACATTTCTGGTCATGGAAGCCTACCAACCAACACATTAACTCCATTCAACTTACCCAACTATTGCCATCATTTCAATCTGTAATAACATCATTCTCATCACTGTAGTCCTCCCCTCCTATTTTCTCACCCTTACACCCACCTAGATTGTACATTCCCACAGGAATAGGGCCCTCAATGCCTCACCCCAGTTAAGTTGCATAAAATAGATAAACGGATGATTTTTGGAGGGCATGCAGATTACGGGGAACTACCATCGCAAAAGGGTTTTACATGCCTGTTCCTACATTGTAGCACATATTGTAGTTGCCAATATATTATCTCATATCTTTTTCCACTCCCACTCCTCCAGGGATTCCCAATTTCAGACTCCCACACCCGAACATAAGATAGTGTTTTATCAAGAGAAAATGATGAAAGATGATAATACAATTTAGAAATTAGTCCTCTCAGATACATTTCCTTTAGACATTAATCTTCTAAAGGGGTCAATGTTTTATTAGTGGTTGTATAATAACAGGAGAATAGACCTATCTTTTTAACTGTATGAGTTATGTCTATTGTCTATGTACAGTTCTGTGGAATGTGTTAGGGCCGTATAAGTATAATAATTGTTTTTGCGGAAATTTAGCACAGATTTCCCCATATTGCCACTCGTGTTTCAGTCAAAGTTGTCTAGCATTTTTTTTATTGCTGGTTTTTCTTTTGAAGTACATCATGACCCTGTGTAAAATACTGCAAATAAGGGACACCATCTATATTCTAAAACTTTTCATCCCAACAATATTTCTGTACAGGATAATTGAAACAAAATTAAACAAATTGTGCAAATATACATTATTTTAAATTTTTACCTATGACAAAATAGTAATCTATAATGCAAAATAGTATGGATTTTAAACCCTCAAGGACCAAATGCCCTAATGTTTACATCATAAATGCATTAAGTTTAAAGAGCCTTGGTCCTTAAGGGGTTAATGTGAAACACACATATTGCAGTAATATTGTTTAACAGAAGGTGGTAACGCACTACTGTTTACAGTAAAAGTTTTCATTTTATAATATTTAACTGATACTGGCTAAGCAACACGAAACATATTAACATCTAAATTTTATTCATATCATGTACACGCTACAAAATTACTCTCTATTAGATCATCAGATCAGTTGAGTACATTTATACAATTCGTAGAACAGCTGTTCCTGTTTATTGATAAAGCTATCAATTATGTGTTTTTTTTATGCAATCTACTAAATCCAAAACTGTAAAATATAACTCATAGTGTCTCCACGCCCAAAGGATGTAAAGCTGAGCAATGACTTTGGGCAGCCTTCCATCATCGATGTAAATCTCTTTTATAAAGCGCTTACAGCTCCTCCCTACAGCTGCATATCTTGCTATGAGTATGTGACAACCTTGGGCTCAATCTAGCTGTGCCAACATACCTGTAAATTCACATTATTCATTGTTTCCTAATATCCATTATGCAAATCCAGTACAGACTCTTTATCACTGCTTGACATATACTTACAATCTGTTCTATCATGGAAATGAAACATGTTACAGCAAAATCAAGCTTCATATGTCTTGAAATATTATTTCTCATTTAAAATAATCATTCATAATTGTTCTTTTTCATTTTACCCTTTGGTTATATGTTCTTTCAATATACTGCTAACCTTCAATAGAATATGTTAGCTGATTTTTACCTGGCTATATAACAAATGACTATTACTTGGCCCTTAATTAACACTGAATGAATGTTTCCTCATTCTCCTTTATTGCAACATACGCAGGGTTATTCAGAGAGCGGTGAAAAGCAGGAGAATGGCTGGAGAATGAAAAATTCTATGTCAAAATAGCCAAACCAGAAAAATTCTCCCTTTCATCTCACTTTCCAAATCGGCTATTTTGACCTAGAATTTTCCATTCTCCAGTCATTCTCCTGCTTTTCACGCTCTCTGAATAACCCTGACAGGGTTATTCAGAGAGAGGTGAAAAGCAGGAGAATGTCTGGAGAAAGGAAAATTCTAGGTCAAAATAGCAAAACCAGAAAAATTCTCCCATTCATCTCACTTTCCAAATCGGCTATTTTGACCTAGAATTTTCCATTCTCCAGTCATTCTCCTGCTTTTCACCTCTCTCTGAATAAACCTAATACTCTGTTTCCTTCCCTTACTGATTCTGAACCTCTTCCTTTATCGCTGACTTTTTGTCAATGTTTCTCTTAGTTTCTGAAAAATGGTATAAAGAATATATATATGCAAAAGTAATATTCTTAAGCACTTTCATGGAAGAAAAGGCACTTTCTTTATTCACAGTGCAATGACTGCATTTGCTAAACAATGTTTGGGTAAAGAAATATTAAGAGCACAATCCAGAAACATGCAAATTGATGCAAATATCTGTACACCATTAAATTTAACAGAGCGCGGTAGCAATCTAAAATCTCATTAGGAGAATATGTTAAGTTTGTATTTCCATTTGTTAGTAAGAGAAAAATAACAAATAAATCTTAAACAGGTTATTTAAATTTGCATTTTGTTTGCAGAAAAATTATCACTCCTCCGAATTGTGCTAACACATTTTAATTTCTCTAGATGTTGACTTACTATCCCAGAACCTCTCTCATTGTCACTGAATAAATGGAAATTTAAATAACCTGCACGTAAATCTATTTCAATATTCATCATGCAACATTGCTTCTTGTTAGTAATATATGTTTAACTTTGTAAAAATCGTTCTAGTGGTGTTGAGTTCTTTACTTTTCTATATAAAAGGCATCCTCAATCTGTGGTATCCATTCTGTTACTGCAATATGTTAGAGGCATGGAGGTTGGTCACCAGCAGTAACATAACTGAAATGTCACTGCCAAACTGAAAACAAGTAGCAACCTGAGTCCAAATGAAAAAAAACATCTTCCCACACGGAACGTGTTACTGTAGATGTAAAGAAAGGTCCTTGATGGGTACCGGTGAGTGGAAGAACCCTCGAAGTACTGTCAGGGGATGACTGATGTACACACAGTCCCAAGACAGACAGGGTTATTCAAAGAGATCCGAATTGCTTGAGAAAGGTAACCGAACGCTGAAAATCAGCGTTCGGTTACCTTTCTTGGCCATTCGGCTTTCCAGAGAGCAGGCAATTCCCCAAATCCTGGCGAATTGCCTGAACATACGGTGCCTGTTCGGTGCCTGTTCGAGGGCAGTGAAAACCCCATGAAAAAGCACTGCTTCGGCTATTCAGAGAACACAAACCAGCAGTGAAAGGTTCCCAAAATGCCCTGCCATTCGGTGGTTTAATTCGGTAAGTTTATTCAGGAGAATCCCATAGGCTTCAATAGACATGTGCATTCGTTTTAGTACTAAAACAATTTAGTCCGATTTTGGGATAATTTAGTTTTAGTATGACTCAAGAGAAACGAAACTGCTCAGTACAAAAAACGAAAGAAACTAAAATAAAATGCACTACATTTTAGTTTCAGTCCTTTTTGTGATATTACATTGAGTGAAGGAGACCAGCAATGAAGAGCGCAACATCCGAAGTTCTGCACCCTCCACATGCCAATGTAGTAGAATGTTCAATACAGAGAGGGGCATTAATTAATGCAGGACGATGTTCTATACATTATACAGAGAGGGGTATTAATGTAGGAGGATGTTATATACATTATACAGAGAAAGGTATAAATTGAGGAGGATGTTCTATACAGAGAGGGACATTAATTAATTCAGGAGGATGTTCTATACATTATACAGAGAGGGGTATTAATTAATGCAGGAGGATGTTCTAAACATTATACAGAGAGGAGCCCTTTTTTTTTTAGCCCTTTAAATCCAGTGGCTGTGAGCGCTGAGATCGGCTGCTTGTTATATTATCTCTCAGTGCAATGTATCAGGATCAGCTGTTACAGTAACCGACTGCTGCTCATCACAGCGCTCAGAGTTTCAGTAAAACAAGGAAATAATATTGTTTTAATCTATTATATATAAAAATATTATTTACTAGTTTTACTGAAACTCTGAGCGTTATGATGAGCAGCAGTCAGTTACTGTAACAGCTTTGCCTGACACGGGGCAGTATTACAATGTTGGTGCTAACTTAACCAGAGCTGTTGTAAACTTAAAAACCTTCATAGGCTATAATGGCTCTGGGAAGTTTACAACAGCTCTGGTTAAGTTAGCACCAACTATGTAATATAGCCCACATTGTGCTGAGAGTGAGAGATACTGTAACAAGCAGCGATCTCAGCCCTCTGAGGAGCCACTACAATAGTAATTGTATCCGCTGGTTTTCGGATATATGAAATTAGTTTTCATACTAAAGAACTGAAAACTAATTTCTTTAGCAACTAAATAAATTAAATTTTAGGACACATTAGTTCAAAACGAAATTTTGTGCTGTGCACATGTCTAGGCTTCAATGTTAAAAATATTCCCGTTTTTCTAATTCAATATCTAATAAACCGTTCATTATAAAATTCTGCAGTAAAGAGTCTCTTTATTTATAGATTTTTTAGGATATTTTAAGCATTTTTCTGAATTTTTTTTTTAAAAAGTCTTTTTTTTTTTTTTTTTAAGTTTACTTATTTTTTCTGTAACAGCCATTTTTATTATCATTCCCTGGACCTCATATGTAAATTTCAGACATTTTCGCTCAGTAGTTTATTTGCAAACAGTGTTTCACTTTCACACATTCATACAAACTGTTTTGCTAATTTATTCACTGCCTCTTCTGCTGTGTCGAAGGCTGCGATCGGCTCCTGTTCGGGTTTTTCTGTGGTTTTTGGCAGGTTAATCCAGATGTTTTTGCGGGTTTTCGGCGTGCATTCGCTGGGTTTTGTGGTTAGTTTTCATCAGGTTTGCGGCAGCTTTTCCCTGCAATTCGGGGGCCCTGTGGTGCTTGCTGAATACACCGCATGGTCGCCGAAATGGGATCGGCAAAACGAACAGAATTGAAAAGAACGAAAAGTCACCGAACGTGCGCTGACTTTTCGAATCTCTTTGAATAATCCTGAGAGTGTTAATTTTGGGCTAATGAAAAGTAGCCTTCTCATGGGTTGGAACAAAAATATCCTGGTGAAACATATGTGTGTCAACTTTGGGTTCAGTTATATCTTTCCTTGAAGTTATGACCTCCTTACTGTCAAACTTCTCTCTTTGTCCATAATGATGTACAGTATTTATGTTTATAATGGTTCCTCTTTTCATTGACCTGTTGATTAGTGGGGTGGTCTTATCTTTTGGGGGGCTAGTGTAACATCCCTGAGAATGAAACCTCTAGGTATAATTAATTGTTATTGCTATTACTCAGGGGTCAAGTCCTAAAAATAAGAAGTGTGGGAATTCAATAAGGTTTCTGTCCCCCAATTAGCAATTTTAATTTCGCACTGAACACTCTCTATTTTGTTATATTAAAGTATATGGGCAATATTACAATCTTAACGCTAACGATAGCGCTCAGCATTAATGTTAGGGTAAGTGGCCCTAGCGCAGACTGTCTATATTACAATCTGAATGCTAAGAGGTTAAAAACATTAGCACATCGGAGATTGCGCTCACTTCTGCGAGCTTACTGTACTTTGCGCTCCTTACGCTTCTGCGGAACCAGTCAGCACCAGCTTAATATGTCCCAAAAATAGTATACTCACCTCTCATCCCGCGGCGACAACGTGGCTGGTCAATCCGCCGCTTCTCCCCACTGGGGCAGAGTGAGACTGGGGAAAAAGTCCCCAGTCTCCCTCTGCGATCACTCCGTGGACCTGTAGGATCTTGCGAGAGGTGACATCCTGCAGGTAAGCTGACCCAGCAGCACAAGTCTCTATGGAATCCTATGGACAGGAGGTGATACTTGTGGCGGCGTGTTAGCGCTGCCTCAAGTATCCAAGGGCTTAGCTTGCATTACAGGGCAGGCTGCTGCTCCGTAATATGGAGCTAAAACAGGGACACTAAAGGTAAAGCTGCAGGCGCAAGTTTTCCACCTTAGCACCCCTGGTTTAGCGAGCACTATGTAATAGTAACCTAAATGTGTTTTTTAGCACAAATATATGATAAGACCTATATATTTTGTGCCTTAACAGGGAAAGATATGATTGATCACCTGAATAAAAGATATATATATATATATATATATATATATATATTTTACTCAGAGAGCACCAAAATTTCAACGCTCTCTCCTTCGGCGCACTTCAGCACCCTTAAACATGAGAATGCCTAAACATTTGTAAATGCAACAATTTTTTGGGTGAAGTGATGCATTATCTGGCAGAAATGCAGGGGTGAGACTATTTTTGCCCATGACTGTATATGTATACATGTATCGGAGGTCTGGTGTCTGGGTATACATGTGTCTGAGGTCTGGTGTTTCTGGGTATACATGTATATGAGGTCTGGTTTGTGTGTGTGTATATATATGTCTGAGGTCTGGTATCTGTGTGTGTATGGTCAGGGTGTGCGCAGTGGGAAAATGGGGTGTCTGGCCATACCTGTTTAATATTAAACATAAATTGGACAGGCTTTCAGCAAAATCCTAACTAATTTATTCGAAAGCTGTCACAACAGTAAATAAAAATATTGGTATCGGTGAGTACCTGGAAAAAAGTATCAGGACTCATCCTCGTTCTTAAAAAAATATTACTGTGCATCCCTATTTATAAAGTCTGGATCCCCCAGGGCTTGGCTCTGTTATTGACTATTCTTTTCACTCTTGCTCTGCCCTTACGGCCATTTCTAAGAACCGTCTCTCTTACTTTATCCACTGTCTTTTATGCACTGAGTGTAACTTGTGCTCCTTAGCTGGCCACATCCGTGGACCAGCTCTAACTTTTTCTCTAGGTGGCTCATCTGTGTGCTGGGGTCACGTCTGCAGTGACAGGCAATGATCAGTCCACGCTCAATCATATGCTGTCAGTTGTAGAATCTTATCATAAGGGTTTTTCAAAATGTGAGTGTTTCTCCACATATTAATATTTTATTTCTTGTGTTCCTTAAAGATCAGTTCAATTTGTTGTATCTGTTTCTTATTTTAAAGTAATTCAAATACTTTTGGAAAGACATAACAGACTAGAGGTAATATGTTTTTCATGCGATTATTTTTATGGATGTCTTTCTATTCATGTTCTTCTGTAAAATTGGGCTCGTTTGAATGATTCATTGTACATTTTCTGTTGTTTATTTATTTACCTGCAAACAAATACAACCATTCAATCTGCTGACACAAGATGATACAGGTGCCCACATTTCTTTTAGAGGGACCATCCTTTGACAACACTGAGCAATTAATTGTAAATCCTTGCTTGGTTGGCACAGATGGCCACTGCTGATTTTGTCTTTAAAGAAAATGCCTTCTTATGGCTGCTGGTAGAAGCTTCCCCAGACAATAGTGTCAGTTAATCCGCTACTTTGCTTTCACTGCCTTGCTTACAATTGTGAAGAAAACTCATTTATTTCTCTTGTAAAATTCTGCAACATCTCCATGCTCTGATTAGTTTGAGCTTTTCATGAAAATATTTTCATTGTTTGCTGAATATATATATATTTTTATATTGAAAATATACTTAAATAGGAAAAATGCTTAAAGTTGACTTATCAGATTTATTTTACCTATAACGTATTATATTAGTTTGCCTATATTTTAACCCTTAACTCCTTCAATTGTTAAGTACTATCAGGGTTATCCAAAGAGATTCGAAACGTCACCGCACGTTCGGTGACTTTTCGTTCTCTTCAATTTGGTTCGTGTTGCCGATCCCATTTCAGTGACCCTGCGGTGTATTCAGCAAAACACCACAGGGTCCCCGAATGTCAGGGAAAAGCTACCGCAAACCTGACGAAAACTAACCGCAAAACCTGCCGAATGCATGCCGAAAACCCTCAAAAACATCTGGATTAACCCGTCAAAGACGCCGGAAAAACCCGAGCAGGAGCCGATCACACGCAGCGAAGCCGCCGGAAAAAGCTGAGAAAAAGCCGACACCACAGACAGAGGGAGATGAATAAATTAGCAAAAGAGTTTGTATGAATGTATGAAAGTGAAAAGCTGTTTGCAAAGAAACTACTGAGTGAATATGTCTGAAATTTACACAGGAGGTCCAGGGAATGATAATAAAAAGGGCTGTTACAGAAAAAATAAGTAAACTTAAACAAAAAAAAATCGGACTTTTAAAAAAAAAAGAAAAATTCAG
Source organism: Leptobrachium leishanense (assembly GCA_009667805.1). NCBI lineage: Eukaryota > Metazoa > Chordata > Amphibia > Anura > Megophryidae > Leptobrachium > Leptobrachium leishanense. Next base: position 172,286,444 of record CM019067.1, read on the forward strand.
AAAAATGCTTAAAATATCCTAAAAAATCTATAAATAAAGAGACTCTTTAATGCAGAATTTTATAATGAACGGTTTATTAGATATTGAATTAAAACGGGAATATTTTTAACATTGAAGCCTATGGGATTCTCCTGAATTAACTTGCCGAATGAAACCACCGAATGGCAGGGCATTAGGGGAACCTTTCACTGCTGGTTTGTGTTCTCTGAATAGCCGAAGCAGTGCTTTTTCATGGGGATTTCACTGCCCTCGAACAGGCACCGAACAGGCACCGTATGTGCAGGCAATTCGCCAGGATTTGGCAAATTGCCTGCTCTCTGGATAGCCGAATGGCCAGGAAAGGTAACCGAACGCTGATTTTCAGCATTCGGTTATCTTTCTCAAGCAATTCAGATCTCTTTGGATAACCCTGTATGTGTGTAAAAAAAATTCTCATAGCATTTATCTGTAATTTGGGGTGTAGGAGGTAACGCTTAAATGTAGGATTAAAACAAAGTTTTGAATGTGGATTATTTCTTCACTATAACATAACGGTGTATATTTTAGGCACTTTATATTCATTTTGGAACCTCACTGATTGAAATTGCTTTAGGCAAAATGCATCTCAGTTACCCATAACTTGTATATACATAATATTTTAAGGCTATATATTATTTTAAATGTTTTTAAAGTTGTGTTTATAATAAATCTAGATTTCAATGAAATACTTGCCTCAGTGTGATATCGCAGCAGAAGATCCAGATGTGCCTTTATAGGTCAGACATTATAATAAATGCCAGAGGCAAGACTATAGGAGCCATAGAGGGGCTCTCGAAAGTGTTAGCAAGGTCCTTAGTGACTGTTTTTTATACCCGTGTACCACCTTTGCTGCCCGATGAGTTGTTTTTTTCTTGTAACACCTGTAGGGAAACGCTGACGATTGCAAGACAGAGAATGGAGAGGTCATCCCTACTGACCACACTTGACAAATACAGAGCCAAGTAAAATGCTCTGAAAACTGTGAGTGTTGTCCAGGGGTTTATAAAAAATGGGGTAATGCCCTGTCAAATAGAGGTGCGCGTTTCATTTGTTAATGAATCGCAAATCGTCTGAAATTCCACTGATTCGTATTTCAGAAGTACGTCCGAAATAATGAATAGATTTTGTCCAAATCGCATTGTAAACTAAATGAAACTGCTCTGAGTTCGGACGCGTTCGTTTTTTTTCTGGCGGTTTTGCGTCAGATGGTTGACTTTTTTTCAGATGTGTGCAGTGTTTTTTTGGCGAATTTGCAGTGGTTTTTCCATTCGATGCGGAGGTTTTGCGCCGGCTTTTCGGATGCAGTCGGCGGCTTTTCCCTGCACTTCGGGGACCCTGTAGTGAATGCTGAATTCACCGCAGGGTTGGGGAATTTGATTCGGTCTGGTGCGGTGCGGTGAACGAGAGAGCACCGACATTTCGGCGCTCTCTGAAAACCCCTTGGGCTATATTACATTCCTCACGCAAAAATCCTCGCACAAAGTGAAAATCTTTGCGCCAAGCGCTAAAGTTTTGCGCGTGCAAATCACCGCTGGAATTGCAATCCTCGCGCATCTTTTCATCCGCTGATCAATACCGTGCACAAACAGGACGCGGCCAATTGCTAGCGCAGTACCGTCTCGTGCAAAAGCCAGTGTGCGAACAGTTTTTTTCTCGCGATTCAGCCAATCAGAATAAAAAAACACAATTATCTCACGTTAAGTTTTTGCACCTGCCAAAGTCAATCTGAGCATATATGCTGCAGCAATAATACATGCGCACACAACTTCTCCATTTTATTGATTTGGTATGTGTTGAAGGGCAACTATACTTTTACTGGGCTGGTGTATTTTGGTTTGGCCAGGTTGCTCAGATTTGCCATTAACACCAGCTTTTTGCAGTTGCTAAAATTCTGCTATGTGGTAATTACTGCAAATAGATGGTAATACCGTCCTCGTACCAGCGCACATTCGCATTTGCGCTCACAATGATAAGTATAGAAGGCTGGCAGTACAGTAAGCTCACGCAGGGTTCACCCACGGTAGACGATTACGCGCGGTTGTTGCGCTGACTATGTAATACGGCATTCGGCGCAAATGATTTTACCCCTCGGGTTAATGTTTTTTGCGCCGGCGCAAATGTTTGCGTGAAGATTGTAATTTAGCCCCTTATGTTTTATTATGAAGCTCTCTGTCCACCTTGAGGACATATATATTTTTTTTACTGAATGCTTTGTGTGTTTTGTTACGTTTTCACACTCCTTTAGCTCATCTCTAGCTTCACTGAACTTGTATATTATAGTATTTAGAAAACAAGCACCTTTTTAAGACGCACGTGTATTTATTTATTTATTTATAAAGGATTTTACCAGGAAGGATACATTGTATATAGTTCCACACAATTTTATTCATTTAAAAGTTTCACCTCTGTTAAAATGTCGTTAGGATAAAGCTTTTCTAGACATTAGGTGGTGTCTCTTATCTTGTACAATTTCAAATAGAGTCTGCGTTTACCAGTAGAAATTGCTTATATGTCAAATGCTGTAAATATGATAAAGAAAAATGAATTAAAATGTTGAGATTCCCACCTTATGGCTATTTGTAGGAGTTATAATTACAATTATGGCAACGAAGCTACCAAAAAAAATGAAGAAGTACTATGCATATAGGCATAATGTCTACAAAAAGAAGGTACAGTAACATTATATTTCTGATGATAAATTTGTTTTCAGTGTTAACTATAACAAACTGATACTTATACCAGTACAGTATTGAGTGATCCTTCTTCCCGCTCCCTGGCTATTTTAAGAATTCATACAGACACACTCATAGAGAGAGACACACAGATACACATAGAGGGTTATTCAGAGAGAGGTGAAAACCAGGAGAAGAGAACAATCTAGACCAAATAGCCGATTTGGAAAGTGAAATAAATGGGAGAATTTTTCTGGTTTGGCTATTTTGACCTAGCATTTTTACTTCTCCAATCATTCTCCTGGTTTTCACCGCTCTCTGAATAACCCTGATAGACATTTACAGATATACTCTCAGACACTCATACAGATACACAGATACAGTTACACAATCCCATGATAACCACAGACATGAAAGATACACACTAATACAGATGGACATCTTCCCCTTCCATCCTTCTTATGTCATTTCAGCCCTTTTCAACTACCCAAAACCCAAATTTGCGCCTTTCTTGCTCCAAAACAGATCTCTTGCAACGTCCTATATAAAAAATTTTACTAAGCAATAATCAACAGAATACAGAAAATCACTAAATTTTTATGCTTGATATCATGAACCAAACAAGGATCATCTAAAAATATGTGAAAAGGACATGCATGGATGACATGGGGGGCTGATCCTCCTTGTGTTTAGTCAGCGCCCTTTCCCAAGCAAAATCCAATATCACTTAACAAGTATATTTTGCCTAGAACGGTTTAGAGTGCTGCATGTTGTAATTGGAGACGTGCCTGTTTGTATTAGATATAAAATAATGTTACACCATGATCTGAAGAAGAACCAAGAAGTCATTACTGGAAACTAGATGACTGGGCAAATCTACATAATATTAATTTATGCTCTCACTTAAATCGTGTTTGTCTGTTATTGTGTTATTCTGCTCTGGTCTATTCGGATTTGAGAGAAGATTGCATTACGTTAATTTTGTTATGAAATAACTGTAGTATACTATTCTATTATTCACAGCTTTAAAAATGTTGAGTAACTGTCAAATTAATAAAACCAAAGCGTTGCAATAATAAAATGTATAAAACATTCTGCACTTGTTTTATTCCTTTAAATGTGTTATTTATTTTTTCCAGAGAAGCTGGAAAGTGGTTTCTCATCAGACCTGCATGTTTTAAAATATATATAGTTATATTAAATGTATATGAATGCTTATGAAGGAATACAGTATGTACAAGTGTAGTCTTACTTGGTTTAGTGCTGAAAGACATCACTACAAATAAATATCCATTGCATGGTGGAAACCTGCAAAAACTGAATTTTTCACGCCTTTGTGACGTTTGCAATTTAATGAGGTAAATTCTAGTAATAATATTAAATAATTATGTGTTCTCTTTCCATTTGCTGGAGATTTAGAATCATACAACCCTTACTGGCATTCTAGCTCTATAATAGCAGTGATTGTTGTTTGGCTTTGTGGTCCTTTTCAATTATATTTTTATGATAATGCTCATTGTGATGTCTGCCAAGCTGATTTTCGACTTGCAAATAGGGGAAACAACTCCAGGACATCCTTCTAACACTCCCGTTTTAAGAGTGGAGCCAGTCAAAGGCAATTTATTAATATGAATCAAGTGAGAATTGGTCCAAAACGCAAAGGGAGAAAGCTTTGCATACATTTTCAGTTAATCTGATATTCTCCTGATAGTATGTCTAACGTTTGAAAGGATTTAAGAAATTTAGCCTTTTAATCCACTTTTCCAGCTTTAGACTTCGAACTGAAGGATTGGCAGTTAATAGGGCAAACATTGCAGTATTTAATTGGTATATTTTCCATTGGCTAATGTACACATACCTTAGTGTTTATGAATATTACAGTGATAATGCAGTATGAGTTTGCGATAACATGAACAAATAACGTAGGGGAAATGGCATGTGTCAGAATTAAATATTGAGATAAGCCAGATGCAGTTTTCAAAATGCATATTTTCAAAGAAATTCAATTTGTTTTATAGCTCCTTTCTTGAGAGGGGAACTTAACTCAGTAGGATCTTCTCCAGTAATGTGAATAGAGGGCTATATGGTAGTAAGAGAGGAGAAAATGTAATATTTGCAACATTCAGCCAATGTAATGGCAGTGACAGGTATAAAGCTATATTGAAGGACTAGCTTTTTGCCCGCGGCTTCGCTCGCGTGGATTTTAGGATTTGTTAAAATAGTTTTTTAAAAGAAACTTGAGTTTTTTTGGTAGAACCCCCCTTTCCCCCCCACTTGGGATTTTTGGAAAATTGTTAAACACGTTTTTTTTTATTTTTCAAGAAGAAAGTAAGTGCCAAGTTTCACACTTGTAACATCTTTGGTTTTTGAAATATAGTTATACTGATAAAAGTATTCACATCCCTTTCCCCCACCCCCCTTAACTGGATTTTCAGAAAATGGTAAAACATGGGGTTTTTTTGCACCAAGATTGTAAATATCGAATTTCACACCTGTAATATCATTGGTTTTTGAAATATAGGTATAGTGATAAAGATATTCATCCCCCTTTTTGCCCCCCCACTGGATTTTTGGAAAATGGTAAAATACATGTTGTTTTATTTTTGAGACGAATCTAAATACCAATTTTCACATCTGTAACATCTTCTGTTTTTGAGATATAGGTATCCTGTTGAAAAGTATTCACCCCCCCTTTTTTCACCCATCATGTGGGATTCTTGGAAAATGGTAAGTCATGTAAGTGCCAGATTTCACACCTGTAACATCTTTGGTTTTTGGAAATATAGTTATACTGATAAAAGTATTCAACCCCCCTTTTTTTTACCCCCCTACTTGGATTTTTGGAAAATGGTAAAACACGTGTTTCTTTATTTTCAAAAGACTGTAATTACCAAACTTCACACCTGCTTGGTTTTTGAACTATAGATATACTGATAAAAGTATTCAGACCCCTTTCCCTCGACCCTCCCCCCTATTTGGATTTGTGGAAAATGGCAAAACACATGTTTGGTTTTATTCACGAAGATTGTAAATGCCAAATTTCACACCTGTAACATCTTTGGTTTTTGAAATATAGGTATACTGATAAAAGTATTCAACGCCCCTTTTTTCCCCCCTCCCAATGAATTTTTGGAAAATGGTAAAAGAGGTGTTTTTTGTTTCTCAAGACGAATCTAAATACCAATTTTCACGTATGTAACATCTTCTGTTTTTGAGATATAGGTATCCTGTTTAAAGTGACTTTAACACATGCCCCCATATTACCTTCCTGACGCTAAACCAGTAATAAATCCCTTAGCGCATCGTTATTATGCTCACACTAGTGTACAAAAATAGAAGCAGAACAGATTCCTTTGTTACACAGCATACCATCAATACTTCTTTAGTCGTTTTTGTTAAACATTGTCGTGATTAGATAGAGATATATATATATACTCTATGTGAAGCAAAAAACAATAATGAGGCACTGGGATAGAAGATGGTTCCCCACAAACTATGTTCTATATGGCAGCTGTCTCCCTAGAAAAGGAGATTCCCTACAAAGACCCTTAACAGAAAATACAACATGCAAAACAATTTAATTGAATTGAGCAAGCATGGGATAGGCATAAGGCTATCCTAAACAAAAGATAAATCCAGGTAAAGTATCCATGTAACTTGGGACTCAAGTTAAGAAACAATACCGATTCAGGAATGATAGGAGAAATGAAGTCAGGGAACAAGAAAGGTGGTACACACCTGAAAGAAAAGTAGTATCACCACGAAGAACCGTACAATGGAGGGACCAAGATACCCGTGATAGGAGAAATAAATCCCCATACAGGAACATACATCGGGAAGGGGATTGGAAGCAAGAATATACAACTGTAAGAAGGGATAGAAAATTTACTCGAACATCCCCGCAGGAGAAGACCCCTAGAAGGTGGAAAGAATATTCAAGGAAATCTCCACAAAGGAGAGAGGAAGATCGTCACAGATATCACATTCAGAGAAGAGAGAGAAAAGCTTCAGATATCCCATTGAGGAATAAATACTCTGTATTACAGAATGAAGATCCTGAGGTTTTTCAGAGAAGCCCACAACGTCTGGACCTCAAATTAGGAGAGGGTCCATCACTACAGAGGAGATGGCCGCCAAGAAAGAGGTCAGAAAGAGAGGGCGAAGAGGAAGAGGATCCAGATTATGTCAGAGCATCGGAAAAAAGAGGAAAATATTGAATCAGACTGGGATTTATAACTTAACCACTAAGACGCTGACAGAAACTCAGATAAAAGTTCTACAGAAAGGTCTGAAATATGCGCCAACAAGGAATGTCGATAAATTTGAGACATATGTGGACCTACAAAAGTTTAAGAAAAACCTTTGCTTAAAAAAATATTTTTTGAAAAATCCAATAATCCGTACAACTCCAATCGAAGTATACCAACATACCCAATTGAGAGAAAGATCAACCTTTTATCCCCGTTCAATGGTATCAAATGAGATAAATGCATTTGAACAAGTAGTACTTAAAGATATTGAAAATTTGAACTGGAAGAAGAACAACACTAACTTAACAAGAAGTGAACAATTAGCTCTAAAAGAATTAAGTCAAAATCAAGATATTATCATCAAGCCAGCCGATAAGGGCGGAGGCATAGTCATAATGACTAAAGAGTATTATGAGGAAGAATCACTCCGCATTCTACGAGACCAAAGAACATATCAGATCTTGAATCATGACCCATCCCAACAAATTAAAAATATTTTTATAGAATATCTCAATGAAGGGAAGGATATGGGTATTTTGAATAATAAAGAATATGAATATCTAATACCAAAACACCCAAAGATACCAGTGTTTTATTTCTTGCCTAAGATCCATAAGAACATTGATAGACCACCAGGACGCCCGATCATATCAGGGATTGATTCAGTGTCGAGTAAAATCTCGGAGTATATAGATCTTCTACTCCAACCACTGGTTCAGAAAACAGAGGCATACTTGAAGGACACTATTAACTTGCTACAGATTTTGGAAGAATTCCAATGGCAAGATGACTATATTCTAGCAACGAGTGATGTGAAATCACTGTATAGTGTCATTCCGCATAAAAAAGGTTGTGAAGCAGTACAACATTTCCTTTTAGAATCCGGATCTATGGAGAAAGAACAAATAGATTTTATTATCAAAGGAATAGAGCTAATTTTAGAAAAAAACTTCTTCCATTTTAAAGACACATTCTATTTACAACAAGAAGGTACAAATGGGAACAAAATTTGCACCTTGTTTCGCTAACCTATACATGGCATTTTGGGAAAAAAGTTGGCGGGATAAATGGAAAGAAAACGTGATCATCTATAAACGTTACATTGATGATGTTTTTCTTGTTTGGAGGGGAGAGGAAAGTGATCTTATTGAATTCTTAAATCATTTAAATAATAATGATTGGAATTTAGAGTTGGATTCCACATATAGTAAGGAATGTGTGAGTTTCTTAGATCTGATGGTATACATTGAGAACGGGAAAGTACAAACTAAAACGCATTTTAAAAAAGTGGATACAAATAGTTTTATTGATAAAAGCAGTTGCCATTTGACACGAAGGCTTGAGGGAGTCCCGAAAAGCCAGCTTCTAAGAATCCGGAGAAATTGTACTAAAGAAGAAGAATTTCTGAAACAATTGGATGTATTGATTAAGAATTTTGAAGATAAAGGATACGAACGAGAGAGGATGGAAAACGTAAGAGGAGAAATTGCAAGAAAAGATAGAAAAGAACTTATCAGATACCAACATAAACAAAAAAACGATTTCTTAGAAAAAGGAGGAGTACCATTTATATTCACATATAATCAACAGAACTGGCAAATAAGGAACATTTTTAAAAAACACTGGCCACTTCTTTTAAAAGATCCAATGTTAAAAGAAATCCTCCCGGAAAGACCAACTATTGTCTGTAGAGGGACGAAAAATATAAAAAATAAGTTAACCAGGAGCCATTATAAAAAAGAAAAAAGAAATAAGAACATGTTTGGTGTGACTAAAGCATTTCACCGTTGTGGTAACTGTCGGAACTGTAGAGATACAGGAAATAAAAAAGAAATTATAAAATCTTTTTCTGGAGAGAAAATTACATACCCAATTAGGGGAGCGATGACCTGTTTCACTGATAATGTTATTTATCTATTCGTCTGCCCCTGCGGTCTCAAATCTGTGGTGAGGACCACAAGACCTCTGAATAGGAGGATGTATGAACATATTCGGAACATTAAAATAGGGTATGAGAAACACTCAGTCTCCCAACATTTTAAAATTAAACACAACAGTAATCCGATGGGTCTACTCTTTATAGCTATAAAGAGAATGGAACGAGAATGGAGAGGTGGTGATTTTGAAAACAAATTAAATAAGGAAGAAATTAAATGGATTTACCTTCTTGATACATTACAGCCTAAAGGATTAAATATAGATTTTGAGATCTGCCATTTCCTGCAGTAAAGACATATATATGAAAAAGAAAAGGGAAAAGAAAGGAAGAAAAAAAAAGAAAAAAAAAAAGAAAAAAAAAAAAGGAAGGAAGAAAAAAAAAGAAAAGAAAAATAATAATATATATATATATATTTTTTCTCCCCATGTGTTTTTTTTGTTTTTTTTCTGTATCCATACTTTTAGATCACTGTATGCACTTATTTAAATGTTTATTTAAATATATTAAAAATACATAAGGGAATTTACACAAGGACTAAACTATATTAGGGATTAAACATGCACTTTAGAAATATATTGAATTAATGATTAAATATGCACTTAAAAATATATAAAAAAAAGGAAAAGAGAAAGAGGGAAGGAGAAAGAAGGAAAAAGAGAAAGAAAAAAGGGAAAAAAACCCCAAAAACACTGAATAACTATTTGATTAAAAGATATAGATCTTATTGATGAATATTTACCGATACTGTGAAATAACAATACACAACACTTCTACCTTCAGAATTATGTATGTTCTACCACACTAAGGGAACCTATAACAGGTTTATTGGTATTAACAAACATTTATCTCACTAAGTATAAATAGATGTACACTTTCACGTGTTTTTAAATAGTTATTAATTTGAATTAATAATATAATTTGTACCTTTTGTATAAATAATAAATAATTCTATTTTTATCTCAATAGGATTATATACATACATATAAGATCATATACTAATGGGGTTGTAGTCAGATCTAAGTATATTGATATATTATAACGATCCAACTATTTTTTTGAGGCAACTGTATATACAGATGAATATCTTAAGTCAGCGATTGATAACTCCCATTAAAATTGTTTTTTGACAGGAAGCTATTCTTTATCAAGCAGCCAAGCTATTGCTGATATTTGTTTTCCCGGAGGGCAGAGTGTCCACCTCATAAACAAGTCGCCGATCATACATATACAATGGACAAAATTGAAAGTATGGAGCCTGAAAATCAGGAAGTAATCTGGGCGGAATGATTATGGACAACAGCTGAGAGAGCACATTAAGGCAGAGCATATAAGTGGCAACAAAAGGAGGACTCTTTTTGGACTTTTTGCACTTCTTGCACAGACTGATCATTCAGAAAGGATAACAACTGATGAAGCCTATTGGTGAAAGCGCGTTTTTGTTGATCCTACTTAATTAGTATTTTAACAATTGATTTTATAGTTGAAGGTCTACCTTTTTATTGATTAATAAATGCATTTCAAATGAATTATCTGCCGCTCTGCTGCCTTTTTTTACATCAAGTGGAGAAATACCCTCCCCCTCCTTTTTTCTTGGGATACCGAACAGCTACATCGCAGGACCCCATGCTGAGAGAGGGGAAAAAAAAGAAACACCACTGAAATATAAGTATTCTTTAAGTTATACACATTTATCATAATATAACCACTGTTTTGTTTAAATATTAATTCATTTGATGTTTGCACATTGGCCATTTTTGGGTTTAAAAAAAGTGGAGATTTTAGTAAGGTTGTTTTTTCTTTTCTATTATATTCGTGTTTTTGAGGTTGTAAACACATATCTTCTAGCTTGCAGCACCGACCTATATTGAGCACGCCTTAATAATCTCACAACCACTAAGAAAAGCGCCAGATTCACGCTGTCTTTTACTTCATGTAATTGGGCAGACTAGATGGGCCGACATTTTTCTATGTTTCTATGTTTCTAATTTGGGAAAGCGCCTATATAGCCCACAGAGTGTATCAAACACCTCAACACCATGTAAACATATTGGCCCCTATTACACTCTTAGCGTTAAAATGCGGGCGTAGGGGAAGAAAAACTGCGCCCGCGTTATAACGCCAGATTACAATGCAGGCGCAAACAATGCTGCCTGCATTGTTATCGAGCTTTAAAAATCAGGATGCTCGCGGCAGCACTGAGCGCAGCCGCGAGCATCCACTCACTGGAGTCCATAGGACTCCATTGAGTTTCTCTCTGCCGGTCACGTGACCGGCCGGATCTCGCATCGCAGCGTAGTGATCTCGCATCGGTCAGCGTAGTGATACGCAGGGAGAGACAGGGGGGACTTTTTCCCCCTGTATTTCCCTGCTCCCGCCGGCCGGAGGAGGATACCGGAGCCGCGGTCCTCGCCGCGGGACAGAGGGTAAGTATATGTTGTATTTTTTTATTTTTTCAAGCTGGTGTTAACGGATTCTGCACCAGCGGAATCTGTTAATACCAGGTCCTGGCTCTGGTTAACTTTTCGTTGACCAGAGCCAGGCGTTAATCAGCGCTGGGACATTGTAATCCAGCGCTGATTAACACTTTTGCGCTCCCTATGTTAAGTATAGGGAGCGCAAAGTGCACTAACCTCGCGCAGAGGAGCACAAGGTACCAAACGCAAACGGGTTTTTTAACCCGTTTCCGTTTGGATTGTAATATGCTCTAAACACCGCAGCTAACGGTAGTGCTCATGTAGGTGAGCGCTACCGTTAGCGTGTAGAGTGTAATAGGGCCCATATAGTTTTACCCTTTTCGGTGCAAATGTGGTGTTTGACCAGATATGGGCGGGATACCAATTTCCTCATATACATCAGTAAAAAAAGAAAAAGAAAATAACATAGTGCAAAAAATTTACACAAATATTGTGAATACTGTATATGATTAGCAAATGATCACTCACGTGGATCAGAGCCTAAAAGGTTAAGGCTCAGTACTTTAGTGGTGGGTCCTTTCAAGGATGACCCCGTCCCCTCTCGGTAGATTCTTGCAGGTACATATGCATGGAAGACACAATGGAAGAAATCATCGCATAATCCTGCATCATCTCACGGGAAAATAGTATACATTTGTCAATCAACTCACATGGCCCAGAGCCTGTGGAAGAAACACTGGCTCAGTATAAGCGCCTGTGGTGTAATATCGAGGTACACCAGACCTCCCTTTTCCTCAGAAGAATGATTGGCTCTCTGCAATAGAAGATAGAAAATTTTATTCCAAACAAATATAAATGGAAACAAATATATTACCGAAACACGTTTCGCTGTGCTACAGATTCATCAGTCGGTATAGTCGATATACTGACTGATGAAGCTGTACCACAGTGAAATGCGTTTCGGTAATATATTTCTTTTTTTTATGTTTTTCTTGCGCCTGCATTGTAATCCCCCGTTAAACCGGTGGCGGTAGGGGGAATACCGCAGGCACAGTTTTTTCCCCCTACTGCCCCCGGTTTAGCGCGGGGATCGTAATTGGGCCCTATATGTTTACACGCTGTTGAGGTGTTTGATACATAATATTCACCCATTTGTTTCTTACACTCTGTGGGCTATATAGGTGCTTTCCCAAATTGTTTTGCATGCTCTATCTCTATGTATCTATAGATCTATATATCGGTCTCTATATCTATCTATATATCTATGTATATAGAAGTGGCCAAGGCTGCACAGCTGACCCGCAAAGCCTAAGTTTCCAAGAAAGTAATTAAAATGTTAATGATTTTTGTCTCTGTGGCCACTACCCTCGTGAAGGGATATCACAGGCTTTTTCAGAATACTAGGGGAATAAGTATTATTTGATCTGCATGATAAGGGGGGAAATTACCTCATTTGGTCTAACTGAATTTCCTTTGTCCCGCACCACAGGGGTCCACAAGCATTTCACACCAAGGAGAGTTTTCCCAGACCCAGTGGCAGCACTTTGTAAGTGATCATGTAGATCAAAGAAGCGGGCATGTCCTTTGATCGCTAGAGACGCTCTTTGGATATTCTATCTGGGGATCCAATTAATGAAGAAGTGCACTGAGCATGCCCACAAATTAACAGGAGGGGGAATTCTGGGACATGTACTGGGCGGGTTGTACCATTTATGGGCTGAATTTTGAATGAACTGGAAAATCTATATATTCTGAGTCCAGCAAGGGCTCAGGGTTTTTTCAATTGGGGTTCACGAAAGAAGTGAGGATTTGCCCGTGTTTCCAATCTCAAGCCCCAGGAGTCACAGATGTCCTGTTAGCTTACTGACGTGTGAGTAAGGTTCTGTGTTTTAATCTTTCTATTTTTGCTGCTTTGTGTGTGTAATTGTTAATTATCATATCTATTTTTCTGTAACCAAATGCACTGTGATAATTCATTTGTTTGTTTATCATAATATATATAAAACTTATTAAGATCTGCTTCTGCCTGATATTCGATCCACGCTAACTGAAGGATGGATTCTCATAGAGATTTGCCTTTGTTTAAGCTTGAGTCTATCTACTAAACAGTGAGTTGTAGTGAAGTCAGTCATTTGTACTGTTTCCTATTTTGGGTTGCATAGTTAAGAGTCTCAGGCCAGCTCTGATTCAGGTATTAGGCATCCAAAGTCTTGGTCTGTGGTGGCAGTGTGACGAATAGTATAAGAAAAGTGGGTACAAGGATTGTGGGCAATGTATTCAGTACTACGGGTCGAGTGTAGACGGATCCTGCGTTGCACCCTGTGACCATTTCATCATGTGTGTGCCCTTCTGGAGCAAAGGCGTTGCCATGACAGTTAGACAAGCGCGTGCGGGCGATTGTGGGCCGCGTAGTCATTATTTTGGGTCTAGTGTAGACAGATAGTGATTTGCTTAAGCCTGCGTTTCCTTCGCCGCAGCGGCGCGTGCGTGACACATGTTATTACTTTTCGACTGTGTAAAACTTAACTAAAATTCATATAAAAAGTAATCTATTGCCTTGTTCAAATATGTTCTTCAGGAGAGTGTGACAGAGGGATGGCGTCTTATTGTGAAGTCTTGCCCCATTATGTTTTTGTTCAGCCTTTCAACTTTCAAGAGGAATAAGAAATAAAAGAACACATTGGAGAATGTCAAGTTTTACACAAATCATGCCTGGGTGCACATTTAATAAGGTCACTGCTGAGTTAGTGGCAAAGTTCAACGTAAAGAAGGGTTTAGACGTAACCTTGAATAAAAAGCTCAAGAAAATACTGAATTTTTGTTGAAATTCTTTTGCAGGACTTCAGATGGTATAAATCTATATGCCAAGGTTGCCATGCCGTACTTTTCATTATTGCTTAGTAGATGATAAGGAACCAGTGTTATATATTAACAATCAGAGACCTAAACAGTTAAACATAAAATTGAAAATAATTAAATTATTTTAAACTGATATTTGATTATTTTTTTTACATAAAAACAAAATTACACTGCTTAATTAGCAAATATCTAACTGTTTTCTTCCTAACTTATCCATATGTTCACTCATTTCTGTTGATGTTAATGAACCAAAAACTCAACACAATTATATGAATTTAAATATAAAAGAAAGATGAGGGCAGTGACCTGCAGTGAGCTGTGCCTAGCTTTTCCCCGCATCACCTTTTCCCATGATAGACTGCAGGATTTCTTACGTGCAGCTCCCATCCTCTGGAACACTCTCCCTCATACGGTCAGACTTTCCCCTAGTTTTCCTTCTTTCAAACGCTCCCTTAAGACATTCCTATTTAGGGAAGCCTACCACCCGACTCACTGATACACCTGACTGCCCCAACCAGTCCATCACTCTCACCTTGCAGTCCTCTCCTCCTGTTTCCACACCCAACCCATCTAGATTGTGAGTTCCCACGGGAATAGGGCCCTCGTTTCCTCCTTTACTGGTTAATCAAATAATGTTCAGTCTCAGTGTATTGTAACCCTGTCTATATTTTGCCCATTGTTCAGCGCTGCGGAATATGCTGGCGCTATATAAATAAAGTATAATAATAATAATAAAAAAAGGAAGAAAAAAGTTGCATAAAATGTGATGTGGACAGGAAGAAGTCTTTCAGTACATAGAAAAAGCAGTCCGTCACCATAGCATGTACTCATATTTAATTTTGGAGGAATTCAAAAGGTAAGCTAAATATAGTACCCTAAAACAACAGTATGACATGATCCGTGCGAACTGACAACTAATGGGGCCCCTGAGCAATAGAAGATCATGGGGCCCCCTTTTGCCACGTACACACCCATACACACCCCATTCATGCAGCAAAACACCCACATATACATTGTTGCGTTAAAGAATTTTTTTTTTCAAAATAATTATTTTATTCAGTTAAGAAAATCTACTTGGGCCCAGCAGCGAATTGGGGACTGCATTGTGCAACTCCAGACTTACACTGCTGTGCTGCGACAGCCATCACCCACTCATTGCAGCTAAGTCTGTGCTGCAGCACAGAAGGACCCTGTGACAAACATTTACTGCAGAATATTATAAGCAACGGTTTATTAGATATTGAATTAAAATGGAAATATTTTTAATATTGAAGCCTATGGGATAAAACAATCTTATTGCTAAAACATCAGGCAGACGAGGCCCTCTAATCAGGCACTGTAGAGGGCAGCCTGCCGGGGCCTCCAAAGGACCCCTTGAGGAGCATGCGGCCGCTGGATGACAGAGCTGCGACTGTGTGGGCAGGCCGACCGGGTGCATGTTATTTAGTTACATAGTTACATAGGCTGAAAAAAGACATGCGTCCATTGGGTTCAGCCTCTCCCACATCACCTACTGCTGTTGATCCAAAAGAAGGCAAAAAAAACAGTCTGAAATGCTTGCCAATATGCAACATACTGGGAAAAAATTCCTTCTTGACCCCAGAATGGCAGTCAGATTTCTCCTTGGATCAAGAAGCTTTTACCCACATATTAAATATTATAACCCTTAATATTCTGTGTCTGCAGGAAGTCATCCAGTCGCTTTTTAAAAGTCTGTACGGTCTCTGACCCAACCACCTCAACAGGCAGAGAATTCCACAGCTTTATTGTTCTCACCATAAAATAACCCTTCCTATGCTTTAGGCTGAATTTTCTTTCTTCCAGTCTAAATGGATGACCCCTTGTCCTGTGTATAGTCCTGTTAATGAATAGGTTATCAGACAATGGTTGATAATGGCCCGTATATATTTATATAAGGTTATCAGATCCCCTCTAAGGCGCCGTTTCTCTAAACTAAACAGGTTTAAGCTTGTTAGTCTTTCCTCATAACTTAACCCTTCCATTCCCCTTATTAATTTAGTTGCCAGTCTCTGCACTTTTCTAGCGCTATAATATCTTTTTTTAAGACAGGTGCCCAAAATTGAACGGCATATTCAAGGTGCGGTCTGACCATTGATTTATACAGAGGCAAAATTATGTTTTCATCCCGTGAGTGAACTCCCCTTTTAATGCATGCCAATACTTTGCTGACCTTGGCAGCTGCTGTTTGACATTGCACATTGTTGCTTAGTTTGAAGTCTATGATTATTCACAAATCCTTCTACTGCTTGGATTTCCCTAACTCCGTACCATTTAGGGTATAAGTTGCTTGTGTGTTCTTAACTCCAAAGTGCATAACTTTTCATTTATCTAGATTAAATTTCATCTGCCATTTAAGTGCCCAGTCCCCCAATCTATCTAAATCCCTCTGCAGCGAAGTAACATCCTGCTCACATTGTATTACTTTTCCTAGTTTTGTGTCATCTGCAAACACTGATACATGGCTTTCAATGCCTATCTCAAGGTCATTTATAAATAAATTGAATAGTATTGGTCCTATAACAGACCCCTGAGGGACACCGCTTACCACTGGTGTCCATCTTGAAAATATACCATTTATCACCACTCTCTGTACCCTATCTTTTAGCCAGTTTTCTATCCAAGAACAAGTATTTTCATCTAGACCAATTTATCTTAATTTAAATAGTAACCTTTTGTGTGTAACTGTGTCGAAAGCTTTGTCAAAATCCAAGTAAATCACATCCACTGCGACCCCCTGATCTATACTTCTACTTACTTCCTCATAGAACGTAATTAGGTTAGTCTGACATGACCTGTGTTTCATGAAACCATGCTGATTTTTGCCAATTACATTATACCTCCCAATAAATTCCTGAATATTATCCCTTAGTAACCCCTCAAATACTTTCCCAGCCACAGATGTTAAGCTCACAGGTCTATAATTCCCAGGCACAAATTTTAAACCTTTCTTAAATATAGGGACCACGTCAGCTTTTCTCCAATCCTCTGGTACTATTCCTGAAAGAAAATAATCTTGAAAGATTAAGAACAGAGGTTTACATATTTCAACACATAGCTCTCTCAGTACTCGCAGGTGAATTCCATCTGGCCCTGGGGCTTTATTCACATTCACATTGTTTAATTGCTGCAAAACCTTGTCCTGAGTCAACCAGTCACTTTGTATTAGTAAGTTTTTATTAATGAATTTCATGTCTTCTGTTAAAGGTTTCTCTTTGATAAATACTGAAGAAAAATAATCATTCAAAATGTCTGCCTTATCTCGATCTTCAGTTAACAATAACCCTGACTCAGATTTTAGTGAACCTACATTTTCACTCTTGGGTTTTTTAGAATTTATGTACCTAAAGAATCTTTTAGGGTTGGTCTTGCTCTCTTTGGCTATTTCTTTTTCATTTTCTAGTTTAGCCCATCTAACCACATTTTTACATGCTTTATTGGCTGCCCTATATGGTTTATAGGATGCCTCAGATTTATCAAATTGAAAAGCTTTAAATGCCTTCTTTTTATTTTTCATTTCCTTAGTTACCTTCCTACTAAGCCACATTGGGTTCAGTCTGTTTCTTTTACATTTATTAACCAGTGGAATATATTGTGACGTGTACTTTTCTAGTGTTAGTTTAAAGATATTCCACTTATCCTCAGTGTTTTTCCCGTGAAAGAGTTTATGCCAGTCAATGACATTGAGAGCTTCCTTTATTTTAATAAAGTTGGCCTTTTTAAAATTATATGTTTTAGCATGCCCCTTATGAATGTGTTTTTTTGAGTTTATTTCAAAAGTTGCCATATTATGGTCACTGTTTCCCAACTGTTCCCTTACATTAATATTTGAGAAAAGATCCACATTATTTGTTATAACCAGGTCCAGACAGTTATCCTCTCTAGTTGGTGTTTCTACCAGTTGTGTCATGAAGGTATCATTTAAAATGTTCAGAAACCGGATTCCCTTTGCTGAATTACTAGTCCCACTATCCCAATTAATGTCCGGGTAGTTAAAATCTCCAATAATTAAAGTACTACCATGATGTGCAGCCTTCCTAATTTGCTCTAACAATGTGGCAGAAAGGTGGAACAGGGAGGGAGCCACTGCACCTGCGGCCACGGCAGGCACCCCCCCCCCCCACAACCAGGATCCAGGGAGCCTCCACTGACTGACCACTAGGCTAAGGTAAGGCGACACATTTCTAAAAAAAATAAAATCCGAGGACATTTTTAAATGTCCCAAGGAACATAAAATAAAACCTTTTTTTTTTCTTTCTATTACTCACCTGATTCCTGGATCCACCAACAAGCGCAGCCTCCCGTCTCCCACGCTGTTAGACGATGCATACTCTGGCACGCTGTGTGCAGCTTCTGAGATGATACGCTATTAGTGCAGAGGGAGCGATGCAAAACGCGCAGTCGGCTTCCTCGCTACACTAATAGTGTATCTTCTCAGAAGCTGCACACAGCGCACCGGTTAAAGCTAGCGTCAGACTGTAGAGGTGCTGCCCGGCAGTGTGAGGATTCATATGCTGCATTAATTATTCTTCTTACAAATTTGGTTACTTAACCTGTTTGCATTTGGATTGTAATATTGTGACATCCAGGGCCCCGATGGTGATCGGGGGGGCCCCAGACGCATGGTGCCGCCAGCTGGCCGAATGCCAGGAGCTCCGGTGGCACAGCTGTGAGTGATCAGGGGGCAGGGGGCAGGGCGCAGCGTGTTGATGCGGAGCCGCCGAGACCTTTAAATCAGGAGCGCGCGTTTACACCTCTCCTTGCCATAGAGTTTCATTCCCGGATCGCTAGCTTACCGAATCAGTTTGTATACTTGTTACTTACCCTGCTTGTTCTGAGGACCCGATCTGTTGCCGGCTTTGCCTGCCATTTGACTATTCTCTCTGTGTACTCCCTGCCTGTTCTGTTTGCCTCCTGTTGCTACTGGTGTGCGCCGATTCTCACCATATACAGTAGTACAGTACAAGTGCCTAAACGTTGCTGACCCGGTTTTGTTATAACAACTACTCTCGCTCTGCGCCCCTGTCTGGTATATTCCGCTGCTTGTTACTGCTGGTGCGCTTCCATTCTGCCATATACTATAGCGTAGTGCAAACATATATTGATCTCAGTCTGTGGTGTATATTGTTGGTGCTTTCTCCCTGGCCTGTGTGGCTGCTAGAGGTTAGGTTTAGTGGTCCCGAGTCCCGACCATCCTAAGGATCAGAGGGTTAGAGGTCTGTCACCAGGGATCCTACCAGGTCTGTCCTGGGGAATCGTTACAAATATGCGTTGAACGCCACAGCAAATGTCAATGCTCACGCAAGTGAGCGTTAACGTTTGCGTTAAGATCATAATTTTTCACACTCGTTGTTGTTCAAACATTTCCCATGGCTTCAAATCGCGTTTAAACATGAGCAAAAGTGGTAAAAATTAGCTCAGCGCACAGCGGTGAAATGGCTCAAAAAAACGTTTTTTGGTTAAAAACACTTTTTTTTTAAATTTGTTTTTTGTTTCCTGTCCCCCAGGGCAGTACCCGGACCCCCATACACCTTTTATGACCAATATCTTGCATATATGCCCTCTTGGAGGGCACCTTAATTTTCAAACGGTCGAGCCCCATTGACTTGCATTGCGTTCGAATCGTGTTAGCTTTCGAATTCGAACTTTTTCAAATGTTCGAGTTCGAATGCGAACCGAACACGGGGGTGTTCGGCCCATCCCTACTGACAATCACTTTCTAGGTTTACTCTGACATCACCAGCTGACATCCTCATCTGCTGGAACGCATGTAATTCGAATGGAATAGGATTGCAGCTTGTGACCCCAACAGCCTAATCCGAATCCGGGTCCTCTCAACTACGGCACCACGGGCGATGCCTGAGTGTCTGATGGGTCAGTCCGTCCCTGACATAATAATGTACAAAGCAACTTTAAGCAAAATAAACATTAAACTGCTGCCTACGATTTTGACTGCTGTTAATTTGATTAGTGAACGGGTTTTATTAATCAAAGGATTTAAAATGTTTTCAATTTAGTTCATGTATACTTTTCATTGGTTAAGTTACCCACTTTTTGGGAGGATGACAAACACTGATGACTGTGACAAAGTCAGAAAGTTTTCAGTCTTATAGTATTATCATGTCCATCAAATTTTTTTTTTAAATACTGGATCATGCAGTAGTACCTACACACAATTTGCAGCACAGACAGGACATTTATATAGAGATAATACACAGGATAAGTAGTATGTATATTAGAAACATAGAAAAATGTCGGCAGATAAGAACCTTTCGGCCCATCTAGTCTGCCCAATTACATGGATACTTAACCTGGATTTATCTTTTGTTTAGGATAGCCTTATGCCTATCCCATGCTTGCTTAAATTCAATTACTGTTTTGGCCTCTACCACTTCTACTGGAAGACTGTTCCATGTATCCACCACCCTCTCAGTAAAATAATGCTTCCTGATGTTACTTTTAAACCTTTGCCCCTCTAATCTAAGACTATGTCCTCTTGTTTTGCTATTTTGTTTCCTTTTAAATATACTCCCTTCCTCTACCTTGTTGATTCCCTTTACGTATTTAAATGTTTCTATCATATCTCCTCTGTCTCGTCTTTTTTCCAAGCTGTACATGTTAAGATCATTAAGCCTTTCCTGGTAACTTTTCTCCTTCAAGCCGTACACCATTTTAGTAGCCCTTCTCTGAACTCTCTCTAAGATGTCTATATCCTTCTGGAGATACGGTCTCCAGTACTGCACACAGTACTCCAAGTGAGGTCTCACCAGTGCTCTGTACAGTGGCATGAGCACTTCCCTTTTCCTACTGCTAATACCTCTCCCTACACAACCAAGCATTCTGCTAGCATTTCCTGCTGCTCTATTACATTGACTACTTACCCTTAGATCCTCTGAAATAATGACCCCTAAATCCCTTTCCTCAGATGTTGAGGTTAGGACTGTATCAAATATTCTATATTCAGCCCTTGGGTTTTTACGTCCCAGGTGCATTATCTTGCACTTATCCACATTAAAACTCAATTGCCACAACTCCGACCATTTTTTTAGTTTACCTAAATCATTTGTCATTTGGCTGATCCCTCCAGGAACGTCAACCCTGTTGCAAATCTTTGTGTCATCAGCAAAAAGACATACTTTTCCATTAATACCTTCTGCAATATCACTAATATAAATATTAAAGAGAATGGGTCCAAGTACTGACCCCTGAGGTACCCCACTGGTAACAAGACCTTGTGCTGAATAAACTCCATTTACCACAACCCTCTGTTGTCTGTCACTCAGCCACTGCCTAATCCAGTCAACAATATTGGAATCTAAACTCAAAGATTGCAATTTATTGATAAGCCTTCTATGCGGAACAGTATCAAAAGCCTTACTGAAATCTAAATAAGCAATGTCTACTGCACCACCTGTGTCTATTATTTTTGTTACCCAATCAAAAAAATCAATAAGATTAGTTTGGCATGATCTCCCTGAGGTAAACCCATGTTGTTTCTGATCCTGTAATCTATGTGTTTTTAGATGTTCAACAATCCTTTCCTTTAACATGGTTTCCATTAATTTCCCCACTACTGACGTAAGACTAACTGGCCTATAGTTCCCCGATTCCTCCCTACTACATATTGTATATGTATACATATTGTGTCCGTGCATGTAACCTACACACAGCCATTAGGAAGTGTGGCAGTGTGAGAAGCAGACAGGGACAACTGCATGTTTGGAGCAGAGCATCTCTAGATCAGCCTGGTCCAAGAGAGAGAGATGTGGTGGGATCAAGACACAATGGAGAGCTGACGAATCATGGACTTCTCCCTGTGGTCTAATGCAGCTGCATACAGTGGTAAATAGATCATTCTCCTTCTGTACCGCTGACAGGGCATTCTATTCATCCCCTACACTAAAAAGAGGTACACAGTCTTCCGTTGGATTTCAGCAACAGCCTTCCTGTGAGTGTCTGCTGTTTTAACTATGTGTTATTTAAGGCCAGGGTCAGACGAACGCATTTCTGACGGCCAGCGTAAAAAGGGACGTCGTTGCGTGCGAACGCATTTTTTCACGGAATACGCTTAAGCGGGCAGATGATGCGCAATTCTGGACGTATTTCATGACGGAGCTGTAAAAAATAGAGAAAAATCCAATGAATCTAATCAATTGATAAATGTAAAAATAAGGGTAAGGGTATAAAAAGCCATTTTTGAGATGGAGGCGTTTTCCAAAGATGGATCCTGCACATGTCTTTGTGTTTGCTGCGATGGGGTACCTGTACCTCAAGAGGAAGAGAAAGCGGCGAACCTGGTTCATGAAATCAACGCTGCCAGACCCACGCATGGACACTTTGTGACGCTGTACAGGCCACTGCGAGAGAGGGACCCCGTGAAGTTTTTCAACTACATGCGGAAGTCCATCCCCTCCTTTGACAAACTGTTGTCACAGTTACGCGAGCCACTGACCAAGAGGGACACCAACATGCGGGCCGCCATACCACCGGAGGAGATGCTGGTCATCACTTTGCGGTACGTACTGTCAAACACCTGTATACATGACATCGCTGCCAGTCACCTGACATGAGTGCATCATGTCTGTAGTCACATGCCCACTGTCACATGCATACACATACACACACAGGCATCACATCACACGTACATAATCATAAATGACTCCGACAACAATGTAGACCAAAATAATAATATAATATGAAACATTAAATAAAATAACAGTAATATATTCTCGACATATATTAAAAATTGTAAACTGAAGGTCAGGATATATAAAACGTTAAACCAAATAATACATGACAAACAAAAATAACACATATTCATGACCTGTATCACAGGTCATGATACCGCCGAGCATCTGGGTCATGAGGGCCGGTGGTGTGGCTGGAGCAGGACCCCGACTCTGTGTGTGGCCTGGCTCCAGGGGGCATGGCTGGGTGGGTGGACAGCACCTGACTGGGGAGGGAAGATCCACTGGCATTGGTGGATTGTGGCACAGCATAGTAAGCGGCTGCGTGATGGGGA
Source organism: Leptobrachium leishanense (assembly GCA_009667805.1). Taxonomy (NCBI): domain Eukaryota; kingdom Metazoa; phylum Chordata; class Amphibia; order Anura; family Megophryidae; genus Leptobrachium; species Leptobrachium leishanense. Next base: position 172,309,636 of record CM019067.1, read on the forward strand.
CGGGAAAGGATGTCCTCCAATATTGCCATAGATCTGTGCCGGTACTCCATCTTCTCAGCCTCGCTCATCTTGTTGAGGAGGAGCATACAGGCATTAAAGAACGACATGTCCACGGAGTCCGCAAGCATGCAGCGTTGGTGTGGATGGTTCGTTTGAGCCTCCATGAAGGTAACCATGGCCTGCTCCAGGTCTGTAGCTGGTGCCCTTCTCCTCTGTGCAGGTCTGGTGCTGCATGTTGTTGCGGTACCTGCCACCTGTTGTGCCTCCGAATCCTCCTCTAGTGGGGACTCTGCAACACCCTGGTTCTCCTCCTCCTGGCAGCTGGCAGAACCTCCTGGCACCGTGTGTTGGACCTGTGAGCCGGAGGTCGATGGCTGGTCCATGCTGCTGACGCTACTGCGCGGCTCCTGGGTCCTTCGGAGGAACGACAGTTGCTCAGCATAGATGTATCCACGGACCTTTTTCCCACCAGCTCCAGAGCGCGCAGCCATGGCTTGCTTCTTCTGCACACGTATAAAGTTGTCGCGTACTGTGCGCCATTTGTTCATCGCCTCTTGTGCTGCAAAACATGATGAGTGTGACATTAGCTTGTGTTCATGGTATGTGATCATATTCAAACATTCTTGTTTTGTCTTCTAGGTATCTCGCTAGTGGGTGCAGTTTGAAGGATCTGCATTATAACTTCCGCGTTGGCAGATCAACAGCTGGTGAGATCGTCCACAAGGTGTGCCAAACCATATGGGAGACCATGAAGGACCAATGTTTGCCAAAAACGACACACAAGGCATGTCTAGAAATTGCAGCAGGATTCTGGGAGAGAGCCAACTTTCCAAACTGCCTGGGAGCCGTGGATGGCAAACATGTCCGCATAGTGAAGCCACCGCACAGTGGCTCACTGTATCAGAATTATAAACATTACTTTTCCATTGGCCTACTGGCGGTGTCAGATGCCAACTATAGTTTCGTCTATGTGGATGTCGGTTCATACGGCAAAGACTCTGACTCCACACTGTTCAGGAACTCCACACTGGAATGAAATTGAGAGTGGGTCCCTGAACATCCCCAGAGCCGCACCATTGCCTGGCACTGACGTGGCAGTCCCCTATGCCTTCGTGGGTGATGAAGCATTCGGACTATCCACACACCTCCTAAGGCCCTACTCAGGGACACACCTGAATGTGAAGAAGCGGGTGTTTAATTATAGGCTGTCGCGGGCGAGACGGTATGTCGAGTGTACCTTTGGCATACTGACCAACAAGTGGAGGATTTTACATAGACCGCTGGATGTACAGGTTGATTTCTGTGTGAACATTGTGAAATGCTGTTGCATCCTACATAATTATGTGCGTGCCAGGGATGGTTTTTATTTTGTCGATACCCTCACAGTTGTCGGTCTTGAGGATGATGTGAACGATGACATCATAGCGGTGAATAGATACAGCAACAGGTATCGCGATGCTCTATCTAATTATTTGACCAGTGATGCAGGTCAGGTGCCCTGGCAGCTGGGGAGCATTTGAGATTTCACCTCTAGGATTACATATTTTTATTTATTGTTATTATTGTGATTTACAGGTATGGGATTATGAATTAAATAATCTTATACTCACTCTGGATGTGCTGTTCTTTCTCGGACCACGTATCGTACTCCGGGTACACCACACGGGACACCACGACCCATGCGCTGGCCTTCTTCACTTTATCCTTGTACCGGTCGCAGGCCGTGTCCCAGATCTCGGGATGCTCACCCACAGCGCTGATCAGCCTCTCCACGTCCATCTCTGGTCCAGCAGCCATGTTCAACGGTCGCAGGTACACTCCAACAAACTGCAGGAAACTTTGGCTGTTTGGACGTGATGTACGCCGCACAATAGCAGCGTCTGACGTCTCCTAATCACGCACACACGCTGCTATGCGGCCGCAGCGCACTCTGTACGTCAGTACTAGTGGTATCACGTTGTGCGAAAAATGCGTTCATTTGCCGGTTGCGTGGCGTGGGCGCACTTTTGTACGCACGTACTGCGTATATTGGCCGTCATTGGCCGTCATGTGCTGCTACTTCGGCCGTGATTTAGTGCGCCTGCACGCGCGTTCGAACTGCACCAGTCTGACCCTAGCCTTAAAGGGCCCCAACGCATCTGCGCACCAACTGTACCCATCAGCCATTAGGGCGAAGACAGAGGGTGGGTTCCAGGTTTTTTGGGAGGGTACCGGGCCTGGATAGAGAGTGTTTGGTGTGTTTAGCCAATTACTGTATTGCCTGCATGCCTTTATTCTGCCATCATCCTTTCATACATGTGTATATTGTTTTACTGCTGCACTGTGTATCATAGCTATTTATTATGTTCCTGCCTGGAACAGCCTGTCCATGCCTTGGATACCCAGTCAGGTGGAGTCACTGCCAACATTATGTATCCCAACTCCCTTACAGCGGAGGCTCAGGATCCCAGAGTAAAGCAGGAAGATGTAACCCAGCATGAGGGATCCATTACAACTATATATAGGCAAATTTGAGGATCTTTCAATTGAGACAAATTAGTTTTGAACACAATTGCTGCACTTTATATATGGTACATATCTGTGTCTAAGTATCGGTCAATGAACATGTGTACAACTATACATAGCAAGGGACACATTTTTTCATTGCACGGATGTAGCAAAAGAAAACTTTGTCCCCTTTTCATACTTAAAAAAAATTCATTATGTTCAGTGTAATAAACAGTATAATGGTCTTCAATAATTTGGTCCAGTGATGCTGGATGAACTAGATAGCTTCTCTAACCATAATCAAAAAAATATTCTTATGTACCCTGTGCCTATTTTTAAGGATTCAAGACAGCAGCTGAGCAGCTTGTTAAATGATTGTAATGACCTGCACAAGCGGCCATTTTTCTATGCCGAAATAGTTATTGTTTAGCAATAGAAACATAGAAACATAGAAAAATGTCGGCAGATAAGAACCTTTCGGCCCATCTAGTCTGCCCAATTACATGGATACTTTACCTGGATTTATCTTTTGTTTAGGATAGCCTTATGCCTATCCCATGCTTGCTTAAATTCAATTACTGTTTTGGCCTCTACCACTTCTACTGGAAGGCTGTTCCATGTATCCACCACCCTCTCAGTAAAATAATGCTTCCTGATGTTACTTTTAAACCTTTGCCCCTCTAATCTAAGACTATGTCCTCTTGTTTTGCTATTTTGTTTCCTTTTAAATATACTCCTTCCTCTACCTTGTGGATTCCCTTTACGTATTTAAATGTTTCTATCATATCTCCTCTGTCTCGTCTTTTTTCCAAGCTGTACATGTTAAGATCATTAAGCCTTTCCTGGTAACTTTTCTCCTTCAAGCCGTACACCATTTTAGTAGCCCTTCTCTGAACTCTCTCTAAGATGTCTATATCGTTCTGGAGATACGGTCTCCAGTACTGCACACAGTACTCCAAGTGAGGTCTCGCCAGTGCTCTGTACAGTGGCATGAGCACTTCCCTTTTCCTACTGCTAATACCTCTCCCTACACAACCAAGCATTCTGCTAGCATTTCCTGCTGCTCTATTACATTGACTACTTACCCTTAGATCCTCTGAAATAATGACCCCTAAATCCCTTTCCTCAGATGTTGAGGTTAGGACTGTATCAAATATTCTATATTAAGCCCTTGGGTTTTTACGTCCCAGGTGCATTATCTTGCACTTATCCACGTTAAAACTCAATTGCCACAGCTCCGACCATTTTTTTAGTTTACCTAAATCATTTGTCATTTGGCTGATCCCTCCAGGAACGTCAACCCTGTTGCAAATCTTTGTGTCATCAGCAAAAATACATACTTTTCCATTAATACCTTCTGCAATATCACTAATAAAAATATTAAAGAGAATGGGTCCAAGTACTGACCCCTGAGGTACCCCACTGGTAACAAGACCTTGCGCCGAATAAACTCCATTTACCACAACCCTCAATAGGCACGCTTTGAGTCTAATCTATAAAAATCACCCATATTTATTTACGTATTCTTCCTTGTATCTTCCAGCTTGTTCCTAGTTAATAATCTGTGAGACATATATTGTGCTTACACTCTTCAATAATAATCTTTTTTTTTAGAAGTTTTCTAGTTTGTCTATTTTTCTTATTGACTCGGTAGTAATCAGATTTTCTTCCGCTTCCTTCTTTTTATCAATCATTAAATGCTAGATATAATAAGCATACTTTCTCATCTTGCTTGTAAATTGCACACAAAATATATTAAGAAATCGCTAGCTGTAGCACAGCAGGACTTGGTTCCTAATGTTTTTTTCTCTTCATACATATATATTAATCATGTGTTCCACACTGCACAAACCCAATTTCAGTATATTATGTACAATAAGTCACACTTTTCTTTTTTATGAAGTTGCAAAATGCACATTATCTCAATTATATTTTCCATATGCACAATTTTCCTCCTTAATCACTTCTTGATTGCACTGTTATCTTAATAATGCTTAATTTTTGTTGTATCCATGAAATGCAAATAACATACCCAGCTATTGCTAGACTTGTTTTTCTTATACAATACTAACTGTTCGTATTTCCATGCTGCGTCCCTTAGCAAATTTTTGTATAATTATGCCATTGCAGAAAATGAATTCTTGTAATTGTACAGTATATATATGATTTGTATAACTTTTTTGAAGGAAGATGTGTATGGAATTTGCCTCAAATCACGCTTAACCTTTTAACTACCAAAATGTGTATGCATGTTTTTGCATTATAATACAAAGAAACATGAACATTAGTAGATAAGACCTTATGGGCACTATTACAATCCTAGCGTTAAAACGTGGGCGCAAGGGAGGAAAAACTGCGCCCGCGAGATCCGGCCGGTTGGCGTAGGGATACGCAGGGAGAGACTGGGAGGACTTTTTCCCCCAGTATTTCCCTGCTCACGTCGGCCGGAGGAGGCGAACAGAGCCGCGGTCCTCGCCGCGGGACAGAGGGTGAGTATGTGCTTCATTTTTTTTATTTTTATTGCTGGTGTTAAGGATTCTGCAGAAGTGGAGTCCGTTAACACCAGGTTCTGACTCTGGTTAACTTTTCGCTAACCAGTGCCAGACGTTAATCAGCGCTGGGATTTTGTAATCCAGCGCTCATTAACACTTTGCGCTCCCCAAGTTAAGTATAGGGAGCACAAAGTACAGTAACCTCGCGCAGAGGAGCGTAAGGTACCAAAACACAAACAGGTTCTCTACCCGTTTACGCTTGGATTGTAATATGCGGTAGATACCGCAGCTAAAAGTAGCACCCACTCAAGTGAGCGCTACCGTTAGCAACAAGAGTGTACTAGGGCCCTATATGTTTCCCCCTTTAATTCAAGATTGGTGTTTTCCCTGGGAAGAAGTGAAACTCCCAGTGAGATCTAACTCCTTTCATCTTGTATTACAATAAAGAAACTACAAGAAGCAACCCCAGACCTCAATGTATCAAAACAACAACAAGGTTTACTGCATAAAGCAATAGCCAGGGAGAGGGCAGAATACAGGGATATCATTGACTTCACTCACTACATACAGATATAAGATTCAGGGGGTTGTGGTTGCTGAAAATCCCTGTACAGTACAGATATAAGATGTTACTGTACTTTCCATACACAGGCGTTATGTCACATACAGATATTATTTTTATACTCTGTTGGTATTTCTTGTGGAAGATGCATTGCTAATAATCTCACTATGATCACTACAAATCCCCATAAGCAGATGTTACCATTTAATTATACATTCTCTCTTTATCACATTTACTGTAATTGACATAAAGACCATTTCTCTGTGTATGTTAATAATGAAGACTCTGACATGTCCAATGACACCTCACTTGACCTTGTGATGTGTAAAGATTAGTCCCCCCAGTGCTCTTCGCTGCAGTGTGCAGTTTAGATTTTTTATGTAACAATTCGTAACAATGGATTGTGCCATCACCTCCACACTTGTTGTTGACATGAGAAATGCGAGGGTGAGTTAGTGCAGCATCATTGTTCACTTTATAATTGAAAAGTGAAAAATATTGCTGTGTTAGACAGAAAAAAATAAAGAAATATTTATTATTTTATTTCTATTGTTACATAAAACCTGGTCATGTTTGGTATCATTAAAAAGGCCATGCTCTGGCCTTTCCAGTGATACCTCATTGACCCTGTAGCTGCAATGAAGGTGGAGATACAGGGGTCCAAATGCTCATCAATGCAGACATAGTTATCCTATCTCTGGGCCTATTCTGGGGCATGGGCCTGGAGCTGCTGCTCTATCAGCCCCTATGTTAATCCGGCACTGTAATGCTTTGCAAATGTTATGATATTTTTTTCTACAAAATGTGCTTGATAGTGAAATGGTTATTCTCAGGGCTTTTTATCAGGGGGTACTCGCCGGTACTCAGTACCAGCACCTCATCACCTGCCCGAACTAACAGGAGAGAAATGATGCTGCAGAGGCAGGCAGAGAATCGGAAGCGCTCGGCAATCATGCTGCTCCTGAATGCTTCTGATTGTCAGGAGTGTATGTAGGGACCGAAAACCCTCCTCTTCTCCCAGCAAGTGACAAGGGAGGGCTGGTTAAATAAAATCTCCCCTCTGGTTCTTCAGTGCCCCAGCTCTGGCAGATGTGTGTGTAAACATGCTGCACCCCCTCTCTCTGCAGCCGCTGAAACTTTGAACAGCATGGGGAGGGGGGGGGTGCAGCATATTTACACACATCTGCCAGAGCTGTGGATTGTCAGGCAAGCGGTGTGATCAGAGGAGCTGGCACTGTAAGGCGGTACAGGTGGCCGCCTAAGAACGCAAGATCAGGAGTAGGTGCAAAAAAAATTTAATCCCTGGTCACTTGCCTTGACAGGGATCCACATTTTTAAACTACAGTATCTGCCTGGCGCTGTGTCCCTGCTGTTCCTCCTCTAAGATGCAGCCAGTGCCCAGGGAGCTGCAATTGTATCTGCCAGGTCAGAGAGCAGACTCCCCGCAGTGGTGGATACGGAAGCCTGCGCTCTCTCTCCTCCTTGCCGGTGCCTGGCCCCCTCTGATGATGTCAAGAGGAGGGCATGCCAAAAGACGTCTACACTGCCGCCCTACCCCAGCCGTTCCAGACAGTGTGTGGTGCACCCTGGAAGGTGAGAAGGTGGAAATTTAAGTCCTGGCTGCAATGCTCTGCAGGGACTCAGTGACAGGCATGCCTCAGAACAAAGAAAAAAACTGCTGCTGGTTCCAAATACACTTCAAAACAGCATTTAAAAATATCAGCTCTGGCAACACAAGTATGTTCACCTGGTCCTGCTGTTACCACCATGTGGGGGTGTTCTCAAGGTCAAACACCCTCTCATTGGAGTCCCCCAATATTATTCAAACAGTACTTGGTGGATAGTGGAGTTTTATTGCCGTGGAGCTCATACACACTGCGCATTACTGCGAGTTTCATTGCGGTGGAGCTCATACACACTGCGCATTATTGTGAGTTTCATTGCTGTGGAGCTCATACACACTGCACATTATTGTGAGTTTCATTGCAGTGGAGCTCATACACACTGCTTTACTGAGAGTTTCATTGCTGTGGAGCTCATACATACTCAGCAAAAGTGTGAGTTTCATTGCTGTGGTGCTCACAAATGCTAGGGGATTATCAGTACCAGCATTGCAAAAAAAACAATAAAAAAACAGCTAACTGCACTGCAATATAGATTTTTCTTGCAACAGAGGCCCTTAGTAGATAACCCCAATCCGGTTACAACAATAGTTGTAGTTCATTTAAAGGAAAACGGTATTAAAAAATATGGTTCCCTTTTATAGTGTCTTCCTTTATGTGAGCTATAACTATTGTTTATTAGGACACGAAAATAGTCATAATAATTAGTTTTTCCCTGGGCTTGAGAGTACTCCACCTATTTTTCCAGAACAAAAATCCTCTCCCGGAGCTGGCCGACATCTTGGATGTTGGCCAAGCTTCCGGGAACTCCCCCTGACGACTGGCATCATCGTGCATAGCGCGATGACGTCAGTTCTGGAGTTAACCCCTAGCTGCCACCGATGGTGGAGATAGGGGGTTCCAATGAACCCCCTATCTCCTGATCCGTGGCAGCTAGGGGTTAATGTGAAATAAAATTGAGTCCTCGCGCAAAGAAGAGACCAAAAGAGATCTCTAAGGTTCTTCTTCTTTAAATCTACTCCTTCTTTTCCCCTAAAATACACAAAAGTGGGACATACATTGCACAGTATGTCTGGCAAGAGGGAAGTAGGTAAAAGAGGATAACAGTTCCACTCACTTGTTCAAGAGGCCCAGTTTAGTCCGCTCTGAGCAGTATAAGCATAAGGTAATAATGGTGGAAGGTGTGGTCAATGATACCTTCTCGCTGCTCGTCAAGTGATCTCTTCCAAAATTTTGCCGAATATTGAAATGGAAAGATTGCAGCCAACAGAGATGGATATCTTAAAAACCACCAAGTGGATATTTATTCAATAAAAGACGCGCTGACGCGTTTCGACACAAGGTCTTCTTCAAAGTACATAATAAATCTCTTTTGGTTTCTTCTTTGCGCGAGAATTTTATTTCAAACTCTATCTATTTGTATGAACTAAGGAGTAATATCACATGGGACCTTGCTGCATTATATGTTTTGTATCTGCTTTCCATATACAGACAATCTGCGCCCACCACCACTTTCTTTTCAGCTAGGGGTTAATGTTTGGTATCGTTGGATCGGCCAGAGCATGGCCTTTCCAACAATACCAAACATGACCATGGAAAAAGTAAAAAAATAAAAATAAAAAAATATTTAAAAAAAATAATAAAAAAATAAACATTTGTTAAAAATCACGTAATTTTCCCCCCAAAAAAGTAACGAGACCCCATTTCAATTTTTTTTAACAAGCGCAACCCATAGAAAATATAACCACAAATGCTTGCATGTTAAAATGTGAAAAAAAACACTTTACACGTTGTAAATTATTGAAAATTCTAATTTTATTGCATTTTTTGTTATAATATACAGACAGCACATGATGTATACATATAATAATGATATATTATGAATCTGCCGAGTCTGCCGGAAAGAACGATATATAATATGTTTGGGTCATATAATAAAATAAGGCTCCAAAATGCGGTTAAACATGATGAGCGAAACCGGTAAAAATGAGCTCAGCACACAGGCGTGAAATGGCTCAGCAGCATTATGGGTTAATGGTAGAAAATCTTCCCTAATAATAGCCATCCTTAATTTAGTAAGATACAGTCAGGTCCAGAAATATTGGGACATCGACACAATTCTAACATCTTTGGCTCTATACACTACCACAATGGTGTTGGAATGAAACAAAAACAATGTGCTTTAACTGCAGACTGTCAGCTTTAATTTGAGGGTATGTACATCCAACTCAGGTGAACAGTGTAGGACTTACAGTAGTTTGCAGATGTGCTTCCCACTTGTTAAGGAACCAAAAGTAATGGGACAAATGGCTTCTCAGCTGTTCCATGGCCAGGTGTGTGATATTTCTTCATTACCCCAATTACAATGTACAGATAAAAGGCCCAGAGTTCATTTCAAGTGTGCTATTTGCATTTGGAATCTGTTGCTGTCAACTCTCAAGATGAGATCCAAAGAGCTGTCACTATCAGTGAAGCAAGCTATCATTAGGCTGAAGAAACAAAACAAACCCATCAGAGAGATAGCAAGAACATTAGGCGTGGCCAAAACAACTGTTTGGAACATTCTCAAAAAGAAGGAACGCACCAGTGAGCTCAGCAGCACCAAAAGACCCGGGAGACCAAGGAAAACAACTGTGGTGGATGACCGAAGAATTCTTTCCCTGATGAAGAAAACACCCTTCACAACAGTTGGCCAGATCAAGAACACTCTCCAGGAGGTAGATGTATGTGTGTCAAAGTCAACAATCAAGAGAAGACTTCACCAGAGTGAATACAGAGGGTTCACCACAAGATGTAAACCATTGGTGAGCCTCAAAAACAGGAAGGCCAGATTAGAGTTTGCCAAACAACACCTAACAAAGCCTTCACAGTTCTGGAACAAGATCCTATGGACAGATGAGACCAAGATCAACTTGTACCTGAGTGATGGGAAGAGAAGGGTATGGAGAAGGAAAGGAACTGCTCATGATCCTAAGCATACCACCTCTTCAGTGAAGCATGGTGGTGGTAGTGTCATGGCGTGGGCATGTATGGCTGCCAATGGAACTGGTTCTCTTGTATTTATTGATGATATGACTGCTGACAAAAGCAGCAGGATGAATTCTGAAATGTTTTGGGCAATATTATCTGCTCACATTCAGCCAAATGCTGCAGAACTCATTGGACAGCACTTCACAGTGCAGATGGACAATGACCCAAAGCATACTGCAAAAGCAACCAAAGAGTTTTTGAAGGGACAGAAGTGGAATGTTATGCAATGGCCAAGTCAATCACCTGACCTGAATCCCATTGAGCATGCATTTCACTTGCTGAAGACAAAACTGAAGGGAAAATGCCCCAAGAACAAGCAGGAACTGAAGACAGTTGCAGTAGAGTCCTGGCAGAGCATCACCAGGGATGAAACCCATCTGGTGATGTCTATGCGTTCCAGACTTCAGGCTGTGATCGACTGCAAAGGATTTGCAACCAAGTATTAAGAAGGGAAAGTTTGATTTATGATTATTATTCTGTCCCATTACCTTAGTGTCACGGTGGCCCCCGCACCCCCCCGGCGCCTGGCAGCAGCTTCCTCGCTGCTCGCTGGCCAGGCGCCGAGTGATATTGCGGTCGCTTCCGCACACGTGGGACGCCGGGGGGCGGGGCCTGGCGGGGAGACGCGGACCCGCCGGGTTTAAAGCCCAGACTCACAGAGACGCCGATGCCCTGACGTGGTAGTTACTTCCCGCAGAGCTCTTGTATATTTTGGCAAACTAACGATTCTGTGTATGACCCTTGGCATTGGCAAACTAACGATTCTGTGTATGACCCCTGGCATTGGCAAACTAACGATTCTGTGTATGACCCTTGGCATTGGCAAACTAACGATTCTGTGTATGACCCTTGGCATTGGCAAACTAACGATTCTGTGTATGACCCTTGGCATTGGCAAACTAACGATTCTGTGCATGACCCTTGGCATTGGCAAACTAACGATTCTGTGCATGACCCTTGGCATTGGCAAACTAACGATTCTGTGTATGACCCCTGGCATTGGCGAGCGAACCATTCTGTGCGTAACCCCTGGTATTGGCATTAACTCTTCTATTTCTGGTATTGAGGTCAGTCTGTGTGGCACCCTAAGCACACATCAGACTACCCCTTGTGTTGTTAGAGTCTTGGGAAGAGCTAATTATTCTAAGTCCTTGTGTATCATTCTATGTCCGTCTAGTCGTGCCGACCAATCTAAGGATCGGAAGGGTAGAGAGTGTCCTGCGTCTAGGGACCACTACTCAGATAAGCAGAGGGATCCGCGACGTCTCTCTTGTATGTGCTCTGTACTGCCATTCTAGTAGTCTGTCTAGTCGTGCCGACCACTCTAAGGATCGGAAGGGTAGAGAGTGTCCTGCGTATAGGGACCACCAGTCTAGTATCAGGGGGATCCGTGACACTTAGGTCCCTTAACAAGTGGGAGGCACATCTGCAAACTGCTGTAAGTCCTACACCGTTCACCTGAGTTGGATGTACATACCCTCAAATTACAGTCCGCAGTTAAAGCACATTGTGTTTGTTTCATTCCAACTCCATTGTTGTGGTGAAGAGAGCCAAAGATGTTAGAATTGAGTCAATGTCCCAGTATTTCTGGACCTGACTGTACAAACCTAGATATTTCAAGGAAGTCGCCCTCTGATCAATACAGAAAGACGTTTGTAGTGTTTGGGATAAATGTTCAGAAACTTGAATAGTTATTGCTTGAGTTTTGCCAATATTATTTTTATAGTAAGAGACTTAACCGTAATGATCCAGTAGTTTACATAGTTGGGGTATGGATGTCATGGGGTTGGTGAGAAGTAGTAAGATATCATTTGCAAACTGGGCTATCTTTATTCTCCCAAAGGATTGGTAATACATGACATTTATTTATTTGTAAAGTATTTTACCAGGAAGGATACATTGAGATTTCTCTCGTTTTCAAGTATGTCCTGGGTTCAAGAACATTGACATTTTACAGTCGTTACAGAAATACAAAGTATTGAATGCATGATATTAAAAACAAAACACAAACATACAAATTAACACAGAAAATAAATATGTAAGTAATATAGTCACTATGTCACATGTTTACAGGTGCATTCTGTATATAGAAGATATAGATATTGAAGTTGTGGGCTTGAAATGAGAAGCTAAGGGTTTCAAAGCGGGGACAAAGATCAGGGGGGGAGCGGATATCCCTGTTGGGTATCGTTGAATATGGGAAAATGGGAGGATATGAAACCTGTGGTGGTAACTCTGGCAGAGGGTAAGGAATAATAAAGTGCCATGATGCTTTGTATAAACGGAGATGGAAAGCCATAAAGTCTCAGAGTGGCTAGCATATAGTCCCAATTTAGATGATCAAATGTTTTTTTGGCGTCGAGTGCTAAAAGGACGCTGGCTGTGATCTTTCTGTTGGAGAAATCGATAAGGTGTTGTCACAAGTTTGTCTTCCTGGGACAAACCCAATTTGTTCCACTGAAATAAGTGAGGGGAGCAGAGGCGCTGTTCTATTCGCTAAGAGCTTCGTATAAAGTTTTTATCAGACATTTAAGTTACCGGAAAGGTCATATAGGAAATTATGCTGTTTTTTTTTTTTTGAATATAAAAGTTTTTTATTGGAGTTCACACATAAAATAGTACAACATTGCAAAAAGGATGAAACTTCAAAGCTAAAGGACATAAATTCCTATCATTGACCATAGACAATTCAAATGAAGTATCAATATTATCCTAGAAAGGGTCATTTGTGCGGACTCCATTTTCCAAAAACAATAAAATACTAAGCTAACATGAAACATAAAACACGGCAGCACTACAGTCGTACATGGTAAAGATCTTATATCAAGGTTCCAGACTCGACAAACACCCTCCACCCCTCCCATGTATCATCAAACTGGCACATTGAGTTATTCGCGGTGTGGAACATTTCTTCATATTTAAAAACACTTTCGAGGGCCATCATAACTTCTTTCATAGATGGGCATAATGAGGAACGCCAATGTCTCGCAATAACCGTTTTTGCAGTCCCCAGTACCATAGAGATAAACCTCCTATGACGGATCTGAATAGTAATGGGTATAATATGTAGGAGGTACATTTTCGGGCATAGTGGAAGACTAAGGGAAGTGCAGTGAGAAATCAGTCTACTTATTTTAACCCAATAACCCCCCAGTGCGGGACATAGCCAAAAGGTATGCAATAGGGAACCGAGGCCGGTAAGGCATCTCCAACAGAAGCCGGTAGTCCCCGAAATATGGGCCAAACGGGTTGGTGTTAAGTACCATCTACACAGTAATTTAATATGGGCCTCACGGAGATTGGTACTTCTAGAATATTTGTATATAGTGTCCATGGCGTATGACCAGTCATCTATGGAGAGCGTGAAGGCTAAATCTTTTTCCCATTTAACCATATAGGGTAATTTTTTAGGTGGGTTCGGAGTTAGAAGGCTATTGTAACAGAGAGATAGCGTTTTCATTTGACATTTCTTCCCCATACACAATTTGTGAAAAGCTGAAAGGTTCGTAGGTGTGAAAGAGGTCAGGCCCTTCTGGTGTAGAGCGTGCTTCACATGTAGGTATGAAAAACAGTCACTCAATGGGATGGCAAACTCCTGTACCAAGTCTGGAAAGGGTTTCAGGGAGTGGGATGTAAAGAGCTGCCACACCTGCGTCAAGCCGCGCAAAAAACAAGAATCTAAATTTAAGTCTGGAATATAGCGACAAAGAACTCTGAGCGGGGCGAGATATAATAAGTCATAAGGCCGTACTAACGGACGACCCCACTGGCGCCAGGACATGAGGGAGAGCATCGAGGCGGGTAGCAGACCCATGGTGCTATTCCTAGGAAGGAGTGGAAGCCACAACAGGTCATGAAGTTTTTATGGGAAAATCATGGCATTCTCCAACTGTAACCATAGAGGTGGTTCTTTGAGATGCATCGACGACAACAGTTGGGCTAGCAAGGCTGCTTTGTAATACGATTGTAAATCTAAAAAACCCAACCCTCCGTTACGTCGCGGCGCATTGACTGTAGAGGCCGATACTCGAGGGGGCTTCCCTTTCCAAATATGCGCATGCAGCAGTTTTTGCAGCCAGAGCAATAAATGCGCCGGTACGAAAACTGGAATGTTTCTGAAATAATATAAAATTTGGGGTAAGATACACATCTTTATGGCCGCCATACGTCCCAGCCAGGAGGCTTCATTTGTGCTCCATGTAGAGAGCTGCTTCTCGATGGAGTTCAATAGTGGCATGAAGTTTTCCTTTAGGATGGTGCCTCGCGATTTGGTAAGGGAGATTCCCAGGTTTTTTAAAGAGGTAGAGCGCCAATCAAAAGGGTACTTACTACGCAAAGAGCTAAGGGATGAAGCAGCAACATTTATAGGGAGAGCTTGTGTTTTACTCACATTATTTTTATAGTAGGATAACGCGCCAAAGCTATCAAGGAGGCAAAACAGGGGAGGGAGGGAGCGATATCTCCAGGGTGGTCAAAAAGAGCAATATGTCATCTGCGAAAAGTGCCAGCTTGTGCTCCCCATGCGGGGTCGGCATACCTTTGATCGCCTGGGAAATCTTAATCTGCAGCGCTAAGGGTTCTAGGGCCAGAATAAATATTAGCGGGGATAACGGACAGCCCTGTCGGGTGCCATTGGTTATGTGGAAAGAGGAGGATAGAGACCCCGATGCCAAAACTTTCGCCGACGGAGCGGAGTAGAGGGCCATAATACTGTGTACAAATTGTGCTGGGAGACCAAACTTTAGTAGCACTAACCGCATCTACCCCCAGTGTAGGCGATCGAACGTCTTTTCGGCGTCCAATGCCAGCAGGAGTCCGGAGGTATTAGTCCTATGGGCCAAATCAATTATATCATAAAATCGTCGAGTATTGTCACATTTTTGGCGGCCCGGGACAAAGCCGGTCTGTTCAGTCGCGATCAATGATGGGAGTAGGGGGCCCAGCCTAGTAGCTAGTAGTTTAGCATACAATTTGGCATCTACATTCAACAGGGATATAGGGCGGAAGTTGGCACAGTGCGTCGGGGCTTTACCAGGCTTAGGCAGGGTCACTACTGTTGCTTGCAACATCTCCGGGGGGATGATGCCAGTGTTCTTAATGTCATTAAAAAACAGGGTAAGAGTCGGAACCAGTGAGGATGCAAATACCTGATAATACAAATTCGTAAAACCGTCGGGACCTGGAGCTTTATTTTTTGGAAGTGCCTTAATAGCCTTAAGTACCTCCTCCTCTGTAAACGCAGCAAGCAAATCTGTAGCCTGAGAGGGAGAGAGGGAGGGAAGGTTCGCCGCATGGAGAAAGAGATCTATGTCGGCCTGGGTAGGGGGCGGTACGGTGTGGTCCAATCCTAGGTTGTACAGGGAGGCATAATAATGTGCAAATTCATCAGTAATGAGGGCTGGGTTATAAATTTTCACATTATTCGCATCCAATAGGTACGGTATGTTGGTTTGCATTCTTTTCCCTTTCAATTTAGACGCCAGCAAATTTCCCGGTTTATTCCCCTGGGTATAATGATCATAGTTAAGCCGTCTAATTGAGCGTGCCGTGACCTGGAGCATCAGGTGCTCCAACTCGCGGCGCTGCGCAGTCAATTGAGCGGTAATATGAGGGGTAGGTGAGGCTTTATTCTGGGTTTCTAGGTCAGTGATGCGTTGTGTAAGAGCAGTCATCTGAGCATTAAGACGTCTTTTACGCTGCGCTCCTTTCTGTATAAAATGTCCTCGCATCACAGCTTTGTGGGCCAGCCAAACCGACGCTGTTGCAACTCTCCCCAGTTACGTTCGTCATGAAATACTCCTGGAGGAGTTGTAGCGTTGTTGTCACGTCCTCTCTGTCTACAATGAGTGAGTCATTAAGTCTCCAATTCCCCATCCCCCTCGGTGGAAAAGCAGCCTCAAAAGTGAGCGTAAGCGGAGCATGGTCAGACCACGTAATGATACCAATGATCGCCTCCAGGAGACGAGACAAAGCTGAGCTATGTATCAAACACAAGTCAATTCTACTATATGAGGAGTGGACATGAGAGAAATATGTGTAGTCACGTGTGTTGGGGTGGCATATCCTCCAGGTATCATATAGGTCAAATGAGTGCATGAATTCCCGTAGTTGTTTACTAGAGGGCGGGGGGGCGCGGGAATGGGGGCGGGATTGGCTCGTCTGAGTGTCAACTTCGGGGTCAGGAGTGCAATTAAAATCCCCACATAGGAACATCGTACCACTAGACATTTTTTTCACTCTACAAAAAGCTTTCCGCAGATAGGAAACCGGATTATCATTAGGGAGATATAGGTTAGCAATAGTGACTGGTAATTCGTTCAGCGTACCCACAAGAATCACAAGGCGGCCCAACGGATCCACATACTGAGCCGAACACACAAAAGTCCAATCTCTATGAAACATAATCGAGACACCTTTGGACTTTGTCGGAGCAGTGGAATGGTAGGCCTCAGTGTACATGCGCGATTTCAAAAATGGAGGACGCCTCTTACAAAAATGAGTCTCTTGCAAACAAACAATAGCCGGTTGAGATTTATGCAGGTCACGAAATAAAGCATGGCGTTTGTACGGAGTGTTCAAGCCCCGAACATTTAAGGAATAAATCTGGAATTGAGGTTTACTCATTTGTGGTCACTCCCAGCCCTCTAGATCTCACCGCGGTCAGTGAAGACAACCTCCTCGGGAGAATGGAGGGACTCTCCTGCACATAATAGCACCTGGAACCATATATCATAGTGCTTACCAAACAAACAAACAATACATACATTACATACATAGGTCGAACCGAAAGGAAACAAAAGGAATAAGAAAAAATAAAAAGAAAGGAAAAAAGAAAAAAGAAAAAATCCGACCAAACTTCAGAAAAAAAATAACTGCACTCCATGAGCGCAGCTGAGTGGAGTCAATCAACACAGCAGATTGGTATAAGTAGGGAAAAAAAAACCTGTCAAGAAAAACTCCAGTAGGGGAAACAACAGTCCCAACTCTACCTGAGAAGGACCGCGCCAATTTACAGGCCATTGGAAGGCCTCGGGGCTTGCCGAATAAGAGACCAGAACAGGCCCCCATGAGCGCCCAGTTGAGGTAGATCAAAAAAAGGGGTCAGTCCAGCATCCGTGGAAGAGTTCTGACACCCAAGAAGACGGGAAGCAGCATGGCAAAGTAGTAGAAGCACGCCCCATTTTTGGAGAGCACAGGGCCAGAGCCTCATTTCGGTCGAATCCGATGCCACTCCGGAGAAACTTTCAGCGGCGAAGATGATTCCTCCCGGGGGGAGTAAACTCAGACACGACTTTCCATTCCGTCAACAGACGCATGCCAGTGAGGGGATCAGGGATAACGTGCAAGACTCCCTCCCGCCATAACAAGATCTTTGTGGGAAATCCCCAGCGATACGCCATGCTGTGATCACGTAGAAGTTTCGTGAAAGATGAAAATTCCCTTCTTTTAGCCATGGTAGCTGTTGACAGGTCTGCGTAAAAAGAAATTTCGGCAAACGGAGAAGGCAGAGGCATAGATTTCCGTGATGCTCTCATTAACGCTTCTTTAACATGGAAAAAGTGCACCCGGACTAGAACATCTCTAGAAGCTGAGGGCGGCAGGTTCTTGGCGCGTGGTAATCTGTGTGCCCGATCCATCAGGAAATCCTGTGACGAGTACGTTGGGACTATGATCTGGAAAAGTTCCAATATATAGGGCTGGAGATCAGCAGGGGTTACTGCTTCCGGAATACCCCGGATCCGTACATTGTTACGCCGCGAACGATCTTCCAAATCGGCCAATTTCGTTGCCATGGCGTCATGTGCAGTCTGCAAAGCTATATGACGGTCCACTAAATCGTTATGGGCCAAACATAGGTCGTCTGTCTTAGCCTCCAAAGAGTCTGTCCTCTCACCCAGATCTTGTACATCGAGCCTCAGCTTCTGCAGCACCTCTTTAAGATCAGTTTGAATAGTAGATCTAAGTTCTTGCAGCATGGCATGTAGTCGGCTTTCTGAAGGTGGTAAGATGTCAGACATGCAGGGTGGGCCTGCTACAGCCGCTTCCATGGTGAAAGAGGAAACAGAGGAGGGAGATCTGCCATCTTGGGCCTCACGAACCCAGTCTTTTTTGCCGATTTTGCCGGTTCTAACGCTCGTTGCGCCTTAGGGGGCACCATCTGGGGGCCAGGAGATGTCACCCAGCTATGGGTGAAGTTTCAGCCCCGGGGTTGCTGTAAATCAGCCGCAGGAATTAAAAGTTTAGCGCCGGTCACAGGAGCTCTCCTCACATGAGACCGCGCGCTGCAACGTCCGGCCACGCCCCCCAATTATGCTGTTTTATAGTGTTAGACTCCGCCTTGTCTGTCATATATATTGAGATTCAAATAGATTATTTTTCTTGCTCTCCATAATGCCAACTAACATTCTGTTGTAGTCATTACTCTGGAATGTTTATTATCTACCTCCGAGAAAGACTCCTTTCGATCCCATATTTTATCTGTTCTCAGTGCTGGGTACGAAAAGGGAATGTATATTTTTGTTTAATTAAAATGTCCGGATGGATAGATGTGGTCTCAAGTAGGGATGAGCCGAACACACCCGAGTTCGGTTCGCATTCGAACTCGAACTTTTCAAAAGTTCGATTTCGAACACGAACACAAACTCAATACAAGTCAATGGGACTCAAAGTTCGATTTGTAGAGTGCCCTCCAAGAGGATATATATGCTAGGTATTTGCCATAAAAGGTGTATGGGGGTCCGGGTAGTGCCCTGGGGGACAGGAAACAAGGACAAAAAGTTAAAAAAAGTTTTTAAAGGGACAGTGAGTTTTCCATGAAATAAGGGTTAAAAATAAAACGAAAAATTCCTTCAAATATCGTGCCTAGGAGGTCCCCATAACCTGCCCGTGAAGTGGTGGATTTCTAGGTTGTATAGAAACATTTAAAAACAATGTCCGGGTCCCGGTCCGTTACCGGGTGGTACAAGATAAAAACTTGAATTTATTGGCAAGAAATAAAACACATATAGACGGGGCCAGACACGTTTTGCCTATCAATAAGGCTTCATCAGTGGCAAGATACATTTATTCCTCAGAGGAAGCAGGCGGGTCAAGCTGCTCAAGGCGCTGAGGACAATGCTCCCAGTAGCCGGGCTGACCGCAACGAAGGGGTGTCTGGAGAGTCAGGACAGATGGAAGGGAACGGTTCCATCACATTGGTGGCAGCGGTGGGATAGAGGCTCTCCAACACCAATACACCCCGAGATGACAAACTATACAGCCTGCAAGCAGAACACCCTGAAGGACCTGCAGGAAAGCCATGGAAGGAACGAATATTGAAGAAAGGGTCAAAGGCAGAAGTTTGGTGCAACCAGGAGCGAGATGGAAACGCTCAAGGAGGTAAAAAGATGCCTCAAGCAATATGGTACAAACCCTAGCATGGACCTGTTCCAGAGCGTTTGGAATGAGGTCTGTTTATTGCAGAAAGGGGAAGCTGTGCAGGACCAGGAAGATTTTAACCCTCTGCATGTGGAATACAGTAAATACAAGGTCCCAGGCTGGATGGAACCAGGGGACATTCGTGGCCAGGAGGAGAACTGGCTGGCAATTACACCACACACCCAGAGGGTGTCTACAGACCTGGATTGGCAGAGACCAGGGATTTTGGAAGCATCGGCTTCTGCCAACGCCAAGACCCAAACAAAATATGCCTCCGCACCAACCGTGACCGTCAACCCACCCTCAAGTAAGGCTAAAAAGAAGCGGAGGGGTGGACGGGTGAAAGAAATGGAGGTGGTGCTGGAGAGCGAATGCAAATGTAGCGCTCACTCCCGGAGGAGCCGCTGAAAATGAACCACGGGTCAGTCTCCCCGCACTAGGGAATAAATATACTCCAGCACCGTTGTGGATTTTATAAATTATATAGTTTACTGAAGTAAAAGGCATATAATAAGACACGGTATTCGTAGATATATTTACAGTATTTCGTATCGCGGTAAACGCGCAGCGGGAAAAAGAAAGAAATGCGAGACTTCGTATTTCTGAAAAATACGCGACCGAACAGAAAAATACAATGCTTCGTAATTACGAGAAACGCGCAGCGGAAAACAAAATAAGATGCGAATCTTTGCTCCTCTTTCGGATACTAGGGAGTGAGTCCCGAACAGGTTAAGTCCCAAACTGTGAGTGTATGTGTGTGTTATGGTACCCGGGTACTATTCAACTGGCCAGTGAATCTTTTAAGCGATGTCTTCGACTAGTCAAGTTGGGGCCCTGTGGGTTTCAGAAATAAACAACAGCGTGCTTGCTTGAGCTTTTGTAAAACCGGCCTTGGAGGCCTCTCACCCATCCGTTCGATCACCAAGGCTCCGCTGACCCAGGACGTCTCTCCGCTCGTTTCCTCGCTGGGATACCGGCTACTGGATAGGTGGTCAGGCTTTCTGTGCTCCGGCCCGGACTTGTCCAGCTACCGCCTGCTCTCCCATCCAATGGACTCGCGGTACTCCTCACTCGAGGTCCTCAGCTTGTCTGGATAACAACTTGGGTGATGTCTATCAATGAGTAAGGCTCCTTCTGGCAAGGCAGGATGACCCCACTCGAATCCTGATAGGCCACACTTGCGCTCCGGCCTAGTCACGGTTCCGTTCTGCAGCACTGCGTCCTCTCTCATGCACTCCCTGGCGCGCTCTGGCGCGCTCTGCACGAGGCTCAGGATGTACAGCGTCTGTGTCCCACCCACTTCCTGTCTGTTTGCAAAGCATGCCGGGAAACGTAGTCCCAATGTTCAGTGTCTTCTTATCGCGCTTGTCTCCCTCCGGTGGCCAAAAATAGGTACTGCCACAGTAAGAGTTTAAACACAGCGCTACACAAATGTTGTGACCCGCTTCGAAGGGAGGTAGAGACCTTGAAAGGGCAACTAGACTTTGCAACCCAGAGCGAGAAAGAGACTGGCCTGCAATTGCACTGGCTACAGGATAAACTGCAAACTGTCATGGAGGAGAGAGATTTCCACTGCATGGAAGTACGAGAACAGTCGGTCAGTATACGAAAGTTGTCAACCCAGCTGCAGGTCTGTGAGGACTGTAACATCGACCTACACACGGAGCTCCGTGATGCTCAGGAGCAGATAGTGGAGCTGGAGCGCAGCTCCCGTGTAGTGATTGAGCAGCTGGAGGACGAACGGCAAACCAGAGCGGCTCTACAGACAGAAATTACCACATTTAAAACTCATCTGGAGCGCTGTGAGCAGGAGTTGGAGCAGACACAGCTCTCCCGGGATACTTTTCAGGCACGGGTCTATGAGCAGCAAGAGGAAATAATGCTGCTCCAGAACCAACTCCAGCTGTGCCAACACCAACTACTAGAAGCAGACGCAGCTCAGAAGGAAAGCCTCGCTCAAACTAAGGCAAGCGAGATGGAGGTGAGCCGTCTGACACACCAACTAGGTGTATTGGAGGAGGAGCACCTGGGCACTGTTAGCCACCTGCAGGCTGAGCTTGAAGGGTCACGAGCACAGTGCCAACAGCTCCAAGATGAGTTGTCCCTGGCACAAGCTGCCAGCACCCATGTGCCCACCATGGAGGAGAGCAGCACAACAGGGGGTCGAGTCATTGCCCCTGATATATTTTGCACCGAAGAGCGTTTGTACCCGGTGTTGCTGGAGGCTGTTTTGGCATCCACGTGCGACTGTTCCCCGAGGAAAATGGAGACCCCTCATAATGCCACCCCTACCAACCAAGGTGCAGAAAGAGAGGAGATCACTTCCCCCCTTCCCAGGAGACCGGCGAGTGACCATTCTGAGAGGCAATCAAGTTCCTGGCCCCAGGAAGAATTGCGACCTTTTGGGATTTTGGGGATTGCCGTGGGCTGGGCCCTTTTTAAATGTTCAGGAGGGGGCATCAGCAGAAGGAGAGACTGGGAACTGTGACTGCTGACTGTATTCAGGTCCTGGGTCTGCAGAGGTGCCCTGGACAGAGCAAGATATGGGGGGTAATTTCAGGGTGCCCCCTACTAACAAACATTTTATACCTGTGGACTGTGGTGGCCTGTTGCCTGGCGCACTGGACAAGAGGATTGGCCTGCCTCTTGCCCCAGGACTATGGACCCACAGCCTTCCAGCGACCGTCAGACCCCGCTGACTTTGCTTATGTGCCCGCAACCATGGAACTTTGAAGATGGCACAGAAGAGGGGCAAGGTGAGAGGTCTCGTCAGTGGCAAGCGATCCGTTTGGATCTAAGCTTGCCCTGCCGTTCTGGAAGGGGGGACATATGTCATGGAGCTGATGTAACGCTCCATGCTTCAAACCCCAAGAGACTTTATGTTCATTTATATCGTGTGATTTTAGATATATTTTACATCGTTTGGTTTTAGTTTAATTTAGTTTAGTGTAAAATGGCATAGCTTTGGTTTTAAAAATACTTATATTCCTGTAGGTAAATGTGTTTTTGTGTATACAGTAAACAAGCTTTACTGCTGTGTAATTTATGTACCAGGGCTTTTCCCATTATCTAGCTGCATGTTTAATTCAAGGGATCTCTGATAGTGTGTGTTTAATCTGATGTGTTAGAACAATGGATATACAAATGTTGTGTGAGCTCTATGGCTAAAGAATGTAAAGAATGTTTTAAATAACTGACATAATGTAATTAGTATGGGTAGGACGAGGTGCATCATTTTATGCAAATTATGACTGTTGGACTTCAGCATAAATGGTGGCGTTTTGTTCATTAAAAAGTCAGAGAACTCTCAGAGGTCAGAGAGAGAGAATCCTGTTTTAAAGCATACAGCCGCGCCTGGTGTCTTTATTTCAGCGACGCTACACTATACACTATCACCCTCAGAAGATACCGAGCGGCCTTCTGGAGATTCCTAACGGCTCCAGGGCAGAGGAACAGAAGCAGGTGGGTCAAGCTGCTCGAGGCGCTGAGGACAGTGCTCCCAGTAGCCGGGCTGACCGCAACGAAGGGGTGTCTGGAGAGTCAGGACAGATGGAAGGGAACGGTTCCATCACACGATGTAAGCAGGATGTTACTTTGTTGCAGAGGGACTTAGATCGATTGGGGGACTGGGCACTTAAGTGGCAGATGAAATTTAATGTAGATAAATGCAAGGTTTAACTTTCACTTTGGAGTGAAGAACACACATGCAAATTATACCCTAAATGGTATGGAGTTAGGGAAATCAAATCAGGAGAAGGATTTGGGAATATTCATAGACTTCAAACTAAGTAACAATGCGCAATGTCAAACAGCAGCCGCCAAGGCCAGCAAGGTATTGATTGGCATGCATTAAAAGGGGAATTCACTTTTGGGATGAAAACAAAATTTTGCCTCTTTATAAATCAATTGTAAGCTCCTATGAGCAGGACCCTCTACACCTCTTGATACCATCCTATGTCCGATTATCTGTACCTCTTTTCCTTTGGTTATTGTAAAGCGCTGTGGAAACTGACTGTTGGCGCTATATAAATGATAATAAGAATGGTAAGATCGCACCTTGAATATTTCGTGCAATTTTGGGCACCTGTTTTAAAAAGAGATATTATGGCACTAAAAAAAGTACAGAGGTGGGCAACTAAATCAATAAGGGGAATAGAAGATTTAAGTCATGAGGAAAGGCTATCAAGCTTAAACCTTTTTAGTTTAAAAAAAAGGCACCTTAGAAGAAATCCGATAACTTTATAGAAATATATTCGGGGCCATTATAAACCATTGTCTGGAAACCTATTCATTAATAGGACTATACACAGGATACAAGGTCACCCACTTAGACTTAACGAAAGGAAATTCAGCCTAAAGCATAGGAAAGGTTATTTTACAGTGAGAACAATCAAGCTGTGGAATTTTCTGCCTGTTGAAGTGGTTGGGTCTACTGTACCTTACAAGAACATAAGTGGAGTCTCACTTAGATGAGACACCACTGACAAAAAGGAGTGCCAAGATTATACACATAAACCTTTATTAAAGGAGTGTCTCTAGGTATTTAATATAGGTTTATGTGTATAATTTTAGCACTCCTTTTTGTTGGTGGCATCTCATCTAGGTGAGACTCTTCTTATGTTGCTGTTTGTTATTTACATAGTTGAGTAGACTAAGGCTAGGGTCAGACTGAGGCAGTGCGAACGCGTGTGCAGCCGCACATAATCACGGCCGTGCTAGCAGCAGATGCCGGGCAATGACGGGCAATATACGAAGTACGTCGCACAAAAGTGCGGCCACGCAACGCAGGCGGCAAACAAACGCATTTTTTCGAGAACGTGAAACCACTAGTACTGACGTACAGAGTGCGCTGCGTCCGCTAGCGGCGTGTGTGTGTGATTAGGAGACGTCAGACGCTGCTAATGTCCGGCCAACATAACGTCCAGACGCAAAAAGTGTTTTATTGATGATCCGTACAAAATCACGGATGAAACTGCGCATCGTATGACCGCTATTGCGTATTCCGTGAAAAAATAAGTCCATTCGTTCGAACGCACTTTTTCACGGACAACGTGAAAAATGCGTTAGTCTGACCCTAGCCTTAATCCTCATAATCATGGAGTGTTGTCCCTGGTTAATCTTGGAGGCAGGTGACTGCATTGTTAGAGGGGGCGTCGTTTTCTTATCCTTTAGTTTTTATGGTATGTCTACTGTACCTTGTAATTATTAATTTGCACCTTGGGGTGGAAGTTCAAGCTATTGCAAGGTAGCTTGTTCTTCCTTTGGGAGATGGTATTTCTCACAGAAATACTGTCTCCTAAAACCTGGTGTTAAGTGGTTTTGTGAACACAACAAACTAATGTCCCTAAAAATATCCCATACTCACCTCTCATCCCGCGGTTGAGAAGGCTGCGCTATCTGCTGCTTCCTCTTGCCGAGACCAGAATGAGACTGAAAACAAATGGTTCCCACCACGATTCATCTGCAGCACTACATGATCTCGCGCAGACCTACTTCCCGGACATGCAGGTCAATCACTACCTTAAAGATGAGGAAAATTAAGGGGAGCTCAACTTTTTTGACAATACTGAAATTCTAAGGACCTCCTGTAACCTTATTAGATTGGTTATTTATTCAGTCTGTGCCTTCTGGAAGCTGATTTCTCTTTGTTAAATTCTCAAGGCAAATGCTCTTCCCCAAGTCTTTCTCCCTACACCAAAAGCAGGTGCTGGCGCATGTGCTGTTGGTCTCCACGCTTCTCCTAGCGACTAGGTGGAAGTCTGATGAGGTTCCCCCTATATCTGCCATATTAGACCGGTTGACTGATTTCCGACTATTGGCTGGCATGTCCCTTAAGGTGTCAGGGATGGTGCCTTCCTCGAGAAACTATTGGTTCATATGAGATATGTACTTGATCTCCCGAACTCACTAGACCAGATCCCTGGAGGGGTGTAGTCGGAACA
Organism: Leptobrachium leishanense; assembly: GCA_009667805.1. Classification (NCBI taxonomy): domain Eukaryota; kingdom Metazoa; phylum Chordata; class Amphibia; order Anura; family Megophryidae; genus Leptobrachium; species Leptobrachium leishanense. Next base: position 172,335,188 of record CM019067.1, read on the forward strand.
GGGTCCGTATTTGGTAGCTCCCAGTTCTCATACCAAATGGTTGGGTATTATCTGCCTTAAACACTGTTATTAGTTGGTGCTACTATGCTATACTTGTGACTTCCTCATTTATTTTTTTGTTTCCCCTTTTTCTTCTTTTTTTATTTTCTTTTTAATTTCTCCCTTGACCTTCTATTGTAATGCATTGCTATTTACCTATGCTTATTTATTGTACTCTGTATTGAAAAATAATAAACACTTTAAACGGAAAAAAAAATTCTCAAGGCAATCATCTCCACATTTAGGCCCATGTCAGACGAACGCAGTGATCACGTCCGTGTTGCCGCACAGTTTAATGTCCGTCGTAGCATAGAATCTTGAGCAATAGAAACCCACACATGAAGTATGTCCGCACCGAACTGCACACGCACAAAGTACATGGCAAACGGACGCAAGTTAGGCAAGAACGTAAAACCGCTGCCACGGACGCGCGGAGTGTGCCACATCTGCGTAACGTTCTGTGTGAGTGATGAGGAGATGTCAGACGGAGCGCATTTGCGACGTCCAGCACCTTGACGCACAAAATGGCTTTTCATATCCTTTTCAAATTTTTATCATTTTTCATATTAATCTTATTTCCCATAGTCCCCTTTTTTTTCCTACGTCCGTCAACAAAAACGGACCGTGTGGTGTCTACAGTATCTTCCGTCAGTACGTCTGTCCGTTATGCACACACGCAGAGTGCGCTCAGACTGCATTCGTCTGACTCTAGCTTTAAAAGCTAGGAACCATTTTAACTATGGTTGTAATCCTTAAAGTTATCTGATTCTATCAGCGCAATGGAAAGGACATTGAAAGGCATAAAGCATTAAGACTCATTTTTCTTGTAACGCATAATAAATTCCTTTGAAAGTGATTGTGCCAATGTTGCACTGAACAATTAGTTTGTAGATCAGCATGTTATAAATGTTGATATGCTTTGGGTGGATTAGCGACAGTAAATGTGTGGGTGGCCAAGTAGAAAATCATGCATAGTTAGAGAGATCTGTCATACATGGCCAGCACAAAAAAGAAATGGTAAAAAAAAACAGGAAACAAATATGGAAACGTGTACAATAACATTTTACAAAAATAAACAAGATATATATACAAGGTTCACTGTACTTTTATTTAAGAGAAACAACAAAATATTCCATATAATGTGAATTAACCACTTCACTGCTGAGGACGCGCTGAGCGCGTCCTCAGCAGTCCCGCTGGTATGCGGAGGACGCGCTGAGCGCGTCCTCCCATCGGGGTCAGCGTTCGGCCGGGTTCCGGCCGATCGCTGGCCCCTCCGGTGCGGGCTGACATCCTGGATGTCAGCCCGGCATCCGGACCAGCAGCCGCCAGAATTAGGTGTCATCGCGGGGGCGCATGTGCGGAGGAGGCGCCTGAAAGGGAGGGGGGGAGGTCCTTCGGACCTCTCTCCCTCCCGATCGGCGGCGCACAGGGGGTTAACCCAGGCATCATTTGGAAGGGCACAGCCTGCCCTTCCAAATGATGCCTGGCATTAACCCCTGGGGAGCTGGATCGCGAATCGGCGCTGAAAAGCGCCGGTTCGCGATCCTTTCCCGGAGCTGGCCGACATCTTGGATGTCGGCCAAGCCTCCGGGAACTCCCCCAGAGGACTGGCGTCATCGTGCGTAGCACGATGACGCCAGTCCTAGACTTAACCCCTAACTGCCACCAACTGTGGAGATAGGGAGTTCCAATGAACTCCCTATCTCCCGATCCGTGGCAGCTAGGGGTTAAATTTTGGTATCGTTGGATCGGCCAGAGCATGGCCGTTCCAACGATACCAAACATGAAAGTGAAAAATTTTGTAAAAAAAAAAAAAAAATGAAAAATAAAAATTAAAAAAAATTAAAAAAAAAATTAAAAAAAAAAAAAATAAACACTTTTTTTTTATTTTTTTTGGTTTGTTAATGCAGCAATATTGTTCCCATTTCAATTATAATGTGAACAATGATGCTGCACTAACGATTTTTGTATGCGGTGCGTTTGTTAAAAATAGTGTCATTTTCCCCAAAAAAAAATGTAACGAGACCCCATCTCTAATTTTTTTAACAAGCGCACCCCATACAAAATATAACCGCAATTGCTCGCATGTTAAAATGTGGAAAAAAACACTTTACACATTGTAAATTATTGAAAATACATATTTTATTGCATTTTTTGTTACAATATACAGACATGACATAACGTATACATATAATAATGACATATTATGAATCTACTGAGTCTGACGGAAAGAACGATATATAATATGTCTGGGTCATATACTAAAATAAGCCTTCAAAACACGTTTAAACATGATGCGCAAAACAGGTAAAAATGACCTCAGCATAGGGGCGGGAAAAGCCTCAGCAGCGAAAGGGTTAAACGAACACTCCAGGCTAAAAACAGGAGGGCTGAAAATTGGAGGTTTACATTTTAACCCATCCTGATTTGTTCACCCCGTCAACCACATTTTTTTTTTTTGCTCACAATGGATTTAATGTTACCCTTTCTCTAGGACCTCCTCCAAGGTGACTCTCAACCTTCTTCATTTTTACTAAAAATCAGCTTTGTTTAACCCTTTCGCTGCTGAGGCTTTTCCAGCCCCTGTGCTGAGGTCATTTTTACCGGTTTTGCTCATCATGTTTAAACGTGTTTTGAAGGCTTATTTTAGTATATTACCCAGACATATTATATATCGTTCTTTCCGTCAGACTCGGCAGATTCATAATATGTCATTATTATATGTATACGTCATGACCTGTCTGTATATTATAACAAAAAATGCAATAAAATATGATTTTTCAATAATTTGCAATGTGTAAAGTGTTTTTTTTTCACATTTTAAGATGCGAGCAATTGCGGTTATATTTTGTATGGGGTGCACTTGTTAAAAAAATTAGAGATGGGGTCTCGTTACATTTTTTTTTGGGGAAAATTACACGATTTTTAACAAACGCACCGCATACAAAAATCGTTAGTGCAGCATCATTGTTCACATTATAATTGAAATGGGAACAATATTGCTGCATTAACAAACCAAAAAAACGAAAAAAAACTTGTTTATTTTTTTTTTATAATTTTTTTTAAATATTTTTTTATTTTTATTTTAAATTTTTTTTTTTTACTAACTTTTTTCACATTCGAGTTTGGTATCGTTGGAACGGATCAGGAGATAGGGAGTTCCAATGAACTCCCTATCTCCACCATTGGTGGCAGCTAGGGGTTAACTCTAGGACTGGCATCATCGTGCTATGCACGATGACGCCAGTCCTCAGGGGGAGTTCCCGGAGGCTTGGCCGACATCCAAGATGTCGGCCAGCTCCGGGAAAGGATCACGAACCGGCGCTTTTCAGCACCGATTCGTGATCCGGCTCCCCAGGGGTTAATGCCAGGTACCATTTGGAAGGGCAGGCTGTGCCCTTCCAAATGGTGCCTGGGTTAACCCCCGCAACGCCGCCGATCGGGAGGGAGAGAGGTCCGAAGGACCTCCCCCCTCCCTTTCAGGCGCCTCCTCCGCACATGCGGGGGGGGGCGCCTGAATTAGGTGTCATCGCGCAGCCGCGATGACACCTAATTAGCCCGGCGGCGGTTCCGGATGCTGGGCTGACATCAAGGATGTCAGCCCGCACTGGGGGGGCCAGCGATCGGCCGGAACCCGGCCGAACGCTGACCCCAAAGGCTGGACGCGCTCAGCGCGTCCTCCGCACGCAACGTGACATGCGGTTGGACGCGCTGAGCGCGTCCACCGCAGCAAAGGGGTTAACTTAACTGAAGCTGAGCAGAACTCAGGATGTCTGTCCAGCAGTAACTGATTAACAGCCTTCCAGGGGGAGGGATACTTACCTTCCTCGATGGCTCCCGTGGCGGTCTGGCAGGCTGGAAGCCTGCCGCACATTTTTAGGGGGGGCCAGCAGGCACGATGACATCATCACGCTGCATGATGATGTCATCGGCAGGTGCCCACCGGCGCCTTCAGTTAAAATCAGGAGGGGGCGGCTCCTTTGGAGCCCTCTATCTCCCCAACCATACATTGTAGGGGAAAAAAATTACACCGCTGGAAATAGAAGAGTCTCCCCTTTTCAGTGGTGGATAGCATTAACGATTTTGCTGCTGGATTTCGAATCAGTGCGAATCGCGATTCAAACCTGGAGGTGGCTGACATCTCGGATGTCAGCCAAGCCTCCAGGTCACCCCCACCCACTGATATCCTCACCATATCACTGAGGACTTCAGTGGGCCTGTTAACCCCCTAGATGCCAAGTGGAGATTGGCGGTTGTATATTTTGGGGATTAAGTTTCAAAAAAGTGTGTTTTTTCAATTTTTTTCATTTTTTTGTTTCATTTATTTCATATTTTTTATAGTAAATTATATGTTATGATGGAAATAATGGTATCAATAGAAAGTCCATTTAATGGCGTGAAAAACGATGTATAATATGTGTGTGTTGCATAAACGAGTAAGAGGAAAATTTGACCTAAAAGCAGAAACGTAAAAACAGCAGCAGGCACTAATGGACGGACTTTTGTAAAACTGCCCGGTCACTAAGGGGTTAAATAAATGACGATATCTACATAGAATGATGCTATAAACACATTATCCTAAAAATGCAGCACCATATTTTAACACTAAGGCAGTCACTGACTCGCAACAACTTGCAATCATAAGTGACAAAGAGTTAATTTCGGGTAAAATCAATGAAAATGGGGTATGCCTATAGCATAAAAAAGAGATGTGAGAGAGCAAATCTGAGATCAGCATTTGGAATCAGCACCCTGAAATTAGTCTAAAACAGCTGCAAAAGTCCAGGCCAGAAATTTTATTTTTATTTTTTTTGTTGACCAGTGTAATCATTGTGCTGGCTGGGTGGAGTAGAGGTAACATCACTGCTCTGCATGGAGAGAGCATGTGGAGACATGGGTTCGATCCCAGCAAGAGCATCTCTCCAGTAAGTGTCCTTGGGCAAGACACTTAACGGTACATACTTGCCACCCAGGACATAGTTGAAAACAAGAGAAATCTCAATGTATCCTTCCTGGTAAAATCCTTTCTGAAAAAAAAACTAAAAATGATTGTAAATATATATTTTTTAAATATTATCTTAAAATACTGTATATATTTATTGTAAATATATTTTAAATTATTCTGTGTATATTATATATTAAATTATTCTGTATATAGTTTTATATTTGTGTGTGTATATATATTTGATATTTTTATTTACAGTACAAATAATTTTAAAACTACTCCAAGTTTCCTGTTATTTACATCTAGGGGTACTGTGTGTTTGTCAATTAATTTCTTACTAATGACTTCTCCAAAGATCACAATCTTCTTCACCCACCTCAGAACATGACTCAGCCCTCAGATTCTGGATGGGACTAAGTCCCTGCACTTTGGAGGGGGGAGAAGGACGTGGGAGCTCAGGGCAGTCTGTTACATTGATGTGGTCACACTGCATACGGTGTCCCTCTAAACCAAATTTGTACCCTATATTTACCTATTCTCTTTCCCTGTGCAACAGAGGTACATTTGAAGTCATGTCATTGTGAAGGCCGCCACCACGGGGTCTTTCCAATGTTACCAAACACAAACAGCACGTAATGTGAAAGGATAAACAAAATTGCAAAAGGTCTTTTTTTTTCTCTCTGCTCTAAAAAGAACTGCACCGCAGTACCATTACATGTGAAAGTTTTTTCTTTATATTCATTCACAATACACATGTCATACATAAAGACATACATGTTGCCAAATAGAAAATTTTAATGTATTTATTTTATTAATTTAATCTGAAATGGTAGGAAATAGAAAGATAACCCTATTTTTCATAGTGCACACACCTGTGTCCCCCTCTCTCTATATGAAGAGGGGCGCACTATGTACGTTTAGCGCTGTGATAGTTTGGCTTTAAATAATGGACTGTTGCTACCACTAGAGGGAGACAGAGCCAGAGACATTGTGGGCTATGTTGTGCCAAGAAACTCCATCTCCCAGAGACCTTTGCAAAAGGGAACAGGAAGTGGGCGTGCGGTGCCAATCGCGGAGAGAGATCCGAAGACAGGGGCAGAGCGAGCAGAGCGATGAAAGGAGTAGGACGCACGCAGGACACTGTCAGGGATCGCAACCAGGCCGGAGTGTGGACGCTGCCATATTCAGTGCTGGAGATAGGGGACAGAGAACGTGCTGTCACTTACTACATTTCGCTGAGCGATTGCAGGAAGACGACCAGGTTCCAGAAGGACCCCGAGTGAGGAGGCTGTGAGGATCGAATGGGAGTGCAGGCGGTGGATCGATTCCGGTAGCGGAGAAAGGCGATCGGGAGAGTGGATTCGTTGGCACCGGATTCCAATCGTGGAGAGAGATCCTTGGTCGTGTCATAGGTTCTGGACACTTTGTTCGACGGATGGGTGAGAGGACACAAGGCCTACGGTTCCGAAACGAAAGTGCGCACTTGGTTAATTGCTTCAATCCACAGGGCCCCAAAGTTGACTAGTCGAAGATAACTTTGCTCATTCACTTGCCAGTTGAATATATTACCCGGGTACCCTAAGACACCACTTTTTAAACCTTTTTGAACGGGACTTAAACTCACGAACTGAGGGGGTTAACTGTTTTTTTCTTCCGCCACATTTTTTTCCCTCGTTGCGCATTTCTGTTATTATCTTCAATGTACATGTGTATTATATGCCACTTTATTGATCCAGTAAAGTATATAACATAGAAAATCCACAACAGTGCTGGTGTATAGTGATTCCTACTAGTTTATTCAGCGGCTCCTCCGGGGGTGAGCGCTACATATGTATATATCGAGAGACTGAGTAGGGAGTGATGCAGATGCACCGTCGTCCATTACCTTAAAACACACAGACTGCAGAAATTATATATATATTTTATTTTTTAGTTAGTTATACCACCAAGTAACACAAATTATATATTACATAATAGAGTAGTTTAGAAGAATTGCACAAGACATTTGCAGTTGCACATCCAAGAAATTCAGTGAATTGCTGAGATGTGCAATTATTTATAATACTAGTTGTAAAGCCTGCCCAGAGGGCAGTCTATTGTGGATATACTGCCCCTGCTCATGGATACTACCCCAGCTCGTGGATACTGCCCAGCTCGTGGATATTGCCCCAGCACGTGGATACTGCCCCAGCACGTGGATATTGCCCCAGCACGTGGATATTGCCCCAGCTCGTGGATACTGCCCCAGCACGTGGATATTGCCCCAGAACGTGGATACTGCCCCAGCACGTGGATACTGCCCTAGCACGTGGATATTGCCCCAGCACGTGGATGGATACTGCCCCAGCATGTGGATATTGCCCCAGCTCGTGGATACTGCCCCAGCTCGTGGATACTGCCCCAGCTCCTGGATATTGCCCCAGCACGTGGATACTGCCCCAGCACGTGGATATTGCCCCAGCACGTGGATATTGCACCAGCACGTGGATATTGCCCCAGCACGTGGATATTGCCCCAGCACGTGGATACTGCCCCAGCACGTGGATACTGCCCCAGCACGTGGATATTGCCCCAGCTCGTGGATACTGCCCCAGCTCGTGGATACTGCCCAGCTCGTGGATACTGCCCCAGGTCGTGGATATTGCCCCAGCACGTGGATACTGCCCCAGCACGTGGATACTGCCCCAGCACGTGGATGGATACTGCCCCAGCACGTGGATGGATACTGCCCCAGCACGTGGATACTGCCCCAGCACGTGGATATTGCCCCAGCTCGTGGATACTGCCCAGCTCGTGGATACTGCCCAAGCTCGTGGATATTGCCCCAGCACGTGGATACTGCCCAAGCACGTGGATACTGCCCCAGCTCGTGGATACTGCCCCAGCTCGTGGATACTGCCCAAGCTCGTGGATATTGCCCCAGCACGTGGATATTGCCCCAGCACGTGGATACTGCCCCAGCTCGTGGATACTGCCCCAGCACGTGGATATTGCCCCAGCACGTGGATATTGCCCCAGCATGTGGATATTGCCCCAGCTCGTGGATACTGCCCCAGCTCGTGGATACTGCCCCAGCACGTGGATATCGCCCCAGCACGTGGATATCGCCTCAGCTCGTGGATATCGCCCCAGCTCGTGGATATTGCCCCAACTCGTGGATATTGGCCCCCCAGCTCGTGGATACGGCCCCCCCCGCTCGTGGATATGGCCCCCCCGCTCGTGGATATGGCCCCCCAGCTCGTGGATATGGCCCCCAGCTCGTGGATATACTCACCTACATCGGCCCTCCAGCGATGGCGGTCCCGCTTCCAGCGTCCTCTCTCTCTCTCCGTTGGTCGCCGGGATGACGTCACGGAAGCCTTTGACCCCCGGGGTCAAAGGCTTTCGTGACGTCATTCCGGCGAACAACGGAGAGAGAGAGGATGCTGCAAGCGGGACCGCCATCGCAGAAGGGCCGATGTCGGTGAGTATGTTTTGGGAACCTCGGCCCTGATCCCCAGCGGTGACCTCCTCCGGCTGCCGCTGGCAGCTCGGCGGGCCTCTAGGCTTAGGCGAGTCCCCGGCTCGGCTGGGCCTGTAGGCCCAAACCGAGCCGGGGGCTCGCCTAAGCCTAGAGGCCCGCCGAGCAGCCAGCGGCAGCCGGAGGAGGTCTCCGCTGGAGCTCAGGGCCGATTTTGGGGTGTATTTTTTGGGAACTTCGGCCCCGATCCTCCAGCGGTGACCTTCTCCGGCTGCCGCTGGCTGCTCGGCGGGCCTCTAGGCTTAGGCGAGTCCCCGGCTCGGTTTGGGCCTACAGGCCCAGCCGAGCCGGGGACTCGCCTAAGCCTAGAGGCCCGCCGAGCACCCAGCGGCAGCCGGAGGAGGTCACCGCAGGAGGATCGGAGGCGAGGTTCCCAAAACATACTCCCGTAAATCGGCCCTGAGCTCCAGCGGTGACCTCCTCCGGCTGCTCGGCGGGCCTGTAGGCCTAGGCAACCCCCCGGCTCGGTTTGGGCCTGTAGGCCCAAACCGAGCCGGGGGCTCGCCTGAGCTTGGAGGCCCGCCTAGCAGCCTGCTCGGCCGGAGGAAGTCACCGCTGGAGCTCCGGGCCAATGTAAGAGGGTGTTGCCATACACATACTCACCGACATCGGCCCTTCTCCAGCGATGGCGGTCCCGCTTCCAGCGTCTTCTCTCTCCGTTGGTCGCCGGCATGACGTCACGAAAGCCTTTGACCCCGGGTCAACATGCCAGGGTCAAAGGGTTTCGTGACATCATGCCGGCGAGCAACGGAGAGAGAGTGGACGCTGCGAGCTGAGACCGCCATCGCTGGAGGATTTAAGGGCAGATGTGGGTGAGTATGTTGTGAACTGGCGCAGGACTCGAGGCCGATGTAGGTGAGTATATGCTCTCAACACCCACCCTTTCTAGCTCGCCCGGTATCCAAGATTAAGGCAAGCCCCCGGCCCAGTCGAGTCCCCGGCTTGGCTGGACCTCTAGGCCCACGCCAAGCCGGGGGCTTGCCTTAAGCTTGGATTCCTGGGCGAGCTAGAAAGGGTGGGTGTTGAGAGCATATACTCACCTACATTAACCCAGAGCTCCAGCGGTGACTGTCGTCCGACTGTCACAGGCTGTTCGGGCGGCCTCCAAGCTCAGGCGAGCCCCCTGGCTTGCCTTTGGCCTACAGGCCCAGCTGAGCCGGGGGCTCGCCTGAGCTAGGAGGCCGGCCGAGCAGCCTGTGACAGCCATTGCTGGAGCCCCGAGCCAATGTAGGGGGATGTAGGTTACACATACTCACCGACATCGGCCCTTCTCCAGCGATGGCGGTCCCGCTTCCAGCGTCCTCTTTCTCCGCCGGTCGCCGGCATGATGTCACGAAACCCTTTGACCCTGGCATGTTGACCCGGGGTCAAAGGCTTTCGTGACGTCATGCCGGCGACCAACGGAGAGAGAAGACGCTGGAAACGGGACCGCCATCGCTGGAGAAGGGCCGATGTCGGTGAGTATGTGTATGGCAACACCCTCTTACATTGGCCCGGAGCTCCAGCGGTGACTTCCTCCGGCCGAGCAGGCTGCTAGGCGGGCCTCCAAGCTCAGGCGAGCCCCCGGCTCGGTTTGGGCCTACAGGCCCAAACCGAGCCGGGGGTTGCCTAGGCCTACAGGCCCGCCGAGCAGCCGGAGGAGGTCACCGCTGGAGCTCAGGGCCGATTTTGGGGTGTATTTTTTGGGAACTTCGGCCCCGATCCTCCAGCGGTGACCTTCTCCGGCTGCCGCTGGGTGCTCGGCGGGCCTCTAGGCTTAGGCGAGTCCCCGGCTCGGCTGGGCCTGTAGGCCCAAACCGAGCCGGGGGCTCGCCTAAGCCTAGAGGTCCGCCGAGCAGCCAGCGGCAGCCGGAGGAGGTCTCCGCTGGAGCTCAGGGCCGATTTTGGGGTGTATTTTTTGGGAACTTCGGCCCCGATCCTCCAGCGGTGACCTTCTCCGGCTGCCGCTGGGTGCTCGGCGGACCTCTAGGCTTAGGCGAGTCCCCGGCTCGGCTGGGCCTGTAGGCCCAAACCGAGCCGGGGGCTCGCCTAAGCCTAGAGGCCCGCCGAGCAGCCAGCGGCAGCCGGAGGAGGTCTCCGCTGGAGCTCAGGGCCGACTTATGGGGTTATGTATGTTTTGGGAACTTCGGCCCCGATCCTCCAGCGGTGACCGGCTGCCGGTGGCCTGCTCGGCGGACCTCTAGGCTTAGGCGAGTCCCCGGCTCGGCTGGGCCTGTAGGCCCAAACCGAGCCGGGGGCTCGCCTGAGCCTGGAGGCCCGCCGGCAGCCGGAGGACGGTCACCGCTGGAGGATCGGGGCATCTGGCCGTGTAAACGTAGCTGCGCGCGGCTCGTGCCGTTTTTTTTTTTTTTTTTTTCACGCGGCCGGCACGCGCAGCTACCTGTGTGTTTTTAACGGCCGCTTTCAAATGTCCGTCGCGCATGCGCAGTAGGGTTTTGGCGACGGACAGTTTTTAGCTTACTCTTTTATAGTATAGATAAACTTGAAGCCTCTCCATAGCAAATCTCACTTTTTGTCCTTCACCAACAATCACCATAACTTTTATTATAAATAATAATCAGTACAATAATTATTATACTGTGACAGACTAACAGTACACACAAACTTAACAGTCACACTCAGAGACCTCAGATACATAATATTTAAATAATAAAATTAAATATATACAGACATATACCTCAAAGTATATAAATAAATACATTATTCATACATTATTAGTTACACATACATATTGATAGAATAATATAACCCACTCAGACCAGACCTCATATTATGAGTCTTACCCCTCCCCCAAAACAAACCCACCGGGGAGTGCACTGCGGACTGCAGTGCAGAGCATCACTGTTGGTGCTGGGAGGGATATGAAGTTGGAATCTTTTTACATCTCCCTCCTACGCTCAGGGACGCAACGTGCTGCTGATGAGTGTGGGAGATGGAAAAACACTGGACATACTGAGCAAATATGAGGAGCACACCACACCACAGACAGCACATGTGTCAATGCCAAGCACCTACAGGCTTATCTCTCCAGTTTAAGAGTCTAGACAGTAGACACAAAGACAATGAAAGAAAAGATCAATGCCAGGCTGTGGCACTCAAAAGTCAAAACTAAAAGAAAAATCATGAATAAAATACACAAATATGCACTATTTATGCACTGCAGTCAAATGCAGTGACAGTGTGTGTCTGTGCCAGCCTTCAACAGAAAAGGAAGCAGCTGATTGGACTATGCACGCAGTAATCCAACCTCCAAAAATGATTCTAGAACATACAAATCACAAAAAAACACACCCAAAACGAAAACAACAAATCAGAAATGATCCGAAACGGACTCGAAATGATACGAAATTACGAAATCAGCAACGGACCTGAAATGGACCCGAAACAATCCAAAAATACGTAATCAGAAATTATCCGAAAAGGATCCGAAATTACGAATGCAACGGAAATTACTTGCAATTTTACAAATTGTATGTCTATACGAAATAATGAAATTGTCTCGTTTTCGTATCGACATCTATTTTGTATAGCGTGCATTTCGTCACCGTTCCAGTTCGTTGCTTTGGACGCACCGAAGCAATGAATCAAGGTAGTTTTGCACGGAAAAAAAAATCGGGACGAAACGCACATTCCTAGTCTGCAAATACCCAAGGAGATCTGCAAAATCTGGCCTGTTAGGAGTACTTGAGGACCGCAGTTGGAAACCATTGCTCTAGACAATAGACACTGTTCACTCCAGTAGGAAATTCAACCAGAGGTCACTGAACATGCACCATCTATACTATAAAAGGATAAGCTAAAAACTGTCCGTCGCCAAAAGCCTACTGCGCATGCGCGACGGACATTTGAAAGCGGCCGTTAGAACACACAGGTAGCTGCGCGTGCCGGCCGCGTGAAAAAAAGAAAAAAAAAAACGGCACGAGCCGCGCGCAGCTACCCGTGTGTTTACACGGCCAGATGCCCCGATCCTCCAGCGGTGACCGTCCTCCGGCTGCCGGCGGGCCTCCAGGCTCAGGCGAGCCCCCGGCTCGGTTTGGGCCTACAGGCCCAGCCGAGCCGGGGACTCGCCTAAGCCTAGAGGTCCGCCGAGCAGGCCGCCGGCAGCCGGTCACCGCTGGAGGATCGGGGCCGAAGTTCCCAAACAAACACACCCCAAAATCGGCCCTGAGCTCCAGCGGAGACCTCCTCCGGCTGCCGCTGGCTGCTCGGCGGCCCTCTAGGCTTAGGCGAGCCCCCGGCTCGGTTTGGGCCTACAGGCCCAGCCGAGCCGGGGACTCGCCTAAGCCTAGAGGCCCGCCGAGCAGCCAGCGGCAGCCGGAGAAGGTCACCGCTGGAGGATCGGGGCCGAAGTTCCCAAACAAATACACCCCAAAATCGGCCCTGAGCTCCAGCGGAGACCTCCTCCGGCTGCCGCTGGCTGCTCGGCGGCCCTCTAGGCTTAGGCGAGCCCCCGGCTCGGTTTGGGCCTACAGGCCTAGCCGAGCCGGGGACTCGCCTAAGCCTAGAGGCCTGCCGAGCAGCCAGCAGCAGCCGGAGAAGGTCACCGCTGGAGGATCGGGGCCGAAGTTCCCAAACAAATACACCCCAAAATCGGCCCTGAGCTCCAGCGGAGACCTCCTCCGGCTGCCGCTGGCTGCTCGGCGGCCCTCTAGGCTTAGGCGAGCCCCCGGCTCGGTTTGGGCCTACAGGCCCAGCCGAGCCGGGGACTCGCCTAAGCCTAGAGGCCCGCCGAGCAGCCAGCAGCAGCCGGAGAAGGTCACCGCTGGAGGATCGGGGCCGAAGTTCCCAAACAAACACACCCCAAAATCGGCCCTGAGCTCCAGCGGAGACCTCCTCCGGCTGCCGCTGGCTGCTCGGCGGCCCTCTAGGCTTAGGCGAGCCCCCGGCTCGGTTTGGGCCTACAGGCCCAGCCGAGCCGGGGACTCGCCTAAGCCTAGAGGCCCGCCGAGCAGCCAGCAGCAGCCGGAGAAGGTCACCGCTGGAGGATCGGGGCCGAAGTTCCCAAACAAATACACCCCAAAATCGGCCCTGAGCTCCAGCGGAGACCTCCTCCGGCTGCCGCTGGCTGCTCGGCGGCCCTCTAGGCTTAGGCGAGCCCCCGGCTCGGTTTGGGCCTACAGGCCCAGCCGAGCCGGGGACTCGCCTAAGCCTAGAGGCCCGCCGAGCAGCCAGCAGCAGCGGAGAAGGTCACCGCTGGAGGATCGGGGCCGAAGTTCCCAAACAAATACACCCCAAAATCGGCCCTGAGCTCCAGCGGAGACCTCCTCCGGCTGCCGCTGGCTGCTCGGCGGGCCTCTAGGCTTAGGCGAGCCCCCGGCTCGGTTTGGGCCTACAGGCCCAGCCGAGCCGGGGACTCGCCTAAGCCTAGAGGCCCGCTGAGCAGCCTGCTCGGCCGGAGGAGGTCACCGCTGGAGCTCAGGGCCGATGTTGCCTAACACATACTCACCGACATCGGCCCTTAGCTCCTCCAGCGATGGCGGTCCCGCTTGCAGCATCCTCTCTCCGTTGCTCGCCGGAATGACGTCACGAAAGCCTTTGACCCCGGGGGGTCAAAGGCTTTCGTGACGTCATCCTGGCGAGCAACGGAGAGAGAGAGGATGCTGCAAGCGGGACCGCCATCGCTGGAGGAGCTAAGGGCCGATGTCGGTGAGTATGTGTGGAACCGGTGGAGGACTCGAGGCCGATGTAGGTGAGTATGTGCTCTACACACACACCCTGCTTGCTCGGCCGGTATCCAAGCTTAGGCGAGCCCCCGGCTTGGCTTGGGCCTAGAGGCCCTGCCGAGCGGGGACTCGCCTGAGCATGGAGGCCGGTCGAGTTGCATGCTCGGGCGTCCTCCAGGCTCAGGCGAGTCCCCGGCTCGGCTGGGCCTCTAGGCCCACGCCAAGCCGGGGCTCGCCTAAGCTTGGTCGGCATCCAGGCTCAGGCGAGCCCCCGGCTTGGCTTGGGCCTAGAGGCCCAGCCGAGCCAGGGACTCACCTGAGCCTGGAGGACGGCCGAGCATGCAACTCGACCGCCTCCATGCTCAGGCGAGTCCCCGGCTCTGCTGGGCCTCTAGGCCCAAGCTGGGGGCTCGCCTAAGCTTGGATACCGGCCGAGTAAGCAGGGTGGGTGTGGAGAGCACATACTCACCTACATTAGCCCTGAGCTCCAGCGGTGACTGTCCTCCGGCTGTCGCAGGCTGCTCGGCCGGCCTCCAGGCTCAGGCGAGCCCCCGGCTTGGCTTGGGCCTACAGGCCCAGCCGAGCCGGGGGCTCGCCTAAGCCTGGAGGCCGGCGAGCAGCCTACGACAGCCACCGCTGAGGCTCCGGGCCAATGTAGGGGGATGTTGCCTACACATACTCACCTACATCGGCCCTTAGCTCCTCCAGCGATGGCGGTCCCGCTTCCAGCGTCCTCTCTCGCTCCATTGTTCGCCGGAATGACGTCACGAAAGCCTTTGACCCCGGGGGTCAAAGGCTTTCGTGACGTCATCCCGGCGACCAACGGAGCGAGAGAGGACGCTGGAAGCGGGACGCGGGACCGCCATCGCTGGAGGGCCGATGTAGGTGAGTATATCCACGAGCGGGGGGCCATATCCACGAGCGGGGGGCCATATCCACGAGCGGGGGGCCATATCCACGAGCGGGGGGCCATATCCACGAGCGGGGGGGGGCGATATCCACGTGCTGGGGCAGTATCCACGAGCTGGGGGGCATATCCATGAGCTGGGGGGCATATCCACGAGCTGGGGGGCATATCCACGAGCTGGGGCAGTATCCACGTGCTGGGGCAATATCCATGTGCTGGGCAGTATCCACGTGCTGGGGCAGTATCCACGAGCTGGGGCAATATCCACGTGCTGGGGCAGTATCCACGTGCTGGGGCAGTATCCACGTGCTGGGGCAATATCCACGTGCTGGGTCAATATCCACGTGCTGGGGCAGTATCCACGTGCTGGGGCAATATCCAGGAGCTGGGGCAGTATCCACGAGCTGGGGCAATATCCACGTGCTGGGGCAATATCCATCCACATGCTGGGGCAATATCCACGTGCTAGGGCAGTATCCACGAGCTGGGGCAGTATCCACGAGCTGGGGCAATATCCACGTGCTGGGGCAATATCCACGTGCTAGGGCAGTATCCACGAGCTGGGGCAGTATCCACGTGCTGCGGCAATATCCACGTGCTGGGGCAATATCCACGTGCTGGGGCAATATCCACGTGCTGGGGCAGTATCCACGTTCTGGGGCAGTATCCACGTGCTGGGGCAATATCCACGTGCTGGGGCAATATCCACGTGCTGGGGCAGTATCCACGTGCTGGGGCAGTATCCACGTGCTGGGGCAATATCCACGTGCTGGGTCAATATCCACGTGCTGGGGCAGTATCCACGTGCTGGGGCAATATCCAGGAGCTGGGGCAGTATCCACGAGCTGGGGCAATATCCACGTGCTGGGGCAGTATCCATCCACGTGCTGGGGCAATATCCACGTGCTAGGGCAGTATCCACGAGCTGGGGCAGTATCCACGAGCTGGGGCAATATCCACGTGCTGGGGCAATATCCACGTGCTAGGGCAGTATCCACGAGCTGGGGCAGTATCCACGTGCTGCGGCAATATCCACGTGCTGGGGCAATATCCACGTGCTGGGGCAATATCCACGTGCTGGGGCAGTATCCACGTGCTGGGGCAGTATCCACGTTCTGGGGCAGTATCCACGTGCTGGGGCAGTATCCACGTGCTGGGGCAATATCCACGAGCTGGGGCAATATCCACGTGCTGGGGCAATATCCACGTGCTGGGGCAGTATCCACGTGCTGGGGCAATATCCACGAGCTGGGGCAGTATCCACGAGCTGGGGCAGTATACATGAGCAGGGGCAGTATATCCACAATAGACTGCCCTCTGGGCAGGCTTTACAACTAGTTATAAATAAATATGTAGAAAAGGAAATCCTGTTTTGGTTGTCTTTTGGTGTGTTTGTTTTATTGTTGCTTTCTATATTTATATTTTTGAATTAGTGGATGGTTGCATTTGTTTAATTCATGAACTATATAATAGAACCTTACACAACCTTGAATCACAAAAATCAAATGTACATATCTCTAAAGTGACCTTTTAAATTACAAAATGTATTTGATGTTTCATACTCCACATGTGTCTAATAATGTTTCACTAACATAGTTATGAGTCAAGCATTACATCTCTAGCGCTGGAATAGCAGATTGAACATGCAAATGAAGACCTAAGGGGATGGATGACAAATGTGCATTGTTTGATTTATTATAAGTGTATAATTTTTCTATTATCAAGTATGCAGGTTATATAAAGCATGGTAACAGTAAGAGAGAGCGAGAGTAGAGATTGTCAGATATAGAGGGAGATAATGTGTATATTTACATATGTCTGCACAATAAAAAAACATTAATGCTTTTTGTTTTTAGACCTTTTTTACCTTGTAAAGGGCAGCAAAAGAAGCCACTCAGATCTCATCACATAATACTAAACAATATCTGGTATCAGTTACACCCTCATGATGAGGCCTAAGAAGGCTGAAACCATCATCAGGTGTAGCTGTATCTTGTGCAGAGGAAACTTCCTTGGCATTTCAGTTCAGGCTTGATAAAGTCTCTATAAAAGCCAGCACATAGCTTAAGAAATCTGTTCTTGAAGAGGTACTGGAATGCTGGTCTCCTTTTTCTATGCTTTCTGTGGCATTTCAGTACTGGTCGTCCTCTTGGATGGATGTAAGCTGATTTTTATATGTTGTAGTCTCCTCTGTAATAACACCATCAGGCTAAAACCCTCAAATAAGACCTGTCAAAAACTCATTATGACTGGGAACACACTGAAGGGCAGGCCAGTACTGTCATTGCTTGTTTTCAGTGTTCTCATAAACATGTTTTTGTTCACCGTGCACATAACATTCTGTCTGATGTTATGATAAACTGTTGCCGAATTTGTGCCTGAAATGTTCCATTATAGATTTACAAGCGTTTCCACTAAAGTCGATTAAATGAAAGTCAATATAAGCTGTTTAACTCGAAATAGCTGGAATTGGCAGGTTGTTCTAATCGTGCTGAAAGAGTCAATATGAGTAAACATCACTGCTAATTTAAGTCAAAACAGACAGTGGAATTATCTGTGGAAGAAAAAGGTAGGAATATGCTGAAATGAGCTATTTTTTTATAATAAGGAGACTATAGAAAAAGACAAAATGCCCAAACATTTCTAGAAAACCACACTTCAACACTGTGTGCTCACAGATCCGTGAGGGGCCAATCTCGGTATACTAACAGGGTTATTCAGAGAAAGGTGAAGACCAGGACAATTGGCAGGAGAAGAGAACAATCTAGTCCAAATAGCCGATTTGGAAAGTGAGATAAATGAAAGAATTTATCTGGTTTGGCTATTTTGACCTAGAATTTTCACTTCTCCAGTCATTCTCCTTAGTTTCATCTCTCTCTAAATAAATCTGTAAAAGTGGAAAAAAAATGGAATCCAGGCACTCCAGATTTCACAAATATTGACACCTTAGGGGAACCCCTAATTGGCAAAAGTGCAATATTGCTAGCGTAAACTGCATACCAGAGCTAATACAAGCCAATATAGAAAGTGTAGAAACAGACCGTCATGGGCTTGTAGTATAGGGAAGTGAGAAAAGAAGCTTTCCCTAACCACAACTGGAATCCAGGATATATTACCATCAGTCAAAATACTCAGTCCTATAAATACCAAGATAATCACTTTAATGTACTAGTATGCGGTATCTAGAACGTCAGCGCAAAAACCCCTACAGTATAACTTACAGGTACATAGGTGGGAATAAGCAGCTGGATAGCTGACTGAATTAGAATAGCCAACAGACAACAAGTGTATTGAAGACCATTGGTGGGACCTAGATCCCCAACCCTCAGAACATAACTCAGCCCTCAGATTCTGGATGGAACTAAGTCCCTGCACTTTGGAGGGGGGAGAAGGACGTGGGAGCTCAGGGCAGTCTGTTACATTGATGTGGTCACACTGCATACGGTGCCCCTATAAACCAAACTTATTTTGCACCAGAAGCTTTCACCTGAGGTGTAGAATGTAGCACAGGGGCCTGTATATTTGTATTTTCATGACATAAATGCTTCTTCAGTGAGTAATGAACACATATATCTGAACCGGGATAGTGAGGCACACCTATCAAGAACCACTGAGAACAAAGAGAAAAATGTTTTCTCCCACCCAAGTATATGAGGTACCATACAAATACAGGGGATAACCCTAAAAGCACAGCATTACAATGGCCCCAGAGACGGCTAAGATCGAGGTGACCTACTAACAAAACATAACCTTTATTATAAATTCTAAAAATACAACAAGATAAACACATTTACAAATATAAATTAAATATGTTTATTTTATATTTGTAAATGTGTTTATTTTGTTATTTATAGTATTTATAATAAAGGTTATGTTTTATTAGTAGGTCACCTCGACCTTAGCCATCTCTGGGGACATTGTAGTTCAATGGGCTAATTTTCTACTGTATGATGTAGCTGTAGTATACAAAAAGGACACTATGGCTGGCTGACCGTTTGGTCCGTATTTGTGCGGTCATGCGATTGTCCGTCACCGTCCGGCATCGCATGACCAATCCCACAACATTGAGGAGAACCAGCTCTCGTCCATTGCCTCCGACGTCCATTGGACGACTTCACACGATTTTGTGTGACTGCAACAGACTAGCAATCTTTCCCATTCGAATGGGATTTGTGGGACGAAATCGGGACAATCTGGTACAATTTACTTGAAAAAAATATGAATTGTATAGTTAAACCACTGATCAGCAGCAGGGAAATTGTCCAATAGAGAAGTGTTTGAGTTTAACAGACGAACTCCATAGGATTCAATGTAAAATAAAGTTTTCAATTTTATCTTTTTTTATTCAACGCTTATTATTGTCATTTGCAGTAAAAAGCCTTATTATTTATAGATTTTTTTTCATTATTGGAGTACTTTTATTTTGTAAGGGAAATTTCTAATTCCCACTTATTTTTTTTTAAGAATAAAAAGCTGCTTTTTTTCATTGCCGCCGAACTGAAAGTAAAAAAAAGAAACACCGCTGAACGCTGTCGAAGACATGAAGGGAACTCTGGTGCTGTCCCTGGTGCTGAAAGAGCTTAGTAAAGCCCTGTCAGCACCAGGTACAACACCAGAGTTGCCTTCATATCTTTGGCAGCATTCAGCTTTGTGGGGGGTTTTGAAGGTTTTTTTTCAGTTCGGCTGCGTTTTGTGGTGTTCAGTGGTCTTCCCATTTCGTCGATCTCGGTTGTCCATATTTTCTTCCAGTGGACGACCCAGATCATTCAAAAAAGTTGTACGTAGTAGAACGGCCAAGACGATCGTCCAACTACGGACCAGGGGACAACCAGCCTAACTTGCTGAAAAAAAGAAGAAAATGACGTAGAGTTACAGGAAGATTTAAATTACTATTGATTTGCCAATAAAAACTGTATCAGCAACTTAATGTAGTCAAAACATAATGTAATTATGACTCTTCATAGTATCAAAGGAAAACCAAGTGCTTGAATAAAACACCAATAAAAACAGTGTGAATTATTCAAATTATGTAGATTTAGCCTATAAATTGCTTTTATCTTACTTCCCTTTATAAAGCTGAATATATAAAGATTATATCAATGTTAAAACACCGGAGACAGTCAGTTGTTGCAGTTCATTATTAATGCAATAATACACGATCTCTGGTTTGAATTACACAAAGTTAAAATTGTCTTCAATAAAGCAGGATATAAATAAAATTGACGGATGAGGCTATCATTAATGCCTTGATCTTTTTTCTCGAATCCAGGGCATGCAATCAATGACATCAAACTAGATTTTTCAGAAAGCTTCAGTCTACTTATTGGCTCTCTTGATTACTTTTCATAATGAATAAGGGAACTGGAGTGGAGCACCTACTGAATACTAATATAAAATGTAATATCGAAAAGAACCATTCACTTCATAAATCAACCTTTTATATGAAGTCATAAATTTGTGTTTATTAAATATAAAGGTAATTACATGGATACATTTTACTATTACATTATTCTATTGTGATAAAACATAGGTAATGTATTTCTGTAAAAAATAGTGCCTAATATTAATTTTCTTTAAAATGTGCTGTATAAGTTACATATTTTATGTTTCTTGTTATTCACAGTATTTAGGATTATAGTTTAAAACTTGACATCGGAAGTGTTCACCCGAGAAGCTTGGGAGTTACGATCCAGAGCCACTTGTAGGGCAACCTGAAACCAAGCGCCCAAAATCCTAGCACCCTATATTCCTCCTGAACCAGTAACACCACTCTAATGATTCCCACATGCTTAACACCTTGGTGAACAGAACTTCCCTGATTAAGTGCATTGAGTGTTTATGAAATTGCTGGCACACTTGCAATATTTTACGATGCATATTTATTCATCTGCAGTTCTTTTTTTTTTTACTGTTGAATGCTAGGATGAACTTTTGAATTTAATATCTGCACCACTTTTGTGTTTTATGCTTTGTAAGAAAAATTAGCAATATTTATATTGTAGTGTTGACTAGGCTTGTGCACCGATTTTTTTTTCGGTTCGATTCGGTTCGATTTGTTCGGATGTTTAAACTTTTCGATTCGGCTCGTTTCGACCGATTGCTGTTTCGATTCGGTTCGGATCGTTTTTCGTGTACATTTTTTTTTCGGAATATCGACCATTTTTCGTATTTTCGGGTCACTTTGCTCGTTTTTTGTATCGACTTTTCGGAAATTTCGGAAATTTTCGTTTTTTCGGAACGTCTGTTCTCCTCGTTTCAAAGTGTCTACGATAATTCTGGCGATTCTATCATGTTTTTTTTTATTAAATAAAGATCCTTTTTTTCTTATGAATAATTGAATATACATTTCACAACTTTATTTAATCATATTAAAATGGTATGAAAGCCAAGGAACAAAAAAAATGAACAAAACGATTTAAAAAACGCTAAACTGACCCGAATGCCACAAGAAACAAGTGATACGCATTTACAAATACAAAATTTACAGAATCAGCGATATAACCAATAATAGTTAAATATACGATTTCCAGAATTACCGAAATGGAACCGAAATCACGAATGGAACCGAAATCATGAATAGAGCAAAAATAAATTTCGATTTGACACATTTCAAGTCCATTCGAAAATTCTGAAAATTTTTCGTTTCGGCTCGGAAAACTTTTCGGATCTGCCATTTTCGGATCTAAAAATTTTCGGAAAATCGGCCGCATCCGAAAACACGAATCAGGAAATTTCGTGAAAATTCTGGAATTCCGAAACCCGAAACGCACATCCCTAGTGTTGACCAGACTTGCATCCCCCCAAGGGGCAATTGGTCTATGTTACCAACCCCCATTGTGATGGATGTCAGGTGTGTGTGTGTGTGTGTGTGTGTGTGTGTGTGTGTGTGTGTGTGTGTGTGTGTGTGTGTGTGTGTTTTCAAATTTAGGCCAGCTAATTTGTGGTTACTCAGTATAGTAGAAATTGTAGGCAGCTGACAAGGAAAAAAGGTTGAATACTACTCTGAGCCAAGTATTTTTTTTGAGTGTTTGTGCAGGGGAAGTCCAATGAGTTTCCTGAAAAATATATACATATATATATTATCAGAGTACAGCAGTGCGAAGGGATACTCTTTTTTATTGGGCTAACGTTACACTTAAAAGACAGGCTTTCGAGAGTTATACCTCTCTTCCTCAGGTCTTGACGCTAAACTGACCAAAATCATAGAATTGAACAATAAAGAGCCAAGCAGAAGGGGGGAGGGGTGTTGTAAATGCTAATAGTGGAATCGTATGGTCAAGCAAGCAATGTAGACAAACAGAGGACAGGTCTGGGTCAAGGTGCACTTAGTATCGTAGGATGTTTTTCCTTTTTATGGGAGATAATGGGACATGCATGCTTTGTCAGTGTGCCTTTAAAATCATGTAATGCCTTTTGAATGAGCCAGTAGTCTCATTCAGCAATCACAAAAAGCAAGTAAATATGATATTTTTGAAAGTGCACAAGAGAAGCAGTGAGAGAGTGCACACACGAGACAGCACATGAAAGAGTGTGAGCGTGAGTGACCTGTGAGGGAGTTTGACTGAGGCAGTGAGTATGTAAACCATGTAAGAGCGAAGGTGAGAGTATAGTGGGTGAGTGTATGAGCATGTCAGTGAATGAGTGTGTGAGTGTGTCAATGAGTGTGTGAGCAAGTCAGTGGGTGACTGAGTGGGCAAATGAGCAGGTGAGCAAATGACCGAGTCAGTGGGTGAGTGAGTGTGTGACCGAGTAAACGGGTGAGCGAGTCTTGCTTTCACAGTTGCAGAGAAAGCTAATAACCAGCTCCTCAGTTTCCCCAGTCTGAGGTCCTGAGGGCCAGGGTTGCACGTGCACAGCTTGTGCTAGTTCATGTGAAGCTTTGGTGGGTGGAGTAGTCGGTGGTGAGAGGGGGGGCAGAGGGGGAATATTCAGGAAGTGGGAGCTGAAGAAGCACCTTTAGCTGAGGGGTGAAGCCAGAGAAGATAAAATGACAGAGTTTAAAGCAAGAAAACCTTTTTATTTTACATATTATTAAATTTTTTATTGATTCATTCTAGTTTGTCTATTTAAATTAAAGTGTTTAACTGTCAATTTAAAAAAAAATTCTAGACATGCATGTCCCTTTAAGATCCTCTAAAATTCCATGAAATTAGTCTATACCAAGAGCGGGGGGAAATCTGGGGGCTGACAGGGAGGAGAGAAAGGCATCACGGGGGATACAAAATAGTAAAGAGGATTCTCATTGGAAATTCGGTAGTAAGGGGGTTCAGGAGGCCATCCCAGCATCAGACTCTCTACCCCGAACCATGGAAATCATGAAATAAATAGCCATACCTCTGACATGTACCTGATCCTAAATTTTACAACAAAATCAAACAACCCAAAACAACAGTTCCAAACTTGGCACCTGAAAAAGAAAAGGTAAATTATTATCAGTGGCCAGAGGAGTACAATGATTGAAATGCCAAACACTGTGTTTAAAGAGCCCAGGCAAATAGATTCACCTGGCAGTGCAGGAAATGGCTGAAGAAGGAAGTGTAGTAAGTGGAAAATCGATCCCTGCTGTCGCAGGGAGTCCTTAGGGCCTTCGTAGGGGAAGTAACTCTGCAGTCTGCAAGTGTGGATACCAGGTCAGGTTAACGCATGGCAAACGTAATGATGCAGCTTGTCCACGAATGGTTTAACGTTCAACACAAAAACTGAAAACATAAACCAAACCGTGCTGAAACATAACTAGTATTGCAGGAGAAATCATGAAAAGTCTGCAAAAGGTGTGACATTCAAAACACGTATACCAAAAGGAGGTAGAACTCTCAGCGACCCTCTAAGGCCTGGTCTGCAGGGATGAGGCGGTGGAGTGCGGAGCACAGATCGAGACCGGCGAAGAAAAACGGCGATCCTGAATGTTATCCTGGAAGATTATAGAAGCATCAATTGGTGTATCATAAAAAGGAGCCTGACTATTCAGGACTACTCACATAGACGTGGTGGGTATTGCAGTGTGAAATGTTTTGTTGTTGGCAACTGGGATAGGGACGCTGAAAAATCCTGGAATGTAGCTCCTTGATATTCCAGAGTTTTGAGTTTACGATAAGCCTGCAGGACATGCACATTATCCACAAAATTGATAAGCTTGAAAATGACGGTGCAGGGGCGATTCAACTTGGGCAAGAGGTTTGTGCCCATTTGATAAACTCGATCCACAGTCAGCGGGGTGGCAACATCTGTGAGGCCCAGTGTATTGGGAAGCCATGAAGAAACCAAGGCCTGGACTTGCAGACCCTTCACCGATTCCGGCAGCCCTGCCAGGTGTAAATCGTTCCTTCGGCTCCTGCTTTCCCGTCATAAACCTTCTCTAGTTACTGATAGGGATGTGCAATTCGTTTTGTTCCTAGTTGAATTTCGTACGAAACTGACCATTTTCGTTCTTTAGGAAGCATTTCTGAAACAAAATATCGGCCGCCCGAAATGACGAAATCCTGAATCAAAGTTTCAGCACAGACAAAATCATTTCGTTATGGGACCTAAACGAAATAAAACGGAATGCAAATGATATGAAATGCTGTAAAAACAGAACAAAACGATCAAAAACGAAATAAATTTCGTAACGAAATGAACTGAAACAAAAAAAAAAGGTACCAAATGATCTGACATGAAAAAAAAAGAACAAAATGATCTAAACAGAAAAAAAACTGAACCAAAAGGTCTAAAACAAAAAAATAAAACGGAACAGGTCACTTTATAATTAATGCAGATGCTAGGCTTTTTTCTCCACCATAGTTTTCAATGTTAAAAGAATCCCCGTTTAATAATATTCAATTGCAGCAAACAGCCATTTTTTAAATTTACTTGTTAGGATTTTTTTGGCATTTTTCGGGATTTTTTGGGTGAAAGTTTAGGTTTCCTAACTTATTTTAAATGTAATAGTGAGGTCTGTTTTTCTTTGATGAATATATACAGCTGAATTATTTTATTATAGTCTGTGTGCGTTCAGCAAAAAAAAATGGCTTTTTGGTTTGCTGCAATTGAAAATTATAAATGGTTTAAGAAATATTTACTAAAAACAGGGATTTTTTTAACATTGAAAACTATGGTGGAAAATTCTAATTGATATCAACTATTGAATTGATCTTAACTTACAATACAAGTAATAGTCAGCAAATGACTTTATGAAACAAATTAGTCTCGTTTCACTGTTTAGTTTGACTCAAATACTAAATCTGTGACACAGCTTAATATTTAACCCTAGCTTGTCTTTTAACCTCCCTGACGGTTATCGCGAGTGTGGCTCGGGTGTAAATTGCACCGCTGAGAGCGGTAACCCCGAGCAAACACTCGGGCTGCATACATCACCTCTCCCTGCACTCCCTCGCTGATCCCTGCAGTCTCCTCCGGTGATCACGGCATTTTACTTCCTGGATTCCCTTCTTGCGAGGCGGGAACCAGGAAGTATGAGGTTGAGATCACCGGAGGAGACTGCGGGGGACAGCGAGTGAGCGCAGGGACAGGTGATGTATCCAGCGGCATCCCGAGTGTTGCTCGGGGTTACCGCTTCCAGCATAGGAATTTAACCCCGAGCCACACTCAGGAACACTGCTAGGGGGCAAAAAAATAAAATTGAAACGCTTTTTGACTCGTAACTTAGAAAAAAATCAGACCGCCAGGGAAGTTAACGGCAAAATTTGATCAATTGGGGTTTTATTTAGTGATCCGAAATTCGAATTGATATCAGCTATCGAATTGATATATTAACTATCAAATTGATAATTTGATATATCAATTCGAATCGATACGAAATTTCGAATCGATCCAAAACTAAATGAAACGAAATTAGCAACGAAATTTAAAACAAAAAGAAACTAAACAAATTTTTCAGCCGTGCACATATTTAGTTAAAGACTAAATAAGGGACGAATAAGTCTTGGGCATCAATCGATTTCTTAAGAGTGGTTGTTTCATCCTCCAAAGTAGAGATCCTTTCCTCCACATTGGTAATCCTCTGAGTTTATGAAAAAGAAAATAAATTAAACCTGGAGCGTCACCCTTCAGATAAATGTGATTAACTCACTTCTTAATCTATACCCTGGCTGTGAGGATTAAACCTCAAATAATCTAAGTATGCAGGCAATCGGTTGTTCCCTCAAGAGGTCCTTGTTTAACAGCAGAACGAGATTTGGTTAAAATTAACACTTTATTAAATCAGTCTCAAAACATGTTAAAACCACAACAAAATCAAGACAAAGACAAAGTCACTATATTGCAGGCAGCTTAAGTGAGGCTTAATTCACTTGATTGTACATAGTCAATTGGCAGAAAAAATGTATATAGTGGCAGAAAAAATTACCTCTATTTCATTTATTACTTGGCACTTATCAAATTTCCAGCTCATGCATTGCTTTGAGGGAGTCACCACTAACATATCCAATGGCTAGCCATTGTATTTTAAATATATGTAATGTCTTTAGCCACAGAGCAAGCTCAAAAATTGTACAAGTGGCAAGGGTTAATTTAGCAATCTGAACAAGCTGGGACTCTATGCTTTGCTATGCTAATTCAGCAGGTTGGCAATATGCTGTAACTGGATTGACTGGCAAGACTACAGCTTTTTGTGTGTGTTTTGGTGTGTACGGGAATATGGGGGCCCGGTAACGGTACTCTTTAGGACACTCAATTGTGCTTATAGACAATCTCTCTGAACAAGCAGTGACTCTATGCTATACAGAATGATGGAATATGGATATGTTAGAGGTGACTTCCTCAAAGCAATGAATAAGCTGGAAAATTGATAAGTACAAAGTAATAATTGAAATAGAGGTGATTTTTTTCCGCCACTATATACAGCCCAATTAACCGTGTTGTGCAATTAAGCCTCACTTTAGCTGCCTGCAATATAGTGACTAATTGTCTTTGCCTTGATTTTGTTGTGGTTTTAACATGATTTGAGACTGATTTAATAGAGTGTTCATTTTAACCAAATCCCGTACTGCTGTTAAACAAGGAGTGTTCTCCTCATTGAGGCAACAACCGATTGCCTGAATCCTCCGTGTTAACATCGTAAGTGGTGAAAAGTGCAAGTTCGATGCTATTGGAAAGGAGGTCCAGCTTCTCGTCCAGAAGAGAAGACAATATTGCCGTGATTTCCGTTAGACGGGCACTGGTGTCCTGTGGTTGCCGACCGTGCTGTGGCGACCCTAAGGAACGAGTATGAGAAGGGGAACCACCAGGGGACCCGGCTGAGGTTGATGTGTTTTTGACTTGTTTTTTCATAGTATTCCTCTTTGAACTCTTAGCAGTAGATGCAATAAATGCATCCATGATGAACTGAGTAAATAAAAGCCACTAGGTAAATGAAGATAGAGAAAAAATAGATGATGGGCAGCCACCCCTCTTGTTGAGTATGCCTGAAAAAATTGGTGGAATCACAGAACTATAAGGAAAAATTAGAATGATGGTAGTAGGCCTCAAGGGTCAACCAGAAAAAAATTAAATCTGTGCTTGCAGTGCAGAGACATAAAAGGAAAGGAAAGGGGGGTAAAGGGGGTGGGGCGGGAGTGAAAATGGTAGAGGTATCGTTGAAGTAGCCAAACTGTAATCAAGGATAGCCCAAAAAAATTGTGCCTGGGTCACCGTAGTCAAAATTAAAATGGGGAAAATGGCTACCAAAGATATGTGTCAAAGGAAATAAGCAGTCCAGGTGGAAAGCCCCGAAAATGAAAAAGCAAGGGAACATACAAAAATTATGAAAATATACCTCAGTCCCTGAGTAATTTATATGGGTGCTGGGCCAGAATCAAAGCACCGTCAGGAGATCTCCCCAGTGCCCGTCAGCAGCATTAGATGGAGTACCGCAGCGTCAGAACTTCTAGACCCACCGTCAGATTATCCCACGACGTAGCCCCAAGATGATGACCGAACATCGCATCTGATGGAAGCTCCATACAGTGGCACGACCGATGAAGGCACCCCACTGACAGTGGAGGCAGAAAGGTAACCGGGGCGCTGGTGGCTCCCGTCAGGGCTGAAATGTGGGTGAAACCCCAGCTGTTTTCATGGGCATTATGTGGCCTAGGAAAGGCCTCCATTTGCTTCCCAATTCATTATGGGCATTGGGACTCCAGTGGCATCCATGTTAAGAGAAGAGATCCATTTCTTCTGACACCATGTAATGCTTAGTTTTGCTGCTGAGGCGTTTGTGCAAATGACTCTTGGATGCAGAAATAAGGATAAGCGTGCTGCTGGTTTTATTATAATATAGCAGAGCTGCTAAAATGACCGTTGCTTACCGAGAGGCCAACTGACAGCCAGTTCAATAGTCACCAGACAATTTGAAACCTGGCATATGGTTGGTTAGTAATTACATATGCAAATATTACATGGACCTCCAGAGATGGAAGGCTCCATCTCTCACTCTCCCTGAGCAGCATGACTGCTCAATCAGGAAGCGGGATGAGTAGGTTGATCACCACAGAGTGAACCAGTAACCTGTTCTGCCGCAGAGCAGGATTAAGATGCCGTCATCATGATAGGCCCACCTCCAGGAAGTCCCCTGACTCAATTATTTTATCCTGAAATATGTATAAACATTTCTCAGCTTTCTATAGTTAATATCTCCAGATACATTGTCTGTGATACCTTTTAATTAATAAAACCATTTACAAACATTGTTTAATTCTATTTCTTAAACGATGACCTTCCTTAATTGCCCATCACAACTGGAACAATTTTATATATTGAAGGAAAAAACTAATATGAGATACAGTGAATGCAATTATTAATCTGTAATCGACTAACTCCGTTTCTGCGACTGCTGATTCCCAGCATTTATTATTTCATTGTCAACGCTTGGTTTTCCTCAATGATTTTGACATACTTTCTGACAAATTTAGAGTTCATCACTAAGCCGCATCATTCTGTCTGATCAGCATGTGGATTAAACAGTAATTGGCTGGAGACACAGAATTGATATAATGACTGTTATGTACTGGAAGCTCTTAACCTTTTGTGTTGTAATTTACTTCCTAGGTGCATTGTGACATAAAATATATGAGCATCTCTATTGGCAACCCTGTATCATTAATCTTGTCACCAGTCTGTCAGAGTGCAGAATTACTGGCCTGCAAAAGTACAATTTTTTCTCCTAAGGCAATTTTGGAGAACAAAACAGGCATGTATAAAAACCTTTTGGTGGATCTATCAAGCAGAATGTCAGCTTCAGGTGCTTATAGAAATATTTTTTGATGTGCTAATAAAATCAATGGCAAATGTATGAATTAGTCAGGGTTATTCAGAGAGATCCAAAAAGTCACTGCATGTTAGGTGACTTTTTGTTCCCCACACTTTGGGGCAATTCGGCGATTCCTAGTTCACCGACTATGAGGTGTATTCAGCAAGCACCGCAGGGCCCCTGTAGTGCAAGGAATACTCGCCGCAAACCTGCAGAACACTCACTGAATACCCACCGAACACTCACCGAAAACCCGCAGAAACCGCCACGAAAACCAAACCGAACACACCGGAAAAATCCGAGCAACCGCCAATCACAGAGCAGCCGCCGGAAAAAGTCGACACGCAGACGAACTGGGGTGAAAAAAACAAAAAAAAGTTTGCTTGAAAGTTTGAAATTTGAAACGCTGTTTGCAAAAAAACTACTGAACGAAAATATCTGGAATTTACATGTAAGATCCAATGAATGATAATAAAAAGATCTGTTACAGAAAAATGAAAAATCGACTTTAAAAAAAGAAATGGAAGAAAAAAATTGACAAAAAATCCCAAAAAATGCCTAAAAGATCCTTAAAAAATCTAACAATAAAGAGACTTTTTACAGCAGAATAAAATGATAAACGGTTTATTAGATACTGAATTAAAATTGGAATATTTTTAACATTGAAGCCTATGGGAGTCGCCTGAATAAACCTGACGAATGAAACCACCGAACAGCAGGGCACTTCACTGCCATTCCTCAGCTGTTCGGTGTTCTCTGAATAGACGAACCATTGCTTCTCTATGGGGGATTTCACTGCCCTCGAACAGGCACCGTACGTGCAGGCAATCGCCAAAATTTGGCAAATTGCCAGCTCTCTGAATAGCCGAATGGCCATGAAATGGCACGGTACACTGAATTTCAGTGTCCGGTTACATTTTGGGGCCAGATCGACTCTTTCTGAATAACCGCCAGTATTTATACTTCTCTGAAAATGGCCATGATACTTCCATCAACATAAGTGCTAAAGTTATTTTTTATGAAGCTGTCGAGTAAGCTAGTATAATGCTAAAGAATCTGGAATATGTCAGAGGGGGATGCAGTAGGGGAGCAGGGATACATTGCCTCCTGCAGCACCAGAACTTTGGGGGACATGCAGCACAGAGCCTAGCATGTCTCTTGCTGATGCTCTGCAGGAGGTCACACACTGTAGCTACACAGAGTCTCCCACTGTGTTCCTCGCTGTGTTGCTGCCTTCGGAGTAGTGCCAAAATGCAGGAGGACCTGCCCAGAGTGAAAATTAAATCCAGATATACTCCAACCTATACTAATCAATATGATAAAGATATACTGTATATACTACCACATCACTAGTGTTTTGCATGTCCCACCCCTATGAAGCAGGATTTTATAGCCTTCTCCAGAATACGATTTCCCGTCTATTCAATCTGTATGCAAGTGGAATAAAGGAAGGAGTTGGAAGAACATATTTCACTTATTGAAGAGTCTAAGACGCAGCAAACATTTGCAAATGTGTATTACAAATGATTCCAGCTTGACATCAATGAACTTTTCTAAACATTTCTCTTACCATCTGTAATACTGAATTTAAAGTATTTCATTTAATCTTTCCTTCCTGTACTGAACAGATGATATTAGACTCTTGCAGTTTGTCATTACAGAGACAGTTTAATTTCTTGATAAGATGCTATGATGCGATTCATATTAGATTTAGCTGTTGTCCTCCCTGCTCAACAATCTATAGCTTCTACGCACACCACATCCTCTCCTCCTTTATGAACGGTGAAGCAGAGAATGTCTTTAGTTATCCAGATATCTACTTGGCACTCCCAGTTAATAATGCCTTTTAACAAATCCTGCCTGAGCCTCGCAGTAAGAAAGCAGATTGTACAACAAATGCTTATGCCGGCTATTGAATACGGAGATGTAGTGTATGCAGCGGCCCCACAAACACACCTTCAGAAACTTACTACATTGTATAACTCATTCTGCCACTTTGTGCTACACTGCAACTACATGACCCACCATTGTGACATGTTAAAAGAGCTAAACTGTCCGTCGCTGGAATCTAGACGCACCCTTCACCTTTCCAACCTGGTGTTTAAGAGCTTTTCTGGGAAGCTACCACCCTACCTGAATAGGCTGCTTCCCCTAGCAGTTCCCTCATCCTATAACCTCCAATCCAGAACTGGCACCTTACTTGCAATACCACAATACAAAAAGAAAGTGGCTCGATCCTCATTTTCCTACAGAGCACTGCAGTTATGGAATAACTTTCCAAACACCATCAAATCTTCCCCCAGTCTTAAGACACTCAAGACTCAGAGCTCCTTACTAGCATACCTCAATACAGAATGCACCTGTAAACCTGTAACCTAGTAACTATATTACTTACATATTTATTTTCCGTGTTAATCTGTATATTTGTGTTTTGTTCTTAATATCTTGCATTTATTACTTTGTATTTCTGTAACGACTGTAAAATTTCAATGTTCTTGATCCCAGGACATACTTGAAAATGAGAGAAATCTCAATGTATCCTTCCTGGTAAAATACTTTATAAATAAATAAACATGTGTTGTGTTGTCGCGTTCTGCATGTCACTTGATAAATGTTAGATTATACTGTTGTTAAATGTGGCCTTTTGCAAATCAGTATTGAGTGCTCAGCAAGACATGTCCTCCCTTTAGTTCATGTTTCATACTCTTACACAATGCTTTTGTAGCGCTGTGTTAAAATCTTGCTGTGGCAGTACCTATTTTTGGCCACAAGATGGAGACTATCGCGATCAGAGACACTGGACATTGGGACTACAATGCCCGGCATGCTTTGCAAGGAGACAGGAAGTGGGTGGGGACTGGACCCTTACATCCTCCGCCTCGTGGAGAACGCGCCAGAGCGCGCCAGGGAACGAGAGAGAGAGCAGACGCAGTGCGATAGATTGTAAGAAGGCCTAGGCCTGAGAGCAAGTGAGCCTGTCAAGTCTTTTACTGGGTGATTCCGCCTAAGGAGAAGGAGCCCTCCAAGGTTCCAGAGTTGCTGCAGATTGAACCAACCGAAGACCTCGAGTAAGGAGTCACCGCAAGTTGATCGGGTACTGGGAGCAGGCGGTGAGCTGGGCCAAAGTCGTGGACAAGCTACGGGAAGTCAGACAATGGATCCGGCCGCTAGTATCCCCAGTCAAGATCGAGCGGAGAGACGTCCTGGGTCAGCGGAGCCTAAAGCAACCGGTGGATGGGTGAGAGGCCTCCAAGGCCGTTTGTAATACAAAGAATACGCTGCTGTTTTCTCTTTAAAGTCCACAGGGCCCCAACTTGACTAGTCGAAGACATTCTTTAAGTAAATTCACTGGCCAGTTGAACAGTACCCGGGTACCATACACACACATACACACCTTTTACATTCCGGGACTTAACCTGTGCAGGACTCATTTTTTGTTACGAATCGGAACAGGGGTAAAGATACGTTCCGAATATATTTTTCTCTTTTTTCCGCTGCGCGTTTACCGTGATACGAAGTGATTGTATATTCTGGGGTTCCGCTACGTGTCCCTTTTTCGAATATTCGTGCAACTGCATTTCTTTTATGTTCGGTACGAATATTTTATTTTCCGAAATACGACGCCTCGTGTTTCGGTTCTTTTCCGCTACGCGTTTTTAACCGTAATACGAAAGTACTGTAATAATATCTGTGAATACCGTATCTTAACATCTGCCTATTATTTTAGTAAACTATTTAAATGATAAAAACCCACAACTGTGTTGGAGTATATTTATTCCCTAGTGCGGGGAGACTGACCCGTGGTTCATTTTCAGCGGCTCCTCCGGGAGTGAGCGCTACACGTGGGGGCTCGTTTCCGGGATTCAGTCTCTGGAACAACCGCATCTAAAGGGTTAAATATGGATCCAGACACTGTTGCCGAATGGTGTGAGGAGCACAGTAGTCAGTTAGAATGTTGTATAGTCATGGATATTCCCGCAGACACTTGGGCCGAAGAGCAGATCCGCCAGGCCGTGGCCACGCTAGCACCAGATCATCGGGGGTTAATACTGGACATTAAGAAAAACCCAGATACTTCTCACACGTATGTTCTTCTCGAGTGGAGAAAGGGTGTTCCACCATGTTTTCAGGGCGCGAGCGTGAAACTGGCCGATGAGGTGGAAGTCCAACTAATTCAGCCAAGTGCGCCACGTGGCGAATCCGCAAGTGTTCCCGCGCCTAGTCCGTTGGCCATGATCGGACCGGAATTTATCGTGGCTATTGGAGATCTACTGGCTAAATGTCAGAAAACAAGCCCTCCTCACACTAATTTCGGTTATCGACGGTTAAGAAATTTTACAGGAAACGTACCAACTCCGGCGGGAGAAGAAACCTTTGAAGAATGGGTGGAACAGGCGATGCAGGCTCTGGATGAGTGGGACGTCCCTGAGGCCCAGAAAAAGCAAAGGATCACCGAGAGTTTAAAGGGACCTGCGTCAGAAGCAGTGAGAAACATGAAACTGAGCAGAAAAGATTGTACTGCTTTAGATTACTTAAACGTTCTTGAAGAAGTTTTTGGGCAAACCGAAAAGGCGGCCGAACTGGTATATCAGTACGAACACACCTATCAGAGAAGAGGTGAAAAGATGACCGAGTACATGAGGCGCCTAGATAAGATTCTACACCAGATACTCCTTAAGAAAGGGGCTGAACCGGTCGAAGTAGATAAGATCCGAATAAAACAGATCCTGAGGGGCTCTCAACCTCTAGATCCAGTAATGATGCAGCTGAGAAGCAGAGCAGGTAACCAAGAATTGAAGTACCTGGAACTGATCCGAGTTGTACGAGAAGAAGAAGTTTTACTGGAAGAGAAATCCTTCAGGCGGGGGGAAAGGGCTTATGCACAACCTGTGAGACATAGCGACGGTCTGCAGCCTGAAAGCGACTCCCTAGATACTTATGGATCGGACGAGGACGAACAAGAGCACCTAGTCGTTTTTAAATCTACAGAGAGGGCTGCCAAAGAATCGAACCCCTCTGAACGTGGTGAATTGTCCAAGACCGTCAAGAAAGTACAGGAAGCTCAAGCTGAATTGCAACAAGCGCACATGGAATTGTGCCGAGTGTTGATGAAGGTGACCGAAATGCAGGCAGAAATGCAGAAATTCCTCACAGACATGCAGACGACGGGAGCCGCTGTGGCGTCTGGTCCAAGTCCTTTAACAAAATCCCAACAAGCAACTACGTCTCCGCTCTCTAAGAAGAGATGTTTTGGTTGTGGAGAAATGGGCCATTTCCGTGCACAGTGCAAAGGCAAAAAGTCTGAGAAGGATAGAGTCGAGGGACTGTTGAAAGCCCTAGAAGGACTGTTATCTACCTCACCGGCGGGAAACGCCAGAGGGCACAAGTGAAGGAGCATCCTAAGTGCCCGAAGGTTGAACCCCGCTCCAGAAATCAAGTCAAGACTAAGAGGGCGGGAAGGCCCAAAGTTGAGCCAACTGCTGAGCCTGCCAGGACTGAAAGAGTCACTCCCTTAGCATCCGGGTCTACGTCATGGGGAAGCAATGCACACCCAAAACCTACACGGGCCAAGAAAATGGCCAGGGTACAGCAAACTGGGTCTAAGCGCTCGGATACCGCCACCAAGTTTCCTGACCAACTGATAGGTCCTTCTCCTATTGTGCCAATCCAAGTGGAAGGAGTCTACACCAAAGCCCTGTTAGATTCAGGGGCTCAAGTGACATTGATCTACAGAGACTTCTATGAGAAACACTTAAAGCACATTCCTCTGCAAGAATTGAAGGATTTGGAAATATGGGGTATTGGCACTGAGAAACTCCCTTATGACGGGTACCTGAAAGTGAAGTTGGAGATCGGATCTGAAGTCATCGGACAGTCTGGAGGTTGTGATGCATTGGCCATTGTGTGTCCTCGACCCTCGGGTGCGAACAGAAGCTCCCTCATAGTGGGGACGAATACTGATCTAGTGCGGCGTCTCCTGACACCTATTGTATTGGAAGAAGGTTCGACTCAAGGAGTACATCCAATGTTACGTCCGGTCTATCAGAGGATGGTCGAAGAACGAAAGGCACCTGCTGAGGTGGGAAGACTGTGGAGAATGGGTGGGACAGAGAAGGTTCTGCAAGCAGGAGAAGTAGCGAGCTTCCGGGTTTCAGTCAAGTTGAACGGATCGCAACCAGGTCCCTATGTGGTGCTGGGAACCAATGTCAATCATGGGAGTGAAATCGGAGTCGAAGTAATTCCTGAAATAATCTCCACCAAAGCCCTGAAGAGAACACGAGGAAGAGTCTCGGTCAGTGTGTGCAATGTGACAGATTCTCCAGTAGTCCTTAAAGCACGAATGCCTATCGGGCAAGTAGAGTCTGCTACACCCCTCTCCACCGATTTAGGAGGGGGAGTGGATAAAGAGATTCCAGATGAAAGATTCTACCCCAAAGACGCTCCCATTTCACCTGAGTGGAAGAAACATCTTCAGTCTCAAGTCCTAAAGTGGAAGGAATTGTTCTCGAAAGACGAGTTTGATGTGGGCCTAGCAAAGAGTACTGAGCACCGTATTCGGTTACAAGAAGACAAGCCGTTTCGTGAAAGATCAAGGCGAGTTCCGCTGGGAGACTTGGATGATCTGCGAGAACAACTGAATGAATTGCAAAGAACCAAGGTGATTCAAGAGTCCAGGAGTCCATATGCATCTCCCATAGTGTTGGTCCGGAAGAAAAATGGTTCTGTCCGCCTATGTATAGACTACCGCACATTGAACCGGAGAACCATCCCCGACCAATATGCCACTCCTCGGATAGAGGATGCCCTACAGTGTTTGTCTGGAGCAAAGTGGTTTAGTGTACTAGACCTGCGAAGCGGATATCACCAGATACCCATGCATCCTGAAGACAAGGAGAAAACTGCGTTCATCTGTCCACTAGGGTTCTTTGAATTCAACAGAATGCCTCAAGGCCTTACGGGGGCTCCAGCTACGTTCCAACGGTTGATGGAGAAAACAGTCGGGGATATGAATTTAATCGAAGTATTAGTGTACCTGGATGACATAATTGTGTTTGGAAGACTCTGGAAGAACATGAACAACGTCTGGAGAAGGTCTTGAAGAGGCTCCATGAAGAGGGGTTGAAATTGTCTCTGGAGAAATGCCAATTCTGTCTACCGTCTGTTACGTATCTAGGACATGTGGTCTCAGCAGAAGGTGTTTCGACAGATCCTCGGAAGTTGGAGGCCGTAGCTTCTTGGCCTAGACCCCGGAACGTCACTGAATTTAGATCTTTCCTGGAATTCTGTTCGTACTATCGAAGATTTGTGGGAGGATTCGCGAAAATAGCTCAACCACTGAACAAACTCCTGCAGAAGGAAACCACAGAAGAAGGCTGCAAGGTCTCTGACAAAAACCCGTCAGCTCCGGGGCCAAGGAAAGCTCGAGAGTCTATACAAGGTGAATGGACCAGTCAATGTGAAGGAGCTTTCGTAAAGCTGAAAGAGAGTCTAACCCGAGCTCCTGTTTTGGCCTATGCGGACCCTCACAAGCCGTATGAACTACATGTGGATGCCAGCCGAGAAGGTCTGGGAGGAGTCCTATATCAGGAGTATGGTGGATTGCTGAGGTCTGTAGCGTACGTGAGCCGGAGCCTTACGCCTTCAGAGAAGAACTATCCTACTCACAAGCTGGAGTTCCTAGCCTTGAAGTGGGCAGTGGTAGACAAGTTAAAAGACTATCTGTATGGAGCCGAGTTTGTGATCAAGACGGATAACAATCCTCTTACCTACATCCTTACTACTGCAAAACTGGACGCAACGGGACATCGGTGGTTGGCCGCTCTGTCAGGGTTTCGGTTCAGCCTGAAGTACCGCCCTGGGGTGAATAATCGAGATGCTGATGCGTTATCGAGAAGACCCTACACTACAGAATGGACTCAGTTGACTCCAGACGGGGTGCAAGCTTTGTGTCAAGGAACAGAGCGCCGAGTCAAGGGAGGGATTGAAGTGGAGGCCATAGGAGTCATGGCTGCGGCTGTTCCTGAGTTTTACTGCAACCCTACGCAGTTGAGGGATGAAAATTTACCTACCTTTTCGAGACAGGACCTGAAAGCGGATCAGGCCAGAGACCCTTTAATTGCCTTGACCATAAAGGCCCTGACTGCAAACCAGCGAGAGATTTTGTTAACTAATTCCCCGAGTGGAGCCAGATTGGTCTATAAAGAGTGGGAGCGGTTAAAGATGCTGGATGGGGTGGTCTACCGAAGGGGCCCCTCAACCAACTCTGAAGAGATTCAACAGTTATTCCTCCCTACTAAACATAGGGAGAGTGTGTTGCGATCACTACATGATGAGCATGGACATTTGGGTGCAGAGAGAACTTTTAAGCTGGTGCGAGATAGGTTTTATTGGCCTTGTATGAGGGCTGAAGTAGAAAGTTATTGTCATTCCTGTTTGAGGTGTATTCAGAGAAAGACTCTACCGACCCGAACTGCTCCAATGAGCCATCTGCAGAGTCAGGGACCCATGGATTTGGTGTGCATTGACTTCTTGTGCTTAGAGCCGGATGCTAGTGGGCAAGGAAACATTCTAATAGTGACTGATCATTTCACTCGTTATGCCCAAGCATTTTCCACAAAAGATCAACGCGCTCCGACAGTGGCCAAGGTGTTGATGGAAAAGTTCTTTGTTCATTACGGACTGCCAAGGAGGATACACTCTGATCAGGGTAGAGACTTTGAAAGCAGACTGGTGGGGCAATTGTTAGAGTTGTTGGGAATCCAAAAGACCCGAACTACGCCATACACCCTCAAGGTGATGCTCAGCCTGAAAGGTTTAATCGCACACTACTAAACATGCTGGGGACCTTGTCGAATGTGGAGAAGCAGAGTTGGAGTCGGCACATAGCTACTCTGGTGCATGCATATAACAGTACGGAGAGTGATGCCACTGGATACTCACCGTACCGTCTTATGTTCGGAAGAGAGGCTCGACTGCCGGTTGATTTGGCCTTTGGGTTATCTCTAGACCAGACATCAGTAGCTTCCCATAGAAACTACGTGGATAGACTTCGAAAGAATTTGGCTTCTGCATTTGAACAGGCCCGGTTGACCTCAGGAAACAGGGAGCAAAGAAACAAAAGGAACTATGACTTGAAAGTCCGAATACAAGATCTACAACCCGGTGATAGGGTTCTATTGAAGAACTTGGGTGCTGCTGCGAGACACAAGTTGGCGGATAGGTGGAGTTCCCAGGTTTACATTGTCTGCAAACAACTGCCGGGTTTACCAGTGTATCAGATTCGCCCGGATGGAAAGGCTGGGCCTCTCAAGAACTGGCACTGGAATCATTTGTTGCCTTTGAGAGAGGCTGTGAGGATGCCAGTTGGGGACGAATTGCCTCGGCCAAATCCGCCTGTTCCATGTTTGCCTCCTGTTACTCGGTCTCAACAGACCCGGGTTGCCGAAGAGAGCGAAAGAGACAGTGAAGAAGAGAGTTATTGTCTAGATTGGATGCGCTCGCCGGAGTCTGAAGAGGTTGTCGTTGTCCCTGAACGGTGGGAGAGTAACTTGAGGCCTGAAGCTCCTGAATTTCTGCTAGAAGTCCCTGAGACTGTTGAAATCCCTGAGCCTCTTGAATTTCAGTTGGAAGTCCCTGAGGCTGTGGGGATCCCGGTAGCTCCGGAAGCTTACTCAGGTGATTATAGTTCTATGCCTTCGCTGGAGGGATCATACTCTGAAGAAACGTCTGCTCCAGTGGTAGAGAGAAGGATTGAGCCAACGCCTATAGTACTTCCACCTGAAGAGGAACTGATTGAGCCAGAACCAAAACGCTCTGTTCGACCGCACCAACGACTCACCTACGACTCGCCAGGACATAGCACTGAAGAGGCCATCACCACAGTGCGGAGGTTGCCCGAAGTGTCTGCTATGCTAGCTGAGGTAGCCCAAAATATGAGTCAACTTGAGGAAGTATTTCTAACCCACTGCATGTATGCTGCTGAACCTGTGCATGTTATGTAAACTGTATTCAAATATTGTGGAAATGTAATGTAACTGTTGTACCTCCTTGGTTAAAATCTTGCTGTGGCAGTACCTATTTTTGGCCACAAGATGGAGACTATCGCGATCAGAGACACTGGACATTGGGACTACAATTCCCGGCATGCTTTGCAAGGAGACAGGAAGTGGGTGGGGACTGGACCCTTACATCCTCCGCCTCGTGGAGAACGCGCCAGAGCGCGCCAGGGAACGAGAGAGAGAGCAGACGCAGTGCGATAGATCGTAAGAAGGCCTAGGCCTGAGAGCAAGTGAGCCTGTCAAGTCCAGGGAACGAGAGAGAGAGCAGACGCAGTGCGATAGATCGTAAGAAGGCCTAGGCCTGAGAGCAAGTGAGCCTGTCAAGTCCGGTTCCAGAGTTGCTGCAGATTGAACCAACCGAAGACCTCGAGTAAGGAGTCACCGCAAGTTGATCGGGTACTGGGAACAGGCGGTGAGCTGGGCCAAAGTCGTGGACAAGCTACAGGAAGTCAGACAACGGATCCGGCC
The DNA here is from genome assembly GCA_009667805.1 of Leptobrachium leishanense. Taxonomy (NCBI): domain Eukaryota; kingdom Metazoa; phylum Chordata; class Amphibia; order Anura; family Megophryidae; genus Leptobrachium; species Leptobrachium leishanense. The sequence goes on from CM019067.1 coordinate 172,375,015, forward strand.
GCTAGTATCCCCAGTCAAGATCGAGCGGAGAGACGTCCTGGGTCAGCGGAGCCTAAAGCAACCGGTGGATGGGTGAGAGGCCTCCAAGGCCGTTTGTAATACAAAGAATACGCTGCTGTTTTCTCTTTAAAGTCCACAGGGCCCCAACTTGACTAGTCGAAGACATTCTTTAAGTAAATTCACTGGCCAGTTGAACAGTACCCGGGTACCATACACACACATACACACCTTTTACATTCCGGGACTTAACCTGTGCAGGACTCATTTTTTGTTACGAATCGGAACAGGGGTAAAGATACGTTCCGAATATATTTTTCTCTTTTTTCCGCTGCGCGTTTACCGTGATACGAAGTGATTGTATATTCTGGGGTTCCGCTACGTGTCCCTTTTTCGAATATTCGTGCAACTGCATTTTCTTTTATGTTCGGTTACGAATATTTTATTTTCCGAAATACGACGCCTCGTGTTTCGGTTCTTTTCCGCTACGCGTTTTTACCGTAATACGAAAGTACTGTAATAATATCTGTGAATACCGTATCTTAACATCTGCCTATTATTTTAGTAAACTATTTAAATGATAAAAACCCACAACTGTGTTGGAGTATATTTATTCCCTAGTGCGGGGAGACTGACCCGTGGTTCATTTTCAGCGGCTCCTCCGGGAGTGAGCGCTACACTTTCAAACCGTCTTATTATTATTTAAACTTCAGGGGGCTATATTCTAAAGTTGGTGCTAACACTAGCGTCTTGACATGTAAGCATTAGCGCAGGATGTGTACCTTTAACGTATGCCACCTATATTACATTCCTGACACTACCCCTGTTAGTAACCGATTTGCGCTTTGTTTTTTGCACTAGCTTGCGAAAATTTTACTGTACTTTGCTCATCGTATTTGGGGAGCCCAAATGCCCATCAGCGTTTCGATAAGTAAGGTATTCCATAGTGCCAGAGCTAAATACCGCAGGGATGCGGATAGCCATATTTTAGCACCCCCTAAAAGCAAGCGCTACATGGTTCTGCATTTGGAGAATCATATAGCAGTCCCTAAATCCCCCCCCCCCCCCATAAATCAGATACTCACCTCTCAACCAGTGGCGAGAACGGAGGCCCAAACCGCCGTTTTTTGTCACTGGGAGCAGAGTGAGATTGGGGACAAATAGTTCCCAGTCTCCCTCCGCGATCACTCCACAGCGCTTTGTGATCTCGCAACCCTCCATGGAGTCCTATGGACTCCAGGAGGTGATACTCACGGAAGTGCTACAGTGAGTATCCCAGCGGTTATCGCCGCTTTCTCTGGCGTGGTGCTGAGGTAACGCCTGGCCTGGAATATTGCGCAAACATGGGGACACTACGGGTAAATCTGCAGGCAAAAGTTTTCACTATTAGCATCAGTATATTAGCGTAAACAATGGCAGTGACAAAAACATCAAAAAGAAATAAATATGTGGATATGAATTATACAATATAAATACATGGGAATATTTTCCGTTACAGTGAATATACAAAAGTCTATACACTCGTATTAAATTGCAAGCTATTGATCTATAAAGAGAGAAATGACAACAATGTAAATACCAGACTTTTTCCATCTGTTTGCGGCCCAGAAAAAAAGGATAATTATGTGGAACATTTTAAATGAAAGATAACTACAATACACTTATTGCAAAATCTATACACCCCACCAATTACTTTTTTTGTGCAAGTCTGTTGTGCATTTATTACAGCAGCAGGTCTATGTGAATAAGTCTCTATTAAGGCTAGGGACAGATGAGCGCATTTTCTGCGGCCACCGTCAAAATGTACGTCGATGCGTGCGCACGCATTTTTTCACGGAATACGCTTAAGTGGTCAGACGACCACAGTCGCACAGTCGCAGGTACTCACCAACACAATTCTAGGGAAATCCGGCTGTTTGAACGTTATGTAGGCCGCACACTAGCAGCGTCTGACGTCTCGTAATCACGCACACACGCTGCCATGCGGCCGCAGCGCACTCTGTACGTCTGTAGCAGCGGTTTCACGTTCTGAGAAAAATGCGTTCATTTGCCGGTTGCGTGGTGTCGGCGCACTTTTGTACGCACGTACTGCGTATATTGGCCGTCATTGGCCGTTATGTGCTGCTACTGCCGCCGTGATTTAGTGCGCCTGCACGCGCGTTCCGACTGCCCCACTCTGACCCTAGCCTAACTTTGAACATCTAGAATTTGGAATATATCCACCAGTTCTTTGCAAAAAAATACAATTTCCTATAAATAACAAGGGATCTCCTATGTACAGTGCTTCACCACCTCCTTAAGTTACAGCCGAACAGCTGTGAAAAGTTTGGTGTAATGTCCAGATTTTCGGTGGTTTCATTCGGCCGGTTTAACCCCTTCACTGATGAAGACATGTGGGAAAGTGCTAGGAGTCTCTCGCTGTATGTTCCCCACACGTCTTCCGCTTAGCGGGAGCTCCTACGGATACTCACCTCCAGTGGCGTCACTAGGGTCGGTGTCACCCGGTGCGGTAATTTATGGTGTCACCCCCCCCCCCGAGTTTCAGATTTTTTTTTAACTACTCTTACTCCTAAATCAGTACTCCCATATAACACTGAATGCTCATACACACAGCGCACATTACTGTGAGGTTTATTGCTGTGGAACTCTCTCATATGCTCACACAACTTTTTGCCAACTGCCAGCAAGTACGTTGCCTGTTCGAAGGCAGTGAAAGCACACATGGATATATATTGCCCCCAGCAGCTCTGGATATATATTGCCCCCAGCAGCTCACCCATGGATATATATTGCCCCAGCTCACATATGGATATATTGCGCCTCAGCTCACATATGGATATATTGCGCCTCAGCTCACACATGGATATATTGCCCCAGACCAGCTCACACATGGATATATTGCCCCAGACCAGCTCACACATGGATATATTGCCCCAGACCAGCTCACACATGGTTATATTGCCCCAGACCAGCTCACACATGAATATTGCCCCAGCTCTCATGGATATTGCCCCCAGCACACATGGATATGCCCCAGCTCCTCTCATGGATATTGCCCCAGCTCCTCTCATGTATATACTGCCCCAGCTGCTCTCATTGATAATGCCCCAGCAGCTCATGGATATACTGCCCCAGCAGCTCATGGATATACTGCCCCAGCAGCTCATGGATATACTGCCCCAGCAGCTCATGGATATACTGCCCCAGCAGCTCATGGATATGCCCCAGCTCATTGATATGCCCCCAGCTCATTGATATGCCCCCAGCTCCTCATGGATATGCCCCAGCACCTCATGGATATGCCCCAGCACCTCATGGATTTGCCCCAGCACCTCATGGATTTGCCCCAGCTCCTCATGGATATGCCCCAGGCCCCCATGGATTTGCCCCAGCTCCTCATGGATTTGCCCCAGCAGCTCATGGATTTGCCCCAGCTCCTCATGGATTTGCCCCAGCTCCTCATGGATATGCCCCAGCACCTCATGGATTTGCCCCAGCAGCTTATGGATTTGCCCCAGCAGCTTATGGATTTGCCCCAGCTCCTCATGGATTTGCCCCAGCTCCTCATGGATTTTGCCCCAGCAGCTCATGGATTTGCCCCAGCAGCTTATGGATTTGCCCCAGCTCCTCATGGATATGCCCCAGCAGCTCATGGATTTGCCCCAGCTCCTCATGGATATGCCCCAGCAGCTCATGGATATGCCCCAGCAGCTCATGGATTTGCCCCAGCAGCTCATGGATTTGCCCCAGCAGGTTATGGATTTGCCCCAGCTCCTCATGGATATGCCCCAGCAGCTCATGGATTTGCCCCAGCTCCTCATGGATATGCCCCAGCAGCTCATGGATTTGCCTCAGCAGCTCATGGATATGCCCCAGCAGGTTATGGATTTGCCCCAGCTCCTCATGGATATGCCCCAGCAGGTTATGGATTTTCCCCAGGCCCCCATGGATTTGCCCCAGCAGCTCATGGATTTGCCTCAGCAGCTCATGGATTTGCCTCAGCAGCTCATGGATTTGCCCCAGCAGCTCATGGATATGCCCCAGCAGCTCATGGATTTGCCTCAGCAGCTCATGGATTTGCCTCAGCAGCTCATGGATATGCCCCAGCAGGTTATGGATTTGCCCCAGCTCCTCATGGATATGCCCCAGCAGGTTATGGATTTGCCCCAGGCCCCCATGGATTTGCCCCAGCAGCTCATGGATTTGCCTCAGCAGCTCATGGATTTGCCTCAGCAGCTCATGGATTTACCCCAGCAGGTTATGGATTTGCCCCAGGCCCCCATGGATTTGCCCCAGCAGCTCATGGATTTGCCCCAGCTCACCTCCTGGTCCTGGTCCCAGCACATGGATAGCGGCCCAGGCAGCACCTCTCCGCCGCGTTTTTCGCTCCTTCTGAGCGTCCGGCGGCGCGCAGCTTGGGCGCGCGTCTGGGGGAGCCACGTGACCAGCCGCGATTGGCTGGTGACGTATTTCCTCCAGGCGAGCGCCGAAGCTGCATGCTTCGGACGCTCGCACGGAGCGAATACGCGGCGGTGGCGGGCGGTGGGTGAGACACCCACCCTTAGGGTGACGGTGTCACCCTAAAGGCGGGTGTCACCTGGTGCGGGCCGCACCCACCGCCCCCACGTTACGACGCCACTGCTCACCTCTCTCCTCCGGGGTCCCCGGCGTTCTGACTTGAAGTCAGACGCTGCTTTTGAGACCCATCCCGACGTAATGACGTCATTTTCAGGCAGCTGCCCGGCAAAGCCAGAAGATCGCCTGAAAGGAGAATGGTGTGTCCTTTCGGATCCCTCTCCCTCCTGATCAGGAGGAGGTAAAAGGTAAAGACAGGCATTGCTTCAGAGGGTAGAGTCTGCCCTTTGAAGTGATGCCTGTCTTTAACCCCTAAGGTGCCGAATGGTGCCAGATCGCAGCCTAGTTCCAGTGGGGGCCACAATCTTGGATGGCAGTTCCATCTCCGGGTCCCCCCTCATCATCTGACGTCATCTAACCCCTAGCTGCCCGGAGATTTCCTAAGGAAATCCTGTGGTGGAGATAGGGGCTTTGTTTGAATCCCCATATCTCCCGATCACTGGCAGCTAAATGGGGCATGTTTGATATTATTGCAAAGGCCAGAGCATGGCCTTTCCAATGTTACCAAACATGACCATGTTGAACGTTAAAAAAATAATAATAATAATAAAAAAATAATAATAAATAAAGTTTAAAAAAAAAACTCTTGTTTGTGTGTTTTTTGTATTAATGCAGATATATTGTTCCCATTTCAGTTATAATGTGAACGATAATGCTGCACTAACAATTTTTTCTATAGGGGGCTTTTAACTAAAAATCATGTAATTTCCAAAAAAAAAAAGTAACGAGTTTCCATTTCTAATTTTTTTTAACAAGCATACCCCATAGAATGGGTGCCGGACAAAATCCCTACAACCAGGTTCCCTAATGCCAACATCCCGACGGCCAACTTCCAGACAGAACAAGTGCCGGACATACCAAGTTCCCTACACGGCCAACTTCCAGACATCCCTTAGGGAGTTAGGCTTAGGGGTTATGGTTAGGGAGTTATGGTTAGGGCTAGGTTTAGGGGGTTAGGGCTAGGTGTAGGGGGTTAGGGCTAGGTTTAGGGGGGTTAGGGCTAGGTTTAAGAGGGTTAGGGCTAGGTTTAGGAGGGTTAGGGTTAGGGCTAGGTTTAGGGGGTTAGGGCTAGGTTTAGGAGGGTTAGGGTTAGGGCTAGGTTTAGGGGGTTAGGGTTAGGGCTAGGTTTAGGGGGTTAGGGCTAGGTTTAGGGGTTAGGGATGGGTTTAGGGGGGTTAGGGTTAGGGCTAGGTTTAAGGGATTAGGGTTAGGGCTAGGTTTAGGGAGGTTATGGCTAGGTTTAGGGGGTTAGGGCTAGGTTTAGGGGGTTAGTGTTAGGGCTAGGTTTAGGGGGTTAGGGTTAGGGCTAGGTTTATTGGGGTTAGGATTAGGGCTAGGTTTAGGGGGTTAGGGAGTAGGGTTAGGGTTAGCTGCTGGGATTTTGGATCTCTGGAAGTTGGCCATCAGGGAGTTGTCTGTGTAGGGAACTTGGTATGTCCGGCACTTGTTCTGTCTGGAAGTTGGCCGTCGGGATTTTGGTATTAGGGAACCTGGTTGTAGGGATTTCGACCCAAACCCCCCATAGAACATATAACCGCAAAGACTTGGATGATAAAATGTGAAAAACATCACTTTACAAGCTGTAGATGATTGAAAATTCTAATTTTATTGCATTTTTTGTTGTAATATTCTGGCAGGGCATGACGTATACATATAATAATGATATATATTTGAATCTGCCGAAAAAAAGGATATATAATATGTCTGGGTTGTATAATAAAACGTGACTTCAAATAGCATTTAACCCCTTCGTGCTGAGCCATTTCACGCCTCTGTGCGGAGCTCATTTTTACCGCTTTTGCTCATCACGTTTAAACGCATTTAGAAGCCACGTTTTTTTATATGACCCAGACATATTATATATCACTCTTTCCAGCAGACTCCACAGATTCATAATATATCATTATTATATGTATACGTCATATACTGCCTGTATATTATAACAAAAAATGCAATAAAATTTGAATTTTCAATCATCTACAGTGTGTAAGTGTTTTTTTTCACCTTTTTATCATGCGATTCTTTGCGGTTCTATTTTCTATGGGATGCACTTGTTAAAAAAAATTGAAATTGGGACTCGTTACATTTTATGGGGGGAATTACGTGATTTTTAGCAAACACACCCCATAGAAAAAAATCATTAGTGCAGCATCATTGTTCACATTATAATTGAAATGTGAACAATATTGCTGCATTAATAAAAAACACACCAAAAAAGTTTTGATTTTTTTATTATTATTATTTTTTTCTGTACTTTAAACATGGTCATGATTTCAAATGATACCAAACATGACCCCTCTAGCTGCCACCGTTCAGGAGATAGGGGGTTCCTTTGAACCCCCATATCTCCAGAAGGGGATTTCATTGGGAAATCCCCGGGCAGCTAGGGGTTCCCTGGCTAACTGACGTCATCACGCTATGCGTGATGATGTCTGTCAGCGAGGGGGAACCCGGAGGTGGAGCCGCCATCCAAGATGGTGGCCCCCACCAGATCTAGGCCGTGATCTGAGGCCGAATGGCGCCAGATCGTGGTCCGGAATTTAAAGGGTTAAAGCCAGGCACCGCTTTGAAGGGCACTGCCCTTCAAAGTGGTGCCTCTCTTTTTTCGTAGACCCTCCCGATCGGGAGGGAGAGGGATCCAAAAGGATCCCCTGCTCCCTTTCAGGCGATCTCCCAGCTTTGACGGGGAGTTGCCTGAAAATTATGTCATTGCGTCCAACACAATGATGTCATTATGGCGGGGGATCTATAATAGCGGCATCTGACTTTGAGGAAGTCAGAACGCCGCAGGACCCCGGACCAGAGAGGTGAGTATCTCTCTGGCCCCCCGCCGAGCAGAAGACGCGTGAGGAACGTCATCCGCATACAACGGGGGGCAAAGAGGACGTTCCCCACACATCTTCCGCAGTGAAACCGTCAAAAATGAGCTCAGCACACAGAGGTGAAATGGCTCAGCAGTGAATGGGTTAAACCGGTGAATCCAATAGGTTTTAATGTAAATAAAATTCCCCGTTTTTAGATATTTTGTATTCAACCATTTAGTCTTTTCATTTGCAGTAAAAAGTCTTTTCACTAATTTACTTTCTAAAATTTTCTAAGTTTTTTTCGACAAAATTTTTGATTCAGATTTTATTAATGGCTTTTTTTAATTCTGTAACAGACCTTTTTATTGTTATTCATAGGACCTCATACATTATTTCCATGCATTTTCATGCATTATTTTTGTTTAAAACACCTTTTAAATGTTGCCTTTTTTTTTTGCTTTTACCCCTGTTCGGCGGCTGGTCAGTTTTTTCCAGCGACATTTGGCAGCTGGTCGGAGTCGTTCAGCGGTCCGTTTTCGGGGGATCGTTTGCTGGTGGGTTTGCGGATGCATTCGGCGGTTTTTCAGATGTGTTCAGTGGTTTGCGGCTGCGTTCGGTGGGTTTATTGGCGGTGTTCGGTGGATTGATTCGGTGCATTTCGGGGACCCTGCGGTAAATGCTGAATTTACCACAGGGTCTGCGAATTGAGCTCGCCGAAGTTCGCCGAATGAAAGGGCACTGAAATTTCGGTGCTCTCTGAATAACCTCTTAGGTTAGTTTCAAACTATTACAAATTATCCAAATTAGTATTTTTGTTACACAAAGTATATTTTTTTCTGAGCACTTGTTAGATTATAAATGTCATGTGTTTCCTTTTTCAAAGTTAGTTGAAGCTGTTGACTTTTGCCTTCCACTCTGTTTGCTGTGTTCTATTTAATCATAAAGTGAAAAAGGGAGAACAGGAAAGCATATTTATTTACACAGAATCTACACACGTCTGAATTTGTAAACGTGTTGAAATCGTGCCATTTTCACAAATCAAATGAGGCAGTTTCCTCAAGATATACTGTAATTTCATATCTTAAAGGGTACAGGCCTGACAGTCACAAATCCTTTATTTCAAAGCTCACAAAACCAAACTCAATTTCCTACCATTATCTGCATAGTAAGGAACATAATGTTTCTGCTGATTCATTACATTTACAACATTAAAAGAGGTGAATATTCAAACAGCCTTTTCTATGTTCGGTGCAGAAATTAGTGTACAGCAGTGAGCATCATAATGAATATGCTATTCCCTATCATACAATGCATCTAATAAATATATTACATTGATATTGTAAATATTTTCCAGTGACATTAATTTAGAAAGAATTACGGGGTTTATTGGTGGTTTTATTAAAGCAAAATGAAGTCATGAAAGAATAAGAAGAGTTAAAGGGACACTCTAGCCACCATGACCATATTAAGTCAGTTTTCGGTTATGGGGTGCTGAATGTGCTCCCTGTTCCACCTGCAGGTGTTCCTGTGGGCTGTGACAGCCGTATAAACCAGCAGGCTTCCCAGTGCCCTTAAGGCTGTCAATCAGTTCACACTAGGAGAGATTTCAGAGATTCTGATAAACTTTGCAGAAGCACAGATAAGCATCCGATTGGCTGTGGGTGCCCCATGCAAGAGAATAAGTGAATTTTTAACTCAATTTTTAAAGGATCCCTTGATGAGATTTCGCAACCAGTACTTATTTGGTTCCGGCGCCAGGCACAGCAATGCTTCTGCTCTACAGGGCATAACTTACAAAGGATAGTCGCACAACACTGAGCATTTGGCCCACAGCCGTGACGTCAGAGTGCTTTCGTTGTGCCAGTGTAGCGCTATTTAAAAACTCTGTTGCTGTATTGCTCGGATTTGGCCACCAGAGGGAGACAAGCGCAATGTAAAGTATACTGGACACAATGGGACTACGTTTTCCATCATGCTTTGCGGCGGAGACAGGAAGTGGGTGGGGGAAAGAAGAAAGGACATCCGCAGCCTCGTTTGAAGGAGAGCCAGTGTGAGCCGAGCAGTGAACAGAGTAAGACGCACGTGAGACTGTGAGCGATTGTGACCAGGCCAGAGAGCAGGCGCTGCCTTGCCGACGCTGGGGATCGATACAGTGACTTGCCAGAGACCTAGTAATCCACCGCTGAGAGGTTTTGCACAGACACAGAGTTCCGGTTTGGACCCCGAGTAAGGAGACCGCGATGATCCACTGCGAGTGCAGGCGGTAGGCCGTAGATCTTGTTGCGGAAATCGGGCGAGCAGGAGAAGCGGATCCGATGGCACAGAGTTCCAGTATAATCCAGCGGAGAGACATCCTTGATCGGGCAGCGGAACAGATTGTCTGGCGGATGGGTGAGAGGCCTTCCAGGCCACAGTCAAAGTTTAACAAAGCACGCTGCAGTATTGTTTAAATCTACAGGGCCCCAACATGACTAGTCGAAGATTTGCTAAATCCATTCACTGGCCAGTCGAATATAGTACCCGGGTACCTGAGCTCACACACACACACCTTTTTATTGGGACATTACCTTCACGGGACTTACACTCCAGAACAAAGGGGTTAAACTTTTCTTTTACCGCTGCGCGTTTCTCGCATTACGAAATCCTGTTTTCTATATACCGTGCTTGCATTATATATGCCGCTTTATTGAGACCAGTAAAGTATATAATCTATAAAATCCACAACAGTGCTGGTGTATATTTATTCCCTAGTGCGGAGAGACTAACCCGAGGTTAAATTCAGCAGCTCCTCCGGGAGTGAGTGCTACACCAGCATGCAGTAAAATTCAGAGTGAGTGGGGGGCTATTCTGTAGCACGGCTCTTTCACTGATAGCTTCCACACAGTCAGGCGGCATGCTTCCATAAACGACAACAAAACTTTGATAGAGAATCATTCAAAATTTCCCAATACAAGTGTTACCAAAAAAATGCTAACCCGTGTAAGGGAGTGATTCCTTGTTAAATGTGTCCGGCATTAGGCATGACAAGTACGCTTGAACAGCTCTTGGGATCTGCCCAGCTTTACTTTTGGCCAAATTGTTTGTGCTCATACAAGCAAATTGTTGCTTTTGGTAAAATCATTAATCTTGTCTGTATCCATGATACACGCTGACAATCACAAGGGTGAAGTAGATCCCCAATTTGGGCACACTGTCAACAATCCCTTTCTTCTGTTAGGAATTACTTCAGACTATCAGGGTGTTGTACCTTTATATGTGAGAATGTCAGAACATAAATATGGTAGTATCTGTGTGTGAGCATATAATGTATGAATCTATGTTAGTATATACATGTACTGTATGTGTGATTATTATGTGTATACACTGTATGTTTGCATATGAGTACATATGTGTATGTATATACAGTATTTGAGTATATTCCAGATGCATGTGTGTTCCGTGAGTAATCAGTCTTTTAGTGTCTGTTTGAATATATCAGTCTGTCCCATTGCTTGTGTGAAACTATTGTGTCTCTCATTATGTATTGAGCATTGTATGTCTGTCAGATGCTGTCTGTGTAAATATGTCAGTGTCTGCATGAATCTGCCTCTGAGTATCTGCATGTGTGCATTTGTATATGTTTGTGTAAGTGTTCAAATATGTATAACCATGATTCTGCATAAGCATGTTTGTGTGTAACAATGAGTGGCAGCCAGTATAAGGTGCCTCTGTGTGTGTGTGTGTCGATTTTGTGTACGAAGGTGTGCCTTTATAATAGTTATGTGATTTTTTTAGTATGCCTATGTGTAAGAGTGTGTCTATATTGTGTGCCTTTATAGGTCAATATTTGTGTGTCTGTAACATTTTGTCAGTGTGTCAGAAAGGACTACAGGAGTGGGACAACTAGTGTATGTGTGTATTAGACTTGCGATTAAGTTCGGACCAAATAATGCTGAATATTAGTGACTTTATTGATTTGGAAGGATCCGAATACCGAAACAGAGTCACCGAACCAAATCAATCCAAAATAAAATTTGCTGAATCAATGCAAAAACAACCAAATATAATTTGGATGTTTTGGATTCCTTCTCTGCCAGTCAGCGAATGCTAGAGTTTTAGGTAGCACCAAAGTTAATGCTGCACTGTGACGTTGCACGGGCTGGAGCTCACAGTGCAGCACCTTAGGTTAGGGTTTAGGGATGATGAGATGGTAGTCTAATGCAGATGAGTAAAATCACAGAACAGGTATGTGGTCAAGAACAAGCGAGAGGTTGATCCAGGAGGCAAACAATCGAGGTCAAGGAACAAGCCAAGTGTCAAACACGGGTACACAGTGACAATGAGTACTGGATAGATTCTCTAGCAAAGTGGTTCCCAACCGCGGTCCTGAAGTACCCCTAAAAGGCCAGGTTTTAAGGATTACCTTGGAGAAATGCAGACTGAATCCTGCAATCACTGAGCAGCAAATCATATCACCTGTGCTGTGTTTCAGATATCTGGCAGACCTGTCCTGTTGGGGGTACATCAGGACCGCTGTAGGGAACCACTGTTGTAGAACAAACAACTACCAAGCATCTTCACCCCTTGGAGTGATGGCTCCAGGGGGCATGTCTTCCCCTCCTGGTGCCACCTGGTAATGGTCCCCTGCCAGAGGCCCTAGCTGCCGATGCCTGGGAACACAAGTCAGCCTGCAGAATGTCAGCCGTGCACAGGATCTAGGGCTGCAACTAATGCTTATTCTCATAATCGATTAGTTGGCCGATTATTATTTTGATTAATCGATTCATCGGATAAAAAAAAAATAGAAAAAAATAGTTTACTTAAAAAGGAATGTAAAAATAAATAAATAACCGCAACCCCTCCCCCTTTTAAAGAATGCGAGTGCTAGGTCAGAGGGATGGGTTGATGCTGCATGCGCAGCTTAAGCCCATGTTTGCTTTCTCAAATGAACGCAGTTACGAGCACTTGGTCATAGATGATGATGTCAACATGAAACCGGGGTTAATAAGCAAAAGTGGTCAGGGTGCGTTGAGCGTTCCTTTTAAATAATTTTGTGAACAAATGGAGTGGGAAGTGGGACTGGAGGTGGAAGGGAGTGACTTGACCTGGGTGTGAGAGGGAGTGGGTATGGACAAAAGACCGGATCTGAGTGTGGGAATGAGTTTGGGGAAAGGGATCAGACCAAAGGGAGGGAATTGCAGTTCCCGACCAAAGAGTGTGTGGCAGGGAGGGTGGGGTGGTGGCACAGGACTCCAGCTTCAAGTAAGAATAAAACGCAGGCATACAGTTCCTTCACCCAGTGGCAGAATCCTGTTGTTTGTGTTATAGTTCTGCTGCTGTTGTAAACGGAATAAAAATAAAAACAAACTGGTTGTGTCTCACATAACCCTAGAACTAAATCATACCGAGTAAAGCAGCGGCGCGTCTTCTCTAATCAGCTCCGAAGCTGAGGTTATTTACATTTAACTCAGTCTGACGCTAAACAGTGTGTGCTGTACACAGGACGATTAATCGACACCGATTAATCGATGATTAAAATAGTTGTCAACTATTTCCATTATCGATTAGTTGTCGATTAATCGATTAGTTGTTTCAGCCCTAACAGGATCCCTGTCGGAGACCAGCCCAAGCTTGGCACGAACGGAGGAAGGGAGAGAACCGTGGCCACACACAATCCTGGATGAGCAGCCCGACCACAGGAGGAACGCAGAGATCACCTAGAGGAGGATCGATGGACACCTGCGGGTGAGTCCCAACATACATCTTGATGAGGAAAGGGCCAATATTTACTGCATAGATCTTTCACCTCTCTCAAAATCTGTATTGAATCTTACATAGTTGTCAGGATCTTTCTGTTTGGGACACAAGAGATCAGGCAATTCTTTTCCAGAGTTTTTGTAGCCATTTTAGGGGTTTATTGAGAGAACTCCTATAGCAGAACATCGTCTGGAGCTTTTTTGCTTCAATTATAAAATCATCAAAATTACTGCAGTTCCCCCTTCCACAGAGGTATTGGTGATAATCATGCAATTATCTAGACGTGTAATGGTCAAATCCAGGAACGCCGTTTCTTGTCATCAGTCCTATTTCATTACAGTTGAGGAGATCTATTGACCCACTGAACAACTCAGGATGGCCATGCCACATCAGTAGGATATTGTCAATATAACACATCCATTTTTACAGCACAAGTTGTTTATTTAGACATCACCTCCTTGAAGACAAATTCCTTTTCCCACAATGCTAGTTGCAAATGAGCGAAACTGAGGGCGTAGGACATGCACATGTCCGGGCCCCTGGTTTTAAACTAATATATAATGTTTTAAATCAAATAATTATCGCTTTTAGAAGAATTCACTTAGATCAGGGCTCTCAAACTCACAGCCCCCCCAGATGTTGATGCCTACAATTCCCAGAATTCCTTCAATGTAGTAGATGGCCGGGGAATCATTGGAGTCGTAGTTCAGAAACCTTTGTTTGCCCAAGTTTGACAGCCCTGACTTAGATGGTCCGTGGATGGTAATGGTATAGAGTGACAAAAAAGGCACAATAAGCAATGCTCCTGCCTCAGTAAAAAATGAGTCAGTAAAAAGAGAGGTGAGAGAGGTACAGTTACAAGCATTTATAAAGCGCCAACAAGTCTGTAGTGCTGTACAGGTACTTATTCATTATTTATATTGAGCCAACATATTCTGCATTGCTTTACAATTGATAAATAGACCAAATCGGCGTGCCCTACAGAGCTGCCGGTGATCTTGCAAGTTAATAAAGACAATATAAATACAAACTTTGTTAAACGGATTGCTCTCTGCTACTTTTCTTACAGCAACCTACTTAGATAACATTTCTTGTTACTAGTGAAGGAAGGATTTCCATAATCAATTCCAACACCAAGAAGTAAATCACTTCACTAAGTAACTTATTCCATATTGAATGCAGTGAGACAGACAAGCTGATGTTTTGTTTCTTGTGGATGGAATGATCCTCAGTAACTCATCGAACACAGCCATGCATAAAGACAATAAAACCAGCATGTAATATATAAGGTGCAGACTTCCTGTCTCTTCATTACAGTGCAGCCATTGTTTTCAGCAAATTCAGCAAAGTCGATGACAGCTGTCAGATATATGACTTCAGCCAAAAACATAATGAATGATGAACCAAAACCCACTCTCTCTGCAAAGTTATTTAAGTCAAAAAACAGTGTTTGCATATTACACTTTGCATGCACTATTTGAGCATTTAACCCTCTATGCTCAGAACTGAACTTGCATATCAGGAGCCTGTAGGCACAGGAATGTTGAGCGCCCCTACCCCCCCCCCCTCCAAGAAAAAAAAGAAACGTGCCAAAATTACTTTTGAAATTTTCATTTTTATCAAACAAATTTTTTTTAGAAAAAATAAAACATTTCAAAAACTAAAAACAGTTTCTCTCTGCTCTCAAATCAAAAGAAGGGGCAGAATCTGTAGCCTTAGTTGAGTTTATTTTATATGTAAAAGCATATATTGCCTCTGCTGGAGAACACTGAAAGAAAGAAATGTTGCATTTACATTTTTTTATTTTTACACATTACATGGTCATGTTTGGTATCTTTGTAAAGACCAGACTTTGACCTTTCGAAGAACACCTCACTTAACCTTGTTAGTTGTACAATTCAGAGATGCAAGTTCCAAAGTCCCCCTGTCTCTCCTCACTACAGTGCCACGATCGAGGTTATCGATGAATCAATGCATTGCATCATCAGCTTCACACTTGCTGGCAGTGTGGGAATTGAGAAGGTGAGTTAGTGCAGCATCACTGCATCGCTGTTCACTTTATAATCGTGAACTGAACAATAGTGCTGCATTAGAAAAAAAAGAGAACATTATTATTTCATATGGTTTTATTTTTACATAAAACTAACCTGGTTATATTTATATCACACACAATCTGTCCTTTCCAATGATACCTCATATGTCCCTCTAGCCCCTAGGGATCCAGAGATAAAGTGTTCTAAATCACTGTAAATTGCAAAAATAAATATATATTTTACACAGCAAGGAGCCCCCTTGTGGCAGGTACTTGTAGGCACATGCCTACTCTGCCTAGTTATAAATCCGGCCCTGTCTATGCTAACAAGAAGATACATAATGCACCAAAGTTTCTTGAAGCAGAACTTCATTGAACCCTTCCAGTATTAAGATCAACACAAAATACAAAACAAAATATTTTACAAATTAAAGAAATTAAATGTTTCTCTTGCATTATACTGGTTGGCTGGTATCACAGTAAGATTTTAAAATGAAAAGAAAGTGAATAACATTTAATACCCACAGTGACTTCACGGTTTTTATCGTTTTTTGTTTTTGTTTTAATGTTCATTTTAGCGCTTCTAGCTTACCTGTATTCTGTTATCTGTGTAATCCTGTAGTATGATATGCAACTATTTAATATTGTCATTAATACCTGGTCATTTTCGAGTTGGAGATGGGCATTGGATACAGGGTTATTCAAAGAGATCCGAATGGCTGCCGAAAGGTAAGCGAACGCTGAAAATCAACGCTCAGTTACCTTTCTTGGACATTCGGCTATCCAGAGAGCAGGCAATTTGCCAAATCCTGGCGAATTGTCTGCACATACGGTGGCTGTTCGTTGCCTGTTCGAGGGCAGTGAAATCCCCATAGAGAAGCAATGCTTCGGCTATTCAGAGAGCAAAACCCAGCAGTGAAAAGTTGCCGAATTGCCCTGCCATTCGGTGGTTTAATTCGGCAGGTTTATTCAGGCGAATCCCATAGGCTTCAATGTTAAAAATATTCCCGTTTTAACTCAATATCTAATAAACCATTCATTATAATATTCTGCAGTAAAAAGTCTCTTTATTTATCGATTTTTTGGGATATTTTAAGCATTTTTCGGGATTTTGTTGGCAAATTTTTTTTTTTTAAACATTTGTTCTTTTTTCTGTAACAGCCCTTTTTATTATCATTCCTTGGACCTCATATGTAAATTTCAGACATTTTCGCTCAGTAGTTTCTTTGCAAACGGCGTTTCACTTTTCAAACATTCAAGCAAGCGTTTTTTTTTTCACTCCATTCGTCTGCGGTGTCGGCTTTTTCTGGCGGCTGCGCTGCGTGTTATCGGCTCCTGCTCGAGTTTTTCTGGCATTTTCGGCGGGGTTAATCCAGATTTTTTTTGCGGGTTTTCGGTGTGCATTCCTCGGGTTTTGCGGTGAGTTTTCGGCGGGTTTGCGCCGGCTTTTCCCTGCTAATCGGGGACCCTGTGGTGCTTACTGAATACACCGCAGCAGGGTCGCCGAAATGGGATCGCCAAATTGAACCAAATTGAGGAGAACGAAAAGTCACTGAACGTGCGGTGACTTTTCGATTCTCATTGAATAACCCTGATAGTGTTATTATCATCGTTAGTGATTTCGTAGCAGTTTACAATGAAGAATGGGGAATTCAAGTCAACCTGTTATGGGCAAAACAAGGTAGAATGTTAATCAGACACACTATGAGCCAGGGGCTGTACTATAGGATGGCTCTCTGCTCGGAGCTGTCCCTGCCCTTGCGGCATGCTGCAATCAAGTGGGGTACAAACAAACTTTGAAAGGGAACAACTGCATTGTTTCAATTACTTCGGTTAGCAAAAAATGCTGATCTATATAAAGAGAGTGAATCCCTGTCAAATGGGCAAAGTTTATTTTGGGCATGACAGGTGTGCTTTAAATCTTTTATACTTGTGACAGCAGCCTAGATACATGCAGCTTAACTCTTTAAGAATCAAAGGTCTTTAAAGCCAACGCATTTATGACTGAACAGTTCTGTCATTGGTCCTTAACCTCCCTGGCAGTCTAATTTTTTCAAAATTTTGTGTCTAAGGCTAGGGACAGATGAGCGCATTTTGTACGGACTGTGCGTCCGTGCAGTACGGACGTACTTACTGACTGATAACAAAGTAGTGGCCACACAGTCCGTTTTTTTCACTGACGTATTTTTTGACTGATGTAGCAGGGAAAATAAATTACAATGAAAAAACATTCTGTCTGTCAAAAATGCCGGACGTATAAATGCAGTCCGTCTGACCTTGTTGCATCACTCACACACAAAGCTATGCGGACGTTGTGGACGTGGCGCACTCTGCACGTCCGTTCTAGCAGTATTACGTTCTTGCCTAACCTGCGTCCATTTGCAGCGTCCGTCAGCCTCCGCACTTCTGTGCGGACGTACTTCGTGTGTGGGGCTCCATTTAACACAATTGTATGCTATCACGGACGTACTTATGTGCGGGCAACACGGACGTTAACACTGCGTTCGTCTGACCCCAGCCTAAAAGCGTGTTTTTGTACATAGTTAGCCTGTAATAATTAGGAATCACGCACTGAAATCCGTGCAATCAAGAGTCCTTCCTGGTAAAATCCTTTATAAATTACTAAATAAAATAAAAAAAGTAGTAAATACACTGAGTCCGATAAAGTGTGAAACAATGACATAATAATTTATTATCCCAAAAATAATTATCCAAAATAATGCAAATAAATGATATTCAATAAAATACAACAAAAAACACTGAAATCTGTCTGAAAACAAGGGTGAGATGATGTATGGTCTGTTTCTTATCCTATAGTGCCACCTAGTGGCCGTTCATAAACATTGTACATTGGATTGGATTATACAGTGTACTATAATTTTTTTTCTAAATTTGCTGCTGGTCCTGCCCCCCTGCATCGTGTGACTCGCAGGGAGCATTACCAGGAAGCAACTCGCCACGATCACATTGCGGGGGACAGCCAGGGAGCGCAGGAGGAGGTGAGTATACATCCAGCACGAGTGTGGCTCGGAGTTACCGTTCGTGGTAGTAAAATGTAACCCCGAGTCACACTCGGGAATACCACCAGGGAGGTTAAGGGGTTAATTTCTGGGCTTATATATTTACAGCTGGATCATGGCATACTAGCATCATGGGTGCCATTTATTTGCTGTTAGACATACCTTAGACAAGTATGGGAGATCCTGTTCTAGCAGCAGACAGCACTACCAACACTTGCAATTACATACAGGGTTATTCAGAGAGAGGTGAAAAGCAGGAGAATGGCTGAAGAATGGAAAATTCTAGGTCAAAAGAGCCAAACCAGAAAATTCTCCCATTTATTTCCAAATCAGCTATTTTAATCTAGACTTTTCCATTCTCCAGCTATTCTCCTGCTTTTCACCTCTCTTTGAATAACCCTGATAGTATCTAACATTTGACAGATTTTCATCCAGGGCATCACTCTTGCCAGTCAAGTCTAGTACTTGAGTGAAAGGTAAAAGTTACAGAAATCTGAAATAGATTGCAAAGCTGGAAAACTTCTGGCAGTTTTGAGACCTAATACTTTGTCTTCTTTTTTTCCTTCTGTACTTCTTGCAACGGCAGTTTGCCAGTTCAGCCTTTGTGCCTGTGAAGGACTGGGGGCTATACCAGATTTACATATCCCACAAAGAACAAATAAAACCATTTTCTCAGTGCCTAATTATCTGTACATCAGCAGCTTCTGCAGCTACAAAATATTTAAATCACTTTCCTAAACCTCAACTAATTCCCTGTTTGGCTCGGATGTTCGTTTTTTATGAAACTTTGCAAATGCACTAAATCAGCTTGTTTGATACATTAATTCACATTGTAGGGATTGCAACAATTTACTAATCTTTCTCTGCAACAGGATTGCTTCCTCAAAAGGGACTACTAGTGACATCTAGTGTCCGAATAGAGGTACTACAATTCCAACAGTCACATGCAATAGCAGTATAATTATTATTATTCTTCTTTATTTATGAAGTGCCAGCATATTCTGCAGAGCTGTACAATGGGCATAATATAGACATGATTACAATACATTGAACAACATTTGACAAACCAGTACAGGAGGAAATGAGGGCCCTATTCCTGTGGGAACTCACAATCTAGAAGGGTTGAGGTGGAAACAGTAGGAGAGGACTGCAAGGTGAGAGTGAAGGACTGGTTGCGTCAGTGAGGTGGGTGGTAGGCTTCCCTAAATAGGAATGTGTTAAGGCAGCGTTTGAAGGAAGGGAAACTAGGGGAAAGTCTGACAGTAAGAGGGAGAGCGTTCCAGAGGATGAGGGCTGCGCATGAGAAATCCTGCAGTCTATCATGGGAAGAGGTGATGCTGGGAGAAGCTAGGCGCAGTATAAAATATGTCTCCTACTTAACCCCTTCACTACCAAGTGATTTTCCAAAAAAACATTGTCAGAAACCAGTGCTTTTCTGAAGAATCATTTTTAATTATACTGAAGGAAAAATTTAAAAATACTACCAATGATTTTTTTTTGGCCAGTAGATGGTGCCAAATTGAGTTACAGTGAGTGTTTCACTGCTACAATGTATCAGCTTGCTGAATGCCGATGTCCAACATTCATTTTTGTTGATTTTACACAGTTTTAACTATTTGGCCATTATGCCCACAGGGCTAAAACTTCGGGGGCACCTTCTGCAGCCCAAAAGCAAAAAAATTTGCTTTGCCACTAACTGAAAAACTTTGCTACAGCTTAGAGCTTCTGCGGAATCAGTTAGCTGCAGCTGGACCCCCCACCCCAAAAAAAAAATAGTCACCTCTCATCCTGCAGAGAGAGTGGCAACCTGATCCGCCACTTCTGGCCACTGGGGGCAGAGTGAGACTGGGGGGAAAAAGTCCCCAGTCTCTCCCTCCGTGATCACTCCGCGGACCTGCAGGATCTCGTGATAGGCAAGATCCTGGTGGTCTAGTGACCCGGAAGCAGAAGCCTCCATGGAGGAGTTAGTACTGCCCTGAGCATTCAGGACCCTAGTGGCCTCTACGGGGCAGGCTGCTGGGTCCAGCGCCTGCTTCGTAATGTGCTTGTAAAACGGGATGCTAAGGGGAGATTTGCAAGTGCAAATTTTTCCCCTTAGCATCCCTGTTTTCGAGGTAGGCACATGATAGTGCCCTATATTTGTAGCTGGGTGCCTGCATTTTATGTATAAACTGCCCCCCCACACAGTATCTTTACATCACTTGCTCCTCACTCTGTGGCAATAGTCATAGAATGGAGTCTATGAGCTGATCACGACTCAAATCATTGTACTGTGTGGGATATATTCAAAGGACACTGGGGGGTAGATTAGAAGTCTTTTACGCTCTCTTTCTTATCTCATTCAGCTGCCATATTTTATTTCAGTTAGCCGCAAGAACAATAGCCTCCTACTGCCTTATCTAAACATTCCCTTTTCCACCTCATTGACTGTTAAATACTGTAGATTAAATAAACAAGAGCTGTTAAGTAAAACTTTTGCACAGATTTTGGTACATGTTACATCATGGGAATAATCCAGAAACTGGAAACAGATAAAAAAAAAACTACATTTTATTTTTTATTTTTACATGCAATTGCTTCAAACAAAGAAAAAAAACACACTCTAGCCTTTCCAATGATACCAAACATGATTGGGAGATACTGGGGTGCAAAGAACCCCCCTATCTCCATTTGGCAGCCCAATTGACTTCATTGCGTATATGGCGACAACGTCAGTGTGTGAGGGGGGGTGGCCTCAGAGGCTTGGCTGACATCTTGGATGTCAGCCACCTCTGGGAGAGGACCGCGATCCGGAATGGACTGCTGCCGAAACTTTTTAGGCAGTGCTTTTTTTCAAGGAAAAAAGGTGGGGGTACTCACCATGAAGTGCCCTAAAGTGCCAGACAGCGAGCAGCCAATCAAAATATGGTGTTCGCTCACATGCAGTAAATGAATAAAGGGGGCATGCCTGCATGCACCCAATGAATCGAGCTAGTGCTGGGCCACGACATTGTGTTGCTTGGGTCCAAGGATGAAGTGCTGCCACCCCCTCAAACTATTCCCATCAAAACACACCCATGTTTGTCACAAAGCTGCACAGCAATAAAGCATGTGCGCTGGGTATGAGCGTAGAACAGAATCCACAGCAATAAATCTCACAATATTGTGCATTGTGTATGAGCGTATCACAGAGCTCCACACCAATAAAACTCACAGTAATATGTAGGGTGTATGAGCGTATCAGAGAGCCATAGCAATAAAACTCACAGAAATGTGCAGTGTGTATGAGTGTTTCACAGAGCTCCACAGCCTTCATGATACCCAGGGCCAATCCCATATTTCATTACATCCCCCCATGGCCCCCTCCATTCTTTTTGCGCAGTTTCCCATTTTTTTCTAGGCAGGTCTCTCCAATTGCCACTCACCAGATCGGCCTCAGCTGCTCCTCCAGGCTTGCTTTGCTGTAGTCCTCCGCGCTGTTGCCTCCTCTTCAGGTCTGCGTGATGCGATGTCACATTGGTGGATCAGGTGACCCGCTACCGTGAATCTCGCAGGTCACGTAAGAGGGGGTGGCGCCAATGTAGCGTGACATTCCCAAACTCGTGTTACGAGTGTGGGATGCATGGTTCAGCGTGACGCTGACCAGCAGCTCTGGATTTGGACTCTGAGAGTACGATACCAGAGCCGTCGACTAAGGCTAGCATCAGACGAACGCAGTCATCACATCCGTGTCGCCGCACAGTTTAACGTCCGTCGTAGCATTGATTTATGATCAATAGAGACCAACACACGAAGTACGTGCGCACCGAAGTGCAGGTGCAGGTGGTAACGGACACCATTTAGGCCTCGACGTAAAAGCGTAACGACAGAGGCCCAGAGTGCGTCACGTCCGCGTAGCGACCTGTGTGCGTGTTGATGCTACATCAGACGCAGCGCATTTGCAACGTCCATCACGTTGACGCTCAGAAGTTTTTTTGGTTTGGCTGACTGTACCGGTCTTTTAATGTTAATAAATTTTGATTCCCATATTTCCCTTTTTTTCCTACATCCGTCAAAAAAACGGACAGTGTGGTGTCTAGGGTATCTTCCGTCAGTACGTCCATCAGTCCGTTAAGCACGCACGCAGAGTGTGCTCAGACTGCGTTCGTCTGACATTAGCCTAAGAAGGCAGTGTCATTAAAAAGTAATGGGCTGCTGCTGGCTGGTGAGGTGCCAGTACTGCGTACCGGCGTGTACCACCAGAAAAAAGCCCTGCTTTTAGCAGTTTGGGAGGGAGATGGGGTACTTAAAACCATTGGTCAGACTTCAAAGAAGTGAGACCGATGTGGGACCAGAGAGAGGAGTATAGGGAGGGAGGGGGGGGTTAAAGGACCATGACATACATGGTACGTCCTTGGTCCTTAATGGGATTTTTTCCCAGGACATACATAATTGGTCCCCCAGGGGTTAAATTACTAGTTGGATAAATACGTGCTAGTTTACCCATGCTATTGAATTGAATGTTTTAGCTAGAATATGCTTATTAACATGTTACATTTTGCGATACTTCATTAAACCTTGTTATGTTCTATAGTCTCTGAGTGAGCTTAAAAATAGGGGAATTAACTGTTTGGATATAACTCTACCAGAATGCCAGAAATTGATTAGCTTTTGGATGCTACTAAGTGCGTTTGGGTTCCAGTAACTTTGCTTTTGTCTGTCTGAGTGTAACTATTGATTGCTTTGCCTTGTTATTAAAGTGCTCACTATAACACATTAACGGTGGCCATCTTATGTCCACTTGGGCACATGGTCGGTGGCCATCTTAAGACATGGTCTGCAGCCATTTTGAAGTAAAACAGCAGTAATTGTAGTACAACCCTTTGCGCCAATATTTGCGCAAATAATTCATCCAAAGCGATGAACCCCAACAGGAGCCAATTCTGAGATTACCGTAGTGAATAATAACCTCTTTGTTAGTGAAAGGGTTAAGCTTTAAAAACTGGTCATACCATTTCTTTCAAGCTGTTCTTCATAAAATAGTTATTTGTCTTAATTCTGGGGATTTTAATTTAACTTGTGCTCAAGCCCTGCTTGACAAAAGCTAGTGTTTGAACTGAATCGTTGTCATGTGGATAACATCCAAAAAATTTAAACTTTGACTTAAGTGCTTGGCCACCCGTCAGGGCCGGCACAAGACATTGTGCTGCCTGGAGCGAAGGCTGAAATGCTGCCTCCCCCTAAAATGACACCCGCACACCCTGAATATATGGAGAGCCCCTAAAAACACACCCACACACCCTGAATATATGGAGGAACCCCTGAAAAGACACCCACACACCCTGAATATATGAAGGAGCCCCTAAAGACACCCGCACACCCTGAATATATGGAGGAGCCCCTAAAAAGACACCCACACACCCTGAATATATGGAGGAACCCCTAAAAAGACACACACACACCCTGAATATATGGATATATTTGCCCCCAGCTCACATGGATATATATATTTGCCCCAGTTCACCTGGATATATATATTTGCCCCCAGCTCACATTGATATATTGGCCCCAGCTCACATGGATATATTGCCCCAGCTCACATGGATATATTGCCCCAGCTCACATGGATATATGTTGCCCCCAGCTCACATGGACATATTGGCCCCAGATCACATGGATATATATTGCCCCCAGCTCATATGGGTATACATTGCCCCAGCTCACATGGATATATTGCCCCCAGCTCATATGGGTATATATTGCCCCCAGCTCATATGGTTATATTACCCCCAGCTCATATTGGTATATATTGCCCCAGCTCATATGGATATATTGCCCCAGCTCATATGAGTATATATTGCCCCCAGCTCATATGGATATATTTGCCCCATCTCATATGGGTATATATTGCCCCCAGCTCATATGGATATATTGCCCCCCCCAGCTCATATGGATATATTGCCCCAGCTCATATGGGTAAATATTGCCCCAAGCTCATATGGATATATTGCTCCCAGCTCACATGGGTATATATTGCCTCAGCTCATATGGATATATTGTCCCCGCTCATATGGGTATATATTGCCCCCAGCTCATATGGATAATTTGCTCCCAGCTCATATGGATATATTGCCCCCCAGCTCATATGGGTATATATTGCCCCAGCTCATATGGATAATTTGCCCCAGCTCATATGGGTATATATTGCCCCCAGCTCATATGGATATATTTGCCCCAGCTCATATGGGTATATATTGTCCCAGCTCACATGGGTATATATTTGCCCCCAGCTCATATGGATATATTGCCCCCAGCTCACATGGGTATATATTGTCCCCGGCTCATATGGGTATATATTGCCCCCAGCTCATATGGATATTTTGCCCCCCAGCTCATATGGGTATATATTGCCCCCCAGCTCATATGGGTATATATTGCCCCCCTAGCTCATATGGGTATATATTGCCCCCTAGCTCATATGGGTATATATTGCCCCCAGCTCAAATGGGTATATATTGCCCCCCAGTTCATATGGATATATTTGCCCCAGCTCACATGGGTATATATTTGCCCCAGCTCATATGGATATATTTGCCCCCAGCTCATATAGATATATTTGACCCCAGCTCATATGGGTATATATTTGCCCCCAGCTCATATGGGTATATATTGCCCCAGCTCATATGGATATATTTGCCCCAGCTCACCTCTCACCTCCTCTGCTGGCCCCGCCAGCATTCTTCTCCATGCCAGGAGGCAAGCGGCCGCTGACATGCAGCTTGGCTTGCTGGAAACCACCTGACCAGCTGCTCAGCCACGTTCTCGCGAGATCGCACGCTGGTCAGGTGGTTCTTATCCTAGGCGAGCGGCCGCTGACATGCAGCTTGGCTCGCTGGAAACCACCTGACCAGCTGTGCAGCCGCGTTCTCGCGAGATCACACGCTGGTCAGGTGGTGTCAGGAACGCTTGGTGGGACGGGAGAACCCAGGTGCAGAGTTTACGTAGTAAGTTGTATATCGCGGTACCAAAGGAATATCCAAGAGACGTAGTCAGGTTCACAATCGAGGTCAGGGGTAAATGGCGAATCAAGAGAGGTCGGGTATAGAGCCAAGTACTGGTACACAGAATTAACATAGGGAAAAGCTTCTAAGAGTAATACTGGCAGTAACACTGACAGAAAACCTCTATATAGGTGCAGAGTTGTCAAGACACTCCCTAATGTGGATCCCTCCACCAATCAACCCTCTCCTCTGAGGGCAGTGAATCATGGAGCTGGAGGTGTCTGGTGCAGTTCCCCATCAGGTCCACTGGGACTGAGAGCCCTCCTCCTGAGGTTGCACCACCCACCCAGATCCATGCGCCCGCCCCTGTGACGTCAGACGCCACTCGCCGCCATGCTCAAGGTGGACAGAACGGCATGGCCACGCCGACCCACCTGAACAGACGCGGTAGAGCTCGCAGGAGGCGGCGCAGGACCCGGGGACGCTCCCAGCCCGCACCTGGAACGTGGGGAGCGCCGCAGCGCCACCCACTCGGCACCAGCCTGCCTCCGAGGTAAGAGACCCGGCTGGCGGCGTGCCGCGGGGCGGCGTGACAGGTGGTTCTTATCCCAGGCGAGAGGCCAAGCTGCATGTCAGCGGCCACTCGCCTCTAGGGAGAGGAACGCCGGTGGCGGCGGCCATTTTAAAGTGGCAAATCTGCTCAGCGGCGCTGCCCTTGTGTGCCGGCGGCAAAGATGCTGCCTTGGCGCAACAAAAAATAGTGCAGCGGCCGCAGATTTGCCGCTTTAAAATTCTGCCACCTGGAGCAAGTGCACCGCACTGCTCCATCATCGGGCCGGCCCTGCCACCCGTCTGTTACTGGCCATTACAAAGGATGGCCAGAAGAATACCCACCAGGAGACTCTGATACTGGAATAAACGGTAAGTAACTTAAACTTTGGGGATGAAATGAGTGAAGGTGGATATGTGGGAGGTTAATATTTAAACTCTCTGTTCTCCTCCCCATCTCCCTCCCACTCCCTATTTCAACCATATACTATATAGGGTCCCTCTGAGATTTATATTTTATTAAATATTACTAGAATATTAACAGTTACTACTACAAGATCGTGCACTATTTTATAAAGCTTCGTTCTAAGGATGCATTGTTACGTCATAAAGAGATGCCGTTTAACTGTAGTTATATATAAAACAATGAAATCAATTTTGCATCAAGACCAAATTATCGCACAGTACATCCAAATGCATTTCCTAATTACTGTATATAATTTATTCATTGTGCATCATACATCATTTAACATATGTATAAATAAGTACAGACATACTAATGGTTTGTACTCTTCTGAGCTAAACGCATAATATAATATTTTAATGAAATAGAAAAATTAGATTAGGAATGCTTTGCTTTCTTCTCTAATGAAATTCCTGCAGAATGAAATTCCATTTCCTCCCCGATATGCAGACAGCATATTTATATGGAGCCAGCCATCGACGTCTTCTACAGACACAGGCTGTTTGCAGCTAAAATAATACCATCACAATATCATTACAGATCATCATTTTGGGAATTAAGTGTAAACCCCTTTTTTTTAACACAAAAGGGGCCATATACTTTGTATAACAATGGGCTAGCCAGAAAAGATAGGGGCTAATGGAGCTGCAGCTCCAGGCCCATGCCCCATGATAAGCCCAGAGAAAGGATAACTATGGGGTCTATTCACAAAGCACTGAAATACCATTCAATTTACGATTTAGCGGATGGTCACCATATTTTGCTGAAATTGGAGTCGCCGAAGCAGTCAACGGATGTTGGCGAGAACGGCCAAACTGTGCCGAATTGGCATCAGTAAATTCTACCAAGCTGCAAAAAAAACAAAAACAGAACTCTCCTATTCTCCAAATAGGGCATTATTCCATAGTGAACTCTAACAGTAACGTTTGGGTAAGTGTTAACACTAGGATAAGTGACTTTAACGCATGCTTCCCCCATATTACATTGCTGATGCTCAACCCGTGAAAATCTGTTAGCGCATTGGTGATTGCGCTAGCTTCCACAAGCTTACTGTACATTGCTCATATTAAGTATAGGATTTGCAATCATTAATTAGCATTTCAATAAAGTACTGTATTACATAGTGCTAGCGCTGATAACTGTTGAATAATCTTTTTAATTCCCTATAATATATATATATATATAAGGTATATAAATATATCTGGTGATTCAAATACATCTCTTAGCTAATAATTCCTTTTTTTCAACAAGCTTTTAAACACCACTGTAAGTCAGTGGTGTATTTAGGTTTTGTGCTGCCCTAGGCCTGACTAAACTCGTGCACCCCCTAATTTAAATTTGAGGCACCCCTTCCTGTCAAAGGCACACCTCTTCAAGGTTAATTATTATTATTATTATTCTTTATTTATAAAGCGCCAGCATATTCCGCAGCGCTGTACACTATGCACAGTATAGACAGGGTTACAATACATTGAACAACATTTGACAAACAGTACAGGAGGAGATGAGGGCCCTATTCCCGTAGGAACTCACAATCTGGGAGGGTTGGGGTTGGAAACAGGAGGAGAGGACTGTAAGGTGAGAGTGATTGATGGTTGCGTCAGTGAGTTGGGTGGTAGGCTTCCCTAAATAGGAACGTTTTAAGGGAGCGTTTGAAGGAAGAGAAGTTAGGGTGAAGTCTGACAGTACGAGGGAGAGCGTTCCAGAGAGTGGGGGCTGCGCGTGAGAAATCCTGCAGTCTATCATGGGAAGAGGTGATGCGGGGAGAAGCTAGGCGCAGGTCGCTGTTTGACCTTAGGGAACGGGCTGGGGTGTATTTGGTGATTAGTGAGGACAGGTAGTGGGGAGCAGAGTTAGTGAGGGTTTTCCAGTGGGTTACGTCTCCACCTAGCCAGTGGTGTATTTAGGTTTTGTGCTGCCCTAGGCTTGACTAAACTCGTGCACCCCCTAATTTAAATTTGAGGCACCCCTTCCTGTCAAGGGCACACCTCTTCCTGGTTAATCCCCACCCTTTCTCTTTAAGCTCCACCTTTTCCTCTTAGAGCTCCGCCTTTTCCTCTCTTTATATTAATAGTGGATATCAAGTGCCTACTTGTATATTTTGTATAGCATTTCAAATGTATCTACTGAGATAAATAAAAGTATGAAATGTTTAAATTCAAGCATTTTTACAAAGAACAGCCACGCATGTCAAGTATACTGGATCACAGCCGCTCTAATTGGTTGAACAATAAAATCCACAGAAACGTGCACTGCATATGAGCGTATCAAAGAGCTGCAAAGCAATAAAACCCACAGAAATGGGCACTGTGTATGAGAATATCAGAACTGCACAGCAATAAAACTTACAGTAATGTGCAGTGTGTATGAGCGTATCCCAGAGCTCCAGGGCAATAAAACTCACAGTAATATGCAGTGTGTATCACAGAATCCACAGCAATAAAACTCCCAGCAATGCAATGTGCGGTGTGTGTGTCAGCGTATCAGAATTCACAGCAATAAAACTCACAGCAATGCAATGTGTGGTGTGTGTCAGCGTATCAGAATCCACAGCAATAAAACTCCCAGCAATGCAATGTGCGGTGTGTATGAGTGCATCAGAATCCACTGCAATAAAACTCCCAGCAAACCGAGTGAATATGAGCACACAGCAATTATTTATTCTATATTTACCGGCCTCCGTCTGCAGTAGGGCAGTGTGCAGAGTCAGCAGGGACTGTGTACGGACTCAGCAGGAGGTCCCTACAGGCCACATTAGGATCCTGGCTGTGCCTGTGCGTGGAGCCATCTTGTCAGCAGTGGGATGCCACTGCCAGAGGGTGCACCGTCGCTTTGATTCCCTTCCTGGTGGGTGTTCAGTCCAGAATAGAGTGAGAGTCGGTGTTAACGAAAGGGCGGGCAGCTGCATGCGTGCGTGTCACGTGGTTCAGCCAGTCAAGTGGTACGGAGACTCAGTACCACTTGACTGGCCGGAACGCGTGACCTGCACGCACGCAGCCTCACCAGGAGCCAGGCAGCTCAATGACAAATTTCTATCACTGCAGTGCTGGTTAATGAAATGTCCACTTTAAACAGCAGTAAGCAGACAGGGCTTCATATTCTGCTGATACCCCCCCTTTACCTGCCGTTTACTGTCATCTTCTCTCTCTGCACACAAATCACATCCCCCTCCCCTCTCCTAGAGCTGCTGCGGGCAGGGGAAGAGCTATGGAGGGAGGAGAGGGGGATTTTTATTCTGTTCGATTTTATTCCACATGCAAACGGTCAGCTCCGCTGCTCATTGTTTGAGAACACAGCTCAAAGCTGACACACAGTGACAGTGGCACCTCCTAGTACCCCCTAATGACACCCCAATAATCACTGGTACCTGGGGCGGCCCGCCCCTGCCACTCCCCTAAGTACACCTCTGTGATATGCTCACACACAAGTTTGGCGAACTGCCAGCAAGTACGGTGCTGTTTGAAGGCAGTGCAAATCCCCATAGAGAAGTAATGGTTACTCTATTCAGAGAACACCAAACAGCAGAGAAATGGCAGTGAAATGCCCTGATGTTCGGTGGTTTCAATCAGCAGGTTTATTCCGGCGAACCCCATAGGTTTCAATGTTAAAAATATTCCCGTTTTTATGCAATATCTAATAAACCATTTATTATTTTAATCTGCAGTAAAAAGTCTTTATTGATTTTTTTTAGTACCTTTTAGTAATTTTTCAGATATTTTTTGGGCAAAATTTCCCCTTTTCTTTTTTCTGTAACAGAACTTTTTATTATCAATCATAGGATCTTATATGTAAATTCCAGACATTTTCGTTCAGTAGTTCTTTTGAAAACAGCAGGCCACGGGTTTGCGGTGGCAGCATTCAGCGGCCGACTCCATGCACTTTGGGGACCCTGCGGTGAATGGTGAATTCACTGCAGGGTGGGGAAATTTTATTCCCCTTAGTGCAGGGAACTACAGAACACCAAAATGTTGGCGTAATTTCAGTGCTCTGTGAGTAACCCATTTAGTGGTGAGGTTTTTTGCTGCCCCCTGGAAAGTGAAAGCCTAGGCCTTGCCTACCCAGGACATACTTGAAAATTAGTGAAATCTCAATGTATCCTTCCTGGCAAAATACTTTGCAAAAGTAAAAAAAAATCTATATATATATATATATATTTTTTAAATTTTAGGGGTGGGGCCACCCGGTGCGGGCCGCCGCCCCCTGGAAAGTGCCGGCCTAGGCCACAATACATCACTGCTGTAAGTTACATCCTAGAAGTCTCAGGAATGTGGAATGCGACGTGTCTTGTAGATCCCTCCCACCAGTGCCGCACCGATCGCTATGCAGCCCCTTCTGTTCTGTCACCGTCTCTGCCCCGCAGCAGCACAGGAAGAGCCACCCTGCAGCAGGACTCAGGGCCAGGTGCCGACGGGAGTTCCATTGGATCAGGGGTGGGGGTCTGGCAGTGTGGTCAGGGAGGGATAAAGACCTTGCCTACATGACATGTGCTTTGTGCAAAGAAAAGATTTTGGCATGTACATTGTAACTTAAAACAAACTTGTTTTTTTCTATGAAAAGTGCTTTGCTTCACTTGATGAGAAAATCTTCAGAAACGTTTCTCTAGTTTAATCTGCAAAGTATTGGATTCCTGTCCACTGTAGACAGAAGCAAACGTAATCCAGTGTAGACTGGCTGCGAGGCGGAGCGGAGTGACGTCAAGCCTGCAAAAGGTTTGCTTCGCTTTGTTTTGCTATGCTTGCAGTGTATCTCAGGCTTTACTGCCTCCCGTTCTTAAGCGACATGCCTTACAAAGAGGAACAAAGAAGCACAGAGGGTTTTACGATCTCCTGGGTTGCCTGTCTCGGCCATAATTAAAAAGTGATCTTTTACAATTACCGCAGGGATGAGAAAATCAAACCCAAGACACCTAAAAGCTGGTGCTGATTCCGTTTTTGCAAAATCATTTAGCACAACCTAAACCCCCCCAAATATGATACTCACCTCTCATCCCATGGCGAGAATGGTGGCCCAAACCGCTGTTTCTTGTCGCCGGGAGCGAAATTGCACAGGGCTCACGGGCCAGAAACACAACCGTCCTTGGAGTTGTATTGACTCCAGGAGGTAATACTCGTGGTGGCGCGGAAGCACTGCCACACATATCATGGCAGGTAGCGCTGCGTTCTGGGGCAAGGTGCTGAGACAGCATCTGTCCCAGAATATCATGCTAAAATGGAGACACTATGGAGAAACCTACACACGCAGGATTTCCCCTTTAGCATCCCCATTTTAGAATTACCTAGGAAATAGGGCCCAAGGTGTTTAAACCAATTAAATGTATTAAAAATGTGTCTAAATAATATAAATGTCCTTTAAAAAAATAAATAAAAAGGAATGTTACAGAAGAACAAAATAAAACTGCTTTTTTAAAAATTGGGAAACAAAAATTGTCAAAAAATACAAAAAAGTGTTCTAAAAAAATAAAATGGCTTTTTTGCTGAAATTAAAAGGAATAACCAGTCATAAAAATAGAAAGATTATATTTGAGATTCACTGGTTTAAACCTGTCGAACTGGAACACCAAGAATCAGGGCATTTCGCTGGAATTTCGGTGCAGTTCAGCGTTCTGTGAATAGAAGACACGATAGTTTTCTATGGGGCGAATTCGGTGCCACGAATTGAGGCGAATTGCACTGTAAGAATAAAAAAGAACATAGGACTGGTGGCTATTTTCTCATGCCTATTGGCTAGTAATACTGATGCCACTTAGGGCTGGTATAATGAAAAAAAGCCTTGGACGAAGCCGTGACAATACGGCGAAACCGCGTCAGCGTTTTTCTTTTTGGTGATGGCCAATTGTTTTTAACAGATCACACTTTTCTATCTGGCGATATGTTTTGATCCGGATAATTGGATTCTGGCAGATTTGGCTTCAGTCATGTTTGTATTATACCTTAGGGATAGCATAGAAATTGATACACTGGAATGATAGGGTTACGCTATACCTAAATAATTTTGCTATTTGTAAGTCGATCGTCTTGTTGGCAAACCCCGGGTGTTAATAGAGGTCTATATATTATCTTATGATTCTCAGTTTGCTAGACCTTTATTGTGGAGATACTCTTATAATATTGCCAATCTGTGTGACTATAACAGTCTGTATACCTCCTTAGTGACAGTATAGCAACCTGTAGTAACAAACTTATGCTATAAATCGAACTGGACCTACGATACCAAAGGGGTTTAAACTGCCTGCTAGATCACTCTAAATGTTGATGGTGGTCTATCTTTATATCACAAACAATCCTTCTTGGTCTCTAGATTGTTAAATAAATCTTGATGCTGATTTGTCCAAATATAGTAATCCTTTTGGGTCATAATAATATCCTCTACTACTACTTTGACGAATAGCGGTGATGTGTTAAAGCTCTCACTCTTTTTTTTGTGTTTAAACATTTTTTATTGTTATAATGCAATGGGTCACAACTCAACCCGCAGAAAAGCCATGCAAGGCTAATATAGCAGAGACATCACATAAAAAAAAACAGGGAGGGGGGGTATCAAACGCGATGTGTGTGGAGGGCGGGACCAGGTTCATTGGTTGACAGTAGACGCTGGTGGATCCAAGGGTACGAAGGTTAAATAAATAAATAAAAAAAAAATAAAAAAAGGAGGGGAGAGAGGGCAGTGGCCATCACCGTGACGCTCCTGGCGCGCTCCCGAAGGAGGCCATGGAGGTATAATGTCACGAGGCCTAGACGGTCCGAGGGCCAGGCATGTCAAAACATGATGGCACACCCCAGTACCGTCCAGAAAATGCCAAACAATAATAAAGAAAAGAAAAGAAAAAGGGGGGAAGGGGGTGGGGGCCCAGGATCCACCGTTGCTCGCTGTAGGTCTTGTCACACACAACAGGTGCTGGTTAGGTGAGGGGCGCAACAGTCTCAAGTCTCGCCAGTAGACATAATGAGGGGGGTATAGACTGGGAGGGCAAGGGGGGGGAAGTCTCAGCATGGGGTCGCGGCAAAGTTTGACAGAATCAAGGAAAACTAGGCTGTACAGTTCGACGACTCAGTGACCAGTAAACACTCCAAGAAACTAGGTAAAGGGGGAATGAGCCGAGAACATATGTGGCCCACTCAGTCCGGGTCCCGGGGAGGGAGGGGTGAGCCTGCCATTGACTCGCTCGCCATGTTGCTTGAGGCGTCAGAGGTTATTCCCATGTTTTGAAGATGGGTGATCGCATCTTCCGCAGAGGTCGCTGCAACGTGGCTTTCTCCATGTGCTATCAGCAAGGAGCCGAGTGGCCCCCATTTGTAGCGCACCCTGTGGGCTCGAAGAAGTGCAGTGGCCGGCTTAAATTGGCGTCTAGCAGCCGAAACTAAAAAAGGAAGGTCTCTGTAGATCGCAACGGAGGATCCCTCAAATGAAACTGTGGGAATATTGCGAGTCGCTTCCAGCATCTGCATCTGCAGACGGACGTCACGGAGAACCACAATAATATCGCGTGGGACACCAGCCGGTGCCAAAGCTGCCCTCCGCACTCTGACCGCCGAGAGCACCGGATCCTGGACGACGACATCAGGCGAGAGAACGGCCAACACGAAGCGGGTAACGTATTGCAGCAGGGTAGTATCTAGTATCGATTCCGGGATGCCTCGTAGTTTCAGGTTTCGCCGGCGGTGGCGGGCCTCAAGAGCCACCACAGCCGACTGCAGGTTCCCCACCTGAGTCTGGAGTGCCCGCAATTGAGAGGAGGTTGCGGCCTGCCCCTCCTCAATCTCTAGCGTGCGTGCTTGTACTGCTTTCATCTCGGTCTGGGTAGCAGCGAGGCCAGATTCCAGGGCCTGGAGTTCAGCCTGCCAAGCAAGCCTGGCGTCTGCCAGGAGGGCCTTAATGTCCTTTTTTGTGGCTGGCAAATCGCCATCCTCCATCTCCTGAATCCGCTGCGGGGTAAAGTGGGGGGGGGAGGCGAGCTCACCAGCCTCCGGCGGTGCCGCCGCGCCATAACAGGAAGGCTGTCTCTGCAGTAGTCTGCGCTCCGGTGCCCCACTCAGCGAGAGCCGGATGTCTGGAGTATTCACCTCCACTCCGCTGGGCTTGGTCTTTTTCCCCATCTCGATATTGAGCACCGCAATCCGAGGTCAGGCTTCCCCTAGTCCACTAGGCCTCCAAGATGGCGCTCGTATGCTGCCGATCCGGCCAGCACGTGGATCGCTGGTCCGGGGAGAGGGCTGACAGGGCCCCGGAACACTCCACCCTATGACCCGCCGCCGAGGAGTCGTCTGGGACGTAATATGGCAAGGGCGAACGTCGGTAATATCGTAATTAATACCGGAGAACGCGGAGCTCCTCTAAAGCACGTCCGTCCACCTCTGCGGCTGGCCACGCCCCCCAAAGCTCTCACTCTTGATTGACAGATATTACAAATATTATACTGTTTTTATGACGGATTCTATCAATATGATGAAATACAATGAAGTCGTCGTAAATTTCTCTTAAAGTAGAAGATCCTCTCTGGCAAGCATTTGCACGGCTGACAGTTAATTTAGAATCTGTCTCTTTAAACCAGTATAGAAAGCCAATTATTGGTAATAACACACGTGTGATTAATTACATATGTTAATGAACTCACTGATGTTTTGACACTTAATATGTCAGCTGTCTTTATAGGGGACACCTAACTGCATAAGAGGTATGACCATTGTGACTATTTGCCGGCTTTATTATTGTCGAGCAATCAAGCTTCCCGCTCTTTGTACCCAATAAGGTTCGAACCTATAGAATACCAACAATTTTTTGAGTCATTACTACTGCAAACAGCTATTTAGGTGGAAGGGGTTATTACTAATTGGTTGATACTAGTTTTTTGAGTCCATTGACACTTCCAGCAACCTGCTCCCTCATCTTATTTTGAGATTGATGTATTCTAGGGGTCACCAAGTGATATACTAGCCTTGGACATAGGAGGGTTTTTTGGCCAGCCTGTTAACAGGGTTCCACCGGAACTATTCAAAGCAATCAAGAACCATTTAATGTAAAATATTTTAGATTTATATGTATATGTCTAATAAAGTTGATTACTAGTTATTATGTACAGTTGTTATTTTTAATTTGATTTTTTTCATTATACCAGCCCTAAGTGGCATCAGTATTACTAGCCAATAGGCATGAGAAAATAGCCACCAGTCCTATGTTCTTCTTTTTTATTCTAACACTTTAAGTAAGATTTAATCCTACCACGCTGGTATATAAGCTCCGTTTCTACTTTTTGGATCCAATTCGATATTGGGTTCAAAATTTCTCGTTATACTTTGAATTGCACTGTAGTTTGCTGTCGGTTTGCCAGTATTTGGTGAATTGACAGCATAGTGAATAGAATTGCCCCGGAAGGTGAAATTCGCCGTTCAGTGCAATTCAGTGGCAAATTTGGAGGTTACAGAATAATCCCTTAAATTTGCAATGATAGTCGTTTCAACCACAGTATCTCTGGAACCTTTAGCAGCTACAAGGCCATACTGGTGTCATTGGAAAGGCCAAAGCATGACATTTCCAATGATACCAAACTTGACTATGTTTTATGTTAAAAAAATAGAAATAAAACGAGAGGTTCAAGCACTTCGGGAGCAATATCCCAATTGTATAGTCTTCTCCTCCGCCCGTCTCTCGAGCGCCAGTGCTCGTACCAACATCAATGGGAACTAGACCTGGGTCGCCAATTTTCCCGGGAGGAATGGGAGGCGATAACGGAGTCCTCGATGGGGATAACGACATGTATTTTGATCAAAGAGAATTGTTACAAGGTACTCTCCAGGTGGCCCGACTACAGAAAATATATCCCACACTCACTGGCTTGTGTTCTAGAGGCTGTGGTCAACAAGGTTCGTTTTATCACATGTGGTGGGAGTGTGGGCTGGTAACTGTCCTGTGGTCTTCAGTTTTTGCTATGATCTCCTGTGCCTTGGGTCTGGCAGTCTCTCCTGATCCCGCTCTGGCTCTTCTCAATAGTCCGTCTAGACGACATGGTCTATCGCGCCCCTCTCTTCGACTGACACACCGTATTTGTACTTCAACCCGCATTTGTATAGCCCGATCCTGGAAACGAGACCTTCCCTCACTTCCGGAGATAGTTGCGAAAGTGTGGTTTTTATATAAAATGGAACGCCTAACAGCACAATTACATGACACGCTCCAACAATGCACAAAGATTTGGGATCCTTGGGTTACGTCGCAGACTATGACGTAATCGAGTATAGTAATGTGGGACACTGAGACCTTGATTTAAAGTTGTTTTTTATTTTTTTTTATTTTTATTATTATTATTATTTTATTTTTTCTCTTCTTTTTGGTATTATTTCTGTTGTTAATAAAGTTGTTACTATGTATTATTCGCAGGCTCTCTTGAGGTACCGTTATGCCTCAGGGAAAGAAAACAGGTTCGGTTTTCCTTTATAAGTCTACTCTTGTTCCTGATTTCCTGAGATTATGCACCGCTCTATGTGCTTTCATGAGTGCCTTATTGTTGTATTACTGAAAATCCAATAAAAATTATTTTCAAAAAAAAAAAAAAAATAGAAATAAAGGAAAAAAATTTATAACAGCACTATTGTTCACTTTTCAATTATAAAGTGAACAAAGATGCTGCACTAACTCTCCATCTCATTTCACACCTCGCCTGCAAGTGTGGAGGTGATGGCACAATCCGTTATTATACATCAAAAACCTAAGCCGCAGCAAGAAGCGCTGGGGATCCTTTGGAAACCTACTTCTGTAATCTTTATACTGCACAAGGTCAATTGAGGCATCATTGGACAGGTTAAAGTCTAGCCTTTTCAACGTCCATTCCATGACCATGTATAATCTAAGGGGGAGGGGTTATTTTTATTTGGTTCCAAAGCAAAGGCATTGTCCATTTGCCACGTATAAAAGAAGAAGTACATCTGTCATTACTCTCCTTCTCATTTCCTCCGCTAGGAGCAAGTTTAGGCCCCGTTCACACTGTGCGATTTGAAAATCGCGCGACTTTCCGCGCAAATTTCATATTCGCAACACGGTGCGATAATGTTGCACGACATCACTGTTTTGTGCGATTTTTGCAAAGCACCACCAATACAAATCGCAAAATCGCAGATAGCAAATCGCAAAAAAAGGGTCATGTACCTGCGACATGCTTCTGCGACGCGCGACATGCTTCTGCGACGCTCGACATGCTTCTGCGACGCGCGACATGCGACGTCACGCGGCAAGATGTGAACAGCTCCATTGAAATGCATTGGAGAAGCTACAAAGCACGACGTCGCGGCAAAATCCGTGCGATAAATCGCACAGTGTGAACAGGGCTTTAGTGTTTTATACAGTACATAGTCATTATTCATAAAAAACACAATTTTTTTCATTTTCTTAGGTTTTGGTTAAAATTACTGCATTTTTGTGAGAAAATATGCAACAGGTTTTCATCTAAATTTATTTCTTACTAGAAGCCCCTTAGATTATATAACCATAACGTATTGGATGATAAAATGTTAAAAAAATATTTTACACACTGTACATAATTGAAATCTGAATGGAGATTTACATTTTTTGACATTTTTGTTATAGCATTGTGACGGGACATGACGTATGCACATAGAAATTATAGATTTTGAATCTGCAAAAAAAAAAATACACACCATATTTTTCGCTCCATAAGACGCACTTTTCTCCCCCCAAAAAGTGGGGGGAAAAGTGGGTGCGTTTTATGGAGCGAATGCCCCATGATATGCCCCAGCTCACCTGCCGCCGCCACGTTCGGCTCCCTCTGAGCGTGCGTCCAGCGGCAAGGAGCTTGGGCACTCGCCTGGGGGAGCCACGTGACCAGCCGCGATCTCGCGGTCACGTGGCTCCCCCAGGCGAGTGCCCAAGCTCCATGCCGCCGGTCGCACGCTCAGAGGGAGACGAACGCGGCAGCGGCAGGTGAGCTGAGGCATATCCATGAGCTGCTGGGGCATTATCCATGAGCTGGAGCATATCCATGTATGAGCTGGGGCATAACCATGAGCTGGGGCAAATCCATGAGCTGGGGCATATCCATGTGTGAGCTGGGGCATTATCCATGTGCTGGGGCATTATCCATGTGCTGGGGCATAATCCATGTGCTGGGGCATAATCCATGAGCTGGGGCAGTATATCCATGAGCTGGGGCATATCCATGAGCTGGTGGCATTATCCATGAGCTGGGGCATATCCATGAGCTGGGGCAGTATATCCATGAGCTGGGGCATATCCATGTGTCAGCTGGGGCATATCCATGTGTGAGCCGGGGTCATTATCCATGAGCTGGGGCATATCCATGAGCTGGGGCAGTATATCCATGAGCTTGGGCATATCCGTGTGTGAGCTGGGGCATATCCATGTGTGAGCTGGGGCATATCCATGTGCTGGGGCATATCCATGTGTTAGCTGGGGCATTATCCATGTGCTGGGGCATAATCCATGTGCTGGGGCATAATCCATGAGCTGGGGCAGTATATCCATGAGCTGGGGCATATCCATGAGCTGGTGGCATTATCCATGAGCTGGGGCATATCCATGAGCTGGGGCAGTATATCCATGAGCTGGGGCATATCCATGTGTGAGCTGGGGCATATCCATGTGTGAGCCGGGGTCATTATCCATGAGCTGGGGCATATCCATGAGCTGGGGCAGTATATCCATGAGCTTGGGCATATCCGTGTGTGAGCTGGGGCATATCCATGTGTGAGCTGGGGCATATCCATGTGCTGGGGCATATACATGTGTGAGCTGGGGCATTATCCATGTGCTGGGGCATTATCCATGTGCTGGGGCATAATCCATGAGCTGGGGCAGTATATCCATGAGCTGGGGCATATCCATGAGCTGGTGGCATTATCCATGAGCTGGGGCATATCCATGAGCTGGGGCAGTATATCCATGAGCTGGGGCATATCCATGTGTGAGCTGGGGCATATCCATGTGTGAGCTGGGGTCATTATCCATGAGCTGGGGCAGTATATCCATGAGCTTGGGCATATCCGTGTGTGAGCTGGGGCATATCCATGTGTGAGCTGGGGCATATAGATGTGCTGGGGCATATCCATGTGTGAGCTGGGGCACTATCCATGTGCTGGGGCATATACATGAGCTGGGGGCATATCCATAAGATGGGGGGCATATCCATGTGTGAGCTGGGGCATATCCATGAGCTGGGGGGCATATCCATAAGCTGGGGGGCATATCCATGTGTGAGCTGGGGCATATCCATGAGCTGGGGCATTACCATGTGTGAGCTGGGGCATAGCCATGAGCTGGGGCAGTATATCCATGAGAGGAGCTGGGGCAAAATCCATGAGAGGAGCTGGGGCAAAATCCATGAGGAGCTGGGGCAGTATATTCATGAGAGGAGCTGGGGCAGTATATCCATGAGAGGAGCTGGGGCAGTATATTCATGAGAGCAGCTGGGGCAGTATATCCATGAGAGGAGCTGGGGCAGTATATCCATGAGAGGAGCTGGAGCAGTATTTCCATCAGAGGAGCTGGGGCATTATCCATTATTACACTATTTGATTCAGAATATTTTTTTCCGTTTTCCTCCTCTAAAAACTAGGTGCGTCTTATGGTCAGGTGCGTCTTATGGAGCGAAAAATACGGTAATTTGTCTGGATCCTATAAGAAGATATGCATTCATCATGTTTAAAAAGAATGTGAAGGCATAACAGTCAAAATGAGCTCAGCACACAGGGGTGAAATGGCACAGCAGTAAAGGGCTGCTCTCCTCTCCATTGCAGCTTACTTCTGTGGAGAGGTGCGGCCACGATTGGTAAAAGAAGGAAAAATAAATCAGTGCGGAGGCTGCAAGTAAGACCAGAGATGAGCGGCCGACACACTTTAAGCTGGAGCCGCGTTGCTGTACTGTGGGCCTCTGGGTTCTACTTGCCCCCCTAAGCCAAAAGTTGCCAGTCAGGCCCTGGTAATAGCATATTGGGAGGTGAGAAAAAGGGGGCAGAGGCCCACCCAACATTCTGCTCCAGGCCCATGAAGGCCTTAATCAAGTACCGTGTGACAAATGTTTTGTGCGTTCATGAGGCTTGAGTGTGTGGTTAAGGTTCTTGTGTACAGATGGTGTTGGATATTTTGCCATGTATTTTTATTTAAATGCCTCATACTCTCTTTAACCTATTACTTTCCCCTAGACTGATGCTTGTGATTCCATAAGGGGAGTTCTCTTCACACAGCTTCTGGCCAGCCGAGTGTTGCGTCAACATCCTTCCTGTCCTGGGTTTCCAGAGACATTACGCAAGGTTAACATGAATGAGCTTAGTGTGTGCCCTGACACCTCCTAACCTCCGCAGCTCTACAAGGCCCTGCATAAGTGAGCACACTCATGGTCGCACTTCATTCCACTGAGTCCTACGGACTCTAGAAGGCGATACCATCAGCAGTGTTGTAGTGCTACTGCCAGTATTTACCAGTAGCTCACAAATATTCCAACAGGGAATAAGCAGTGTTTCCCAAACCTGTCCTCAGGAGCAGCTGACACGCCAGGTTTGCAGGATATCTGAAGCACAGCACAGCTGATCTGATTTGCTTCTCAGTGATTGCAGAATTCAGTCTGCATTTCCCCAAGGTGATCTGCAAAATCTGGCCTGTTAGAGGGTCCTGAGGTAAGGTTTGGGAAACACTGAAATAGAGCAATTAACCTCCCTGGCGGCATTCCCGAGTGTGACTCTGGGTTAAATTTCGCTACCGCGAACGGTAACCCCGAGCCACATTTGGGCTGGATGCTTACGCACCTCCTCCTGGCTCCCTCGCTGTCCCCCTCAGTGTGATCGCGGCTTATGAGCTGGAGGCAAATATGTGTGTGAGCTGGGGGCAATATATACCCATGCGAGCTGGGGCAATATATACCCATGTGAGCTGGGGGCAAATATATCCATGTGAGCTGCCTGGGGGCAATATATATACACATACATATCCATGTGAGCTGCCTGGGGGCAATATATATACATATCCATGTGAGCTGGGGGCAAATATATCTGCCTGTCACTGCAAACCCAACACCAGCTCTTGGCCAAAACTGGTAGAATGCCCCCCGTGTCTGGATCCGACCCTGGCACTGCTTCCATAAACACATAGCTCCTCAATCGAATCCCCTAGCATACATTTAGCTCCATAAAGATTCAGAGCCCCTCACTGCAGCGAAGGACATTACTAGTGGGTGAATGGATGAGAGAAAGCATTTAAAGGATGTAGGATTGTGTTACAATAGAGATTTCTGCATTCTTGTATACAAATCCCTACAACAATTCACTGCTTTATTTCTTGGAGTAAGTTTGCCATCTAGTGGTAGTTTATCAATATGGAATCCCATTTCCTGTGCTGTAAAAGATAAGCACCGTTATTGAGTTTTGGATAGAGTAGCTCTGGAATGATTTCTTCTTACAGGTGTGGGACCTCTCCAGGGTTAGTCAATTCCTTATGCTAAATAGGATTTTTTTTTAATGATTTTTTTGTGTGCCATGTATTTAGCAGAAAATAAGTAAATATTGGATAAGGATATATGGGAGTATTACGTTAACAAATATACTGGTGTCTAGACCTCCCACACATATATCATGAATACGTATCTTATAGGTCTCACGGCGCGTCTCCGCCTTCTTACGCTCGATAATAAACAGAATAATGTGACGAATCACCAATGGGAGCAACCTAGATACACAGTTTAAATCGTATCACACGATGTCCTTCCAAGTATACACCACAGGCCCTTTTAAGATGCAGTCACTAGACGCAAAAAAGGTTTCAAGCGTATCATGTGTCAAGAGGTTACCCTTCCAACCAGTCATCCTGGAAATAATTGAAATGGATGGGAGGACTATCTGAACGATCCCGAAGTGCTTACGAAGTATCAGAGACCCGTGTATCCAGACACCTGTCGACGCTGACAAGGGCTGACTGGTTGGAAGGGTAACAGCTTGATACATGATACGCTTGAAACCTTTTTGCATCTAGTGAGTGCATCTTAAAAAAGGGGCCTGTGGTGTATACTTAGTTTAAATTGAATCACACGATGTCCTTCTGTTTGTGTATCTAGGTTGCTCCCATTGGTGATTTGTCACATTATTCTCTGAGTATTACATTGTTGGTTGAGGATTATGAAAAGATTTCAATTGTTACAGTCATGTGACCCTTTTAAATGCCTGTTGCTATGTTTTTAAATATCTAGAACCTATTTGAAAAATCAAGCATGATTAAGGCCAGCTAGAAAATGCTGTGATGTTTAAGCCTTTGTCTCATTAAAAAAAAAAAAAGTTTTCTACTAATTGGTGCTGGTTCCTGCTTGGAATTCGTGTCATCCCAAGGCACAGGAACATCGGCTGTAGGGTAGGAACTACTTCACCCATATCTCATATATTCACATATGTATATTTTGATGTATCCACAGCCAGGTCATTACTGCTGCTGCCTTTTCCATGTTGTTTTCTTTTTAATCCCTAAGTGGAATTGTTCCTGGTGAGGGTATAAGCGCTTCAGTTTGCCTCTTAGCTGATAACCAGCTCTTGGTTTCATTAGGTAGGACCCACCTGACTCAATATATTTGTTTATCCCGGTGTACAGAACCCTGGCCTGTCTGGCTTGTTCTTGACACTGTCTATTCTGTACATCTGTCCTATTGCTAGATTTCCAGCTAAAGACCGGCAGTGTAGGTTGTGCAGTGTCTGCATGGTGGGGGGGGGGGGAATCAGGGATATCTGTTACAGTTTTCACTGTATAGGTTGGGTGTAGGAACACTATAGACTCGACTGAAACAGGAAACTGGTAAAAGACTATTGCGGAAAACCACGTGGAAAACTAAGCTATACCACTTCAGCAGAAATCAAGGTGGAAAATTGGGTGAAAAGTACAGTGACCTACAGAGGCACTGTAGGTTCCTACGCGCTGTAAAAAACGGTCAAACACTGGAATCCCATTATTTCCTACTAGGTGGAAAGCCTGCCCAGAGGGCAGTATATTGTTAAGTGAAGCAGCTCACGTGGGTCTATTTGCCCCCCCAGCTCACGTGGGTCTATTTGCCCCCCCAGCTCACGTGGGTCTATTTGCCCCCCCAGCTCACGTGGGTCTATTTGCCCCCCCAGCTCACGTGGGTCTATTTGCCCCCCCAGCTCACGTGGGTCTATTTGCCCCCCCAGCTCACGTGGGTCTATGTGCCCAAACGCTGGATGCGCGCGCAGTCTCTACCTGTCGGCCGCGCGCGCATTCCAGGAGAACAGGGTGTGTGCGCATCCTGTAACCGCCGAAGCGGATGTATGCGCGCGGCAGCCGGGTAGACGCCGCGAGCGTGTCCGGCTCTACAGGATGTGTGCGCAGCCTCTACCGGGCTGCTGCGTGCACATCTTGTAACCGTCGTGGCACGCGCACAGCCGGCGCGTGCCGCGGTGGTTGCATGCGCGCGCAGCCAACCGCCGCTGGTTGCGCGCGCATGCGCAGTACAGGCTTGGCGACGGACACACCAAGCCTTACTGTATTATAGTATAGATGGGCATGGTTCACACCTGGGCGTTTTACAGCACGTAGGAACACTCTGTAAAACGCCCTACGCCTAAAAGAAGTACAGTAGTTTCTTTGGGGCGTATTACAGGGCGTTTGCGGCCATAGACTTCAAAAAATGCATGTACGACGTGCGTATCTAGTTGTCAAAAACGCTCACAAAACGCACGACAAAAACGCATGTACGACGTGCGTATCTAGTTGTCAAAAACGCTCACAAAATGCACGACAAAAACGCGCATATGAGATACGCTCAGGTGTGAACCCAGCCTAAACGGAGTTTAGTTTGCTGAAGTTAATACACCGCTCTTTTAATGGAATGATTAGGAATACCACTGGTTATTCACTAAAGTCAGTAAAATACTAATTAATCCATGTTGACAATATTTTGCTGCACAGATTTTGAATAATTAAAAAATTTGTAAAAGAAACTTCTAGTCACACCACACCCCCTCCCTCACATTTTTACTCCTATGTGTATAAGGGATGCCACAAAAAAGGCCCTTTTAATACATATGGCTGCACTACAGAGCAGAGTGGATAATTATGTCGAAACTGATACAGGGTAAGAACCAAAATTGGCTGGTTATTAATGGAGAGACACTAGGAACAAACTGGGGCTGAAATCTAAATATTGACAAACCCATGTAGCGCTAAAGTGTTGACAAATATCACACTGTACTTTGAGTAAGTTTATTTTTTCTCTCTAGAAGACAACGCAGACATTTCTACAAATATGACATACACGTAACGTTTTCAATATGGTAGACATTTGATCGGACAAAGAAATGCAAGAAATGTAAACAAGGTTCTTGTTGGTAAACAATTTACAGGATTTGTAATGGAGTGTGCGATACTGCACCATCAAATGACAATCAGCATTTGACATTTAAAAAACATCACCAAAACCTTAGATTGGTTA
Source organism: Leptobrachium leishanense (assembly GCA_009667805.1). Lineage (NCBI taxonomy): Eukaryota > Metazoa > Chordata > Amphibia > Anura > Megophryidae > Leptobrachium > Leptobrachium leishanense. The sequence goes on from CM019067.1 coordinate 172,419,652, forward strand.
AAAAAAGAAAAAAAAAATGATCAGGCAGAGCAACTTCATACAAAATGAACACATAACATTTAAAAACATTGCTGAGAATGAATAAAGTACACAGGAACAAATGAGGAAGATGTGACGTTAAAATTGGAAATGTAACAGGAATGATTCCACATCTGCTTAGATCAGGGATTGAGGACTTGAGCAGAATTGCCATTGCCTCCTGCATCACAGGATTACTCTGTTTTAGAAGCCAGGCAAGGTTTTGTATAAAAATCTCCAGAGATACAGGTTTTATAAATGTGTAGAGCACTGCCTTACAGCTTACAATGTACATAAGGAGTCCACATTGCAGTGCGGAGGTTGAATGAGACTTTGGACTATGTTAACTTCTTGCTCATACCAGTCACCCAAGGCAGGTCCTACGTCAGCGGTGGATGAAAGTCTTCTAAAATTCCCCTCACACATGCCAAGACTAGAAGAGAAAACTGCCAAGTTCAGGAATGTATGCATATGGAAAACACTTGTGCATTTTGAACACATTGAGATTTCAATAAGACTTTTGAAAAACCTGAAATGGTGCAATGAAGGCATTTTTGTTGCACGTGAACATAAACCTACACTACAGTGCAATAAAACATTGTAGAGTACAGATGTAGAAAACACGCACGCACATGTACTATGAGGAATCTATGTAGGCCACATATGACTCGGGGGGGGGGGTCTACACAATGCATTTTTAGGGCTCTGATTTTTTATTTTTTTTTAGTGTGTGAAGCCCCACTCAATTCTAGGTAATCTGCAAGCCAGGTATTCACAACTTGGCACTAGAAAGTCGCTTGGTCTGGCCAAGACGGCCCAAGTCAGGGCAATATGTGTATACCAAGACAAAACAAAAAAGTCTGAAAATATCCAAACTCTGCACAGACCTTAATGGTCATACAAAGCAGGTGTTGGTAAATTATACCATGTGCTTTGTTTTGACTGTATTGAATTACTGCATTTCTTAACCATGACAAGGTGGAAGCGGTTTCAAGTCATTCAAAGTTAAACCCTTCTAAGCGCTACAGTTTGTAAAATCCTTTGCTCACTGAGGTGTTCAATCTGTATTATGGTCATGTGCAACTGGAACATTAAAAACCAGCTTCAGAAAGATGTCAGTGCTCCTTGGGCAATTCATGGCATGAGTTTGATGCCCATTAAAGCTCTGTTAATAAACTAGTTAGTCCTCAACCATAGGTTATCCCCCCCCCCCAAAAAAAAAAAGCAGGTGTAGTGCCCTTACAAAAGCCAGACGGAAGTTAAACCGAGGTAAGCCAAACGAATGGTGGATCCACAGAACACTGTCCAAACAGGAACAAGTGAATCAGGCAGAAAAAAAATGCCAATGAATCCATATGTAACTAGGTGGCTCAGCATCTTCACCCATCCAACTTATCTGTAAGCCACTACCCAAGCCTCTAGTGTCCGCATATTTGACAGGGCATTTAGAAACTACCCTGGCTATTAAAGCTGTATCCTATAGAAACCAGAATCAATTTCCACTGGCGTCTATACTGGATAAGTATGTTTTTACCAGTCACTCCCACAGAACTCATTGACCGATAGGGAACTTGATTAGGCCCCTTCTAATTATCACAGGATCCGAGAACTCTCCACACACTAGTTCAAGTGCAAGCCTGTATTGATAAAAAATTATAGCCAATTTAAAGCAGCAGAAGGAATGACATTCCAAGTAACTCTTGACATTTGTTATTTCTTGTGAGAACAGGTTACAATCAGATGCCAGAATTGCAAATTTGAACAAGTTGTATGCATTATTAAAATTTTTAATGTATGGTATTTTGGTTTTTTTAGTAAATGTTAAGGCAACTTGGCAATATTATAGCAAAAAAAATAAATTAAAAATAAAAATTAATGGCACTGGCCATTTTCCACAACAATGGGCCCAAGAAATGAAAAACGTTCTAAAGTTATAAGTGGACCTTTAAATGAAAAACATTTAAAAATTATGGAATTTAGAAACTATAAACTTTAATTCGTACATTGTGCAACTCAATGCCAAATTTATAGAGTTCATTAGCTGCAGTATTAATAGTCAAGGTGTACATCTTGGGCAGGAATTCTGCCACAACGTATGCAATTCATTCTTATACATTCTGATCTAATGTAAAAAGAAAAACTAAGAAAAATCACGGTATATACTGTTATTTCCAATTATAGCAGGTGCTATTGTTTGGAAATGCATGTAAGTACACATAAAAGAGATGCCTCTAAGAAAGTAGGATTGTGTAAGTGCTACAAGTCTTGGATCATCATATGACATTTCAAGAAAGTCCTCTAGCCCCTTCCCTATCAAGTGATTTTCTGTAAACCCACTGACAGGACCAAGTGCTTTTATGGAAAAATCACCATCCACTACCTAAACAATGGAGACCTATGTAACCTCTATACGTATATTTCTTAAAATTAACTACAGTAAGCTCATTTGACAGGCAGAATGCTCCCCCTGCTGGTCTGATTTTGCTACTGCAGCATGTGTCTAAGATGCAAGCAGATAGAATCATTGTCAGTTACAGACACAGTTGAGTTCCTTGAGCTGCAGCATATCAGCTGCAATGTCTGGTATACTGCAATTTTGGGAACAGGTTATGAATCTCATGCAAACAAACTTAATTTCGAATATACAAAATTCCTTTGCTTAGCTCCAGAAAAAGACCACATGGTCTTTACGCGAAGTTGATCTTCAAAGGCTCATTAAGGAGACCAAGTATTCTTGATCATTGTAGTGAAGGGACTAGTTATTTACCGACGTGTACAGCCCTAGGCACCACAGTAAGTGCCAATACCAATCCGAAGTATTATGCTTGCTAGAAAGGGAAAAATATACTGTCATTGAATCAAAACTCAAGATTTTGATAAGCCGTGTTGAAGGCATTCCGTGGCCTATGTGATAAAATAAATAGAACTGCAATTAATCTACAGGTCTCTCATATTCCCTACATAAACCTATTTAAGATCCAAGAAAAACATTACCAGGGTGCTCTCGGATTTATGTGCATCAAGTCTGAATTCTGACCATCTTTAGATGGCACAGCCTTGAGAGTCCTATTTTAAAGTCATTGCTACAGTAAAACAAAAATGTCTGGCCAATGAGAAAGGAATATAAAAAATAAAAAAAAAAAGGTGTATCTGGAAATAGATTATCAAGTCAGTGTAGAGCAGATTTTCCCAACCCTGGTCCTCAGGTACCCCTAACAGGCCAGATTTTGCAGATCACCTTTGGGAAATGCAGACTGAATCCTGCAATTACTGAGCAACAAATTATATGACCTGTGCTTCACATATCTGTCAAACCTGGAGTGTCAGCGGGTCCTGAGGACAGGTTTGGGAAACACTGATGTAGAGGAAGCCTGCCTATGCTTTATTGCATAGCAGTGTACTTTAAATATGAGGACCTGCTCAGCAGAGTACAAATCCAAGACTCTTAACCCATAAGCCTTTATCTAGCTCAACATGAAAACGATTGAGGTGCCACAGCCCAGTAGCACTTCTGTTAGTTTGGTTGCATGTGGGAAAACCAAGCTAATTCCATATAATGGTAACAAAAACATATCAGGCAGAATCTTGCTTACACTTTAGAATGAAAAAAAACTGGACCTGAGCAGAGTCTCTGCGTTCAACACTGAATACAAGTCACTGCTTCAGAACAGTGTTCAGTATTCTCTGATCGGAGTCTCTTCACCAAACATGCAATCCATGTAGATGGTAGAGGGAGTAGCAATTTTAACAAGAGTGTTTACTGTAATGTGCGACCAAACTGCACTCTGATCGCTAAATTATATGGTTTACAAACGTAGATGTCAATGTGTCTCAGTCAAACAAATGCACCTGCCGAGCTGAATTCAGAGCACCAGTATTCATACATAAACTTGTTACAGGTCAATATCGAGAGAGTAAGGAAGCTGCATTTCCTTGAACAAAGACTACACAATGGGATCAATGTTGCAACTGTCCTTATTGTGCAGTTTACTTGTTGATAATAAATAGAACTAAAAAATAATTAAAAAAGTAAAAATAAGTCAGCAAAACATTTGGCACAAAATGTCCAACATACTAATGAAGCAGTTTATCAGACTAACAAGTATTGTGTCTGAGAAACAAGTACCGAAGTGCAGATGTCTTTTTGACATTTAAATTTTCTACAAGACAAAATTGTAACAAAAATATATATATGTATAAAACAAAAAAAAACAAAAAAACACAAACATGGATTGATTTAATGCAGACTAAACAACCTAAAAGTTATAGGTTAATGCTGAACACGATTTTGTGTTCAAACACGGAAATGACCAACATGATGAAAAACCCCAATAGTATTCCTGCATTTTGTAACAGAAAGTATCCCCAGCGGCTGCATCCATGATCACTTGCATCGTTATGTAACATCTCAGGAACCTGCAGGACAACAAGAATAGACACATTACATTTACTAAAAACATTTAGCAAATACCCATCAATCCTTGCAGGATAGAAAAACCTTTGTGATCTATATGTAGAACAGGTCATTAATTCACTAGCGGCTGCGTTGCATAATAATACACTTGGTGCCAAATCAGGACATAGCAGACTCTGGGTAAGTTACCCACAATCTCATATTTTCCCCTTCAACGCTTATTTTTAGAGATTGTGATACTCATTTCCACACAAATTTACAGTCTCTTAAAGTGCACTTGTCAAATGAGTCCATCTTGTGTTGGGTATGACAAGGAATCACATCCTCTAAGGCTGGGGTCAGACGAACGCCTTTTTAACATGCGTTTAGGCGCACTTAATTACGGACGCAGTAGCAGCAAATGACACGCAATGACGGCCAATATACGAAGTACGGTCGCACGAAAGTCCGGCCGTGCAACGCAAGTGGAAAATGAACACATTTTTTCGAGAACGCAGAACCGCTAGTACTGTCGTACAGAGTGCACTGCGGAGGCATAGCGGCGTGTGTGCGTGATTAGGAGATGTCAGACGCTGCTAATGTCCAGCCTACATAACGTCCAGACGCAAACAGTGTTTTATTGACGATCTGTTAAAAAAAAAAAAAAAATCACGCACGAAAATGTGCATCGTCTGACTGTTTTTTGTGCATTCCGTGAAAAAAATACATCAATGCGTTCGGACGCACTTTTTGACTGTCGCTGCGAATAATGCGTTTGTTTGACCCTAGCCTAAAGTATCAGCTTTGAGGAAACACAAATGAAAGATTAAAAAAATGTATAATCTCTTTTCAGAGTTTTGCAGCCCGCACATCCTTGTGGCATGCCACAGTTAGAGTGACAAACATCCACACCGACTAACATGTCAGCACACACAGGTCACTGCTTAGGACCAATTGCGTATTGCTGTACTTCAAGTACACACTTTTGGGCTATAATTTTAGCCACGTGTTCCATCCAAATCCTGTAAGGAAACAGCAAATCGACACACAGAGTTACAAATCTATTGTAGACCTTCATTGACAACCTCACTGTACTAAAAACCTCGGTACAATAGCTCTTCATAAACTCCATACACCTTTTGTATTGTTTGCAAGAATGGGGGTAAAAAAAATAAGTTGCACTAAACGCTATTCATCTGGTTAAAAGGCTTTTCAGAAGATGGATTGACTGAGGTACAAAAGGCGAAAAACACAAAATACAATGCCATTCCTTAGGGAGAGCATGTAGTCTCACAGCTTGAGGGTGCAATCCAGTATCACTCATGAGAATATTCCCTCCCCCCCCCCCCTCAGAATTGTCTTGTGTACTCCACTATGTTCTATTCCACCCCTCTTGCAGCCAACCCACTGAGTAAAAACATAGGTTGGGTTGGCTCTGCAGTCAACAGAAATAAAATTTAAAAAAAAAATCAACACTTTCATCTCCGATGCAGGTCTTTTCTCTTCATGGTGTACAAGCGCATGGTACATTGTCAAACAGCAATACCATGTAAGGTTCCTCGCCGCAGATGATCAAATACGCTATTATATTCATCATACTGCAGGGCAGCACCCTTCAGTTGCTGCCACAGAATGAACTGTTGCTTTATCCAGCTCTGCACTGAGTATCAGGTGCATCTCATTATTCAGCCTGCTGCCTCTATATAACTGAACCACACCCTTACCTAGATGCTTCAGCATTAAACTTTCACTTCCAAGTGGAACTCGTGCAGCCAGGAGCCTGTTACCTGAAGATCTGACGACTTGCTTGCCTACTGGACAACCGCCTTCCATACCCCTGGACCTGTTGGGCTTCGTCCAAGTGACCCACTGCTTCGTGCAAGTAACCCCTCCGCTTTCATCAAAGTGAACCCCTTTGCTTCAATCAAAGTGAACCCCTTTGCTTCATCCAAAGGAACCCCTGCATTGCCTAAGGGACTTACCCGTGTATCAGACTCCCTGCATACTGGACACTTACATCAGTTTATCCAGCTCTAAGAACCGTCCCTGTGTTGTCCGTCCGTCTGTAAGTTAATCTTTTCCCTCTCCTGAGACCTGTCTAAGTATTCCTGTGTATATTTTGCCATCCTGCTCATATGTTTAGTTCACTCTGCTTTCTCTCTACCTGAACCTGTATATTTTAGTTAACCCCTTCCTGCCCATTTTCAGACCCCCTCCTGTATATTTTATATCTAGTTGTTCCAATCCCATCCAGCCTGTTCATTCTGTTTACTTCTCTCTCATCCTTTCTCTCTCTGCCTAGAACCTGCATATTCAATATCATATGGTTAACCCCTTCCTGTCCTTTGAATTCTCTTCATATGTCAGGCATCCCTTCTCCATGTTCTGTGATACTTCTTTACTAAAACCCCTTTATTGTTGAAATCCGTTGCCTCTTTGTCACTGCATCTCTGGGCTCGCAACCTCACCCACCTGCCTGGCTAGAACGTTACATACCAGCTGTGAAGGGACTGAGTGGACAGCATCATTGACACAAGAAAAGGAACACTCGCATAGCCTGAGGGATTAGTGCAACAACAAGAGAAAAGATCAAAAATAAACGACTTACCATGTCAACAAACGCCACATACATGAATAACCCGGCTGTAAGCGCAAATATCCACATTGATACGTTTTCTGCATAATGACCTATGACGATGCCAGTGATCATCCCCAGGTATGCAAGCATTGCAGACAGTGCATTGTACAACACTGCCTGTTTCACCGTCATGCCTGCTTTCAGAAGAACTGCAAAATCACCTGGATCAAAGAAAGGTTTTGGAATTTACGAAAACAAAAAAAAAAAATTGCCTTTTTTCCATTTCTTACTCGTTCTAGATCCTACCTCTGGTTCATTTATATACGAGAGAATCCTGAAACATGACCTTTCAGAGCTGTGTCTAATGTACCCCCACCTTAAGGTTTGCCACAAGATTTGTAATGGAAACTCAAACTGTGTGTACATGGATGTGTGGCACTAATAGAGCTTACATAAAGATTCAGCTCAGTCATCATTCTTCAAAATTGTCAGAGGGCAACATTTTAGATTTTAAACAATGTGAATCACTGACAAAGGGTGCCTTGTTAAAAAAAAAAAATAATTTGGATGAAAAGCCAAGCCAAAACACTTTAATGTTGTCAAGCACATACCAACCCTACTTGTTACATACCTAATTCATGTGGTAATTCATGGCAAAATACAGCTACAGATGTACTTAAGCCACTGGATAAACCCTCAGTAAAGGCTGCACCTGCAATGCAATACACAGTGTATATTAAAATATCAAAACAAAGACACGACCAGCAACGAGACAAGTATAGAATTATGAAAGAATATTATCTAAAATCAGAGGTAGATTAAAACGATAAAGGGACACTGCACAATGTGACTAAACGTTATCGAGTTCCTTGATCCCTCTTCCCCCTCTGAGTGCAGGGGCAAAATCCTATTGAGAACCTGAGAGCTGCGCTCAGGTTTTTGGGGCTGTCGGACCTATGGTAACTAAGCCTCCAACAATGACTGGATTGGTTGGTGTGTCCAGCCCTGCCACAATCAAATGACATTCTGCTGCAGTTCATATCCTGCAGCACTCCGAAGGAGACCAGTTTTAAAAGGACTCTAAAGTTTTAAAATGGGAGTGAATTAACAGAGGAGCAGTTAATGTCCCCCCCCCCCCTCTCGTTTTATCCATATAGTATCTCTTTAATAAAATAAGAGTTAATAGACTTCAGAGTTCAATTTTTGGCTACTACACCAACTCAAATGGTAAACTCAGAGTTTGAGTTTGCACAGTGTTGTTGACGGTTATACTAAGTTACACAAAGGACGTTTCACACTTGCATTAATACTAATCAACAGTAGTCTTAATTATTTCAGGTAACCCACAAAAATATATATAAAAAACTAATCTTGCGCAGCAGCATAACTATGATTCAGTCCTAGTTCATAAACATGAGGAAAAACACAAAAACTGTCAGCTATACGTTTTATACCCAAAAGGTTAATCAAGGTTTTTATTATCATAATGACTACTACAATGCTAGCACCAAGGAGAGCCTACCAGATGAGTCTTTGCTCTTTTATCTGCTTATGTATTGTATACCCAGGTCTTATTGCAGTAAGCATCCCCAAGCATTCTCTATTTAGAGTAAATTTTGTTGCCTTGATGCTGTCAAGTGAGCTTGCACTTAACCAGCCCTTATAGGGATCGCAATAGCTTCGGTTACACACTGGGATTTGTTAGAAGTACAGGTGATCTTTCTTGGACAAACATATCATGCATTATTGTAGCTGCAACACAAGCTTTCAGATTTGGCACATGTTTACAAAGGAATTACTGGTACATAAATCAAAAGTGTTCAAAGTCCTGTTGCAGAACTGAAACTGGCTTTTGTGGACTGAAGGTGTTAAATACGTACCAAGTATTTGTGGGGACTAATAAAATAAATTGCAGGGTTTAAAGACAGGATTTATTTATTTAGCTTTTTTCTCAATTTAAACTGAAGCAAAATATTTGTACTTACCAATGGCTAAGCCATCAGCAAAATTGTGCAATCCGTCACCCATGATCACCATCCAGGCTAGTGTGGCAATGCCAGCATCTTTCAACTCTTCCCTGGAGTAGCGCTGAGAGTGGCTGTGTGGATGGTGATTCTGGTGATGATGATGGTGAAGGATATGATGATAGTCATGGTGATGGTGCATCAGTTCATCAGACTGACCGAGCGTATCATGAAAATGTGAATGGCACTTATTTTCACAGCCTCTAGACCCATATTTTAAATAGTCTGCCTCATCATCTGGATGAGCAATCATAATCTCCTCTTCCTCTTCTTCTGGAGCTGTCGGTTGTTGAGTTTGGAACTGGGGGGCATCCTGTACCTCAGTCTCCATGCAGCTCTCATGATCTTCATTGAAAAAGAAAATAAAATAAAATTATGTATGAGAAACAACCAAAACTGTTCAATTTAACCCCATAACCACCAAGCATTTTCTTTAACCTCCCTGGCTTAACGAATCTGACATATTTTCTATTTCAGAATCATTACAATTATTTCAGCCCCGCTAGCGGTATTAGTGTGGCTCGGGGTTAACTTTCAATGCTAAAACCGGTAACCCCGAGCCACACTCTGGCTGGATACATTACCTGTCCCTGCGCTCCCTCACTGTCCCTCACAGTCGCGAGAAGGGAACCAGAAAGCATGACGTCGCGATCGCACGGAGGAGAATGCGATTGCGGAGGTCGGCGAGGGAGCGCAGGGACAGGTAATGTATCCAGCCCGAGTGTGGCTCGGGGTTACCGGTTTCAGCACTGAAAGTTAAAATTCCCGAGTGTGGCTCTGGGTTATCAAAATTTTGACATTTCGCCCACGTCCTCTTCTGAAGTTGTAGGGTGTTCGTTTTCATGGAGAACAGGCTGTTCCAGTGAGTTCTGACAGCTGTTAAATTTTGATGTACAATTGCAATTCCACATTCGGCCAGATGTGATGGAAGGACATTATGTCATATGCCATGAGCAGAAAGACAAAACAGGAAGCATGAGTGCCACCACCTTATTGTCATACTGCAAACAAACATTTCAGTTGAAACCCTCTTTCACAATGCAAAGTGTGAACTTCAAAGTACATGTTTCCCCCAGAAACATTTATTTGCTCTGACAATAAATGTGGTGGCACCAGTGCACCTTTGTAACCTACAGTGGCTTCCTGCATCCACAGCTGTTGGTCCGAAGCCTTTATCACGGAGCCTGCTGCAAACATTACTACAAGTCTAAAGAGATGGCAGACCTCCTTGCCCTCCATATACAGTACAGTGGTCATATGCCATGCTCACATGCCTTTGACATTTCACATTAATTAGAACCAAAAAGGAGTCTTCAATCCCTTTTGACCAAAGAAGACACGACCTATATAGAAAATACTTGTGTAACACCCTAAGTTAGGAAATGACACACAATCAGAAAGGCCGCACACAGATCAGGCCCCACCAACAGTGCAAAGACCCTGTAACGCAGAGAAATTCAGTTTTAGACCAGTGCCTGTCAGTGCCATCACTAAACTTCTCCGTAACCAAAAAATGAAATACCAGTCTGGACCTGATCAAATCCCAGCAATCCTGCTGAAAATCAGTGCGCCCGCAATTGCAAAACCTGTTGCAACCCTAATCAATGAATCACTGGCGACTGGATACATATCCAAACTTTGGAAGACTGCAAGGGTGGTACCTATCCATAAAAGTGGAGACAATACTTTGGTGTCCAACTACCGCCCGATATCACTGCTACCTGTAATGTCAAAAATTCTGGAAAAATGTGTCTACACTCAATTACGTGATTATTATCAGTATCAGAACTATTTAACCCCAGATCAATCAGGCTTTCGTCCAAATCATTCAACTACAACTGCCCTTTTAAAAGTTTGTAATGATATTCAAGCTGGCATGGAACAAGGAAACCTAACTGGAGCCATCTTCCTTGATTTTGCCAAGGCTTTTGACACAGTAGACCATGGCATCCTATTACAAAAACTTAAACTCTGGTATTGGTGATCGCACGTTAACCTGGTTCCAATCATATGTGTCTGATAGGTCTCAATTGTGTCCATTTCTGACAGCACTTCCCTCCCCCTCCCAGTCACATGCGGTGTAAATTATTGGATATGATGGAAATAATGGTATTTCTAGAAAGTCCATTTAATGGCGGGAAAAAGGGTGTATAATATGTGTGGGTTGAATAAACGAGTAAGAGGAAAATTTGATCTAAACACTAACAGCGCAGAAATGTAAAAACAGCAGCGGTCACTAAAAGACGGATTTGTGTAAAACCGCCCGTCACTAAGGGGTTAAAAGAACTAAACTGGCCATCGCTGGAATCTAGACGCACCCTTCACCTTTCCAACCTGGTGTTTAAGAGCTTTTCTGGGAATCTACCACCCTACCTGAATATGCTGCTTCCCCCGGCAGTTCCCTCATCCTATAACCTCAGATGCAGGACCAGCACCTTACTTGCAATACCACAATACAAAAAGAAAGTGGCTCGATCCTCATTTTCCTATAGAGCACCCCAAATATGGAATAACCTCCCAAACACCGTCAAATCTTCCCCCAGTCTAAAGTCCCTTAAGACTACCCTATTAACATACCTCAACACGAAATGCACCTGTAAACATGTAACATAATGACTTTATTTCCTACATATTTATTTTTCTGTTAATCTGTATATTTGGTCTTGTGTTAATATCTTGCATTTTACTATTTTGTATTTCTGTAACCACTCAATGTTCTTGAACCCAGGACATACTTGAAAACGAGAGAAATCTCAAGGTATCCTTCCTGGTAAAATCCTTTTATAAATAAAAATAACAGATCTCGGCACCCCAAATGGGTTGCATCTGCTAATGCCGCTCCTTTGCAGGACATCTGTTCTCCCACCAGCAATCTTTCTTGCCTTCTCCGGCACTAAGCCGAAGCTTAATTACATATACAATGAAAGATCGGTTATAGCATTCACCAGAAATGTGGCAGGCGTTTTACTGGGGTAAACCAGACAGCCTTTAATGAAACACGTGGAGCAAAGTACATACCGTGCAAGGAGGGACCATGAGACCAATGGATCCCCTCAAGTTATCCAGTCCACAGCCATAACCTATTTTAATAGTTTGAACTTGAAACAACAGAATACCATGTAATCACACCATGAGCATCAGATTGTCTGAATGGATAACACAGCACAAGCACACAACAGTCTGATAGAGCAGCAAAGTTTAGCAAACTGACCGCTCAAGCCTGTCACAGTTATATATATATATATATATATATATATGTTTTACATGTGGGGTTTGGAAAGGGCTGTAGTGGCACACAGTATTGATAAGCAAAAATAACAGTAACGTACACAGACAATACCCATACTAACAATATTAACACATAACACCGACACCCTGTACGCTTATAAGCACAAGGTGACTTGGGCACAGGAGCAGGTGGAGGGACAATATGACATCTAATCCACCTGAACTCGCACTCCCACCCCCTCCAAAAAGTAATCTTGGGTCCAGGTATCCCCAGTTCAAAGTGACTACCGTCTCAGCTTGGAATGGAGATTTTAATCTTTTTTTGAGCAGCAAGGACACACATTTTTAGTACCAGAACCTATTTTTAGGTTATTGCTGGACTTTATGTTTGTCGTAATAATGAAAAGTAAATTTGTAAATACTTACGAGACCCAGCGTCTGATCCACTCTTTTCTTCCATGTTTGAGTGATTAGACAGATTCTTCTTAATTTCTAATTCCTCTTCAGTTTCATTTTTTTTCTGAGTCTTTAAAAGTAAACAAAAACTATTAATATAAATTAAAACCTACCGCAACAAAGAGTGAAACAAGAGACCAAGTGTAACTTCCTATAAAGCAGTGTTTCCCAATCCTGGTCCTCGAGTATTCCCAACATACCAGATTTTAATAATTACCTTCAGGAAATACAGATTGAATACTGCAGTCATTGAGCTACAAATTAGATCACCTATATTGTACAACAGATATCTTGCAAACTTGACCTGTTAGTGCTGCATGAGGACAGGATTAGGAACCACTGCTCAAGTGCTGGGAGAAGAGGAGCCGGCGGTGAAAATATCTGCCCAATACGTCGCAGAATGTCACAGACTGAGAGGAACATGAGAGATCCTGGACTTATAAATCCCCAACACGGACTCGCCCCATCCCCCTTCACATTATCCCTTACCCCTGATAATGTCCATGGACTTGCCCATTCCCCCCCATATATATGTCCCACTACCCCCCCCCCCCTCCTCCCCATATGCTTTGGCAATGCTAAAATGTATTTGGTCCTGCCAATAAAGCTTATTTTGATTTGATTTGACAATTCAGTTTAGAGGAAAAAAACTAACTATTCCATGTCTTAAGGTTTATGGTTTATCCAATATACTGTTGAGGGCTTCATATGGTTTGCAGTTAATAAACGTTTCTGATGTGTCATAGAATGGAACTGCAAAAGAAATGCTCTCATTTTGAGCTTGCAGTCTGGTGAAGGGCTGGGGGAAAATGCTCTTCCATATCCAGCCTTTTGGTTCTACTGTCAAGTACACACTAAAGAGCATTCACATGATCAGATTTTCAAACATTAAGGGCACTTCCAATATAAACTATAGGCACTGACAGTGTGGTTACTGGACACCGTTTTTAAAGTTCAATTGTTATAAAGAATATCTTAACTTTTGATATTGACCTTGTGCATCTTAAACATTTTAGTTATTTGCTACGGACCTGCTCAACAGGCTCATAACCAAAGTCTCTTCATTTTACATAAAACAATAATGTGTGATTTGTCCAATGGGAGTACTTATTCGTATGTCCGTGTCACAAACCACACGAGATCTTTTTAGCTAAAACAGGGCAACAAAACTCTAGGCAAGCAAGACTGCCTGGAATCAGTAAGATAGGTTGAAGAAAAGAGCAAATTCTCAAATTTCAGAATAGACCTCAGTGCCAAAAAATTATTAACAGGCAGAGGATCATTGTGTTTATTTTCCATAGAATTACAAAAAACATTTGCTAGCAGACTGTCTAGAATGAAATTCAATAAACGATCACTTAAGCAGAGACCGGCACACCTTCTGTGATCCTTCACTACAGCCCATTTCAATAAAAACTAGAGTGAGACCCAACCGAATGCATTCAGAGATTTGATAGCCAGGACTTTACCTCTGAATATCATACTACTCACCAGGTATGGCACTGAAAAACCATTATTATAATTTTCAGGGAATGAGGCCACAATTATGGTATTCTGCAAAGAGTTAAGGATAATTGTATTTTAGGAAATAACTTGGCACGAAATGACGGACACTTCCCTTACTTTATACGTGCGATTAAATAATCAATCATAATCCAACAGTTGGTCACTCAAAACAAAAAACTGAGTTGCTGGAAACTAAACCTGAAAACAGAACAATTATTTAGTGTCACGTCAAAAGGGTTTTAAAGGTCAGATTTTAGAAAATATAAACAAGAAATGACGACATTATTTTCTTAATTTGATGAGTAATTTATTAAAAAGAGACACGGTTGTGAATCTGTGGAATGTTTTCTGTAGACTGCTGTACTAGGTCTTTGATTCAGTGTGCCTCTGTTGAACAAAAAAAAAAAGTGCATGAAAAATTTCTGGCAGCAGTACAGCTTTGGAGTTCCTTTTTGCTTTCAAAGAAACAGAGCTCCAGCTGTATTATGAATATAGAAGAACATCTTTGGCCAGCAGGGGTATGACTAGTACATACATTTAAACATTGTAATGGAAAGTGGTTTTCCATAAATCCAATTGGTCCTGACATGTTTTATGGAAGACCTCTCGTAGCAAACGGGGTTAAAGAGCCTATACCAAAGTTGACAGTGGTTCTGAAATGGTGATCGTATAGTGAGGCAAAGGAAGATTTTAAATCAAGATATTGTCTCTAGACACCACACTAAATAAATCAAATATCACTTACACATAACTAATCTAGAGCAATAAATAAACTGCAAAAGTTACCTTTTGTTTTTTGTCCTTGTATTGCTTAATCAAGGTGAGCAAATGCTCCACAAGAAACATGACGTAAAGGCCTCCTAAAACAGTGAGTCCCTTCCATGTGGCATCTAGGTGACTGCGTTCTTCTTCTGTTTCCTCTGCATGACCATTTTCGGCCACAAATCCACCATGGCTGTGATGATATTTTGAATGAGACTAAAAGGAGAACTCTATGAATATTTTGCTTTTTTTCTAAAAAAAATTTATATACACTTGTAAATAAAATATAAAAATCACCCCACAAGCCTCTGAGAGACATGCTGTGAACCAGACGAAAGCACGGTTTATACACAGGAATAACCATTTTGTGGTTGAAACTAGGGATGCACCATTACCACAACTGAGTACAAGTACCGATACTTTTTTTCCAGGTACTCATCGAT
Organism: Leptobrachium leishanense; assembly: GCA_009667805.1. NCBI lineage: Eukaryota > Metazoa > Chordata > Amphibia > Anura > Megophryidae > Leptobrachium > Leptobrachium leishanense. Next base: position 172,435,060 of record CM019067.1, read on the forward strand.
ACCGAGTAAGATACTTTTATTTAATGTCATGTGACTGCTTTTCAATAATTTAAGATTTTGCTGAAAGTATGTCCAATTTCTCTTACTATTAAAATGTATGGCCAGACACCCCATTTACCCACTGCACATGCCTGCACACACCCACAGACACCAGACCTCACCGCAGACACCTGTATACTCCACAAAAACCTCAGACCTCACTGCTAGCGGACCGCATCAAGGTCATTCCGCTAGCATTCCTGTCATGTGGTCCTCCGAGCAGTCGCCGGGCTGTGACCGCTTGGAGGACCACGTGACGCGGCCAGCCTGCACTCGGACCACGAGGATGAATGCTCTGAATGCATTCTGCTAGCAGCCCCAGCGCTGTCTCCCAAGTATCGGGGCATTACAAAGTACTCGTGCAAATTCCAGAATCGGCACAATACCAATACTAGTATCGGTATATCCCTAGTTGAAACAAACCCCATCACACCGCTTATACTTCTATATGAAATATTTAAAGGGGATGCTGTTTAAAGCATTATTGTGCTCAGTTTGTTTAAACAAAAAGACATCTCTTTGAAAGCAATATTCATTTATAAAATCGTCAACATATTGTGCAGCGCTGTACCATGGGTAATATACTACTTTTAACTTGTGTAAACGAGCATATTAAGCTCAAGGAAGCATTCCTGCTGCAGCACTGTGTATACACAGCATTTAATCACTTTAACATTAACAGTCAATTTGTGTCCTGAAGCTAGTAAAGCAGATGCTGTAGGATTTTACCAATTAAAATGAAATCAATACTTGTATACCTTACAGGTTTCACAGGATCAGAAAACAGGCAGTCCTTGCTATTAAATGATGGTGCGTTTGCGCGCCTTTCTTACTATATGTACTGAACCATAAAGTTTTCAGAGCCATTAATGTTCTAAACTGCTACCAAAGACGAAATATGTCAGAAAGTCTCCTTTAGCCATCACTGTTTCTCAAATTTTTTCACTCACCCCCAAAATGACCCCATTAAACTTCTCCTGTTGCAACCATAGTCCTTGCACACATAAACTGTTCCCTAAACCTTAATATATTTCCTTGTACCTGCTATACCCTGCCCTTCACTCTTAAGACTATCCTTGGTAGACACTGTTTCTGCCATCTCTCCATCTCACATCAGGTGCAATACAAAACTGGCCACATGAGATCTCTAAATTATCCTTTACAAAAGGAAAAAAAACACAAAAACAATAGTCCCAGAGTGAAAATCTTCATTAAGACAAGGCCTGTGTATATTTATTTTCAGAGGTCCAATAGATTTGAGATGTTCAAGTGTTTAAGAGTTGTAAAGCAACTCCCAGCACCGTGCCTCTGATCAGGAATAAATGCGGTTAGAAAACACTTTGAATTACATACTCAGGGAAATAATACTTTTAATTTCATCTTTAAATACATGTTCATACAGGGAGGGAAAAAATTATTTGATCCCTGCTGATTTTGTTTGTTTGCCCACTGACAAAGAAATGATCAGTCTATAATCCTAATGACAGAACAAACAAAAAAATATTCAGAAAAACGCATGTCAAAAAAGTTATGAATGGATTTGCATTTTAATGATTGAAATAAGTATTGGAACCCTTCGCAAACATGACTTCGTACTTAGTGGCAAAACCGTCGCTGGCAATCAGTTTCTTGTAGTCGGCCACCAGGTTTGCACACATCTCAGGATGGATTTTGTCCCACTCTTTGCAGATCCTCTCCAAGTCATTAAAGGTTACGAGGCTGCCATTTGGCAACTCGAACCTTCAGCTCCCTCCAAAGATTTTCTATGGGATTAAGGTCTGGAGACTGTCTAGACCACTCCAGGACCTTAACGGGCTTCTTCTTGAGCCACTCCTTTGTTGCCTTGGCTGTGTGTTTTGGGTCATTGTCATGCAGGAATACCCCATCCACATCCCACTTTCAATGTCTTGACTGAGGGAAGGACGTTCTCCCAAGATTTGACAGTGGCCCCGTTAATCGTCCCTTTGATGCAGTGAAGTTGTCCTGTCCCCTTAGCAGCAAAATCACCCCCAAAGCATAATGTTTCCACCCCTATGTTTGATGGTGGGAATTGTGTTCTTGAGGGTCATAGGCAGCAATCCTCCTCCTCCAAACACAGTGGATTAGGTTGAAGCCAAACAGCTCGATTTTGGTCTCATCTGACAACACTTTTAGACAGTTCTCCTCTGAATCATTTAGATGTTCATTGGCAAACATCAGACGGGCCTGTACATGTCTTGAGCTTTCTTGAGCAGGGGAACCTTGCGGGTGCTGCAGGATTAAAAGTCCTTCACAACGTAGTGTGTTACCAATTGTTTTCTTGGTGACCATGGTCGCAGCTGCCTTGAGAGCATTGACAAGATCCTCCCGTGTAGCTCTGAGCAGATTCCTCACCGTTCTCATGATCATTGAAGCTCCACGAGGTGAGTTCTTGCATGAAGCCCCCAGACCAAGGGAGATTGACAGTTATTGTGTTTCCTCCATTTGCGAATAATCGCCCAACTGTTGTCACCTTCTCACCCATTCCAGCCTTGTATAGGACTACAATCTTGTACTAACATCCTTGGACAGCTCTTTGGTCTTGGCCATGGTGGAGAGTTTGGAATTTGATTGCTTCTGGACAGGTGGCTTTTATGCAGGTAACAAGCGGAGATTAGGAGCACTGCCTTTAAGGCTGGGGTCAGACAAGCGTTTGAGAGCGGAAGGAACATACATGAGAGTGGACTTCCATTCTGACGCCCGTCTGGCCACCTCGCTGAGTGCAGTTAGTGCTCTCAGTGCTGCAAGGCTTGATCCTCCTATAGAGGATCGCGCTTTGCAGCCCCGAATGCGCGTTGTAGCACTTCGACAGGGAGGCTTTCAGCACATTCGCACGCTACAGAGTGTGGCCAGCCCTGTCGAAGCGTCACAACAGTGCAACGGACACACGTAATGCACTCGTCTGACCCAGGCCTAAGAGAGTACTCCTAATCTCAGCTAGTTAGCTGTATAAAAAAAGACACCTGGGAGCCAGAAATCTTGATAGGGGGATCAAATACTTCTTTCACTCATTTAATTGCAAATCAATTGAAAACTTTTTTAAATGCGTTTTTATGGAAGTTTTTGTTGTTATTCTGTCTCACTGTTAAAATAAACCATTAAAATTGAAGACAGATTATTTGTCAGGGGGCAACCGTACAAATTCAGCAGGGGGATCAAATAATCCCCCCCACCTCACTGTATCTAATATTGGGAGGTGGGCATGGAGCACAATTTGGAATGCCTAGGGAAGAACCAAGTCAAAAGCAACCTTTGGATACAGCATTCAAACAGCAAGGTGTCAAGAATTATTCATGAGGGAGTGGGGACACCATTCCTAATAGCATTGCAGTAATAGTGAAGGTATGCGAGTTTCCTGACGCCCAGGACATGTAGTTCCAGGTGTTGGGTAGGCAAGGTTTTTCTCAAAATTAGCCTCTCTGACAAACAGAATGGAAGAAGCAAAGTGAAGACATGCAAGGGCAATAAATTAAACTTTTCCAGTGATCTGTTATCGCTTCCGGCAGAAAATCCTGTGTTGAGAAAACTGTTCGTTATCTTGCAGCTTTAATTAGCTTAACCTACCCAACAAAACACCCAACTATGCTAAACATAAATTTAAAAGGTCCTCTTCCTGCTTATCACAATTTAGGCTAATGTCAGACGAACGCAGTCTGAGCGCACCGTGCGTGCACAACGGACAGACGTACTGACGGAAGATACTGTAGACCCCACACAGTCTGTTTTTGTTGACTGACGTAGGAAAAAAAGGGAACTATGGGAAATAAAATTAATATGAAAAATGATAAAAATTTGAAGAGGATATGAAAAGCCATTGTGTGCATCAAGGTGCTGGACGTCGCAAATGCGCTGCATCTGACATCACTCACACAGAACGCTACGCGGCGCACTCTACGCGTCTGTGGAAGTGGTTTTGCATTCTTGCTTAACTTGCGTCCTTTTGCCAGGTTCGCTGTGTGTGCGCAGTTCAGCGCAGACGCACTTAGTGTGTGCTTCTCTATTGCTCATGATTCTATGCTACGACGGACGTTAAATTGTGCGGTAACACGGACCTGATCACTGCGTTCGTCTGACACGGGCCTAACTCCACAAGCCAGTCCCTGAAGAAAAAAAATGGTTCACTTAAGAAATTTAACCTCCTGCTACTTACCAAAACACCCCTTCCCTGCATTTATAAATCTACACTCATGCCGCTTCCCTGTAGAATGTCAAATTCAGGTACAGCAAGAATTAAATCACATTTTCTTAAAGGAGATTTATACAGAGCACCACTTTCTTGTATCAAGCGTCAGTATGATTAGGATCCAATGGTGAGGAACATGTGGCAGATTTGGTAAGCCTGGACACAGGACATCAACCTTTACTTTACCAGGGGACACACAACCCAGTAAAGCACAACTATTTTTGCGTAATAGGACATGTAGATTGTAATTAGAAACAAGTTGATTGGATTACCAGTTTAATATGCTGGACACATACATAAATATCTAAAAAATTTCCACACCGTTGGAATGCATCTGTGCAGTACGAATTGGGGAGGGACATTAGAGTTTTTTATAAGGTCATTGGCACAGTGTTATGAAATATTGCCTAGTGCCAAATCTACAGTCAGGTCCAGAAATATTGGGACATCGACACAATTCTAACATCTTTGTGTGTCAAAGTCAACAATCAAGAGAAGACTTCAGAGTGAATACAGAGGGTTGACCACAAGATGTAAACCATTTGTGAGCCTCAAAAACAGGAAGGCCAGATTAGCGTTTGCCAAACAACACCTAACAAAGCCTTCACAGTTCTGGAACAAGATCCTATCGACAGATGAGACCAAGATCAACTTGTACCAGAGTGATGGGAAGAGAAGAGTATGGAGAAGGAAAGGAACTGCTCATGATCCTAAGCATACCACCTCATCAGTGAAGCATGGTGGTGGTAGTGTCATGGCGTGGGCATGTATGGCTGCCAATGGAACTTGTTCTCTTGTATTTATTGATGTGACTGCTGACAAAAGCAGCAGGATGAATTCTGAAGTGTTTTGGGCAATAGTATCTGCTCACATTCAGCCAAATGCTGCAGAACTCAGTGGATGGCGCTTCACAGTGCAGATGGACAATGACCCAAATCATACTGCAAAAGCAACCAAAGAGTTTTTGAAGGGACAGAAGTGTTATGTAATGGCCAAGTCAATCACCTGACCTGAATCCCATTGAGCATGCATTTCACTTGCTGAAGACAAAACTGAAGGGAAAATGCCCCAAGAACAAGCAGGAACTGAAGACAGTTGCAGTATAGGCCTGGCAGAGCATCACCAGGGATGAAACCCAGCGTCTGGTGAGGTCTATGCGTTCCAGGCTTCAGGCTGTGATTGACTGCAAAGGATTTGCAATCAAGTACTAAGAAGGGATTTATGATCAATATTCTGTCCCATTACTTTTGGTCCCTTAACAAGTGGGAGGCACATCTGCAAACTGCTGTAAGTCCTACACCGTTCACCTGAGTTGGATGTACATACCCTCAAATTAAAGCTGACCGTCTGCAGTTAAAGCACATTGTGTTTGTTTCATTCCAATTCCATTGTGGTGGTGTATAGAGCCAAAGATGTTAGAATTGTGTCGATGTCCCAATATTTCTGGACCTGACTGTATACACATGATTGCATGTTAGGTTCATTGGACATCACATAGGAAGGAAAAAAAAAATACAACTCACATGTGGAAGCAAATGCAAAAATGCATCTCCACTCAACGTGCCAACAGCTAAAGCTACTAAAAAACTCAACAGGAACTTGAAGAAGATTCTGTTCATTAGGGGAACCAGTATGATACCAAGTAGTGACAGAATACTGATGACACTGATCGAGATGAAGCCACCGACCCAAGCTGTAAAAACAAGCAAAAATGACAGTGATTAATTTTGACAAAAGAGGAAAAAAACAAAAACTTTGCTTTCAAAGATCTTCTCGCACAATAGATTTCATCAATGTGATGTAAATAAAAATATTGTTCTTTAAGTGAATGGAATAATGGATTTTTGTTCGTAAATTATGAGATAAAGAGTCCGTTTTGACTACCCACACCAGCACTATAGGAAATTATCTAAAAAGGCAATTTATTGAAAAGAAGTGGTTATAGAAATATCACATTCCAGCAGTTAATTGAAGGGTGTTTTTAGCACTTGCATGAAAAGTTAAGCGCTTTACTTACACTATCCTATAAATGGACACTAGCCATCATAACCATTTTAGTTTAATACAGATGACCCAAACTTAAAAAAAAAAAAAAAAATCATCCACATTCTAAGGACACAAGATATGCCTAGTTGTGATTTAATGACAGCTACCAGCAAAACAAATTTAAATGTGGGTTTGTTACATGTTTTGTAAAATTACGTATATGGTAGCAGATTCTAGCTACCTATAGCACAAAGAACTTCTGGTGTAGGTTGGCTGTTTGTAATAGGGATTTCCTTTCCTTAACTACTTCTGTTTGGCGTTACGGTTTTTACTTTTTTTATTGTAGTGTCCATTTTTAATAGAACACAAAAATGGTGTCTAGTTGTAACAGGTGACCAAGTTATTCGACCTCATTATGGAATTCCAGCACTTTGTTCTCTTTATCCCATGTTTAGGATTGGAGCTGGTGTTTGATTTGATTCATCTAGGGCAGATCACAAACTCTGGCCTCCCAGATGTAAACTACTATTCCCAGAAGTCTATTAATGAAATGGATGCTAGAGAATCGTGGGTCTTGTAGTTCAGAATCATCGGGGGAGGGGCAGCGTTTGAGATCAGTTTTATAAACTAATCCAATATAGTGGTGTGGTTTCCACGTTAATTTATTTTAATTCTTTTGTCCATACCTCATTTCACTTCAGACCAATAACCATTTTTTTCGTAAACATCACATTCAGAACCCAGTACCAGCTTGTAATGGTTATGAAAAGCCACATTAAAAAGGAAGCTGAAACGTAAGCGTGACTTAATGGAGTGTAAATTCCCTTAGTCACATTTTACAGAGAAAAAAAAAAAGGCTTTTAATGGCGTATTGTTTAATACTGCACATTCACACAAGGACACAGAATAATGGGAAATCATAAAAACACAGAATATTTCCCAATAACCATCTTCTATGATTATAATCCATAAACGTCAGTCAGGAAAAGCATTGTAACAAATATCTGCAATCTGAGTATATACAAATACTGAAAATCTGAATAATTGTTCTGTGACAGTTTCTTCTATTATTATTCTTTATTTATAAAGCGCCAGCATATTCCGCAGCGCTGTACAATAGGCACAGTATAGACAGGGTTACAATACAATACATTGAACAACATTTGACAAACAGTACAGGAGGAGATGAGGGCCCTATTCCCGTAGGAACTCACAATCTAGGAGGGTTGGGGTTGGAAACAGGAGGAGAGGACTGTAAGGTGAGAGTGATTGATGGTTGCGTCAGTGAGTTGGGTGGTAGGCTTCCCTAAATAGGAATGTTTTAAGGGAGCGTTTGAAGGAAGAGAAGTTAGGTGAAAGTCTGACAGTACGAGGGAGAGCGTTCCAGAGAGTGGGGGCTGCGCGTGAGAAATCCTGTAGTCTATCATGGGAAGAGGTGATGCGGGGAGAAGCTAGGCGCAGGTCACTGTTTGACCTTAGGGAGCGGGCTGGGGTGTATCTGGTGATTAGTGAGGACAGGTAGTGGGGAGCTGAGTTAGTGAGGGTTTTGTAGGTAAGGATAAGGATTTTGAACTTAATTCTGCAGTGGATGGGGAGCCAGTGAAGGGACTTGCAGAGGGGAGCGGCAGAGACAGAGCGGCGGGTGAGGTGAATTAGCCTGGCGGAGGCGTTCAGGATGGATTGTAGGGGGGAGAGGCGGGACAGAGGGAGGCCAGATAAGAGATTATTGCAATAGTCGAGTCGGGAGATTACCAGGGCGTGTATGAGTTTTGTGGTGACAGCGGTAAGAAATGGCCGAATTCTGGAAATATTACGCAGTTGGTATCGGCAGGAGGAGGAAAGAGACTTGATGTGGGGGATGAAGGAAAGAGCAGAGTCAAGTGTAACTCGAAGACAGCGATTCATTCAGGATTGAGCAATATTTTGATCATGGTGTTCTTCAAGGCTGGGGACGACCGCTGAGGTCCGTTTGTCACAGTGCGTGAAAGGTTTATCCCTGGTGTTGCAGAAGGGTTTAATAGAATTTAATAATGTCTAGGTTTCCTAGATTTAAATGGTGACCTGGGGCTAAGTGGTGAAATATGGACAGCCCAACTGCACGATTACGACACTAGCAAATCCCTTTGAAAGTACAAATTAGTTCCACACAATCGGATTTGGCACAATATAAGTAAGAGGTCAAACCTTGGCCCTTCAGATGGTTTGGGACAACATCTCCCATGATGCGCAACAAGTTCATTAGGTTGACTGAACCTCATGGAATATGTAGCTCCAAAACATCTAAAGGAATAAATTTGCTGACCCCTTGTCTAAATCCAACAATACCACATTAGTACAACAAAATACCCCCAGATGTATCAATGCACACTGCATAAGAAGTAAATCTAGAATGACATGGCTTTACCTATTTTCACTGAATATACATTACTCTCGCTTGCAGTCGTGGCTTTCTCTGGAGGATGAATCAAACAAGACTGTCGATCTATCTGATTGATAATAGCAGGACAGATGTAACCAAATTCAGCTTCACCAAGGAGGACCTGCATGTCTATCCCATGCGATGTGAGGAGCCTGGAGGCATTTAAACACTGCAAGAGAATATATATTGGTAAATAGTCAATTGTCTCATTTAAACTGACACCTCTGCCTTTCACAAATTCATAGGTTTAATGGGAAAGAGCATAATGTACATAGTTTTAAATCTTCGGTCTCTCCTCCAGTGCGAAAATGAAATAACATCTAATTTGCTGTTAAGGCCCGAGGAACTGGGTATACCACTTTAACACTCTGCTTGGCTTGCATATACAGTTTTTAACTCTGTATACCCGAGTATACTCTAAGGCTGGGGTCAGAGGAACGCAGTGCGAACGTGAGTTTAACAGCACTTTATTACAGCTGTGGTAACAGCAAATTACGTCCAACGCAGGCCCACACACAAAGTACGGCCGCACGAAAGTTCGGCCGCGCGACGCAAGCGAACGCATTTTTGCAAGAACGTCGAACCGCTAATACTGACATACAGAGTGCGCTGAATCCACACAGCGGCGTGTGTGATTAGGAGACAGACGCTGCTCATGTCCGGCCAACATAACATCCAGACACCCAAAGTTTCCTGGTTTGGATCTGTAAAAAATACGGCCGAAATTGCGCATCGTATGACTGCTATCGCATCTTCCGTGAAAAAAAATGCATTCAGACGCATCAACGCACTTTTTGACGGTAGACGTGAAAAATGCGTTCGTCTGACCCTAGCCTTAAATCGACCTAAAATCTAGTTAAAATGGAGAAGCCAGTTGGAAAGAAACATTACATACAAGTGACCGGTATAAGAAAACAAAAATCAGAAAAAGGGCTATTCATACTGGAGTGATTTCTGATGGTTTTGTGACGAACCCTCATAGTTTCAGATGCACGCGCTGTCACAATCAGTGTAAGAATTCTAGATATCTTCTCACTGAAATAAAACTTTGACCTCCTGATGCAGAGAGAGTTCCGAGCCACACTCCCCAATACCACCGTCTTCAAAGAGGTCAGTGACCTCTGTTAGGATTTCCTGCACTTCAGTGAAGGAGCATTCAAAAACTACAACAACACGAGCAATTCTGAGTTGAAGAAAAAAAACAACAACAACCTGCTAATCCTAAACACAAAGCATTGATTGGCTGTGTGCTCCTGTTAGGTTTCCTGCGCCATGAAAATATAACCGCGAGAAAGGAGTTACATGATAGCTTTCTTTATCATTCATGAATAGGAGAATTAATCTGGCATCAAGTGAAACTAAACTTGAATATTTAATGTACGTGTGGGAATATAAAAAAAAGGTAAAAACAGAGGTGTAGGGGAGTTCAGATATTGAAAAGGGACTTTAAAAATATAAACGTGGTCAAGATGTGTATAAAGTAGACAGGATGTGAAGAGTGCCCCTCCCCCAGGCCCATTCTGGTTAAAATGCTGTGTTAAGAGGAAGAGTTTCCTCCCAGCGTCACTAGTAGCTGGGGATTTTTATTTTCCGGTTGCGGTTTACCAGATCAGTTACAGACAATATCAAGTGTACTGAAAGAGGCAGCAATGGATTGGATCTATGCATGCAAGTGCAGCTACATTGTTCAGGCGCTACGGAACCTGCATACGTCAAGCGCCCAAGTCCTGAATAATGCACACATTCCAGACCCTATGCTACACATGGTGCAGGGACATCCAGATTCAGAAGCCCCTGAGCAGAAGTGGAGCTGCGCATGAACAGGGAGAAAAGAGAAATCACCCAAATAAAAAAAAATAAAAAAAAGAAGTGTACAAAAACAAATACAATGTCAGCAGGATCTGTCCAATTGTTTTGGGTCAAGAATAGAGTGAGCTGTATCATTAACAGAGTATTGCGTTAACTCATACCGACTCCCAGCCTATATTTTCCTTTGACAGTCGCTTCATGCCGCAGCCTTGCGCTCTCGGCCAGCTGGAGGACTCTGGAAGGAATGCTGTTGGTTTACTCTGCCAGTCGCCCAGTGTCTGATCCAGACAGCCTGGGTAAATGCCAGATCAATGCTCTTTTCTTTACAAAACGCTGGAGCCATGCATTTTTTTTTTTTTTTTTAAATCACACAGGATCTTTGCATTTTTCAATAAAACACAATATTAGCTTTCAGAAACAGAGGTGCACCTGTATCTGGAGCGCTGGGTAGGTGCCTTAGTAGATGCTGCTAATAAGTGACTGTGTTGACGGAGTAAACTCTTAGGCTAGGGAGTCGGGGACAGACGAGTGTCATTGGAGAGCAGAAGGAACGTCCGCGAGAGTGGACGATCCTTCCACTCGACGCAAAGCTTTGATAACGGACGCTTGTTGCGTGCGCATTTCGTGCCTGCGCACAACCATGTGACTGACCCTGTTGCAGCGTCACACCGCTGCGCACGTCAGTACGGGCGCACATAGTGCGCTCGTCTGAGGCCAGCCTACAGCACAAACCGGTACCTATATAGTAGGGCAATTGTCTATTTACAAACGGACAGTAGGTTATTAATCTCACTTTGTGAAGAGTTTAAAACAAGGTAGCGTATAACATTTTATATATATATATCATTTCTGCTCTTTTTGAGATAAACGGATCCCAAAGAAACCCAGACATGGACATTTATACCCTAAAGAGTTAAAAAGGTTCACTTGCTCAGAAATTATATATATACATACATACATACATACACACACACAATGGTGGAGCCCTTCTGTTGGCTCTGTAGGTAGTGCAGTGTGTCAGCTTAATAAGGAGTGACACCGTCCTCTATTCTGATGTCCCTCAAGGAAAAATGGTGGCAGAGATACTCTCCTAGTGCAGTATGTTAACGCATCCTCTATTGAACTGTATAGTCCCAAATCACAAATTCCTGATCTAGTGCCCTGTAACCAGCTCTAGTATGAAGTACATTGGCAAGCTCTTTATGGGGGTTGCTTGCCTTCCCTTCCTCCCGGTATCCTCGTGGATAGTCTGGGTCCAGTGGTGGTAATGCACCTATAATTTGGTGCTGGAGAGGTGATTGTCCTCTTTTCTGCAGCTCTGTGTCCATTCATCAGCTTTGTACATGCAGTATATATATATATATATAAATTAAAAAAAGCCATAGTATGGCATTGATTTAAGGGTTCTGTGTGATAACATACATACACAGGATGCAATAAAAAAGTGAGAGGTTGTTTGTATATCCTACACAGAGTTCCTTGCTGCATATTTGGAAAGGGACTGAAACGTTGATGCTCAAAGTATTTGTCAAAATTTATAGCAAGTCTCCGTGTGGCGGAACATCGAGATCTTATTTGTGAAGTGTACCAGGTTCCAGCACCTGAGCGAGGAATTGCTGTACAGGGATTAGAGCTGAAACAACTAATCAATTAATCGATTATTAAAATAGTTGACAACTATTTTAATCATCGATTAATCGTCCCGTGTACAGCACACACTGTTTAGAGTCAGACTGAGTTAAACGTAAATAACCTCAACTTCGGAGCTGATTAGAGAAGACGTGTCGCTGCTTTACTCGGTATGATTTAGTTCTAGGGTTATGTCAGACACAACCAGTTTGTTTTTATTCTGTTTACAACAGTAGAACTATTAACACAAACCATAGGATACTGCCACTGGGTGAAGGAGCTGTATGCCTGTGTTTTTTTATCCTTACTTGAAGCTGGAGTCCTGTGCCACCACCCCACCCCCTCCCTGCCACGTCCTCTTTGGTCAGGAACGGCCATTCCCTCCCTTTGGTCTGGTCCCTTTCCCCAAACTCACTCCCACACTCAGATCCGCTCTTTTGTCCATACCCACTCCCTCTCACACTCCGGTCAAGTCACTTGAGCAAAGTCACTCCCTTCCACCTCCAGTCCCTCCTCCCACTCAGTTTGTTCACGAAATTTTTTAAAAAAGGGACACTCTACGCACCCTGACCACTTTAGCTTATTAACCACGATTTCATGCTGACATCATCTATGACCAAGTGCTTGTAGCCACGTTCATTTGAGAAAGCAAACATGGGCTTAAGCTGCGCATGCAGCATCAACCCATCCCTCTGACCAAGCACTCGCATACCTTGTGTGAAAAGTACGCAAGATACGCAATTTGCTTACTTATTTTTTTACATAAAATTCCTTTTTCTTAAAGGAACATTTCTTTCTAAGTTTTTTTATATGATGAATCGATTAATCGAAATAATAAATCGGCCAACTAATCGATTATGAGAATAATCATTAGTTGCAGCCCTAATTAAAGTTGATTGTATCTATGTAAAGAACACTAAGTAAGAATTCCGTGGTAACCAGATAACTAACTTCCAGAAGTGCAAGTAGGAAATAAAACCATTGAAAAGTTAAAATGGCTGGAAGACCGTGCGCACCGACAACCATAGTGCCTGCTAACACGATTATGAGAATGCATCTGCGAAAGAACAGTTATAACAGGTTAATAGCTGGTGCCCGAGATTTCAGATGTTGAACACTGCATATGTTGGTTAGCGGAACAGGCGTTAATAGCTAACTCGGTAATTTGCCCTACTTATCAGCCGTATAAACACACTATTGTCGAATTGGTGTAATTTTGTGCACGTGGAGTGTGAAGTTTGGATCAACAACAATCCCGATGAAATCGGTGGTCTGGACGCAAGGGCAGCCAGTAGTAGTCAAAATTGATGAGCGGAAATACTTCCATAGGAAGTACCACCATGGAAAGTGGAGAGTTGGCCATTGGGTTTTCGGTGGAGTCGAGCGAGAGACCGGTAAATGCTTCCTACTCAAAGTTTCCAAATCGCGCTGGCAGAACACTCGAGCCTCTAATAGTACAGCACATATTACCAGGGTCTCAGACAGTGGAAAATATGTGGATGTGGACCAAATGAAAACTCTGGTGCCAGTTTGGAACATCAGAACAGATGTTCCCATACCATCTTCGAAAAACAAGGAGGTGGTACGCAAGGTACCGCAGGGCACTATTACCAGCAGGGGACATAGCGCTGAGGGAAGACCCTCGTATGGAATAGAAAAAGTGAGAGGTTGGTATACTAGCCAACTATAGGTAATAGGGTACAGGTTAAAACTTAACTTTTATTAGTATATAGCACCTCAACCTAACAAACACAGACAATTCTAAAATAGACGGCGTGCCTGGTAGAAATTGCTAACACTGCTATTAGGATGGATGGAGGGTAAAGATGAGACACCGCAGAAAAAACAGTTTTAGAAAGCGAAACGCGTCGAGCGTCCATATCTGAATTATTTTAACAGCTTTAGGTCTTTAGTACGAGTGTCGGTTTTTCCTGTGGACTTGAATGTTGTCTGCCTATTGATTAGCTGGTTAACATAGCCGGCACGAACCGCCGAGGTTAGCATAGGACCATATCGGTATATGAGAATTATTTCTCTAACTCATAATATCTGCTACCTCTCTTTAAATGATACCTTTATAGTAACACTGTAAATACACCTATTTCTTGTTCGTCCCTTCTATTCAATAGCTGGGTAATGTAGCGGCAGGAACTGCCGAGGTTAGTATAGGATTGTATTGGTATAGGAGTATTTACCTCTGTATTTCTTATCCCCACATCTTATCTGTTACCTCTTTTCAAATAATCCTACCAATTCATATGAATTTCGAAGGTACCCCCTATTTTATTTCTATCTTGAATTAATTTCTAAACTGGTTATTACTAACATTTTCCAGTTATCGTAAATTACTTTGGTGGTACCTCTCATCCGTTAAAGGTAATAATGACAACGTTCTGTATATATATATATATATATACATATATATGTGTTTAATATTGCAGAAGCCACCTGCACATCATAGCAATTCAAAGAATTGCATTCCAGAGCTCCTGTGCCACATTCCCCATATGCAGCAAGGAATTCTGGGTAGGACATGCAAATGACCTCTGTCTCACTTTTATACATCCTGGATCTGTTATTACACAGAACCCTAAAATCAATGCTATGCCACACTGTAGCAAAGATAAGGTTATGCAACTGGTCAAAGCCACTCTCAGGACAGCGCTGTTTCAGGTTTGTTGAACCTTCATCAGCATGACCAGTTGCAGTGGATGCTTGGACCATAGGTAAGTAAGTAAGTGTCTATAAGGGTTGTGGTGAAGGACTAAAAGTGAGATAAAAAGCCTCCACACTATAATAAGTGTGTTTAATATTGCAGAAGCCACCTGCACATCATAGCAATTCAAAGAATTGCATTCCAGAGCTCCTGTGCCACATTCCCCATATGCAGCAAGGAATTCTGGGTAGGACATGCAAATGACCTCTGTCTCACTTTTATACATCCTGGATCTGTTATTACACAGAACCCTAAAATCAATGCTATGCCACACTGTAGCAAAGATAAGGTTATGCAACTGGTCAAAGCCACTCTCAGGACAGCGCTGTTTCAGGTTTGTTGAACCTTCATCAGCATGACCAGTTGCAGTGGATGCTTGGACCATAGGTAAGTAAGTACCGTATTTTTCGCTCCATAAGACGCACTTTTTTCCGTCTTATGATAATGCCCCAGCTCACATATGGATATGGCCCAGCAGCTCGTGGATGTGCCTCCGCTCACCTGCCGCCGCCGCGTTCGTCTCCCTCTGAGCATGCGTCCGGCGGCAGGAAGCTTGGGCACTCGCCTGGGGGAGCCACGTGACCGCGATCTCCCGAGATCGCGGTCACGTGGCTCCCCAGGCGAGTGCCCAAGCTTCCTGCCGCCAGACGCATGCTCAGAGGGAGACGAACGCGGCGGCGGCAGGTGAGCGGAGGCACATCCACGAGCTGCTGGGCCATATCCATATGTGAGCTGGGGCATTATCAATGTGTGAGCTGGCTGGGGCAAATCCATGTGTGAGCTGGCTGGGGCAAATCCATGTGAGAGCTGGCTGGGGCAAATCCATGTGAGAGCTGATGGGGCAAATCCATGTGTGAGCTGATGGGGCAAATCCATGTGTGAGCTGGCTGGGGCAAATCCATGTGTGAGCTGGCTGGGGCAAATCCATGTGAGATCTGGCTGGGGCAAATCCATGTGAGAGCTGGCTGGGGCAAATCCATGTGAGAGCTGATGGGGCAAATCCATGTGAGAGCTGATGGGGCAAATCCATGTGAGAGCTGATGGGGCAAATCCATGTGAGAGCTGATGGGGCAAATCCATGTGAGAGCTGATGGGGCAAATCCATGTGTGAGCTGGCTGGGGCAAATCCATGTGTGAGCTGGCTGGGGCAAATCCATGTGAGAGCTGGCTGGGGCAAATCCATGTGAGAGCTGATGGGGCAAATCCATGTGAGAGCTGATGGGGCAAATCCATGTGAGAGCTGATGGGGCAAATCCATGTGAGAGCTGATGGGGCAAATCCATGTGTGAGCTGGCTGGGGCAAATCCATGTGTGAGCTGATGGGGCAAATCCATGTGTGAGCTGATGGGGCAAATCCATGTGTGAGCTGGCTGGGGCAAATCCATGTGAGATCTGGCTGGGGCAAATCCATGTGAGAGCTGGCTGGGGCAAATCCATGTGAGAGCTGATGGGGCAAATCCATGTGAGAGCTGATGGGGCAAATCCATGTGTGAGCTGGCTGGGGCAAATCCATGTGTGAGCTAAGGCATATCCACGAGCTGGGGCAATATCCATTTTTACACTATTTCATTCAGAATATTTATTTTCCGGTTTTCCTCCTCTAAAAACTAGGTGCGTCTTATGGTCAGGTGCGTCTTATGGAGCGAAAAATACGGTAAGTGTCTATAAGGGTTGTGGTGAAGGACTAAAAGTGAGATAAAAAGCCTCCACACTATAATAAGTGTGTTTAATATTGCAGAAGCCACCTGCACATCATAGCAATTCAAAGGATTGCATCCCAGAGCTCCTGTGCCACATTCCCCATATGCAGCAAGGAATTCTGGGTAGGATATGCAAATGACCTCTGTCTCACTTTTATACATCCTGGATCTGTTATTACACAGAACCCTAACTCACTTTTAGTCCTTCACCACAACCCTTATAGACACTTACCTATGGTCCAAGCATCCACTGCAACTGGTCATGCCTGCCTCCTAGCTGATGAGGGTTCAACAAACCTGAAACAGTGCTGTCCTGGGAGTGGCTTTGACCAGTTGCATAACCTTATCTTTGCTACAAAGCCACAGTGTGGCATAGCATTGATTTTTGGGTTCTGTGTAATAACAAATCCAGGATATATAAAAGGGAGACAGAGGTCATTTGCATATCCTATCCAGAATTCCTTGCTGCATATGGGGAATGTGGCACAGGAGCTCTGGGATGCAATTCTTTGAATTGCTATGATGTGCAGGTGGCTTCTGCAATATTAAAACACACTTATTATAGTGTGGAGGCTTTTTATCTCACTTTTAGTCCTTCACCACAACCCTTATAGACACATATATATATATATATCTCCAATCTGTCACTGCCAACCACTTCAGTGAATGAATACAGATTATCGCATTATTACTAAGCAGTATAAATTATCTGCGGTGTCGCATTAGCTTTACCCTCCAATTATCCTAATAGAAGTGTTAGCAATTTCTACCAGGCACGCCGTCTATTTTTGAATAGTCTAGGTGTTTTTAGGTTAAAGTGCTATATACACTAATAAAAGTTTAAGTTATAACCTGTACCCGATTACCTATAGCTGGCTAGTATACCAACCTCTCACTTTTTCTGTTCCCATCCTATCTACATGAATTCATGCTCCGCAACACGTTCAGGAACGAGATATGTTCTGTCGCTGCTTACCTGCTGGTGCTGATAATTACCCCGTATGACATGCATACAATGTGTATTTCACGTAAATTGTTGCTTTTATTTCAATAGATTTTATGAATTTGTTTCATTATATTTTATGACTTCAGTTAATTTGGGCGCCTAAAATACACCTTTACCAGATGTGTTATATATATGTAAAATAAAAAGACAGACTTTGAGATTCCCTCAGCTGCACCCATAATGCCTTGCTGTGCATGGATGAAATAGACAAACCACCAGACAGACCATGGTGCTTTCTAATTGGTCGAATCACTTCCTGGTCTGCACAGACATGATACTGTATGGAGACAACCCCCCCGAAGATTTAAACACAGGCCCTCACCTCCTGCTGCGCCCCTCCAGGGATGCTGCCAGCAACGTGCCTCTTCTGTACCCGGTGATTGGCTAGCTGTGATGCTGACGTCACAAGTCGCGTTTCTCCAGCCTCTGTCGCACAGGTCTGGCCACGAGTCGGGGCGTGAGGTGCATGCTGGGAGTGATGGTGGTGATGATGGTGGTGGTGCCTGGGATGATGGGAGTGGTGCTCCGCTTCCCGGTCCTTGCCGCGGAGCCTCTCTAGACCCAGGCTGCGGAGCAGCTGGCGGAAGCCGTGCACACTCAGGCTGTGGTTGTTGTCCCCGTATCGCTGGAAGAGGAGCAGTAGGTGCTGACGCTGAGTCCTCGCCGCCTGCACTGGGTCCACCCCCTGAAGAGGAGGGCTGCCGCTAGGAGCCGAGCTCTCCGTTACTGAGGACAGGGTGACAGTGACGGCCAGCTCCCCACCGCTGCTTACCCGGCACAACATGGAGGCCGCGAACAGCCAGCCCGGGAGCAGCGACCCCATCCCGCCAGCCGCCTCACCGAATATGGGCCACGCCCACTCTGACACCGGGGTGACGTTCTAGAGGGCGGGGTGCTGCAGAGGACCGGTGTTGTATAGAAATTGGTTGCCCGTGAAAACCTGCTCGGCAATTTCCGTAACTCCGCCCCCTTACTCTCCGCCACGTAGGACCTCCTACTTTTGCTTGTTGAGTGAATGGCTGATTGCACCGCCCACATCCTGCCTCCATAGCCCTAATCTGCCCCCTCCCCCTCTAGCCCGAGCAACCGATTTTGATACACTGTCGGAGCCACGTGCTCTGCGCGTCGTTGTGTAGATGAGCCTCGGGGCTCTTCCCTTAGACGAGGGAAAGCGTCATCACGTGATACTGGGAGGCACCCCCTGCGCCTCTCAGGAAGCACATCACCATGTACAGAGTCAACATGGAGGGCCAGGGCAGCGGATACACTGACAGCACACACACATAGGGGAGGAGGGAGAGCGGTGAGTAACCATGGTGACTGACCTCACCTCACAATCTCCTGCTAACAATGGAGCATTCCACGGGCAGTGCAGACAATGTGCATATCTGTGGGGACCCAAGTGACAAAAATAAATCTCTGGGATTCCGGTCACTACAAGAAGTATTACTGGAGGCTGTAGCAGCTGCAGCACTTCTTTATGGAGGGGAGCACCATTGACTGACAAATACACAGACATGATCATTCTGCAATCTCTAACAATGTTAAAAAAAATACATTTGCAGTTAAGGTGAATGTTAGTTTTGCAGAGAAGGTAAATCCAACACAGTCATCAATAACGCCACCCATATTCGACTGTAAAATGAGTAACCTGCAGCCATTCATTGCAGCACCAGCCAATGTGCAAGACGTGTGAGCTGTACTTTATAAGTGTATTTAATAGAGGGCATTCAACTCTATATGAAGCCATGTTGAAATCGGTGACTCAATGCATGTAACCTTTTAAAAACATCAATTACTTAAATAGTTTTTATATCTGAAACCAACACCCACAAATAAGAAACTGGCCGAATAAGGAACCAGCTTCAGCCTCGTTCTGTCAGTGGGGATCGCCATTGGACTCTGATAGAAACAATGCTAGACAACTTCTCTTACTGTGCAGCAAGGGTTAATACTCCAATCTCCTCTAAACTAACCGCTCTTTTTTTTCACTTCCGTGACCCCCTTTGCATCTTCTTCACCCAAGCCTCACGTTGGTCGTCAATTTTGTTGCACATGCTGAAAGTATGGTCAATAATTCCAATGTGTAAAGGGAGCGGGCTGGGTGAAACCAGAAGTGCTTTTATTTAAACGTTTTCTGCAACACATCCAAAACAAACAATTTCAAGAGTTCGAACACGAACCGAACTCAATGCAAGTCAATGGGATGCGAAAGTTCGATTTTTAGAGTGCCCTCCAAGAGGGCATTTATGCAAGATGTTTGCCATAAAAGGTGTATGGGGGTCCGGGTAGTGCCCTGGGGGACAGGAAACAAGGACAAAAAGTTTAAATAAAAACGTTTTTAAAGGAACAGTGAGTTTTTCCATGAAATAAGGGTTAAAAATAAAAACAAAAAATACCTTCAAATATCATGCCTAGGAGGTCCCCATAACCTGCCCGTGAAGTGGCGGATTTTTAAGATGTATAGAAATATGTAAAAACCAAAAAAATGACATTTCAAATGACGGTAAATGCTTTTCCTTTAATCTATCCAAAAACAACTGCTTGGGGCGGCAGTCTGTATGAAAAGAGGAGACAGTTTAGGACACGCAGAAAAAGTTTAGTGATTTTTTTTGGGCTAAATTATTGTGAAACTTATGCAGGCTTTGGATGAAAGTAACAATAGGTGCTTTAAAATTGGGCCTTTAGAGTCGGCAACAGTGCCGTCACACAGTAACCCCTCTGACAGGGCCGGCCCGTACATGGAGCAGCGTGGAGCAGCCGCTCCAGACAGCACTTTGTCAGGGGGAGCATTTTGCTGCTCTTTCAAAGGCCACCGGCCTGGACACGGCTGCAGGACAGTGTTCCGTTGAAACCCAAGCCGCGCCTGCCCCTTCAGCACTTGACTGCCCCTTTCAGCGGGCATGGAGGCCATCAGCTTAAGTTTTACCAGTGATGCAGCCTGGCTGTGGTCTCTCCTGCAGCGCAGTGCGCCTGTGAGATGGAACGTGGTGTTTAGAGACTGTCACGTGACAGGGCGGCAGGGCTGTGATGGCGTAGGCAAGTGCGCTCCTTTAAATGAAACCTGGGGAACCATGAGGCTGCTGAGGAGGTAGGCCTGGCTTTTTTACATACAGGAGACTCTGTGCCCCCCCCCCCCCAGTGTGTGTTATGGAGGTTCCCCTCCCGCCCATCCCTCCTCACAGAGACATGTTGCTGCCCCCATAAAGCACTGCCAGCTCCTCTGTCCTGGTTGAGGGAAGGCCTGGACAGACACCCTATCCCAGAGTCCTGAGGGAGCTGCCAATTGAGGGCTGCACGGGCCCAGATTGAAGACAATCTGCAGCTCCCTTACAGCCCGCACAGCATGATGGGAGCTGTAGTTAGCTGTTAATAGCTGGGGATCTGATTTTCACTGGCCTGGCAAGACCCGAGTGACTTTACTAAAATAAATAAATCACATTTTTACCTTTCTAAACTGGGGGGGTTAGTATGGAGCTGCCAGGGATTGATGGGGGGGGGGGGTTAGTATGGAGCTGCCAGGGTTTGATGGTGGGGTTAGTATGGAGCTGACAGGGTTTGATGGGGGGGTTAGAATGGAGCTGCCAGGGTTTGATGGGGGGGGGGGGGTAGTATGGAGCTGCCAGGGTTTGATGGGGGGGTTAATATGGAGCTGCCAGGGTTTGATGGAGGAATTCTGTACGCTGAATTTCACTGTTCGGTTACCTTTCGGCCACAATTCGGATCTCTTTGAATAACCCTGTATATTTTGTCCCAGTCTGGGCCTGCAGACCCACCCCCTTCTTCCCAATCTCCTCAAAGTTGTCAGTTCAGGTGTTGGTGGATATGTGGTGGTGTGTGACATACAGTAGATCAGGATATAGAATATATAACCTGAATCGGCGCAAATAATGCTCTCTGGGGTCCTGGGATCTCACATGTACATAGGAGAAACAATAAACGGTAATAGTGCAATACAGTGGGTGTTAAAGATATTAAAATTGTATATTTGTACAATTTTAATATCTTTAACACTCACTGTATTGCACTATTACCATTTATTGTTTCTCCTATGTACATGTGAGATCCCAGGACACCAGAGAACATTATTTGCGCCGATTCAGGTTATATATTCTATATTCTGTGTGTATTGGTATAGGGGAAACCACTATATCCTGTTATTGGCCATCTGGGGTGCCGTGGTGGTGGATGCATGTTGTGTGGCACTGCATCATTTTTTGTATATACAGTAGATCAGGGCTTGAGAAATTTGCTTTAATCTAGGAGCCAGCTACAAAAGTTAGGAGCCAGGTTTTTCTTCAGACTAACGAGGCTTTACTTTCAACAACTAAAGATACAGATTTTTTTTTTACCCCTCAGGTACTCACCGATATGTTTATTTACTGTGAGATTAATTGCTGTGCAGCTCTGTTATACACTCACACACACCACACATTACTGTATAACCGCTGCACAGCGATAACACTCACCCTCCTACACACTGCACATTACTGTATCCCAAAGCTTCACAGTAATGTGCGGTGTGTGAGGGGCTCCCAGAGCTCCACAGTAATGTGCACAGTGTATCCCAGAGCTCCACAGTAATGTATCCCAGAGCTCCACAGTAATGTGCACAGTGTATCTCAGAGCTCTACAGTAATGCATCCCAGAGCTCCACAGTATGCAACGCTCTCACATCCGGTCTGTCTCTCTGCTCTGATGTCATCAGAGGGAGCCGGTGTTCAGTCCAACCAGAAGCTTTACTCGACGGAACACTGGATGGCAGCAATCCCTGCTCCTTGCCCGTGCGGTCAGAGGAGCCTGACAAACCCAGGGCGCCATGACAGCATTTCTTGTCGCCATGGCGACCTTGCGCCCGGGGTTTGTCGAGCTCTGCAGTGGATGATGAGGAGCTATTGGTATTGTCTGTCTGTGTGAATGGTTATGTTCTCTAAACATTAGTGGAAGTTGTAAGAGTGTGTTTTATTTCCCTTTTGACTGTCCTGCAGGGTTATTCAGAGAGCACCGAAATGTCGCCAACATGTCGGTGCCCTTTCGTTCCTCGGACTTCCGGGCGATTCTAGTTCGCCGACCCTGTGGTGTATTCAGCATTCACTGCAGGGTCCCCGGAGTGCAGGGAAAACCCGCCGCAAACCCGACGAACATCTGCCGAACACTCACAGAAAACCTGCAGAAACTGACGCAAAAATCACACCAAACATGCTGAAAAAATCCAAGGAGCCGCCGATCACAGTGCAGAGCAGCTGCCGGAAAAAGCCGACACGTAGACGAACGGGGTGAAAAAAAAACAAAACAGTAAACTTGAAAGTGTCAAAATTGAAACACTTTGCAAAAAACTACTAAACGAAAAGGTTTGGAAATTACATATAAGATCCTATGAATGATAGTAAAAAGGTCTGTTACAGAAAAAGAGAAAATACGATTTAAAAAAAATACAAAAACGTTTGCCAAAAAAATCCCGAAAAATGCGTAAAAGATCCTAAAAAATCTATAAATAAAGAGACTTTATACTACAAAATAAAATAAACGGTTTATTAGATATTGAATTAAAACGGGAATATTTTTAACATAGGAGCCTATGGGATTCACCTGAATAAAACTGCCGAATTAAACCATCGAACAGCAGGGCATTTTGGCAACTTTTCACTGCTGTTCGGTGTTCTCTGAATAGATTAACCATTGCTTCTCTATGTGGGATTTCACTGCCCTCGAACAAGCACCGTACGTGCAGGCAATTCGCCAAAGTTTGGCGAACTACCTGCTCTCTGAATAGACGAATGGCCCCGAAATGTCCCCGTACGCTGAATTTCAGTGTCTGGTTACATTTCGGCGACATTTCGGATCTCTCTGAATAACCCCTATGGTCTTCCAATCTCCCGTAGTCCTAAATTGTTCCCTCTATGCCAGCTTGTGTCCCTCTGTATCCCCTAATCTCTATTATGCCTTTTATTCTTTCCTTTTAATATCATATATTACTCCTTCATTTCATCTCACACTTGCTATTTAACATCCTATCCCCCATGTTGCTGCTCACCATTACATCTCTTGTTACTTAAACTCATCCTATTATCCTCCTAGAGTCTAGACTGTAAGCTCCTTTGAGCAGGGCCCTCTTCACCTCTTGTTTCCATCCCATGTCCGTTTATTTGTATCTCGTTCCCTTTGGTTATAGTAAAGCGCTGCGGAAACTGTTGACGCTATAAAAATGATATTAATAATATCCTCCTATGGCTCACATTCTACTGCTTAACTCTCCCCTAGCCTTCATTCAACTCTCCCCATTTATCAACTGTATATCAGGTACGTCAAATTCTGGGCCCCGACATGTTTCTGAACTACAACTCCCTTTGATTCCCTGGACATGTATTGCATTGAAGGAATTCTGGGGTTTGCATGTACTTGTGGGGTGATTTTGACGGCCCTGTTCTACAGCGTATATCCTCTTCAGTTACATTCTTCTTTCCTCTCCATATCATTTTATTTCTGTGTCATTTATTTATATATTTCTTCTTTCATATCTTGGAACCTTCTTTATTTCCCATTATAATCATCACTTATGATACAATCAATTTCTCATTTTGATGTAGTGTTGTGGGAGCAGTAGTGAGTGGTGTCTTTCTACTGTATACTCTCCTTCTTTCCTCACATGCTCTATGTATGAAGTGTTGATGCTGGAAATAACAGTCTGACATTTTATTCACAAGCTTCCCATCATTTGGCCTTTTCAGATATCACAGAATAGCAGTGACCTCAGACCTGTGCCCAATGGCAGCTGGTGACATTTGTTTTGTTACCAGACCTCGCCCTTTAAAATTGACTACACCCATAAAGGGAGCTGGTATCCTACATCCACATGTGTATATTTGGTCCTTGCAATGCATATTGAGGTTAGATAGTGTACTGAATATATTTCACATAGGCCATCTTGCATTTCCCATCACCTCTAACATGTCATTATCATTTGTGCAAATAAGAGATCTGAGATTACTCTGCTTCTTTACAAGAATTTTTGCCAAAGTGCCCATAAAGAGAGTGCACAGGGGATTTCAGAAATCACTTAAAAGTATGGGCTGTGCATGTGTAAAGAATACCTATATAGGACAGCTATCAAGGGATGACATTTAAAGGGACACTACCACTTACATAAGCTGTAACTAGATTGTTTCGGTATTGCAAACAAAACCACGTTATAAAATATTTGCTACTGTTTTTTTTCTTTGTTTAAAGTAATATTGCATCTAAAAAATAAAAATTAAAAAATAAAGCTGGATTTTTCCCATGATGCATCATTTACCAAAATCTGTACCATAGGTTTACTTGGTGGCTGTGGTTTATTTAATCTACAGTATTTAACAATTAGGTTGGCCGTCCATTGGGTCCGTATTCTTGCGATGGTGCGATCATCTGCTATAGTCTTTCGTCATCCGACCAACCCTACAAGATGGAGATGAATCAGCCCTATTCCACCTCCTCCTGACTTCTATCAGATGACTTCAGATGATTTTTTGAGACTACAACAGAGAAGCGATCTTTCCCCTTACATGGAAAAGGTTGAATTGTATAGTTAAACCGCCGTTCCGTGGCAGGGAAATGTTCTCATAGAGAAGTGATTCAGTTCGATAGGCGAAGCCCATAGGAATCAATAGTAAAAAAAATATTTTCTTTTTTAATTTTTCTATAATTCAATAGTTTATTCTTCTCCCGTGCAGCAAAAAGCCTTTTCATTTATGGATTTTTTTTGGAATTTTTTGGTAAAGTTTAATATTCCCTATCTTTTTGCAGAAAACAAGGCTTTTATTTTCTGGCCGAACACAACCAGGGTTATTCAAAGAGAATCGAAAAGTCACCGCACGTTCGGTGACTTTTCATTCTCTTCGGGGCGATTTGGTGATCCCATTTCGGCGACTCTGCGGTGTATTCAGCAAACACCACAGGGCCGTCGTAGTGCAGGGAAAAGCCGCCGAAAACCTGCCGAACACCGCAAAACTCAGGCGAATGCACACCGAAACCTGCAAAAACATCTGGATTAACCCCGCCGAAGATGCTGGAGAAACCCGAGCAGGAGCTGATCACAACGCAGAGCAGCCGCAAGAAAAACACGACAGACAAATGGAGTGAACAAAAAATAAATCCAGTACGCTTGAATGTTTGAAAAGTGAAACGCTGTTTGCAAACAAACTACTAAGCGAAAATGTCTGTAATTTACATATGAGGTCCAATGAATGATAATAAAAAGGGCTGTTACAGAAAAAAGAAACAAAATTAAAAAGAAAAAAATCGGAAATTTTTTTGCAAAAAAAATCCCAAAAAATGCTTAAGAGATCCTAAAAAAATCTATAAATAAAAGAGACTTTTTACTGCAGAATATTATAATCAACGGTTTGTTAGATATTGAATTAAAACGGGAATGTTTTTAACATTGAAGCCTATGGGATTCTCCTGAATAAACCTGTCGAATGAAGCAACCGAATGGCAGGGCATTTCGGCAACTTTTCACTGCTGGATTTTGTTCTCTGAATAGACTAAGCTATGGGGATTTCACAACCTTCGAACAGGCACCGTATGTGCAGGCAATTCGCCAACATTTGGTGAATTGCCTGCTCTCTGAATTGCCGAATGGCCAGGAAAGGTAACCGACCGCTGATTTTCAGCATTCGGTTACCTTTCGGCAGCCATTCGGATCTCTTTGAATAACCCTGAACATGTTTTTTCTTTCTTCAGTACAGCTGCATTTGGCGCTGCCATCTTTGGTGCTCTCGGCACCAAGGACAGGGGTTCCCCCTCAGCCTTTGCTGATTTTTTTTTTTTTCCTTCTGCGTTTGTCGGTGCTCTGCTTGGTGCTAAAACCCAGTTTCAGCACCAGGGAGAGGGTTTTTTACCCTCTGCAGCAAGATTTTTTTTGTTTTTTGTTCGTAGCGTGTCAGGTCTGGCTCAGTGCGGCGACTTGTGTTTTAGATGGGCCAGTGTATAATAACACTTTGCGCCATTGTCTCCACATTGGCCCCAATGTGGGAAATGTGAAGGTGAGTTAGAGCAGTGGCATTGTTTGCTTTACAAGTAAAAGCACATAATGCGACAACCTTAGAAATTAGAAAAAAAAAATTTACATTAAATTTTTTTTCTGGTTTTACACGTTACATGGTCATATTTGATTTAGGTGGAAAGGCCAGACTCTGACCTTTCCAATGACACCTCAGGTGACCTTGAGCGGTGTAAAAATCAGAGATGCAGAGTTCTAAGGAACTCCCATCATTCCTCACTGCAATACAGCGGTTTAGGTTCTCAATGAACCAATGCATAACGCATTGTGCCATCTCCACACTTGCTGGCATCGTGAGAAATCAATCTTAAACGCAAAAGATAAAAAAAAAGATACAAAAAGGGGTACACTGTGCAAGCCGTATAAACTATGGCACAATGTAGCGGGTAACAACAATGTACCTAACCCACGTTGGTTTTAGATAATTCAGTGATGCAAGACAAAATACATATATAATGACACCGTACACTATATACCTATAGTTTCCCAAGTACGATCAGATATTGCCTCCGCTCTTGCTGCATTAAAGCTGGCTAGTCCGACGATCCGCGAATGCGTGGGTGTGATGTGACGAGTCGACCAGTTAGTCACCAGATCAGCTGGTGTTACGTCACTCCTGCGCATGCGCATTTTGCCGGCGGAATTATGTGACAGGAGGCATTATTTGACCAGAACACCGGCAACTATTGGAGGAGCATCCTGGGAGTCGTGGTTATAGCTGCCCAGGTCTAAAGAAATGACATGCTTCATACAGATATCTTCTTGCTCTATATTTTGTCACCCTCTTTTTAGCTGACACTGAAAACTACAAGAAATAAAACCAAATAATGTTCAAAATATGCATAAACACAGTCCTTTACAAGTCTCTCATGCAAAATGAACATGTCCTACCAACAGAAATATAATAAATCCAGTTACATTATTAACAGGTCACATTGTACATGTAAAGAGATAAAAAAAACAACATTATAGGCAGAGCCAGCATGGCCATGCAGTAGGTAGTGTTCTGTGAACCCTCCCGCCGCATCGAGGATCATCCCAGCCACAATTCCCCACTGACCCAGCACCTGCCAGCATCGGAGAACCCTGACACCCCCAGGGATGGGGAACAACAAAAAAAAACGGGACTCAGAGGTCCCAGTGGCACCGATCTTCACGACCAGGAGCGTGGAGATACAGGCCCAAGATGGCACCGGTGGGTGCCCTCCAGAGCAGGAAGAGGTAAGCCCCTCCCGCGGGTCGGATCCCCAGCCACCAGAGAGGACGTTGCCGCTCTGGGGAACAAGCTAACCTTCATCCAGGAGTTCCTATCGACCAAGATGGATCGTAATTTCCAGGCCTTAACGGCTGACATCCAGGCGATCGGGGGGCTGCACCGCCACGCTCAAGGAGCGTTCCGAGGCCATAGTTACCCACGCCAATGCCATAGTGGACACGGTTCAGCTCGTGGCAGACAAAATTAGGCGGCTTGAATCACAGGTCGAGGACCTGGCTAACCGTAGCTGCAGACAGAATATCAGGCTGCGGGGCCTGCTGGACTCGGTCCCCAGGATCAATTAATGAAGATGCTGAAGGGCATATTCAAGAAAATTCTGCCTGAATCTCCACCTAACCTCGATTCCTCATAAATAGGGCCCACCGAGGGAGGAAAGTTCCAGGATGTGATTTTCCGGTTCCACTATCACCACACCAACGAAGCGCTGATGAAAGAAGGAAGGTCCATTCATTTATCATATGTGTCACGAATCCCCCTGAATACCAAGATAGTGGTCCCTTCACGTAGACCGCTCTCTACCCTTCCGATCCTTGAATGGTCGGCACAACTAGATAGATAATGAACCAGACAATAGACAAGCAAGGGTAAACACCAGACAGAGGTACAGAATGGAGTACTCGTTCTCCCTAGGACCTTAGTAATATCAGAGGTAGCCTGATGTGTGCTTAGGGTGCCACATAGACTGACCTCGGTACCAAAGTTAAGAGCAGAACCGTGAGAAGAGTAAATGCCAATACCAGGGGCTATACACA
The DNA here is from genome assembly GCA_009667805.1 of Leptobrachium leishanense. Lineage (NCBI taxonomy): Eukaryota > Metazoa > Chordata > Amphibia > Anura > Megophryidae > Leptobrachium > Leptobrachium leishanense. The sequence goes on from CM019067.1 coordinate 172,463,633, forward strand.
GGGTGGTTCGTTCGCCAATGCCAGGGGTCGTACACAGAATGGTTCGTTTGCCAAGGCCAGGGGTCATACACAGAATGGTTCGTTTGCCAATGCCAGGGGGTCATACACAGAATATATATTAGCCAAAAACACAAGAGCTCTGCGGGAAGTGAATACCACGTCAGGGCACCGGCGAACTAGTGAAGCCGGGTTTTAAACCCGGCGGGTCCGCGTCATCACGCCAGGATCCGCCCCCCGGCGTCCCACGTGAGCGCACCCGGTGGCGTTATTATTCGGCGCCTGGCCAGCGAGCAGCGAGGAATCTGCTGCCAGGCGCCCCAGAACAGAGCCATCCGTGACAGAACCCCCCCTCCACGGGCGGCCACTGGACGACCCCCAGGGGCACGGGGGTGCGCCAAATAGAAGGCCTTCACCAACCGAGGGGCATGGACCTCTGCAGCCGGAATCCAAGAACGATCCTCTGGACCGTAGCCCACCCAATCGACCAAGTACTGTAAGGACCCCCTAGACTTTCTGGCATCCAGAATGGCCTCAACCTCGTACTCCTCCTGGCCCTCCACAGAGACAGGAGGAGGTGGAGCACGGACCTTGGTGTACCGGTTACATAACAACGGTTTCAAAAGGCTCACGTGGAACACATTGTGTATCCTGATATGGGGGGGTAACGCCAAAGCATAGGAGACAGGGTTGAGTCGCCGCAGAATCTTATAGGGGCCGATATATCTAGGTGCCAACTTCATGGAAGGCACTAAGAGCTTGATATTCCGTGAAGAAAGCCAAACCCTGTCCCCAACTTGATACACGGGTGCCTGCCTCCTGTGTCTGTCGGCCTTGGTTTTCTGGATGGCACTACTCTCTTCCAGTGCCCGTTTGACTCTCTCCCAAGTCTCTTTCAATGATGCCAAATGCTCATCCAAAGCAGGAATCGTGGTATCAGGAAACGTAGCGGGGAGCACGGGAGGATCAAAACCATAAACAGTGAAGAAAGGGGAATGTCCTGTGGATTCACTCACTGCACTGTTCAAAGCATACTCTGCCCATGGTAACAGGTCTGACCAGCTATTTTGTTGTTCTGATATAAAGCACCTGAGATATTTCTCTATATTTTGGTTGGCTCGTTCTGCTGCTCCGTTGGTCTGGGGGTGATAGGCCGAAGAGAAGGATAAGTCTATCCCCACATTCTTACAAAACCCTTTCCAGAATCTGGAGACGAATTGTGTCCCCCTATCAGAGACAATCTCCAGAGGAACACCGTGTATGCGAACCACGTTGGAAATGAATATGGGCACCAGTTCGGCTGCCGAAGGTAGTTTCCGAAGAGGCACATAGTGACCCATCTTGGAGAATCGATCTATGACCGTAAGTATAACTGTATTCCCTCTTGACTCAGGTAAATCTACTATAAAATCCATGGCTACATGCGACCATGGGCGTTCGGGGATCGGCAAAGGCTGGAGTAAACCAATGGGTGCTGTTTTGGGACTTTTATGTCTTGTGCACACCTCGCACACAGCTATGTAATCTTTAACGTCTCGGCGCAACGTGGGCCACCAGAGGAGTTTACTGATACTAGCCACTGTTTTGGTGATACCCATATGCCCAGAGGTTTTATTGTCATGATAAACGTTAAGTACTTCCTCTCTTTCGTTCTCAGGTACAAAGAGTTTCGCGGGAGGTTTCCCCCCAGGAGCTGCACCCTGGACGGTCTGCAACCTTTTCACTAGAGGAGACGAGACACTAATTGTGGTAGAGGCTATAATCCTTTCCTGGGGTACAATGGGATGCTGATCTTGGATATTATGTTCATAAGATTCATACTGTCTCGATAAGGCGTCTGCTTTAATGTTTCTGGACCCAGGTCTATAGGTAAGCACAAAATTAAAACTTGAAAGAAACAATGACCATCTCGCTTGTCTGGAATTTAAACGTTTAGCATCTCCAATGTACGTGAGATTCTTATGATCGGTTATGATAACGATCGGGTCCCTAGACCCCTCCAATAAGTATCTCCATTCTGCCAAGGCCGAGATGACTGCTAACAACTCTCTATTTCCAATGTCATAGTTCTTCTCTGCCGGGGACAATTTCCGAGAATAGAAGCCGCATGGATGCAAGGGTTTGTCGGGTGCCTCCCTTTGGGACAAGACTGCACCAAGACCTATTTCGGAGGCGTCAACTTCTACTTGGAAAGGCAGAGCCGGATCTGGATGTCGGAGAACAGGGGCAGTAGTGAATGCTTGTTTGAGTGCCTCAAAGGCTTGAGTGGCTTGAGGTGTCCATTTCTGATTTCCCACCCCTTTCTTTGTCAAAGCCGTGAGGGGAGCTACCAAGGCTGAAAAGTCTTTAATGAATCTCCGATAGTAGTTAGTAAACCCCAGAAACCTCTGGATGGCTTTAAGCCCTTGGGGTAGAGGCCAGTCAAGAATTGCTGAGAGTTTTTTTAGGGTCCATTTGAAAACCCTCAGGGGTTATTATATAACCAAGGAAATGCACTGTTACTATGTCGAATAGACATTTTTCTAGTTTACAGTACAATCCAGCCTTCAATAGTTTTTTCAATACTTGTTTCACGTGGGCGTGATGAGTGTCCACATCAGGAGAGTATATCAGGATGTCATCCAGATATACTATGACGAATTCTTGCAGAAAATCCCTTAGGGTGTCATTTATGAGGTCCTGAAAAACGGCTGGCGCATTACATAATCCAAAGGGCATCACCAGGTATTCATAATGCCCGCTACGTGTATTAAAAGCCGTTTTCCATTCATCTCCCTTTTTAACCCTAACCAGGTTGTAAGCTCCGCGTAAATCGAGCTTCGTATATATACGGGCCCCTTTTAATCGGTCGAACAATTCTGTTATGAGAGGTATGGGATATGCATTTCTTATAGTTATCCTATTCAAACCTCTATAATCGATGCAAGGTCGCAGATCTCCCTCTTTTTTGGAGACAAAAAAGAAACCTGCTCCTGCTGGAGAGGAGGACCGTCTAATGAATCCTCGCTCTAGATTCTCCCTTATGTATTCCTCCATAATGTCGTTTTCTTTTTGTGACAAAGGGTATACATGTCCCCTAGGAGGCATCGTACCGGGGAGTAAATCAATAGCACAGTCATATGGACGATGTGGTGGTAGGACCTCAGTCCTGGCTTTAGAGAACACCTCCTTTAATGCCAGATAACATTCAGGGACCTCTGTGGATAAAGGAGGGGCTGTGGCAATATTGAGGCTACCAATCACATTGACCCTGCCTAGGCAATTAGACTGACAATTAGGACCCCAACATTTTATGTCTCTCTGGACCCAATCAATAACCGGGTTGTGCTCTGTTAACCATGGAAACCCAAGAACGACAGGACATGAGGGAGATTCAATAATTTGAAATCTTATCGTTTCCTGGTGTAAAACTCCTGTTTTCATACATACATCGACAGTGTCGTGAGTGATATGTGGACATGACAGGGGTTTACCATCTATGGCCTCCACCATTAGAGGTTTTTCCTTGAGAACCAGAGGTAAGAGGTTTTTGGCAGCAAAATATTTATCCATGAAATTACCTGAGGCCCCAGAGTCTAAGAACGCCTCAGTCTTGAGGTGAACCCCCTCCCAGGTTAGGGAGATCGGTAACAGAATCCTGGATTTTTTTTTCTCACTATCCACAAAGGAGGCATAAAGAGAACCGATAACCTGGGTATTGGCTGTTCTTTGACCCGATTTGCCACTCTCCCCCCTGTTAACCCTGGGTCTCTGAGGACATTGAAGGCGGAAATGATCAGCCCCTGCACAATAGAAGCAGAGCCCCTTTTCTCTTCTGTGAGCTCTTTCAGCCTCCGAAATACCCGTTTTTCCTATTTGCATAGGTTCAACGACTGGCATATCTGTTTTTGCGTTCTCCGGGTTACCTGACGTACTGGTGTGTCTGGGTAATAAGGTTAAAGGAGGCAAGACCCTTCTGGGTCTGTCTCTGGGGTGTCTCCTTTCCCTAATTTGATCGTCCATGGCTATGCAAAAGTCAATCAAATGGTCCAGATTTTCTGGTAATTTTAAGGGAGCCAGCTCAAACATAAAAGCCTCGTTCAGGCCTTCGGTAAAGGCTAAGGTTAAAACGTCGTTCGGCCAAAGCACCTCTGACGTCAAAGTCTTAAACTCTATGGCATAGTCGGAGACCCTCCTATTACCTTGTTTAATGTGAAACAAGGACCTACCCGCATTGGTAGCCCTTCTAGAGGGATCAAAGGTACGTTTTAACTCAGAGGTAAAACCCTCATAGTCATAGATGATGGGTTTCTTATTTTCCCACAACGGCGTAGCCCATAATAAAGCTTTTTCTGTTAAATGATTAATCAGATAGCCTACTTTGGCTTTATCAGATATACAAGACCCTGGGTTGTTCTCAAACAAGATCTCGAGTTGGGTCAGAAAACCCCGGCATAAGTGTAACGGGGAGCCCCCTATAGGGTGAGGGGGAACCCCCAATCTGCAGAGATGAAGCCTTAAGGACAGGTATACAGCTTCCAGGGAACAAACCAAGATAATAACAGAAACTAGAAAGATCCCTAAGCCCTGACTGAGATCCTTGAAAGATGGTCTCGAAATATTAACTAGGCTAGGTTGCAAGATGAATAAAACATAAACCAGACAGACAATAAATGCAGGTATACAGATTCCAGGGAACAAACCAAGATATTAACAGAAACTAGAAAGATCCCTAAGCCCTGACTGAGATCCTTGAAAGGTGGTCTCGAGATACTAACTAGGCTAGGCCTGCAAGACGAACAAAGCATAAACCAGACATACGATGAATGCAGGCATACAGATTCCAGGGAACAAACCAAGATTTTAACAGAAACTAGAAAGATCCCTAAGCCCTGACTGAGATCCTTGAAAGGTGGTCTCGAAATACTAACTAGGCTAGGCCTGCAAGACGAACAAAACATAAACCAGACATACGATGAATGCAGGCATACAGATTCCTAAGCACGGTACAGTACAGGGGACAGACAGAAGAGAGATCCAAATACAAGAGCCAAAGGTCATACACGGAATATCATAACTAGAGGGGTCAGACAAGAGAGGGATCCTAAATACATGAGCCAGAGGTCATACACAGCAAATCAAAGTAAACCAGCATACAGGGACTAGGCAAGAAAGACTATCCTGGTCCAAGGATCAAGGGGAATCCTGGTCGTACTTATAGGGCAGAACAGGTCATGTGCCGCAGACCAATTAGCCCAACAGAGGCCTGCAGGCTGAAAACAAAACAACAGGAATCCCTGCTACCACCAGCAGGGGGCAAGGCCGAGACGTGACATAACCCCCTCCCTTACGGGTGACCTCCTGGGCACCCAAGAAAGAAAACATGGATGGCATGAAAACGGATCAGACCAGTCACCAGTACCCATTGGAATCCCGCTCAGACTCAGAGTAGTCAGTTTGCGCCTGAGCAAGCAAAGCTCTTTCATAAACCTCCAGGTCCTCTCTGCAGATCACTGCACCATTAGAGGCCCGTACACAACCCTCGGCAACCGGGCTAGGGTCTCGTACCTGAGGGTCCGACGGCATGAGTACCTTGGACCTTGAACGGAGTGAATCATCAGTCCCCAGTTGTTTATGGTTAGTCCTCTTGCGTCTCCTGGACCGTGATCTAGGAGTTCCGTCCACACCATGGCACATAGAGGCAATAGAGGTACTGCCAGATCCAGTGACAGTAGTCTTGCCCTGAGATTGTATATTACAACTCACAGTGGAACCACAAGACACAGTGGACTTACTGTCTACCCCAGAGACAATGACCTTGCCATTAAACGTGGCCCCGACCAATACAGTACAGGGTGTGTGCATGACTGGTAAACACTCGGGATATGGGACATCACCAGGACATGGTACAGTTGGCGCCACAACAGTCTTACACCTCTCCCCAGGAGGAGTATATTGTGGATCATCTGAATCAGAGTCTTCCAACAGCCCTTTCAGAATGTCAGGGTGTCTCTGGAGCACTACCCAGTGCCTCTCACGCATCCAAAAGCCAGAAGGCGTCCGTATATATTCCGTGGGAACACAATGTGATTTAGGGATCTCAATACCCTTTAAACCACCAGCTTGCTGAATTTCCCTGATTACTGTGCGGAGTAAGGCAACCTCGGACTCAGAGGGTGTAGTATCAATGGAACCAGAACAAAGTGTGGCAGTTTCAGAACCAGATTGGCTAGGGTTGATCACCTTTTCTTGTCTTCTCTTAGAGCAAGACATAGACTTTGTGACCACCTCACAAGGCTTGACAATGGTGGGGACAACACTGGACTCACTGTGGGGCAAGGGCACAGTGGTCTCATGTGCCAATCCAGGCACATCGGCCTCATAACAAAACGTGGTCACAGCTGTCTCGTCTAACCTGGGTGCAGCTGTCATTGCTGACATACAGCTTGTCCCGGACACCACTGGCAAGGTACCAGCCTCAGGCATCACAAATGACATATTGTCAGTACCCGACATGGCTGGCTTCTCATTACCAGTACCCGACATGGCTGGCTTTGTGTCAGGGGAAGCAGACGTGGCTGGCTTCGTGCCAGGGGAAGCAGACATGGCTGGCTTCGTGCCAGGGGAAGCAGACATGGCTGGCATCGTGCCAGTGGGAACAGACATGGTTGGCATCGTGCCAGTGGGAACAGACATGGCTGGCATCGTGCCAGTGGAACAGACATGGCTGGCTTCGTGCCAGTGGATAGACATGGCTGGGTTCGTGCCAGTAGATACAGACATGGCTGGCTTCATGCCAGTAGATACAGACATGGCTGGCTTTTTGCCAGGGGAAGCGGACATGGCTGGCTTTTCATTGCCAGTGGGAACAGACATGGCTGGCTTCGTGCCAGTAGCTACAGACATGGCTGGCATTTCATTACCAGTAAGAACAGGCATGGCTGGCAGCGTGCCAGTGGATACAGACATAGCTGGCTTCGTGCCAATAGATACAGACATGGCTGGTTTCATGCCAGTAGATACAGACATGGCTGGCTTTTTGCCAGGGGAAGCGGACATGGCTGGCTTTTCATTGCCAGTGGGAACAGACATGGCTGGCTTCGTGCCAGTAGCTACAGACATGGCTGGCATTTCATTACCAGTAAGAACAGGCATGGCTGGCAGCGTGCCAGTGGATACAGACATAGCTGGCTTCGTGCCAGTAGATACAAACATGACTGGCTTTGTGTCAGTGGATACAGACATGGCTGGCTTCGTGCCAGTGGATACAGACATGGCTGGCTTCGTGCCAGTGGATGCAGACATGGCTGGCTTCGTGCCAGTAGATACAGACATGGCTGGCATCGTGCCAGTAGATACAGACATGGCTGGCTTCGTGCCGGTAGACACAGACATGGCTGGCATCTCATTGCCAGTGGGAACAGGCATAGCTGGCTTTTCAATACCAGTGAGAACAGGCATGGCTGGCAGCGTGCCAGTGGATACAGACATGGCTGGCATTTCACCGCCAGTGGGAACAGGCATGGCTGGCTTTTCATCACCAGTGATAACAGGCATGGCTGGCAGCGTGCCAGTGGCTACAGACATGGCTGGCTTCGTGCCAGTAGAAACAGACATGGCTGGCATTTCATTGCCAGTGGGAACAGGCATGGCTGGCTTTTCATTACCAGTGAGAACAGGCATGGCTGGCAGCGTGCCAGTGGATACAGACATGGCTGGCATCGTGCCGGTGGATACAGACATGACTGGCTTCGTGCCAGTAGATACAGACATGGCTGGCATCGTGCCAGTAGATACAGACATGGCTGGCATCGTGCCAGTAGATACAGACATGGCTGGCAGCGTGCCAGTGGATACAGACATGGCTGGCATTTCATTGCCAGTGGGAACAGGCATGGCTGGCATTTCATTACCAGTGAGAACAGGCATGGCTGGCAGCGTGCCAGTGAATACAGACATGGCTGGCATCATGCCAGTGGATACAGACATGGCTGGCATCGTGCCAGTGGATACAGACATGGCTGGCATCGTGCCGGTGGATACAGACATGGCTGGCATCGTGCCAGTAGATACAGACATGGCTGGCATCGTGCCAGTAGATACAGACATGGCTGGCATCGTGCCAATAGATACAGATATGGCTGGCATTTCATTGCCAGTGGGAACAGGCATGGCTGGCAGCGTGCCAGTAGATACAGACATGGCTGGCATCGTGCCAATAGATACAGACATGGCTGGCATTTCATTGCCAGTGGAAACAGGCATGGCTGGCAGCGTGCCAGTGGATACAGACATGGCTGGCAGCAAGCCAGTGGATACAGACATGGCTGGCATCGTGCCAGTGGATACAGACATGGCTGACATCGTGCCAGGGGAAGCAGACATGGCTGGCATCGTGCCAGGGGAAGCAGACATGACTGGCATCGTGTCAGTAGATACAGACATGGCTGGCATTTCATTGCCAGTGGGAACAGGCATAGCTGGCAGCGTGCCAGTGGATATAGACCTGGCTGGCAGTGTTCCAGTGGATATAGACATGGCTGGCAGCGTGCCAGTGGATACAGACATAGCTGGTAGCGTGCCAGTGAATACAGACATGGCTGGCAGCGTGCCAGTGGAACAGACATGGCTGGCAGCGTACTAGTGGATACAGACATGGCTGGCAGCGTACTAGTGGATACAGACATGGCTGGCATAGCATTCCCAACCGGAGACACTGAAACCTCACTGGGAGACGAGGGCATAGTGATCCCATGATTCACCAGATTTGAGGTGGCTATTCTGCCAGTCTGGATGCCTATGGAGGACACACCAGTACCTCCATAGCGATACCTGGATATATGGTTCCCCTGCCATTGCTTAACAGGTTTTAATACACAATGCTCAATAGTGTGATTTGGATCTGCACAATAAAAACAGAGACCATACAACCTGCGTCTTTCCTTCTCATACATGGATTTGCAAGTAGTGCAGGGTGGTGCTGCATCGTTAGCTGCAGCAGGTGATAGGCTCAGAGCCTCCATTAACCTCTGCAGCTCTTTCAGCATAGCAAGCACCAAGTTCAATACAGCTTCATACATATGAGACATACCTGCCAGCTTCTATTCTGGGACCAGGATAATGTAACGGGGAGCCCCCTATAGGGTGAGGGGGAACCCCCAATCTGCAGAGATGAAGCCTTAAGGACAGGTATACAGCTTCCAGGGAACAAACCAAGATAATAACAGAAACTAGAAAGATCCCTAAGCCCTGACTGAGATCCTTGAAAGATGGTCTCGAAATATTAACTAGGCTAGGTTTGCAAGATGAATAAAACATAAACCAGACAGACAATAAATGCAGGTATACAGATTCCAGGGAACAAACCAAGATATTAACAGAAACTAGAAAGATCCCTAAGCCCTGACTGAGATCCTTGAAAGGTGGTCTCGAGATACTAACTAGGCTAGGCCTGCAAGACGAACAAAGCATAAACCAGACATACGATGAATGCAGGCATACAGATTCCAGGGAACAAACCAAGATTTTAACAGAAACTAGAAAGATCCCTAAGCCCTGACTGAGATCCTTGAAAGGTGGTCTCGAAATACTAACTAGGCTAGGCCTGCAAGACGAACAAAACATAAACCAGACATACGATGAATGCAGGCATACAGATTCCTAAGCACGGTACAGTACAGGGGACAGACAGAAGAGAGATCCAAATACAAGAGCCAAAGGTCATACACGGAATATCATAACTAGAGGGATCCTAAATACATGAGCCAGAGGTCATACACAGCAAATCAAAGTAAACCAGCATACAGGGACTAGGCAAGAAAGACTATCCTGGTCCAAGGATCAAGGGGAATCCTGGTCGTACTTATAGGGCAGAACAGGTCATGTGCCCGCAGACCAATTAGCCCAACAGAGGGCCTGCAGGCTGAAAACAAAACAACAGGAATCCCTGCTACCACCAGCAGGGGGCAAGGCCGAGATGTGACAATAAGCTTGGTGTACCATCATAGCGTAAGGGTGCCTTCATACTAAGCCTATGTCTTTCAGGAGAGACCGAACTGACTCTAGGCAATACTGGGTCTGGAGGGTTTGTGGTACCAGTATTGGACCGATTTAACAGGGTTTGTAGAGCGAGAGAAATCTGGTCCATCCTATGATCCTGCTCCTCTTGTCTGGCTGCGATACGTGCCAACTGGTTAGAGAGGTCTGCGGGATCCATTGGCCCTGACGTAATGTCACGAATCCCCCTGAATACCAAGATAGTGGTCCCTTCACGTAGACCGCTCTCTACCCTTCCGATCCTTGAATGGTCGGCACAACTAGATAGATAATGAACCAGACAATAGACAAGCAAGGGTAAACACCAGACAGAGGTACAGAATGGAGTACTCGTTCTCCCTAGGACCTTAGTAATATCAGAGGTAGCCTGATGTGTGCTTAGGGTGCCACATAGACTGACCTCGGTACCAAAGTTAAGAGCAGAACCGTGAGAAGAGTAAATGCCAATACCAGGGGCTATACACAGGGTGGTTCGTTCGCCAATGCCAGGGGTCGTACACAGAATGGTTCGTTTGCCAAGGCCAGGGGTCATACACAGAATGGTTCGTTTGCCAATGCCAGGAGTCATACACAGAATGGTTCGTTTGCCAATGCCAGGAGTCATACACAGAATGGTTCGTTTGCCAATGCCAGGGGTCATACACAGAATGGTTCGTTTGCCAATGCCAGGAGTCATACACAGATATATATTAGCCAAAAACACAAGAGCTCTGCGGGAAGTGAATACCACGTCAGGGCACCGGCGAACTAGTGAAGCCGGGTTTTAAACCCGGCGGGTCCGCGTCATCACGCCAGGATCCGCCCCCCGGCGTCCCACGTGAGCGCACCCGGTGGCGTTATTATTCGGCGCCTGGCCAGCGAGCAGCGAGGAATCTGCTGCCAGGCGCCCCAGAACAGAGCCATCCGTGACAATATGAGGGTCACCCGCTGGCTCTTTTGCCTGAAGTTGGCCATCCACTCTGTCTAAACGTATAGATTGGCACCTGATCACGGAGGTCCCGAGAGCTGGTAATGTTAATACACCTGGGAATTCCGCCTCATTGTCTGCAGGGATGGCCAGGCCCACACTTGCTTCAGGATGCCCCTAGGCTACTGGCGTCACTCCAATTACCGATCCTGGGTGACTTGTCGGCTCTTCAGGACCTTTTTCACTTTGCAAGGCTGCCCGTTGAGTAGAGGAAGACTCTGGGCTGAAGAGGCCGGGCAGGCTAATGGTTCAATGGATGACCGACTAATGTTCGCCATGGTGCAATACACAACACTGATGTATGTTGGCGAGGTGTTTTGTCCATCGCCTACTTACTGGGGGATACGTTCTGTATTTGGTTCAGGTTTTTTTTCTGCGTGGTTCAGTTGTAAATAATGTTTATTTCACATGTTTAATATGTACAGGGTTTTAGTTCAGCTACGTTGTGATTCTGTGGTAGCATGTCAGTAACGGGTAGAGCCACCTGGGTAGGGGCATAGTGCTGGACACCACTACCCGGGGCTATTATTGATTTCTTAACGCTACATTTCTGGGGCATGTGGGTGGCAGGATGGGAAGACGGGCTTTCTTCTCACTTTGTATCCTCGCGACTCATGTGCTGTCTCCGTTCACCATAGCTCGACTCCCTTGGTCTTTCCTTCGTGTTGAGACTCTCTTCTTTTCCTCCCCTTTTTGCCCTGGGGGTGGGGCCCGGGTGGGGGGGGGAAGCCCCCTGGTCCTCCAATCCATCTTTATTGCCTTGACCCATGGCGACGCTGAAGTGTCTCTCTCTTAACCTGAATTCCCAACACAAGCAGCGTCTCCTCTTCCGGGAGCTACGCAAATGAAAAGTGGACATAGCCTTTATTCAGGAGACACGTATCCCGCGGAAGGCGAATTTCAGATTGACGGATGTGAGGTACCGGCGGGTCTTCTCTAACGTGTTGCTTAGGCTAGGGTCAGACAAACGCAGTTTTAACGTGCGTTTAGCCGCACGAAATCACGGCCGTGCTAGCAGCAAATGACGTCCAATGCCGGGGAACATACGACGAACGGCCGCACGAAAGTTCGTCCGTGCAACGCAAGTGGCAAACGAACGCATTTTTTCGAGAACGTCAAACCGCTACTACTGACGTACAGAGTGCGCTGCGGCCGCATAGCGGCGTGTTTGCGTGATTGGGAGACGTCAGACGCTGCACACGTCCGGCCAACATAACGTCCAGACGCAAAAAAGGGTTTTATTGATGATCCGTACAAAATCACGGACGAAAATGCGCATCGTGTGACCGCTATCGCGTATTCCGTGCCAAAATACGTCCATTCGTTTGAACGCACTTTTTCACGGACAACGCGAAAAATGCGTTCGTCTGACCCTAGCCTTAAATGTAATGGTGTCTCTGTTATTCTGCAATCATAACTTGTGCCCTTTCCAGGTCGACTCTGTGGAGGGGGATGATTCAGGTAGATATGTCGTGGTTCAGGGCTACTTCGGACCTCAACTCTATGCCCTAGCCTCAGTGTACGCTCCAACTGCCCCAGACAGGGAATTCTGGTCCACCCTCTCTACATTCTTGGGATCTCACATGCCGGGTGACATCATTATTAGGGGAGGATTAAATGCCACTCTGTGTACAGCGATAGATAGGTTGGGAGAGGTTGCCCCCTCGCCACAGGACAAAGTCTTCTCTGCCTTCACAAAGGATATGGGATTGGTGGATGTTTGGAGGGTTTGCCACCCAGCAGAACGGGATTACACGTTCTTGTCACATCCTCACCAGACGTACTCACGCATTGACTAATTCCTTACCTCCCTGAACTGCCTACAGGCGATAAACGCCTCTTCTACAGCTCCATCTCGTGGTCAGACCACGCAGATATTACACTGGACCTGGTGGGGTTAGGGGGCTCTTTAAATAGGAGGTGGTGGCTGGACCCGATCCTGCTTGCCAGACTGGACATTAAAGACAAGATAATTGCCAACCTGACTGAATATTTTGAGCTCAACTCGGTGGAGGAGACTCCCAGCCCATAAGGCTGTGATACGGGGTTCTTTTATTAAATATGCAGCCCATTATAAGAAAGTTAAGAACGAACAGATGCTGACCTTACAAACCTCCTTACGGGACCTGGAGACCGCCCACAAAACTGACCCCTCGGAGACGTCTTATTCGGCTCTCACGGCGGCGAGGCAGGCCTTAAATAAGTTGTTGTTGGACGACACCGGACGGTCCACGATCTGGTCTAGGTGTAAATATTTTGAACGAGGCAATAAAATGATTACATCCTTAGCGCGTAAACTATGCCCTTGGCCTTACTCGGCCCCAATATGCAAACTCCGGACCTGGGAGGGCACCACAGTCTCCTCCCCCTCTGGCAGAAGTGACTTACTAACCTCCTTATCGGATCTCTATGACCATTCCCCTACCCACACTACCGACAACCAGCCCCTATGTCACAAAATTAGAGACTTTCTATCCTCCCTTGATTTTCCCACACTCAAGGGGGAGCGGGCCGAAGCACTAGTAGCACCTTTCTCCTCAGAAGAGATTGAGGACATTCTTAAGGACATGAAACCCCATAAAGCTCCGGGCCCTGACGACCTCACCATGGCTTACTACAAAACTTTCCCGGTCCAGTTTGACGCCTGGCACTGCCCTGGTGCTGACCACCAATGGGTTGACCTGGAACATGCCCTGGCTTTGCTTTATAAGCTGGACTACTGGATATGGCTAGCCAGGCCGCACAGACTGATATTGAGAACCACCTGCCCGGCCATTCTCAATTCTCTCCGTATCTGGAACAAGTTGGCCCTGAAATGGGATCTGACTTGCTTCCCCTCCCCTCTGACCCCACTTTGCACAACAAAGAATTTGCCCTGGGCCTCCAACCTGCCCTGTTCTCCGCGCTGGCCGTCAGCGGATTGAGCTGCATTTGCCACCTATTTCTGCGAGGGACTCTGCTCCAGTTCCACGAGCTCCAGGGGGAAGGGACTTACCACCTGCTTTGGTCTTCAGGTTTCTGCAACTGCGAGGCTTTGCTCTACGGCCTCATATTAAAAAGGCTGCTACCTCGAAACTCACCTCTTGAATCCCTCTGTGCTAGAGGCCGTTACCCCAAAGGACTGATCTCACTTTACCAACAGATCACCTGCATACTGGACTGGTCCGAATTTCCATACGTACGAGCCTGGCATGTGGACTTGCAAGATCAGCTGGAAGGAGACGTGTGGCTCGATATTTGGGAGGCCTCCAGAAAGGTTTTGATCTGCGTCACCACTCAGGAACAGGTGGTCAAGCTCATCATGCGCTGGCAGTGGCGTCACTAGGGTTGGTGTCACCCGGTGCGGTAACTTATGGTGTCACCCCCCCCCCCGAGTTTTACAGATTTTTTTTAACTACTCTTACTCCTAAATCAGTACTCCCATATAACACTGAATGCTCATACACACAGCGCACATTACTGTGAGGTTTATTGCTGTGGAGCTCTCTCATATGCTCACACAACTTTTTGCCAACTGCCAGCAAGTACGTTGCCTGTTCGAAGGCAGTGAAAGTACACATGGATATATATTGCCCCCAGCAGCTCTGGATATATATTGCCCCCAGCAGCTCACCCATGGATATATATTGCCCCAGCTCACATATGGATATATTGCCCCAGTTCAGTTATATATTGCCCCAGTTCACAGTTATATATTGCCCCCAGCAGCTCACCCATGGATATATATTGCCCCAGCTCACATATGGATATATTGCGCCTCAGCTCACACATGGATATATTGCGCCTCAGCTCACACATGGATATATTGCCCCAGACCAGCTCACACATGGATATATTGCCCCAGACCAGCTCACACGTGGATATATTGCCCCAGCTCTCATGGATACTGCCCCCAACACACATGGATATTGCCCCAGCTCCTCTCATGGATAGAAAACAAAACAACGACAGGAGTATGGCTCAATGAACCAGTCCACAGGGCATAACCCAAAAATAGCAATGAAAGAACAGTTTGCACAAAGTGCAACAAGAGTGGTATAAACAATTAATTTTAATGGTTGATAGTCAATTGAAAAGAATGAAAAAAATAAAGATGCGGACAATGACCCAAGAGGAAGTTATGCCGTACCAATAATTGGTAGCCAAAAAGTACTCGTAATGATTGAAAGCTGCCTATAAACCGGTGGTTGAATCCACCCAGAGGCAATGGCAGTGAAAATAGTAATTAGCGGGTAACAGAGGCATACAAAAGGATACTAATGGCTCACTATACCTCGGTGGTTCGAGCCACCTACATAACCAATGCTGGGCACACTAAATAAGTCATCAAAAGGTAGTCAAGGACAAAGTCCACAAGAATAAAGCAAGATAGAGCTGTTAAAAACAAGGAGGAGGCATATCTCGACCGGTTTCGCCCAACCAGGGCTTAATCCAGAGATACAGCGCCTGCCCAACTAGCCCTATAAATACCTGCACAGTGTTAATTGGTGCGATCGATCAACGCGAACAGCTGGGAGACAACCAATCCATAGGTGTAAAACGTGGAGACCGTGTCAGCCGACACTTAAGTGGTCACATGTCATCAGAGATCCAATGGTTGGTCAGTTGCTAGTATCCCAGTGACCAAAGACGCAATGGACGAGGCAGAAAGAAACACCATGGTTTCAAAGCAATTACATTTGCAGAAACTTCCTGGCACGTGAAGATACATGTGATAATAAGAGACCAATGAGTATCGATGGATGGTAACATGGCAACCACAGACGCAACAATACCCACAACTAGCGATGGCTATCATTAATAGAAGGGGAGGATCTGCAATGACCATATAATTACAACAGTATCGACCTAGTGACAAATCATAAAAGTATATATGCTATGTATTAATTAGCGGTCTATTGGTAATTCGAGGGGAACTATAATTGAATTAACCAGTTAGTAATGAGGTAGACGTGATAAACATGATAAATGGATGGCGATATACCAAAAGGTCCCCCATATGGTGAAATGATTAAACGTTACTGCGCTCATTGGACCATCGATGTACAAAAAAGATCTAATGATGATCAGGACGTAAGTTGCCACCTAATATAAACTATATACAAAGACATGAGCCCATTGGACAAAAAGGTAATAAACCTCAAATGAAAAGTAATATGAAGGAAAGGAAGCTACACGTCGCATAATAGGAGGAACATGAGGCACATAGGAGGGGCAGAGACGGGGAGTTGGGCTAAAATATCAAAAAAAGGGGGAGACTTAATATGTAACCAATGAAAAAATAATAATCGTACAATAGCAAAATGTAATATCCTAAGCATAATGCATAAATTAGAGGGCTTATTAGGCACTCAAATAAAAGGGACAAACGTAAAACCTTCCTTAAGACCTGAAGGTGATCTAGTATTGAGACGATATATCCAGAAGGCTTCATGTTTAAGCAGTTTGTTATCAAGATTGCCCTTGCGAGGGCCAAGTTTGATATGTTCAATACCCAGAAACCTAAAATTGCTTCTGAGCCCATAAGGTTGATTGCGGACTTCGATCTAGGTTGGCAACCCGTTACACAGATTTGCGAACGCTTTTGGCCTTTACTGACCAATGATGTACATCTTAAAGATGCTATTTCTAATCGTCCTACCTTGACAGCCAGGAGATGTACCAACCTTAATGATAAGCTGGTACATAGTCACTTTCAACCTACTCGACATTCTGCCGATTCTTGGCTTTCTAATAATCTTAACTCTGTAGGTGTCATTTACCTGTTGCTGGGCCAATGTGGCAAAAAATATGTGGGCAAAACTATTCGACCCCTTAAAGTCCGCATACTTGAGCATGTTCGATCTATCAGACTTAAGAAGGATACTCCTGTCGCCAGACACTTCACTACATGCAATATATGTTCACTTAGCAATTTTAGGTTTCTGGGTATTTGAAACATATCAAACTTGGCCCTCGCAAGGGCAATCTTGATAACAAACTGCTTAAACGTGAAGCCTTCTGGATATATCGTCTCAATACTAGATCACCTTCAGGTCTTAATGAAGGTTTTACGTTTGTCCCTTTTATTTGAGTGCCTAATAAGCCCTCTAATTTATGCATATGCTTAGGATATTACATTTTGCTATTGTACGATTATTATTTTTTCATTGGTTACATATTAAGTCTCCCCCTTTTTTTTGATATTTTAGCCCAACTCCCCGTCTCTGCCCCTCCTATGTGCCTCAATGTTCCTTCCTATTATGCGACGTGTAGCTTCCTTTCCTTCATATTACTTTCATTTGAGGTTTATTACCTTTTTGTCCAATGGGCTCATGTCTTTGTATATAGTTTATATTAGGTGGCAACTTACGTCCTGATCATCATTAGATCTTTTTTGTACATCGATGGTCCAATGAGCGCCAGTAACGTTTAAATCATTTCACATATGGGGGACCTTTTGGTATATCGCCATCCATTTATCATGTTTATCACGTCTACCTCATTACTAACTGGTTAATTCAATTATAGTTTCCCCCTCGAATTACCAATAGACCGCTAATTAATACATAGCATATATACTTTTATGATTTGTCACTAGGTCGATACTGTTGTAATTATATGGTCATTGCAGATCCTCCCCTTCTATTAATGATAGCCATCGCTAGTTGTGGGTATTGTTGCGTCTGTGGTTGCCATGTTACCATCCATCGATACTCATTTTGGTCTCTTATTATCACATGTATCTTCACGTGCCAGGAAGTTTCTGCAAATGTAATTGCTTTGAAACCATGGTGTTTCTTTCTGCCTCGTCCATTGCGTCTTTGGTCACTGGGATACTAGCAACTGACCAACCATTGGATCTCTGATGACATGTGACCACTTAAGTGTCGGCTGACACGGTCTCCACGTTTTACAACCTATGGATTGGTTGTCTCCCAGCTGTTCGCGTTGATCGATCGCACCAATTAACACTGTGCAGGTATTTATAGGGGCTAGTTGGGCAGGCGCTGTATCTCTGGATTAAGCCCTGGTTGGGCGAAACCGGTCGAGATATGCCTCCTCCTTGTTTTTAACAGCTCTATCTTGCTTTATTCTTGTGGACTTTGTCCTTGACTACCTTTTTGATGACTTATTTAGTGTGCCCAGCATTGGTTATGTAGGTGGCTCGAACCACCGAGGTTATAGTGAGCCATTAGTATCCTTTTGTATGCCTCTGTTACCCGCTAATTACTATTTTCACTGCCATTGCCTCTGGGTGGATTCAACACCGGTTTATAGGCAGCTTTCAATCATTACGAGTACTTTTTGGCTACCAATATTGGTACGGCATAACTTCCTCTTGGGTCATTGTCCGCATCTTTATTTTTTTCATTCTTTTCAATTGACTATCAACCATTAAAATTAATTGTTTATACCACTCTTGTTGCACTTTGTGCAAACTGTTCTTTCATTCCTCTCATGGATATACTGCCCCAGCTCATGGATATACTGCCCCAGCTCATGGATATACTGCCCCAGCAGCTCATGGATATACTGCCCCAGCTCCTCTCATGGATATATTGCCCCAGCTCAAGGATACTGCCCCAGCACATGGAATGCCCCAGCAGTTCATGGATATGCCCCAACACCTCATGGATATGCCCCAGCACCTCACGGATTTGCCCCAGCAGCTCATGTATATGCCCCAGCACCTCATGGATTTGCCCCAGTAGCTCATGTATATGCCCCAGCTCCTCATGGATATGCCCCAGCTCCTCATGGATATGCCCCTAGCTCCTCATGGATAATGCCCCAGCACCTCATGGATTTGCCCCAGCAGCTCATGTATATGCGCCAGCACCTCATGGATTTGCCCTAGCAGCTCATGTATATGCCCCAGCTCCTCATGGATATGCCCCAGCAGCTCATGGATATGCCCCAGCTCCTCATGGATATGCCCCAGCACCTCATGGATATGCCCCAGAACCTCATGGATATGCCCCAGCTCCTCATGGATATGCCCCAGCAGCTCATGGATACTGCCCCAGCTCCTCATGGATAATGCTCCAGCTCCTCATGGATAATGCCCCAGCACCTCATGGATATTCCCCAGCAGCTCATCTATATGCCCCAGCTCCTCATGGATAATGCCCCAGCTCCTCATGGATATGCCCCAGCAGCTCATGGATATGCCCCAGCTCCTCATGGATATGCCCCAGCAGCTCATGGATATGCCCCAGCTCCTCATGGATTTGCTCCAGCTCCTCATGGATATGCCCCAGCTCCTCATGGATATGCCCCAGCACCTCATGGATAGCGGCCCCAGCACCTCATGGATAGCGGCCCCAGCACCTCATGGATAGTGGCCCCAGCACCTCATGGATAATGGCCCCAGCTCACCTCCACCGCGTGTTCGCTCCTTCTGAGCGTCCGGCGGCGCGCAGCTTGGGCGCTCGCCTGGGGGAGCCACGTGACCAGCCGCGATTGGCTGGTGACGTGTTTCCTCCAGGCTAGCGCCGAAGCTGCATGCTTCGGACGCTCGCAGGGAGCGAATACGCGGCGGAGGGTGAGACACCCGCCCTTAGGGTGACAGGGTCACCCTAAAGGCGGGTGTCACCTGGTGCGGGCCGCACCCCCCGCCCCCACGTTACGACGCCACTGTGCGCTGGTATACTACACCCGCACAGCTCACGAAGATCAAGCGGACCCTGACGGGCGACTGCTGGAGGCAGTGTGGGGACCGAGGCTCCTACTTTCATATGTGGTGGTCCTGTCCAGTCATCTGCTCCTTTTGGTCCTGTATTCAATCAATTATTCTTCGAGGAAGTGATGTCCCGTCCAATCCCCCTCACCCCAGATTTATTTTTACTAGTGAACCCATTGGAGGACTTGACAATGAAGGAACAAACTCCTCACGAAGCTCCTGGTGGCGGCACGCCATGCAGTGGTGGAGGGGTGGCTACGAATGGAAGCCCCGTCCACAGGGCGGGGTCTCAGCATCATCAGGGACACTTTTTCGCTGGAAAAACTGACAGCTATCGTTCACCTGACAATAGACGCCTTCGCTAAAACATGGGCCCCTTGGCTCTCTTATGATCCTGTTTGCACCATCTGAGGGAGGTTCTCCTTAGCAACATTCCTAGACATTCCGGTTAATACTATGTGTGTTGTTTCTTTTGTGGTGGCCAGGCTCCCCCCCCCTCTTCTCTTCCATCTTCCCCCTCTTTGGCTTCCTTCTTTCAAGTTGTAAAACCATAGCGGTAAGCTTGATTTGAGTGTGGGCCAGGGGCGTCTTGTTATCTCCTATTGATGTATTGCATTTTTTATGCGATGTTCTTTAATTTTACCCCCTCGCTACTTTCTTTGTTGTACCCCATGTGCTATTACTGCTAAAAATAAAAAGTCTTTAAAAAAAAACAAACAACATTATACACAATATAAAAACAAATACAGAGAAAAATTACCATATGCGCCTCTAGACCACATGCAGAAACGTTCTTTTGAGGAGTTATGCAACACACTGCTCTCTCCTCCAGCAGCTGCACCAGTTTTCTAATAAAAAAACTGCCTATTGCCTCTGTATACAGTACCTGAAACCAGATAGTGCTAGTTCCCATACCTTTAAAAATGCAAGGGACAATACATCTCTAAAAAACCATGTCCCATGGTTAACAGATACAGTGGTGATGGAGATGGAACTCCTATGGCAGATGCAGCAGGTGTTGGAGCACCTTGACAAACCTGGTACTGCACAGGTCGAGCGAAGATGGAGAGCAGGGGCGCCCAGTGATGCGTCCCAGGACAGCCTTCTGCTGATGTCGGAGCAGGAGCTGGCACAGAGTCTGACAACAGCCGCCATGGAAGAGGAATTCGGAATGAAGTTGCGAGAACGTGCGGGCACAGCACAGTGGACCAATGCCAGTACAGGTCCTGCTGGGATGGTATGATTCTGTTCGCTGGCAACTCTAGACAGAACTGCTAGACAAAGTGCGGCGTCACCAGGGAAAGATTCTCCCTTCCTTCCAGAAAATGTACTGGTTGCAGTACGAGGTGCGGGAGGTACTAGGAGAACAACCACATGAGGAGTGGACAGCTGAGTTAAGCAGGCTGGTCTGGGAAGAGATGCGGCTGGATGAGAGCTACAGATCACTCTGCTGAAGGCAGCCCATGGATGCCAGCAGGGCATGCTATGCCACGTTGTTCAGACACTCCCGCCACGGGACGGCATGGTATGCCCAGTGGTGTTAAGAGATAGTAAAAACAAACAACAAAAGACAGTGGCTGCTAGTAGAGGGTGAAAGAGTTAAGTAAATCTCATGACCTAAGAGTTATATAGTCCCCAGACAATTTATATGCTAGCCCTCAGTGAACTGTCAGAGCACAGTGCAGCTTATACTTTTGTTCTTTGACTTTTAGTTTTGTGAAATGCTGTTTGTCAGCACTGCAATACCGGCGATTTGTGACAGTGTTTGCAATGCTGCTGCTTTGTGAATAACACTTCTACTTTTCGCATTCAATAATTAGCATAACTTACATTGCTCAGGTATTTCGATTTTAAGAGAGATTTTTTTTCTGTTCTATTAAACATTTCCCATAATCTTAGATTTCGTTCAGCACACCAATTCGTTGTATAATCAACATTGTATCAGTCAAGCTTAAAGTTGTTAACGCTGACAATTTTACAAATTCTGACAAAAACTGTAAGTAAACAAAAATAAAAAAATAATTATCTAGAGAGCAAGTTTTCTATTAAAACCTAATGATTTATAACAGATTTTTCTTTAATCCTGACCCTAACACAAGCCCAGAACTCTATCCCTAACCTTAAATCTAGCCGTCATTGAATTTACACTTTTTTTTAACTAAACTACACTAAATACCATGGTTCACTGTAGTTTTAATACACTGAAATACCACAACTATCTACTGAAATAATGGAAGGAAGTAACGTTGTTTGAATAAATGGTGGTGGATGTTACTTTAAGTGAGGAGAAAGATACCGCCATTGTTTGAATTATGAACCTTCTGTCATGTACCGCGTTGTTCCCCGGCACCGTCGTCCTCGCTGCACGCTGGCCGGGCGCCAAGTGAAGAGGGGAACTGCGGCGGCCACGTGAGATGCCAGGGGCGGAGCCAAACGTGATGACAAAGCACCGCCGGGTTTAAAACCACAGGCAATGCATACACGTATTCCCCTAATGTAGTTTCTCAACCCCTTAGCACTACCTATTGTTTTTGTGATTTTCTCTGACAAACTGACCCTTGGCAAACGGCTTCCTGACATTCTCTGGCGTACTGACCCCTGGCAAACGGCTTCCTGATATTCTCTGGCGTACTGACCCCTGGCAAACGGCTTCCTGATATTCTCTTGCGTACTGACCCCTGGCAAAGAGCTTCCTGATATTCTCTGGCCTACTGCCCTCTGGAAAACGACTACATGACATTCTCTGGCCTACTGACCCCTTGCTTTTGGCTTCCTGACATTCTCTGGCGTACTGACCCCTGGCAAACGGCTTCCTGATATTCTCTGGCATACTGGCCCCTGGCAAACGGCTTCCTGATATTCTCTGGCATACTGACCCCTGGCAAACGGCTTCCTGATATTCTCTTGCGTACTGACCCCTGGCAAACAGCTTCCTGATATTCTCTGGCCTACTGCCCTCTGGAAAACGACTACATGACATTCTCTGGCCTACTGACCCCTTGCTTTTGGCTTCCTGACATTCTCTGGTATTTTGACCCCTGGTTTCGCTTAGTTTTCCGCACTTGGCTGAAACATTTACCCGCACTTGGCTGAAACATTTACCAAGCATCGGGCTACATAGTGACCAACCACTCCAAAGGATCGGAGGGAGAGGATAGTTGTGCTGCGTGCGAGGATCATATACCACATTCTGTTGGGGATCATGATACCTTCATAGTATGTTTGAATAAACTACAGAGAATTTTGCTTCAAACAATGGTAATACTGATGTTTGAAGCTATTCGACTATTTTGTATACTCGGCTTAAGATCACATTCTTAATCAGGTGACGTTTTTAAGTGATCATTAAAAAGGACGGCCAATGGGTGAAAGCCTTTCTAAAGGATACTCAGAGTGGGGCCATTATTCTTAATGGCTGGCTGGGAACAGAGCCCTGGATGTTGCATGTTTATGATGGGCTGGATATGACCACTAGTCTCAGGCAGTACATTCTTGAATAGGGGTAGTTTACTAACACTATAAATTCTCTTCACTTGTGGGCTCCATGATATCTGGGTTAAAAAAAAAACACATTCAAATGTTTAGTTGACTATGTGCATCATGGCTGTAGTTATCAGAATGTAGAGAGCAATGTAGACTGGCAAGCATCACTTTCATTCAGAAATGTAAACATTATCTGAGTGGATTAACAGCCCGCTGTCAGGGCCTGATTAACAAAGGGACAATTGGAGCTGAAGCTGCAAAACTACAGCTTGAAATAGACCCATGACAGACTGTGAAAGGCCTGGCAATCCTACAGACCTTATTAAAAGATTGAAACAGTGGACCTATTCAGCCGTAGCATCAGCAAGTTTGTTTTCTGTGACCTATATCTATATAAAAACTCATAATTCAATCCACGCTCTACTCCCACTACTCCTGGGCCAGAGCTTAAATTGTTATTTTTCAGCCCCAGTTCATGTGGCAGTACATGACTATATAAGAAGCTGTTAAACAAAAGCATATATTTGTAGAAGCTAGACTTCTCAGGGTATTTCTTTAGAGGCGCAACAACAATTTTACTCTTTGATCCAGTTTATTCATTTTATAAAGTATAACGGAAGTATAATGCAAGGTGCTCCTTGGCACACAGAGCAAAATATAAGTGTGGGATACTTGGCTCTCACCAAATGAAAAAAATTTAGCCCCCAGGAACTCTGTACCTTATAGTTTGTTTTTAAAAAATAAATAAACAAATGAATTTTAAGCCAATTCCATACTCATTTAGAGCAATGAAAGAGACCAGATGCATTTTTTCTTTTGATTTTCATGTTCTCTCCATTCCCTCAATCCGGTCTTTTTTTTTTTAATCCCCTCTCAACAATCTCCCTATCATACAATTATTTTGACACAGTGACTGCCTCTGCGTAACAATCAACACATGTTGAAAAGACTTTTGATTCTATATATGCGCTGCAGATTTTCCCTCCCCATCTACATTTTAACGTCCTATTCTGGGGTAGGTGCTATTTTGGCACCTCACCCCGGAACTAAGCGCAAAGCTTGTTGATACCAGCAGTGGCGCTCCTCGCTGCCACAAGAATTGGCACGTGGAGTCCATAGGACTCTCGCAAATCGCGCACAGCCACGGAATGATCGGGGAGGGAGACTAGGAACTATTTGTTCCCAGTGTCACTCTGCTCTTAGCGAGAAGAAGCGGCGGAACGCACCGCCCTTTTCACAGCGTGATGTGAGGCGAGTATGGGATTTTTAGGAGGGTTTTAGAGCATGTTAACGCTTTTTTGCATTTACACTAGACTTAAGGAGTTGTTCAATTCATGTCCCAACATTAAATTGCGCCTGCACCTTGGAATACCTCACTTGTCGAGAAGGTAAAAAATTATTGCGCTCCCCATGTTAAGTATAGGAGAAGGAAAAGGTAAGTACAATAATCTCGCGCAAGCTGCGAAGCACTAACTGATTTCACACCGCTGTTGCGTCAATTTTGGAATATCGATTCTAGACATTAAACTTACTAATTCTAGTGCTAATGCTTACATATCGAGATGCTACCATAACAACAACTATGGAATAGAGCCCCTAGTTGCCCAGCTTTATACACCTATCTGCTCAGTTATATAAATTAAATATGTTTTCATTTCACACAGTTCCAAAAATAAGCACATCAAAGTTTTCAATTCCACACCCATATAGATCTTAATCTGTTCCTACCTGCTGTCAAAGTCAATGAGGCAAGACTGTAGCCTCGGGTATGATAATCTATAACATGACATGCATGACTAGAATAATAATATCACAAAATAGAATATATAATTATAAACATTTCTAATAGTTATGAATACTCCTATTTCTACATGAAAACACCTTAGTGACAAAACCAGTTGTTTTTTTGTATGACTTTAAATTTAATTTTTTCATGTTGGGAATAATATTAAGAGAAAAGAATAAAACCACAAAATTTGGTGCCGTAATGTTTTAAATCAAAAGATTATGAAATTCTGATAGTACACCCTTGAATTCATACAGTAGAAAGTGCTTCCAAATATCAGGTGCTCATTTGTAGTCAATTTCACATGTGAAAAATACAGAAAGTGGCCATTCATTAAAGTCCCAAAGCTTTTCGAAATAGCTTTATAACCTTTTCCAGACTGATAATTTCTTTCTCATCTGTTCCTGAATTTGTTTGAATCTCGGCATGAGGAGTAGCTTTTGAGGATCTTGTGGTCTACTTCACTTTGTGAGTCAGGTCTTATTTTAGTGATTTCTTGATTGCGAACATGTGTGGCAGTAATCAGGCCTGGATGTGGCTAGAGAAATGAACTCTGGTGTGATAAACCACAGTTGTTATGTTTTAACATGGGGGGTGCAAACACTTTTTCACACAGGGCCATGTGGGTTTGGATATTGTTTTCCCTTAATAATAAATACCTTCATTTAAAAACTGCATGTTGTTTACTTGTGTTATCTTTGACTAATATTTAAATTTGTTTGATGATCTGAAACATTAAAGTGTGACAAACGGGCAAAAAAATTAAATCAGGAAGAGGACCAACACTTTTTCACACAACTGTATGTATGTGGGCAATGAATGGTCCCTTTCTGTGTTTTTCAAATGTGAGATTGACTACAACTGAACACCCAATATTTGGAGCACATGATACTAAGCCTTTCTTACTGACCCATTTCTATGTAAAGGCTCAGATCTAGGTTAGTGTGCACTATACAATTGTCTGGCATAATTTGCTGATTTAAAATGTTATTACACCAAAGTGTGTGTTTTTCACTTATTTCAGGTAGATTTTCGAGATCTACTGGCAGTTGAAACGCGTGCCTTCACTGTGGCAGTGGGATTATGGTGTGAAGATACATCAGGTCCAAGAAGAATGTATTGCTTCCATAATCACACCTGAAACATAGCCAAACCTGGTGGTGGAATAATTATAAGGTTTTGTTCTGTGTTTTTTGTTGTTGTTAATGCTTGCATGATTATGAGTTAATTTATCAACCTTTGGGCTGATACTGCAAAGACTCAACATACTCTCTTGTTCCCTTTATCCCCTCCTCACACAAAATATTTTTTTTCTCTGTTCTACCTTTGTTTTTATTTACCCGCTTTCATTTCTCACGTTCTCCTTTTTATAATCAGGTCTATTCATTAAAAGGGGAAACTCGGGAGAATTGGCACCAGAAGAGAACAATCTTGACCAATTAGTCGATTTGGAAAGTGACTTAAATGGGAGAATTTTTCAGGTTTGGCTATCTTGATCTAGATTTTTCACTTCTCCTGCCAATTCTCCCGAGTTTCCCCTTTAGTGAATAGACCTGTACATCGCTCTCTCTGTTGTGAGTGAAACTCAATGGCCACAAACCTAGAGAGAATGAAATCTATATGGATTCAGTATGTGTCTGCTTTCAATCTTTAAGTCTATAGGGATTATTAAAGAGTGCCAAATTTGTCACCGAATTGCACCGAATGGTGAATTTCACGTATGGTGCAATTTCGTGACAGTTTGGCTATTCAGAAAGCAGGCAATTTGCCAAATATTGGTGAATTGCCAGCGAAATCCTGTGCATTTCACCTCAGATCGCCACAATTTGGCGATCTTCATCAGCTGTGAAATTCCCTATAGAGAAGTAATGGTTTATCTAGTCAGCGAACGCAGAACGGCACCAAAATGTTGGAAAAATGCCCAGATTTTTGGTACTTCAGTTCGACAGGTTTAAACAGGTAAATCTCATAGGTTTCAATGGGAAAAAATACCATTTTTATTATTTTTTATTCAACCATTTATTCTTTTCATTTGCAGCAAAAATCTTTTAATTTTTTAGGCATTTTTCAGGATTTTTTTTAAGCAACATTCTTGCTTCCGATATTTTTTTTAAAATTTATTCTGTAGCAGACAATTTTATTATTATTCGTAGGACCTTATATATTATTTTCATGCATTTTTTTTAAACGCCTTATAAACATTGCTTTGTTTTTGTTTTGGTTTTGTTTTTACTTCTGTTCGGTGGCTGATCGGCTTTTATCACACCATTTGGTGACTAATGAGAGGCGTTCGGCTGTCTGTTCGGTGGAACGTCGGCTGCATTCAGCTGGCTGCGGGTATGTTCGGCGATCAGTTTGGTGGCATTCGGCAGATCGTCAGCGGCGGTTTGCTGCTGTGTGCAATGGTCTGTACGGCTGCGCTTGGTCTGTTCGGCAGTCGGCGGTCAGTGGCTACGTTGAGTGGGTTGATCGGCAGCATCTGGCGGATCCCATTAGGCACACTTCGGGGACCTCGTGAATGCTGAATTCACCACAGGGTTGGCGAATTGAACTCGCCGAAGGGCGTGGAACAAGAGAACACCGAAATATCAGTGCTCTCTGAATAGTTTTTCTATGTTTCTATCATCAGGAAGCATTATTTTACTGAGAGGGTGGTGGAATACATGGAACATGTCAGGTGGCGGTTGCGGTTCGGGTGTGAGCCCAGCAGGTGGCGACACAGAGGGGAGGCCAGACAGGATAGCAAGCAAATAATATTGGTTTAATGAACACAATGGAACTTGGCAGCAGGCACTGGAATAAACAGATGATGCCCCTTCTGGACAGCACAGGTAAAAGTCTAATAGCATAGGATGGTGAGCAATGTAGTCCCAGACTGCAGACAGGGTCCACAAAGAATGAATCTGGACGGCTGGCAAGGGTACCTTGATTGAAGGTCAGGGAAGGTGGTGAAAGCAGTATGAGCCACCGGTAGATATCCAGACACAGGATAATGGGCTACGTAGTAGAGAGAACCCACTTGTGCAGCAACCAGGAAGTTTTGGCCAAGGTCTGAACGGAGATAGATGCAGGATACACTTGTGGACACAGGGTACACTTGTAGGCACACTTGTAGGCACAGGGTACACTTGTAGGCACAGGGTACACTTGTACAGCAACCGAAGGTCTTGACCAAGGATCTTGGATACAGAACAGGTGGCGATTGCAGGAAGTTCCAGGCAATGAAGGAGGGTGTACGGTGATGTATCCAGGAACAGCAGGGCAGAGTAATGGCAGGAATCAGGATAAAGACTGGAACGGAGATGATGGATACTGGAGACACTTGAAACACTGGAAGGCACTGGAGACACTGGAAGGCACTGGATGGACTTGGAGACACTGTACAGCAACAGGAAACACTGGTTCAGCTTGCAGGTATGCACACGGCCAAGTGACTTCAGTCAGGAACTTTAATGCAGACCCAACCTTGCTGGGTCTCTCTGCTATTTATGGAGGCTTGATAGCAGATGGGTTTCAGCTGTAACTCCAAGGCTGAACAGGAAAACCCAGGCTGGATCTCCAGGAGCCTGGACAAGGCACAGAGCTGAAGTAAGACCTGGATGGGAACCCAATTTACAAGCATTCAAGGACAAAGCTGTTGGAGCCAGGCTGTGCAATACAGGGAATTAGCAGTCTTCCAAAAGGTGGGGCATGACAGAACAGTCTTCCAGTTGAAGTGGTAGAGGCCAAAACAGTAATTGAATTTAAGCAGGCATGGGATAGGCATAAGGCTATCCTAAACAAAAGCTTAAATCCAGGTAAAGTATCCATGTAATTGGGCAGACTAGATGGGCCGAAAGAAAAATGTCGGCAGATAAGAACCTATGTTTCTATGTTTCTAACCCCCTATGTCTCTCTCAATATACAGGGTTATTCAAAGAGAGCCCCAAAAGGTAACCGAACAGTGAAATTCAGCGTACGGTTACCTTTCCTGGCCATTCGGCTATTCCAAGAGCAGGCAGTTCGCCAAAAGTTGGCGAATTGCCAGCACATATAGGTGCCTGTTCGAGGGCAGTGAACTCCCCATAGAGAAGCAATGCTTCGTCTATTCAGAGAACATAAAACAGGGAAAAGTTGCCGAAATGCCCTGCTGTTCGGTTTTTTCATTCGACAGATTTATTCAGGCGAATCCCATAGGCTTCAATGTTAAAAATATTCCAGTTTTAATTCAATATCTAATAAACCGTTTATCATTTTATTCATCAGTAAAAAGTCTCTTTATTTATAGATTTTTTAGGATCTTTTAGGCATTTTTCAGGATTTTTTTGGCAAAATTTGTTTTCGGTTTTTTTAAAAAAAAAGTTTATTCTTTTTTCTGTAAAAGCCCCCTTTTAGCATTATTTGATTGCATATGTAAATTTCAAACATTTTCGTTCAGTAGTTTTTTGGAAACAGCGTTTCAATTTTCAAACTTTCAAGTGTAGAGTTTTTTTTTTCCACCTCGTTCGTCTGCGTGTCGACTTTTACCGGCGGCTGCTCTGTGCTGCGATCGGCCGCTACTCTGATTTTTACGGCGTGTTCGGTGGGGTTAATCCAGCTGTTTCTGCGGGTTTCGGTGAGTGTTCGGCGGGTTTGGCGGGGAGTGTTCGGCGTGTTTGCGTCGGATTTTCCCTGCACTACGGGGGCCCTGCGGTGCTTGCTGATGCTGAATACCGAACGTGCGTGACTTTTCCATTCTCTTTGAATAACCCTATTTGTGTTTTTGACCATTCATTGCACTTGAGTCTTGTACTACTTCATATCTCATTCTTTCTAATACTAATTTTTTCCTGTTTTCATATGTTTCTATAGATACATTAGAAAAAGCATCTTTTTACCCCTTGTAAACTACAAATAAATATTGAATATGTGATTTATCTCCTAAATGCTAATTCTTTAAAAATGAGAAGCCGTAGGAAAAAAAAAAAAAGAAACTGTGTTATGCAGTAAAAAAGATGGATAGGAGTAATCTTCCCCTTTCTAAAATCTGCATTGAATGGCCTGTTTGTGGTAAGGAGACTTTTCAGATACCATGTGAAACTGAAAAGGATTAAGTAAGTGAACATTTGAGATTTAGGTTCAGCCCGATAAGCTTTTAATCTGTGAGATCAAAGTAAATTCAATTTACTAGGGAACTAGAAACTCCAGTGTAATACTGGATTTGAAGTGCAAACAGTTCTTCCTTTGTTCATATTAAAGTGAATTTTTTTATACTTTAAAATAACTCAAGTTCTGTGTCCTCATTCTTCCTAATACTTCTTCATTGCAGCTACTTGTTGGTACTAATGACAATTTCATGAACAGTTTTTGTTTTTCCATTATATTTATTAAGTCAGTTAGTCACTAACCACCATTTTCTCAAAGTTACATTAGGGATGCACCGATACCACTTTTTTAAGACCGAGTACGAGTACCGATACTTTTTAAAAGTACTCACCGATGCCGAGTACCGATACTATTATTTAATGTCATGTGACGCTTTCCAATAAGAACAGACCTCATATAAAAATGCCCCCAGCTCACATGTATATATCCCCCCAGCTCACATGTAGCTTGCCCCCAGCTCTCATGGATATGCCCCAAGCTCTCATGGATATGCCCCAAGCTCTCATGGATATGCCCCAAGCTCTCATGGATATGCCCCAAGCTCTCATGGATTTGCCCCAAGCTCTCATGGATTTGCCACAAACTCTCATGGATTTGCCCCAAGCTCTCATGGATTTAGAAACATAGAAAAATGTTGGCAGATAAGAACCTTTCGGCCCATCTAGTCTGCCCAATTACATGGATACTTTACCTGGATTTATCTTTTGTTTAGGATAGCCTTATGCCTATCCCATGCCTGCTTAAATTCAATTACTGTTTTGGCCTCTACCACTTCAACTGGAAGGCTGTTCCATGTATCCACCACCCTCTCAGTAAAATATTGCTTCCTGATGTTACTTTTAAACCTTTGCCCCTCTTAGGCTAGGGTCAGACGAGCGCATTTTCGCGTTGTCTGTGAAAAAGTACGTTCGAACGAATGGACGTATTTTTTCACGGAGTACGCGATAGCGGTCATACGATGCGCATTTGCGGCCGTGATTTTGTACGGATCATCAATAAAAACTTTGTGCATCTGGACGTTATGTTGGCCGGACATTAGCAGTGTCTGACATCTCCAATTCACGCACACACGCCTCTAGCGGACGCAGCGCACTCTGTACCCGTACTAGTGGTTTTACGTTCTCGACAAAATGCGTTCGTTTTCCACTTGCGTTGCGCAGCCGGACTTTTGTGCGACCGTACTTCGTATATTGGCCGTCATTGCCTGGCATTTGCTGCTAGTGCGGCCGTAATTAAGTGCGCCTGCACGCGCGTTCGCACTGCCTCAGTCTGACCCTAGCCTAATCTAAGACTATGTCCTCTTGTTTTGCTACTTTGTTTCCTTTTAAATATACTCCCTTCCTCTACCTTGTGGATTCCCTTTACATATTTAATAGAAACATAGAAAAAGCCCCCAGCTCTCATGGATTTGCCCCAGCTCTCATGGATATGCCCCCAGCTCTCATGGATATGCCCCCAGCTCTCATGGATATGCCCCCAGCTCTCATGGATATGCCCCCAGCTCTCATGGATTTGCCCCCAGCTCTCATGGATTTGCCCCCAGCACTCATGGATTTGCCCCCAGCTCACATGGATTTGCCCCCAGCTCACATGGATTTGCCCCCAGCTCACATGGATTTGCCCCCAGCTCGAACGCTGGGGAAGCTGGCTGCGTGCATGAAAAGCACGCGGCCAGCGTTCCCCTCCGGCGTGCCACATACTCACCCATCCTGAAGGTCTGGTCGCATGGCAGTGATGCGATCACGTGGCCGCCAGGCACATCTGTGACGCTGCCTCCAGCCGAGAGGCAGCGTCAAAGGACCGCCCAGTGGCCGCGGGAATGCATCACTGCCAAGCGACCGGACCTTCAGGCTGGGTGAGTATGCGGATGCGCCGGAGGGGAACGCTGGCCGCGTGCTTTTCATGCACGCGGACAGCTTCCCCAGCCCCGTGGATACCGGCAAGCCGGCCCAGCGCCAGCTTCCGGTATCAGCGGGATGTATCGGGCGGTTTGCACGAGTAACAAGTACTCGTGTAAACGGCAATATCGGCACCAATACTAGTATCGGTATCGGTGCATCCCTAATTATATAGTTACAAAGGCCGAAAAAAAAGACATGCGTCCATCGAGTTCAGCCTTTTATACGTCACCTACTGCTGTTGATCAAAAAGCCAAAAGTCCAGTCTGAAGCGCTTGCCAATATGCAGCATACTGGGAGAAAATTCCTTCTTGACCCCAGAATGGCAGTCAGATTTCTCCTTGGATCAAACAACCATTAGCAAATATTAAATCTTATAACCTTTAACATTCTGTTTGTGCAGGGAATCATCCAGTCGTTGTTTCTATGTCTGTACAGACTCTGACCCAACCACCTCAACAGGCTTTAGGCTGAATTTCCTTTCGCCCAGTCTAAATGCATGACCTCATGTCCTATGTATAGTCCTACTAATGAATAGGTTTCCAGACAATGGTTTATAATGGCCCCATATATATTTAGAGGTTAATATAAAATCATGTGTAAATTAAGGCATTGCAGGACGATTTCATTTGGTCTCATTGGAAATTATTTGCTAGATTGTTTTTATGTATCTCGATTTGACTATAGGGGTTATACAGAGAGCACCGAATGGTGAATTTCCCCGTACAGTGCAATTTCGTGGCCATTAAGCTATTCAAAGAGGTGACGATTCACCAAATATTGGTAAATTGCCAATGAAATACAGTAACCTTCAGCGGCAGTAAAATTCCCCATAGAGTTATAACAGTTAATTGATTCAGAGAATGCCGAACAGCTATGAAAAGTTGTCAAAATGCCCTGATTTTCGGTAGTTTCATACGACAAGTTTAAAAAGGCAAACCCCATAGGTTTCCATGTAACAAAAAAAATCCCCGTTTTTCTTAAATATTTATTCAACAGTTTATTCTTTTTATTTGCAGCAAAAAAAATATCAATTAATTTTTCAGATTTTTTTTTAGGCATTTTCCAGGATTTTTTGGTGAAATTTTTGATTCTATAGTAATTTGTACTCCGGGAGGTGATACTCGCGGCGGCGCGGAAGCACTACCGTGAGTATCCCAGCGGTTAGCGTTGTGTTCCAGGGCGAGGTGCTGAGCTAGTGCCTGCCCAAGTATCACGTTAACACTGGGGCACTGTGGGAAATCTGCAGGCACAGATTTGCTCTGTTAGTGTCCCCATTTTAGCGCGAACTAGTGAATAGGGCCCTGTATGTTTAATTGGATGAATGGAGAGGTTTGAATGTGGGGACTTTCTGTTATCGAGTATATGGGGCTGGATTAGTGTGAGAAAGGATATTTGCTGTGCTTGTGGATCCTTTCTTCTATATTTACATGTACATATATATTTTTTTTACATTTCTTTCCCTAACAGACATTTCTTCCTTTCATTAAATTGCTCCCCCCCTCTCTAGTCTGCCGTCACAGGCTCAGGCCTAGCTGGCTGATGCAGGAAGCAAGACTATACTCCTGTGTAAAGTAATATTCTACTTGATGTTTAAACATCAGTATCCAGCTAAAAGAATTTATTTGACACATAAAGTACTATTTTTGAAGTTCTCATCCATTCTAAAACTTTCTGTAGCTCAATGAAATTGTTATAGACGGCTATAATTTCCAAGGTCTGTCTTTAAATTTGTCTAGTACCATTGTAATACTAAAAGAACATCTCTCCAAAGCTTGCAAAATGATGACACTAATTATCAAGCCAGCAGAAACGAAGGAAGGAATTGCCATAATGGATGTCTGTGATTAAAGCGCTGAACTTTACACAGAGCTCCAGGACACAGACTGTTACATTAGTTTGACACATGAGCCTATAAGAAGGAAAGAAATTAACGTGGTCAACCAACTGGGTAATTAGAAAGACAGTCGAATATCTAATCTTACACAGCATCACCAGAGGCATATGTTTTATGACGCCTTTTCTTTAAAAAAAGAAGCTTATGTGATGTGCTGAGCGCGTCT
Organism: Leptobrachium leishanense; assembly: GCA_009667805.1. Lineage (NCBI taxonomy): Eukaryota > Metazoa > Chordata > Amphibia > Anura > Megophryidae > Leptobrachium > Leptobrachium leishanense. The sequence goes on from CM019067.1 coordinate 172,497,651, forward strand.
GTGAATTCACTAAGATTCTCTTGCAGTTTATCATGAAAATATATTGGATTATATACAGGTCTTTTCACTAAAGGTGAAACTGGCAGAAGAGAACAATCTAGATCAAAAAACTGATTTGGAAAGTGAGATAAATGGGAGAATTTTTCTGTTTTGGCTATTTTGACCTCGAATTTTCAGTTCTGCCAATTCTTCTAAGTCTCACCTTTGTTATACAAAGGGAAGCTGTAGGTATAGGATAAAACTTAACCGTTAATCGGTATCATTGAAAATAATAATAAAGATTCAAATCACCGCTTGAGTTTGCGGGAAGGATAAAATGTACGCTCAATTGGAGCCAAGTGTAGCGCTCGACCAGAGCCTCAACAAACAAGAAAAAATACAAGAAACCACAAAGTGAAAACAGAAAAACAAACAAAGTGACTCGGATGGGTGGATACACAGAGTATAAGCAGCAAAACCCCCATTTCAAGTAGGAAGCGGGCCTTTTAGGGTCCGTATAAGATAGGAAAGACTGGAAGGGTTTCTAGGAGTATATTGCAAGTACCAAAGAATGTGTGTATCTTAGAGTACCAGACATGGGGCAGCGCTAAACCTCCATAGTCTTGATTAACTGTATACAGCCGAGATTATGACAACAAAATAGGAGCTGTAGAATCATACTATCAACATGAAGGCTTTGTGAATGTACTGGGCATCATAAGGGAGATGCCAGAGTTAGTAAGATAGTCGGCGTAATTCAACGCGTTTCACCGGTTTTTAATACTGACTTCATCAGGAAAGGTAGCCCATTAGGTTAGGACATAAAGGAGCAAAGTTTCACCTTTAGTGAATAGACCTGATAGTGTTTTCATAAATATAATCACCATGCGCTAATGTATAGGAATTGCCAAGTCACCGGTAGTGAACATCTGCAGCTCTAATGAAACATTTCACACACCACTTTGAATATCTCCTTTTATCTACATCCATTCAGTATATTAAAATTCTGTTTCCCTCATATGTACAGAGCCCCATCAGTGTCGGGATGAAAAAGAAGAATTAAAGTGTGGGCATGATGTATTAGGTCATATGGACAATCTCTACATATGGGCTATTGCAGATCCCTTTTATCTCTCTCTTCCTTTGTCCCTTGACTCTCCTTTTTAGTCACAATCCCTTTTATTTCTGACCATTAGTCAAGCTCCAAAATACTTTTCTCTCCTTATATTATGCATACCTCTATACCCATCTGTCCTGTTTGTGCTTGTGTGTTCTTGTGCTATTGGTACATTTTTCAGCGTTATTTTTTTCTCTTTGACATTCTTTGTTGTTTTCTGTATTACGTTTTACCACCTTTCTTTTAGATTTCACTTTGTTTATGGATTCCATTCTATTTTTGTGCACTCTCTCTATATTATCATGTGGTGTTGTTCTCCTGCTCCCTTTCAGTTCCCCTTTTTCCATAAGGGAATTTTCGCACATTGTGCATTGCTGATCTACCAGCCTCTTCATGCTGCGGATTTTAAACTTAGGCTGAGTGGCCATCCACCGGCACTGTATTTGTGTGACGGCACTAACCACAAAGTCTGAAGTTGTGTGACCGATCTTACAACATGGAGGTGAATCAGCCCTCTTCCACTGCATCCGACAACCATCGGACAATTTCAGACTATTTTACGTGATTACTACAGATTAGCGATCCTTTCTATTTTCATAGAATAATTTGGTCAGATGAAATAGGGCGATCTGGTACAATTTACATGAAAAAGATGAATTGTATTAGTTAAACCACCGTGCCGCAGCAGGGAAATTGCCCCATAGAGAAGTGATTCAGTGCGAAGCACATAGGATTCAATGTAAAAAATATTTTTGTTTTTATTCATTTTTTTTATTCAACCGTCTATTTTTTTACTCTGCAGCAAAAAGCATTTTTATTTATTGATTTTTTTTGTATTTTTCTGGATTTTTAAAAGGCGAAATTTGGGGTTCCAATTTTTTTTTTCTTTTAGGAAAAAGAGGAGGATTTTTTTTCCTGAGGCCGAACGCATCTTTTTTCCCGCCCCCTCTTTGAGCTGGCTGCATTTTCCCTGGCGTTGAATCCAACTTCACCATAGACAGGGGATTAATCCCCCCTGCAGCCTTTGGCTGCGATGGACAGAGCTGTCCTTGGTGCTGAAACTCCACGATATGGTGCTAAAACTGGGATGCTACTGGGAAACCTGGAGACGCAGGTTTTCACCATTAGCATCCATTTTTTAGCGCCAGTAATGTAATATGGCCCTATGTGTTTGTGATGCTGTGTGTGTAATATCAGTATGTGTTTATGATGGTTTCTGTGTCTAATATCAGTATATGCTTTTGTGTGTGTAATTGTCAGTATATGTGTTTGTGATGGGTTCTGTGTGTGTACAGTGTCAGGATGTGTGTGTTTTTGGTGTGAGTGTAATATACTGTTTGTGTGCATGTTGCAATAACAGATATACACATCAACAATCCCGAATTAACACTGACGCACACAATCCCAAATTTGCACAGTGACACACACACACAATCCCAAACTAACACACTTGCAGGCAATCCCAAATTAGCAAAGTGACACATACGTACATCACAAATATACACACTTGCAGACACACACACACACACAATTCCAAACTAACACATTGGCAGACACACACATACATAATCCCAGACTAACTAACAGGGAGAGGGAGATAGAGAAGGGGAGAGGGATATTGAAAAGGGGAAAATAAGAGGTAGAAAGGGGAAGAAAAAAAGAGGTAGGGAAGAGCGAGAGGGAGAGAAAAGGAGGGCAAGGTGGGGAGGAGCAGAGGGGGAGGAAGAGAGAGAAAGAGAGGGCATAGGCAGTCCTGCCTGCGTATCTCCCTGTCAGGACCTGCTGCTTGTGCCAGCATGGTGGGGGCGGGGCCAGGAGAATGTCACCTGCCTGACTGCATTGTACAAACTGTAAAGTTTGGTGGAGGAGGGAGAATGGTAAGGTGTCATTTTTCAGGCGTTTGGCTAGGCCCCTTACTTCAAGTGAAGGGAAATCGTAATGCTTCTGTATAGTATTGCTTTTGGACAATGCTTTGCTTCCAACTTTGTCGGAACAGTTTGGGTAAGGCCCTTTTTATTTCAGCATGACTGTGCCCCAGTTCACAAAGTAAGGTCCATGAAGACATGGATTGGTGAAATTAAAGGTGTAAGAACACGACTGGCCCGCACAGAGCCCTGACCTAGGCGAGTCAGACCTGCTCATCCAACATCTGTGCCTGACCTCACAAATGCTCTACCGAGTGAATGGGCAAAGATTCCCATACAATCAAAAATCTTGTGGAAAATCATCCTGGAAGAGCGGACGCTGTCATAGGTGCAAAGGTGGGAGCAACTCCATATTAATGTTCTATGTATTTAAAATGTGATGTCATACAAATCCTGGTTGCTATAATGGTTTCACGAATCCCTGATGCTAACATGCTGTACAAATCACAACATACACTGCGGGTCCTTAGTATTGCCGGTAATAAACTACCTACAAGACAAACACAGAATGCAAAGTCAAGGGAAAAGACAATGGCATGAGTCAGAGGAGATATACAAGCCAAGGTCAGCAAGAAGGAAGATTCTCATACAAGCCAAAAATCAAAGAATGTCAGAAGTCAGAATACTCTCTTAGGAAAGCTAAGGTCTGCACACCAAAGTACACCGCACTCTTGGGTAATGGAAACCACGACAGGGTACTGAGAAAATGATGCCCCAGATAATTAGACAAAGTATAAATCTCATTGGGCCATGTCATAGCTGTGCGCCAAAACGTCTACAATCGGCGCATCGCGTCATATGTCTGATGCATGGAAGAAGGGCCATAAAAATTTGACACCAGCGAGCATCCTGCATCATTAATGCTGCCAGATGGGAGCACCATGGCAATATGACACCGCAAAACAGAAGAATGAAGTGAGAAAGTCCAAGGATCAGTAGAGGGTAAGGGACTTGGAACCCGATTCTTGATGAATGGTCAGTTGTCCCAATACTTTTGTCCATATAGTGTACGTTATGGTCACGGCCCTCACGGCCAGTGGCGCCAGAAGGGAAAAGCCAGTGCTGCCACGACATAAAAGATGCTGCCTGGGTGGATTCTAGTACTGCCCTGCTGGACATCTCTCATTAGGTGTAAGCTATGATCTGTAATTAGTTCTCCTTAAAGGGAGGTCACGCCCTTCCTCCCTTGCTTCTGCATTATTGTTGCTCAGTGCTCATAGCATCTGCCGCTCAGCTAGAAGCTTACTCTCTGGACTCCCACTAATATCTGTGTACCGAATCTTTGGCCTTATTTCCTGGACTTCCCTTTCTCTCCACCTGCCCTCGACATTAGGATTTTCCCCTAGACTTTGTTATTCGGATCACGATCACCCATTTATGGATACTATGCTTGGAATACCCTGCTGCCTACCGGGCCCCACTGTGCCTCCAGAGAACCCCTACCGTGTCTCCTGTATCTCTGCAACCCTGGTCTCCTGCCCTGCTGTGTCTCTAAGTTCCCAGTCAGCCCATTTCCTGTCCCGTCTACCTTGTGTCCTCTGTACGTTCCCTCTGTATCTAGTTCTCCCTTTCTGTCCTGTGAATTGTGTTCAGCCCCATTTCTGTGTACCTCTGTCCATTACCCAGCAACATCCCAAGTCAGCCCTATTCCCGCCTTACCCCTCACTAGTGATTCCTGTATATGTACAGAGTTCAGAGAAGGGCTAGTAAAATGGTGTACGGCTTGAAGGAGAAAAAAGTTACCAGGAAAGGCTTAATGATCATAACATGTACAGCTTGGAAAAAAGACGAGTCAGAAACATTTAAATACGTAAAGGGAATCCACAAGGTAGAGGAAGGGAGTATATTTAAAAGGAAACAAAGTAGCAAAACAAGAGGACATAGTCTTAGATTAGAGGGGCAAAGGTTTAAAAGTAACATCAGGAAGCATTATTTTACTGAGAGGGTGGTGGATACATGGAACAGCCTTCCAGTTGAAGTGGTAGAGGCCAAAACAGTAATTGAATTTAAGCAGGCGTGGGATAGGCATAAGGCTATCCTAAACAAAAGATAAATCCAGGTAAAGTATCCATGTAATTGGGCAGACTAGATGGGCCGAAAGGTTCTTATCTGTCATCATTTTCTATGTACCAATAAACCCCCTGTTTATCCACTGTATCCTTGTATCCTTGTCACTGCATCGTGGGCTCGTACCCACTCAACCTGCACATGACAGTTACTGTATGTAAGAGTCACGATTTTGCCCTGCAACAAGAAAAATCCTTTAGGATCCCAGATATTTGTTTTGGATTGCAAAATTGTAGCCAAAATAGAATGGTGTGAATTGGGCTTAACATCACTACCAAGGGATTTTTGAAAAATCCACAACAGGAACCAGTATAATTTTTTTTTTTTTTTTTTTTGGGAAAATAATTTTTAATTAAATCTACATTAAAAAAATATTTTCGAATATTCCCAATGTATTCCTTACTGTAATAACCTATTTGGCAGGCAGATGTCACCATCTACTGATAAAAGGGAGTTACTGCAATTCTGGTCTCTGTGCAGGATCACCTGGTGAGATGTCCTTCAGAGACATTCCCACTTGGTTTTAAGAAGTGTTGGCATGTCAGACATCACGCCAATGGTGCTAAAATGTTAGGGGGAACGTTCTGAAACCCAAATGCAAAGAGCGAGGCAACCGGAATTAAGATGGCCGACCCTCAGACGTCAGTAAATAATTTTTACTTAATACCCATTCAAAAATATTTTATTTTTCCTGGAAACTTTATCATATTTTACCCAGTTATACCTTATTTGTCTGAGCTTTTCTTGCTACAATATCATTCTTTATGTATTCATAAAATCAGATTCACTGAAGTGCTAATTAAAATAAATCACACTGAACATTTCTCAATTTCGCCAAACCATAAACCTTGGCTAGTTCTCCTGTTGAATGCAAATGAGCTTCTGAGATTTCAATATATTCATTGATCCATATTTTATTAAACTTACTTATCTTTGAAGCGCTTTGGAATTAAAGTGGTTCCATAGACATAATTTAAAAGTTTAATTCAAGCAGTTTATGAAAGAGAATGTTTTAAGGCAGCACAAATAATTATTATTATTACTCCAGTAACCCTGGAGTGCCCCTTTAATCTTCACAATGTATTAAAAACTTTGGGCACTATAACGTGCCTACAGCTAAAACAGGGACTCTAAGGGGAAAAATTTGCACTCACAAATTTTCCCTTAGAGTCCCCGTTTTTCAAGTAGATTCTGAATCCAGCATCCTGTCCTGTAATGGCCACTAGCCTCTAGGATGCTTAAGGCAGCACTAACGCGCAGTCGCGAGCATCCCCTTAAGGAGTTCATTGGACTCCATGGAGGCTCGTGCTGCAGGGTCGCATGACCGGCAGGATCTCGCCCCTCGTGAGATCCTGTAGCTCCACAGAGGGAGACTGGGTACTTTTTTCTCCAGTCTCACTCTGCTCCCAACGGCCAGAAGCGTCAGATCGGGTCGCCGTTCTTGCCGCGTGATGAGAGGGGAGTATCTGATTTTGCGGGGGGGGGTGTTCCAGCTGCTGCTGATTCCACAGAAGCGGAATCAGTTAGCTACAGCATAGAGCTGTGGCTAACTTTTCAGCTAGTTGCAGAGGTGAGTAATTAGCGTTAGGAGGTTGTGATCCTAACGTTAATTACTAATTGAGTACACTTTGCGCTCCCCATGTTAAGCATAGGAAGAGCAAAGTACAGAAAGCTTGCACTAAAAAGTGATACTACCAATGCGCTACAGGAATTTTTTAACCCGTTAACGTTTGGGAAGTGGTCTGTACGGAAGGCTATCACCTGAATTAACCTAGCGCTAACGCTCACTTATATGAGTGCTAAGGAGGTGATAGAGCCCTTTAGATGTAAAACCACAATGGAACATCACCTGAATATCTAGAGAGGTACTTTCCCCTCTTCTGTCAGTCACAGAAACAAATTGAAAACTAAAGGTTGTTCATTCTCCAGTGGTTTGTCTCACCTAGATTTCTAAATCATGTTAAGTGTAAGCAGTGCTTTTTTTCGGGAAAAACAGGTGGGGGTACTCTCACATCCGGGGAAAAAACGATTATGACTATTTTCATGTCCTAATAAACAATAGTTGTAGCTCACTTAAAGGAAGACACTATAAAAGGGAACCATATTTTTTTTTTTAAGTATTAATTTTTTTTTATTATCACGACAGTCAACAGAATTTACACATGGCAAAAGGCCTCACAGGGCCAATACAAGTCTTCAAGGTCAAATGAGAAATGGTCGCACAGGACCAACATATGCCAGCTGGTAAAATATAATATATGTTAAGAAATATAGTCTCAAAGATAACGAGCGTTATATGCACTGCATGAGAACAGGACACTAAAATAAGGGGAAGTCCGCTATAGGCATCTAGCATAAAAAGGGGGGGGGAGAGGGGAAAAAAAGTGGAAAGATGGCAATGGCCAAAGTTGTGCCTGCCCTGGCCTATACCCATGTGGCCAAAAAGACCGCGGGGGGCCTCGGGGGTAAATGGCACTTAGACCCAGGCATTTGGCCACGTCTGCACCTCCCGAAATATCCCGAATAGCCAAGATATGAGAGAGAAAAAAAAAGGGGGGGGACATGAAACACATGGGAAAGAAAAACGGATGGCCTCTCGGGAGCATAGCACGTCAGCTATTGAAGGGCATATTAAAAATAAGACAAAATATATGGCTGCAAAAACACATACATGACAATAGGCCAGCAAAAAAATATGGCTGAACAAATAAACACACAAACAAACAAGTGGCCCCAGCCGGGGAACACCAACAAAAGAGTCATCAGGAGTGGACCACTAAAAAAAGACAGAAAACATCAGCGGAGTAGTCACACAGAAAACAAAAAGTGTCCTGAAAAGCCTCCATGAAAAGAAAAATTCCGCAGAAAAAGCAAATTGGGGGGAGTGGGTCGTCACTCCGGAAAAAAAAAAAAAAGGAAAAACAACATGCCGGAGGTCAAAGATACTTCAGGACAGTCCGTTTCAGTCAGTGTCTAACGAGTATGCAGGGTGGGCAGTTCCGCCAGGCGCCCTCACCGCATCATGGGCCTGCAGCCTATCAGTGGGTAGCCCACCCGGGCACGGCTCCTCCATATTCACCAGCAGCACGAGGGGACACCCCGACGGCCGTTTCTCCGACGGCAGCCTGTGCTGGTACAACCCCGCTGCAGGGTGCAGATGCTACACCCAGAGGCAGGGGGTCCACCGGTCACCCAGCACTCTGATCGCCTCCAGCACCGCGCACCACATCATCCCTGTTCCGCATATCCTCTGCAGTACTGTGGGGGAGGAAGGCTGCGTCCGAAGCATCTGGCTTCTTGCAGCTCTCGTTGACGTCCTCAGCAGTTGGTCGGCACTCCGCAGGTTCTGGAGGGGGGATCTCCTGTTTCCCGAGCCCATCCGCACTCGGGGTGATGCCCCATGGCAGCTCCGCAATGTTGCCAGCACCTGGAGGAAGACACCTCTGGTGAGCGGGGCACCATCATCCTCCCCAGCCAGCATCCGCAGGCAGGCCTCCAGGCCCGCAACCACTACTCCCCCACTTCCAATGGGGAGGGGATCCATCCCCCCACCACCCCGCCAGTCCATCCGCCCCTCCCGCAGGACAGTTGATCGGGAGATGTGGGCCCTCCATCACCTCGGTCCTCAGCAGAATCTCGGTCCGGGATGAGGCAGAAAGACAGGTAGGCATCTGTAGTCAGGAGGTAGGCAGCAATATAGCCACCGCGTCGAGCTCCAGCCCCTAGTCAGCAGCCGCCAACTGAGTCTCTGGTCCAGAGGGGGAGACTGAACGGACTCCGGACAGGTCAGTCCCGGTGGCCAGCTACACAAGTACCCCTAAGGGTAAAAACTGCGTGGCTGTGGTCATCTAGGGGTACTTTAGTGAGGAAGACGTGCGGAGCTCCACCAGGACACGTCCGCTCCCACTCGCAGCCGGCCACGCCCCCATATTTTTTTAATACTGTGTTCATATAAATGAACTACAACTATTGTTGTAACCCTATGGAGGTTATCCACTAAGTGCCTCTGTTGCAAGAAAAGGCTGTATTGCAGTGCAGTTAGCAGTCTGTTTGTTTTTTGCACCGCTGGCACTGAGTGGATAATCCCCTAGCATTTGTGAGCACCACAGCAATGAAACTCACAGTAATGCGCAGATGTAGGAGCTCCACAGCAATGAAACTCACAGTAATTCGCAGTGTGTATGAGATCCACAGCAATGAAACTCACAGTAATGCGCAGTGTGTATAAGATCCACAGCAATGAAACTCACAGTAATGCGCAGTGTGTATGAGCTCCACAGCAATAAAACTCCACTATCCACCAAGTACTGTTTGAATAATATTGGGGGACTCCAAAGAGAGGGTGTTTGACCTTGAGAACACCCCCACATGGTGGTAACAGGAGGACCAGGTGAACATACCTGTGTTGCCAGAGCTGATATTTTTAAATGCTGTTCTGAAGTGTATTTGGAAGCAGCAGCAGTTTTTTTCTTTGTTCTGAGGCCTGCCTGTCACTTTGTCCCTGCAGAGCAATGCAGCCAGGACTTAAAATTTCCACCTTCTCATTTCCAGGGTGCACCACACACTGTCTGGAACTGCTGAGGACGCTGGGGGTAAGGCGGCAGTGTAGACTTCTTTTGGCAGGCCCTCCTCTTGACATCATCAGAGGGGGCCAGGCACCAGCAAGGAGGAAGGGACCAGGAGGAGAGAGAGCGCAGGCTTCTGTATCCAGCACCGCGGGGGAGTCTGCTCTCTGACCTGGCAGATACAATGCAGCTCACTGGGCACCGGCTGCATCTTAAAGGAGCAGCAGCAGGGACACAGTGCCAGGCAGATAGTTTAAAAATCTGGATCCCATTAAGGCAAGTGACCAGGGATTCAAATTTTTACTTTTGCACCCCCTCCTGGTCTTACGCTCTTAGGCGGCCACCTGTACCACCTTACAGAGTCAGCTCCTCTGATCACACCGCTTGCCTGACAATCCGCAGCTCTGGCAGATGTTTGTAAATAAATATGCTGCATCCCCCCCTCCCCATGCTGTTCAAAGTTTCAGTGGCTGCAGAGAGAGGGGGTGCAGCATGTTTACCCACATCTGCCAGAGCTGGGGCACTGAAGAAACAGAGGGGAGATTTTATTTAATCAGTCCTCCCTAGTCACTTACTGGGAGAAGAGGGGGTTATTGGTCCCTACATACACTCCTGACAATCGGAAGCGTTCAGGAGCAATATGAGCTGCCGAGCACTTCCGATTCTCTGCCTGCCACTGCAGGAGGAGGGAGGAGCATCATGCTCGCTCCTGTTAGTTCGGGCTAGTGGTGAGGTGCCGGTACTGAGTGGTGAGGTTAGGGTTCCCACCCGTACGGTTTTGACCCGTACTGTCTGGGTTTCGAGTCATGTGTACGGGTTTCAGATTCCCTGCCACCCAGACACATGACTTGGCTGGGACACATGACTGTCTGCCTCCCATGTGTTTGCCTGCGATCCTCTGGACCGAGCAGCTATTAGCAGCTGCACAGTGGGAGAGGTTTGTGCTGCCCCTTCAATAATCACTTGCGCTGCCCCTTCAATAATCACTTGCGCTGCCTGTGTGCGAGTGAGATGGAAGCTCCACCCGGTGAGTATAGCTGTGGGCCAACCCCCCCCCTTCTACCTGGCTGTGCAGCGTCCGAGTGTCTCTGTCCCCTCCCCCCATCCCAGCAGCTCCTCTCTTGATATACAGGCATAGAGCTTGTAAAGTGAGGCTCTAGCTGTTTACAGTATAAATACCAGTCTGCCATGCACAATACCAGTCTGCCAGCCATATTACCAGTCTGCCATGCACAATACCAGTAGACTTGTGCACCGATTTTTTTTTCAGTTCAATTCGGTTCGTTCGGATTTTGTAAATTTTCGTTTCGGCCGATTTCCGTTTCGGTTCGTTTTTCATAGCGACTTTTTTTTTTGGGGATTTTGGAAATTTTCGGGTTTTTCGGAACATCTGTTCTACTCGTTTCAAAGTGTCTGTTCGTTTTGACGTAAACTAATGGTTTTTCTGATCCGATGTTTCTGTCGATACGATAATTCTGCCATTGAGATTTCTCATGTTTTACAAGGATACATTGAGATTTCCCATGTTTTACAAGAAGGATACATTGAGATTTCTCATGTTTTACAAGAAGGATACATTGAGATTTCTCATGTTTTACAAGAAGGATACATTGAGATTTCTCATGTTTTACAAGAAGGATACATTGAGATTTCTCATGTTTTACAAGAAGGATACATTGAGATTTCTCATGTTTTACAAGAAGGATACATTGAGATTTCTCATGTTTTACAAGAAGGATACATTGAGATTTCTCATGTTTTACAAGAAGGATACATTGAGATTTCTCAGGTTTCCCGGGAAGGATACATTGAGATTTCTCTGGTTTTCCAGGAAGGATACATTGAGATGGGAATGATACAAAATTACAGAATCAGCGATATAACCGAAAAATAAGATGTCTGAAATTTACAGAAATGGAACCGAAATAGGAATGGAGCGGAAATCACGAATGGAGCGAAAATTAATTTCGATTTTACACATTTCTAGTCCATTCGAAAAACTCCAAAAAGTTTTCGTTTCGGCTCGGAAATTTGTTCGGATCTGCCGTTTTCGGATCCGAAAATTTTCACAAAATCGGCCGAATCCGAATGCACGAGTCAGGAAATTTCGTGAAAATTCCGAAATGCACATCCCTAAATACCAGTCTGCCAGCCATAATACCAGTGTGCCAGACATATTTCCAGTCTGCCATGCTTAATACCAGTGTGCCAGCCATATTACCAGTGTGCCATGCATAATACCAGTCTGCCATGCACAATACCAGTGTGCCAGCCATAATACCAGTCTGCCATGCTTAATACCAGTGAGTCATACATACTGTAATACCAGTGTGCCTAAATACCAGCCTGACATGCCATGCAAACCACGTGTCATTATATATACGCATAAAGTAAATATACGCATAATGTATACGCTACAAAAAAAATGGCCACCCAAGCCCAACACTAGAATGTTCGGATTTGGCTTGAAGAAAAGGTGGCAACCCTAGGTGAGGTGCCGGTACTGAGTACCGGCGAGTAATCCTTGAAAAAAAGCCCTGAGTGTTGGGATCTATAGAGTTGTCATGGTCGTTGTAGAGGCAATACAAGCCTGAAAAGTCAACACTGCATTAAAGGAACGCTCTAGTCAAAAATACCCCCCCCCATTTTTTTAACATTAAACTATCCCTATTCTTTTAATAAATAGGTAGAGATCTCTTTTTTTTTGTAAATGTAATACCCTAAAATCCACTTCTTTCCAACGGCGTTTTTTTTTTTTTTAACTCACCTCCCTCCTCTTCTGCTCCCGTCCTTGTTTCTTCCACTTGGCTAATGGTTTTCGTGAGAAGCGCGCATGCGCGCCTCTCACGTAAGCCAGCCAATCGGCAGGCTTCCTCCCGGCTCCCTCTGCTGAGGATTAGTGTTGCGCGCAAGAGGATGCGCGCAACACTAATCCTCAGGCTGCCGCCAGCTACTGCGGCGAGTTGGAGACGTCATCGCGATGACGTCTCCTACTCGGCAGAAGCGGGAAATATGAATCCCGCTCTGCTGACTGACAGCTGGGAGGGCGGAGTAAAGTCCTCCGCCTCGCTCAGCTGTTTTCAGCTGATCGGCTCAGCGGAGGGAGGGGGGACAGAGGGCGGCATACTCCGGGTATCATGACCATCTAAAAAAGCTTAGGTGGTCATGTTGCCTAGAGTATCACTTTAAGGGTCCCTGTCTGGGGAAAAACTGACATTAGACCTAAATTTTTTTTAAAAAAATGCATATTAAAACTACTGTACTATAAAACACCAAGAACTGGTATGTCAAGCACTCAAAATGTGTGAAGTATAGAGGGTGTTTTTTTTCCACAGACACCTGTGGAGTTTATGTATAAAAACAATTATTACAAAATGCTGGGAAAAAATACATCCTTCGAACTGAAAAAAAATAGTCAAATCACAAAACATATAATGTGCACAGATAAATAAAGAATTTCTTCTTTCCTCTGAGACCTTACTGTTATAAATGGATGGAAAAGCTAGTGACGAATCTGCTGCAGTGAATGTACAGTTGGGTTGTAGGCTTTGGTGTTTTGTGTCGAATCTGCTTCTTACAGTGCTGTGTCCCGTCTGTTTGCATCAGAGTGTTTGGGGAACACGTGTGGAGCTGCCAGAAGCTGAACCTGGGCACAGGGGGTGGTTGGCAGCCTGCTATCCGTGGTACAAGTTGCGAGGCTCCAACTGGTAAATGGCAACGTGGACTTTGACAAATGGAGTGGAAGCCAGTCAGCTAGTTCAGTACCTCCGGGCAGTCATGGCTTGGCTGGTTACAGTCCTGGAAAGATACCTTCTCAATGCTTCAGCAGCCAGGATCATATAGGCTCACCTTTGTGTATTTCTTACAGAGCTGTATAATGTGTGTGTCTTTAACAAAAACTATTACATGTCTATTTGAAGAAAGGGAAAGGAAAATCAGGAGAATGAGCAATCTAGACCAAATAGCTGATTTGGAAATTGAAATAAATGGGAGAATTTTTCCGGTTTGGCTAATTTGACTTCATGTCTCCATTCATTCTCCTGAGTTTCCACCTTTCTTTGTATCGACCTGTTAGAAACCATTTTACAAGTATTGCAGATTCATTGCATGCCCTGTAAGCTGATTAATGTTTAAAACCAGACAGTAGCAGGGCTGCTCAAACTCCAGCCCCCTGATGTCCATGAACTCCCATGCTTCTCCACCCATCTAATGCAGTCAGAGATTTCTGGGAGTTGTAGTTCGGGAACATCTGGGGGGCTGGATTTTGGACATGTGTGCCTAAAGTATGTAGTTTTATACCCTTCTAAGCCCTTATACTCATTCTAAGTGAAGATGCTCTCATGAGAGACTGTCTTTAAAGCATTTTATAATCATTGTAATCAACAATTCAGCTCCAATATAATGTTTATTAATATGCATGTTTAGAAATTTAGCGTCACAGAGAACTTGTAATATGCCAGGGTTCATCACAACCATGAATGTGGCACAAAAGGATGACAGTCCTGCACTGCGACTGAAATGACGTTATTGCCACATAGTAAAATAAAAATATCGACTTCATAATATTAATGACAGCTTTGACGACAGAGAACTTTTTTCATATATGTAAATAGCTTTTGCTGTGAGATATTTTTTTTTATGTCAAATGACAAAGGAGTCTATAAGACGAAAAATGAACCAACGATGTTTGAATATTACAAACCATTCTGAGGTTAACTCTTTTTGTTGTTTTCAGTTATTGTGCATGCTTCACCTCGTGATATGACAAAAGAAGAAAAGCTGAAGCTGGTGAGTAAAAATAAGCATTATATCAGGTACACTTTGCAAAATATTAACCCTCTGTGGCCCAGTCATAACATGCCAATAGACCTGTGAAAATGTAGGGCCTTATACCAAGATTGGTGTTAACTTAACCAGAGCCGTTGTAAACTTAACCCTTATAGAATATGACTCTGGTAAGTTTACGACAACTTTGGAATGGGGCTCGAAGTGTTTCAATACAGGTTGAGCACCCTTTATCCAGAATGCTCAGGACACTGAGAATTTAAGATTATTGCATATTTCGGAAACCTGGAGGAATCCAAAGTTGGAGGGTAGGGAGGGTGCAGCAGTGGGAACGCAGTTTATACTATTTTTGCAGGAGGAACAGATTTCTCATTTAGCTCACACCTTGTGAATCTTTAGTTTAGATCAGTGGTTCTCAAACCTGTCCTCGGGACCCCCAACCAAGCCAGATTCTGCAGATCACCTTGGGGAAAGGCAGACTGAATCCTGTTATCACTGAGCAGCAAATCATATCACCTTTGCTGTGCTTCAGATATCTGGAAAACCTGGCCTGTTAGGGGGTTCTGAGGACAGGTTTGAGGAACACTGGTTTAGATGACAAGTACTGTATTCCCATAGGCCCATCTGACTAGTCTATGTATATACACGAACCAGGAGGGGAGCACACCAGCTAACACATTCAAAAGATTTCATACAAAGATTTTACCAAAATGTAACACTTGAAAGATTTTAACAACTTTCAAACCGTTTTTAACCCATTCGAGATTTTTTTACAAGGTTTTTAACCCGAAGATCTGTTAGAAAATGATGGAAATTTAGTTCATAATATATGGCCATAAATTGCTCAAGCCCGTCAACACCGTCAATGTATTCCACCTTTGACAGGTTCTACTGTACACTATCTAATGACCGCTATTATGGGATTATCTCACTGACAGAGTCCTTTCTGGAGCTCCCTGCGATTCAAGGTTAAATAGGCCTAAAAGTGGAACACCTGTGACAGGGGGGGGTGCTTGCCAAGGGTTGAGTTGTTAAGATCTTTAAAGGGTTAAATTTTGGGAAAATCTTTAATGTTTAAATGTATAATGTCATAAAGATTTGGGAAAATCTTAATGTTTAAATGTATAAGCTTCTGTTGAAATCTTTTGAATGTGTTAGCTGGTGTGCTCTCCTCCTGGTTTGTGGTATTTTTTTTGTCTTGATAAGCACCCGCTGTCTGTGCTTAGTAAGGGTTGAGTGTTGCTCTCCTGGTGTACCAGTACACCAGCAACATAGTCATTTGGAGACGTGTGAGGGACATGCTGTTAACAGCCATCATGTCTCGATGACTGTGTAGCATGTCACACACTGGAGCTGAACAGTCTCATTCCTCATTGAAAGGGGTAAATTGCTTACCCCTTATCTATATTTTGGATGTGTATGCATAGTTGACTAGAATTGAAAGTAGGCTTGGCTAAGTTAAAAATGCACACCTTTATGGATACGTGCCTGAAATCTCCAGTGGCTAGTTAAATTTAAGTTAAAGGACCCCCCCCCCCCCCCTATCTCCACCATAGGATTTCCATAGGGAAACCCCTTGGCAGCTACAGTTGTGTTCAAAATTATTCAACCCCCAATGCTGTAAAGGGTTTTAGGGAATTTAGTGTACATTTGTAACTGTATTCAGAATGAAATCCTACAAGGACTTTTTAAAGAACCATATGCAACTAAAATGACATCAATTGGTTTTGTAATACAGTAGTAAATGTTTTTTTTGTGAATTCTTCATTGACACAATTATTCAACCCCTTAAAGACTACCACTCTGAAGAACAGAGGTTCATTCAAGTGTTTTCAATCAGGTATTGAGAACACCTGTGGATGTCACGGAGCAGCAATAAAGCATAATAAGCACCAATTAGGCAGCTTTAAAATGACTGTGATACTCAGCTCCTTCTAGACATTTACTGGTGTGGTTACAAACATGGTGAAGTCAAGAGAATGGTCCAGGAAGACAAGAGAAGAGGTGATTACTCTTCACAGGAAGGGCAATGGCTATAAGAAGATTGCAAAGATGTTAGACATACCAAGAGAGACCATAGGAAGCATCATTCGCAAATTCAAGGCAAAGGGCACTGTTGAAACGCTACCTGGTCGTGGCAGAAAGAAGATGCTGACTTTGACTGCTGTGCGCTACCTGAAGCGTAGAGTGGAGAAAAGTCCCCGTGTGACTGCTGAGGAACTGAGAAAAGATTTGTCAGATGTGGGTACTGAAGTTTCAGCTCAGACAATACGGCGCGCACTGCGTAATCAAGGCCTCCATGCCAGAACTCCCAGGCGCACCCCCTTGCTGTCTCCAAAGAATAAGAAGAGTCGACTGCAGTATGCCAAAAGTCATGTGGACAAACCACAGAAGTTTTGGGATAGTGTTCTGTGGACTGATGAAACAAAATTAGAACTGTTTGGGCCCATGGATCAACGCTATGTTTGGAGGAGGAAGAACAAGGCCTATGAAGAAAAGAACACCTTGCCTACTGTGAAGCATGGCGGGGGGTCAATCATGCTTTGGGGCTGTTTTGCTTCTGCAGGTACAAGGAAGCTTCAGCGTGTGCAAGGTACCATGAATTCTCTTCAGTACCAGGAGATATTGGATGACAATGTGATGCAGTCCGTCACAAACCTGAGGCTTGGGAGACGTTGGACCTTTCAACAGGACAATGATCCCAAGCATACCTCCAAGTCCACTAGAGCATGGTTGCAGATTAAAGGCTGGAACATTTTGGAGTGGCCACCGCAGTCACCTGACTTAAATCCGATTGAGAACCTCTGGTGGGACTTAAAGAAAGCAGTTGCAGTGCGCAAGCCTAAGAATGTGACTGAACTGGAGGCTTTTGCCCATGACGAATGGGCGAAGATACCCGTAGATCGCTGCAAGACACTTGTGTCAAGCTATGCTTCACGTTTAAAAGCTGTTCTAAGTACTAAGATTCAATGTCACTTGGGGGTTGAATAAAACTGATAATGATGTGAGCACAGAAAAGACATTTGTGGTTATTTCATTATAAATGTTATGTTATATTTGTCTGACCTACACGTGCCTCTTTGATTTAATTGTAAGCAAGATGACTGAATGATCAAAATCAATGTCAAACGGGCCAAAACACTCAATTTCAGTGGGGGTTGAATAATTTTGAACACAACTGTAGATAATTCCCTAGCCGACATAATTTCGCCGAAGCAAGACAATGTCAATGGGCAGGGGTTGACCCAGAGGCTTTGGCTAACCTCCAAGATGTCAGCCACCTTCGGGAGCAGTCCGTCATCCAGCGCTGGATCTCGCACTAGCGACTAACAGGTTAAAGAGAGGTATCGCAGGAAAGGTAACACTGTGACCTCTCCAGCAATGCCTCTCTTGACCTGCTAACCCCTTGGAGATAGAGGGGTCCTCCCCTTCAGCTACTGCCCCTGCTCTATTAGGGGGGCGGGGTGCCTGAAACTGGCATCGTGCCAGTAAGGGTTTAAAACCTAGGTCTGACTTTAGTCAGACCTCTGTGGGACCCCTGAGAGAGGTGAGTTTCCGGGAAGCAGAGGGACCTGTCCAACGTTGCAATATATCCGACATTGGGCCGCAACCTGCAAACGGTTGTGGCTGATTATATTCCGACATAGGAATAAAAATAGATGAGGCGTTGGTTCTATTGGTCCACACCAGCCTGCTCCCCACCTCACAACTCTGTAGATCTTTCTTGACTACAATTGAATAACAAATGAATGGCCAAACCCCCTAGCCCCCACCTTTTTCTTTTATTCCCTTGTCACAGGTTGTACCCCTACCCCCCCCTCTTTTTTTTGCTTGAATTTGTATTATATGTATTCATATGTGATGTACACAGAGACGCTGTATCGAAAATACACGCTTTATTCTCTGTTATTTCCGTCCCAAATAATTCACAATTGATTGAATATGTGGCAATGCATTTAATGTCAAGTGATGTATGTTTTCAAATAACTTAATAAAACCTTTTTTTTTTTTTTTATTGTAATAGAGATCCTCTTTATTTCCCCCGTAAATAATTGAGCAGAGGCTGCTGGCATCCTCTGTTCAATTATTTTTGAGGGGTGTCCCCCCCCCCTTTTCCAGGTTTACTTTTTTCTCCCATGCCATGTGCAGCTCCTTGTCTCCAGCTCGGAGACCTCAAAACCCGGAAGGCTCCATTCGGTGCAATTTGCTTCCCTTTGTGTAGCCTAACTGGCCTACTCTCTTGGCATATGCAAGTCAGTAGCGCTTGAGCACAGCCATGGATTTTGACACCGCGCTCTCGCGCAGATCCGATCCATCAGCTTTCTCCCTGACAACCACTGGATTCGTGGGTGGTCTCACGGAGGAGATGTCAGCATGCTTGAGTGACCGACAGCTGGAAAGTTCAATTCTCGAGGTATACCTGGTCTAGTTGGAGTGGGTAGAAGAATATCTCCACTTCACCTGCATTTTAAAGAGTTCGGTGGACGTGGGAGGATACTCCACACATCCTGGCCATTTTATAAAGCTAAAGTGGTCAGGGAGTGTAGAATATCCTTTTTTAAGTGGTTCAAGTGAACGTGTACCAGCCAGGAACACTTTGCGATATCCCATCGGGGATGGCTAGCACATTGGTCATAAAGATAATTTTGATATCTTGTCCCGTGAGATATTCCAAGCTGTACTTGCCCAGATCCAGCATCGGACTCCATAATTATTTTCCATTGTGCGCAACACACTTTGAGGGTCATCATGCAGCATTGAGTGATTGTTCTCCAGTGGTAATATAGACATGCTGACTTTAGTCACGCGGAGGTGCCCTGTAGCAGGGAGCATGGGTCTTGCACTCATAGCTGTCGTATCACTGGTATGCCACTGGAGGTGAGTAGTGGCAAAAGCTGCAGCTTGGCCAGTCTCAAAGAACAGGTTCGAATGACTGATTCAGGCGGGGAAGGGGGGTGAGATCAAGTTGCACCTACACATACCTACATCCACCTACTTCGGCCTTGAGCTCCTCCAGCAGTGACAGAGTCAAAGGCTTCTGCCTCCGTGACGTCATCCCTGCAACCAGCGTCTGACGGAGAGCGGGCACTGGATGTAGGGGGACTGCCACTGCTGGAGGAGCTCAGGGCCAAAGTAGGGGAGTATGTGTAACACTCTCACACACCCCCCCCCCCCAACAAAAAAAATCAGTCACCTGGGCCTGAGCCGCCTGCTCAGCCCACCTCCAGGGTCAGACGAGCCCCCGGCTCGGCCGGGCCTCCAGACTCTGGTCCGGATGACTGATTTTCAGCCTCTTTTTTTTTTTTTTTGCCCGATTTTAATTTTGGTTGCTGAAATTTCAGTGCATCCCTACCAGCAAGTTTGGAGGTGATGGCATAATTATTACTCCTTGTTTCATCGAAAACCTTAAACTGTCACACTTGAACGAGGAGTGTGAAGGGTTTTTTTGAGATCTCCATCTTTGATTTTTTTTGAATGAATATTGCGATTTAGGCAATTGTTTTTGCTTTTTCAAACATTCTACCTACATTCTAAATGTATTCAGTGCATAACAAAACATTTCACAATGAAATAACATAGTATTAATAGTTTAATTAACAAAACTGTAGTGTGCCTCTTTGCGCCGTGTGTTCGGCTCCCTCTGAGCTTCCGGCGGCATGGAGCTTGGGCGCTCGCCTGTGGGAACCACGTGACGAGCCGCGAGAACGCGGCTGTACACGTGGTTCCCCCTGCGAGCGCCCAAAGCTCCATGCCGCCGGAAGCTTACAGGGAGCCGAACACGTTAATTTCCGCAGCCCTAAAATGAATAGATAAAATCGCAGCCTTATGCGGTTTAGAAATCGCATGTGCTTAAATCGCGATTTTTTTTTTTTATTATTATTTTTTTGCGATTAATTGCACAGCCCTAATACACAATAATGATAAATTTTGAATCCTCTGAAATAAGGTTATCATTTGTCTGGGTCTTATACTAAAACATAACTTCAAATCGTGTTTATAAATGATAAGCACAAAATGGTCAAATTGAGCTCAGGACACCGGGTGAAATGGCTCAGCAGTGAAGGGATTAATGTAACCTTGCTGTGTTTGTCATTTCTGTTACAGACGGGATGCTGAGTAGTTGCAGTGCTGTGAAATCCTGTTTTAGATGGCAGAAGAGAGTCAACAGCACCAAGAGTTTCCGTCTGTAGTTGATCGCTATTTCACACGATGGTACAAACCAGGTAACAATAATTTTAAACTGAGAGAACAGAATAATGCCTGATGTGCTTAAATATACGACTCCACAGGTTTACACTCATGAAAGGTTTTAATGTACAGCCTAGGCACTATAGCATCATATGCTTTTTAGAATACATGGAGGGGGTTATTCATTAAATGCTGTTGTTTAACTTTGTTGCATCCACAATATACCTTGGAGATCCAATGGGGGAATTCAATCGACAGGTGCAGTTTCATCTATGAAGCTTGTTCTTGAATTCCCCTCTATGCATTGCTGCAGTTTATCATGGTTGCAACAATGGTGACATAAGTCGTTGTTTGAAACCATGCTAAACAACTGTGTTACGTGAATAACCCTTATAGTTCTTATATATCATAACTGTAGAAACAAAAAAAAAAGTATTCTTATGCCTTGGAAAAGAAAAAGAACACATTTTTGTAGAAAGTATCCTTTTTTACTGCTATAAAAGGAAGGCCACAAAAGTATTATTTTTTGCGCTTCAAACATACAGGCTGGAATTAACCCAGCCAGACAGAAATACAATTGGAGGCATAGAGGTAGTAAATGTTGGCCAGAAGTGGCACATTAGCATTAAATGTTTTATGTGTGTTTGCAGAACCATTACCATTTACTTAGATCCCAACTTGTTTGAGTAAGCATCCACTCACCTGATGCTTCTGTTCATAAAGTGCACCTGTCACGCCTATCTCGTATATGCTGACTTTCCTGATCTCTCATGGCAGGTGCTATTGCTGTCACCAAGATGGCATTGGCCCCTAATAAGTATAGTGAGTTTTTTAAGATCTTTATTAGTCTGTTAGTAAAACTATTATAGCATTGCATTTTGAATTATTCTGAAAGCTGGAAAATTACACCCAGGTTGGAAAAACGGGGAGTTAGATAATGCTTTAATTTCTATTTGGACATTCATATGCTCCTTAAATAGAAGATATTGCGTGCTCATCTCCCGTTTACTGTAGAGAGGGGCAACACAACACTTGCTGTCAGCCCCAATTATTACCAGATGTAAACACACATTTTGTCATACATGCTCAATATCCTTTGCTTAGGCTACAAATTACATTTTGGGTTACTTTTAATGGCCATTAGCAGCATAAGCCCACCAGCCTGCGACAAGGCAAATCTCCTTGGTGGGTCCTACACTAACACACTGAAAAATTATTATGTGAAAAAACCGTGTCATACTAAAGAGTGTCATACTAAATATGTGAAAAATACAAATGTGAAAAAACAGTGTCGTACTTTGAAATAAATATCTAAAGATATTGAGCACGTAGGATAAAATGTTTTCTTTTTCTTCTCATTAACTGCTTCCCGACAGATGATGGAATTATTCCATCATGCATGAAAATTAGCACTTTTCGGCAGCTGGACCAGAGATTTGGATGTTAATGATAGTGCTGGGTCTCTCGGGGTCCGAGGCAGACCAGCAACAGTAAACCCCGGGGCCCCCAGCAGATGTGATTGCTGCCACAGTTGATTGCAGTGCTGTTAAAGCATGTAAAGTGGCCGTCAGCTCCTCATACTGAATTGTGGAGCTGAGTATGTTGGATTAGTGTGTTTCATTTTGTCTCTGAGGAGAATACAGTGTCTCTTCAGAACATAAAGTATCAAAACCCCTGTAAGTTTAAAAAAATAAATAACCCCTACAGCACCTTATAAAAAAATAAGGTATTTTGTAATAATTTATGTCACATCAAATTATAGTTTTAAAATGGTCAGGATGTGAGGACTGCCCCTCCAGCTCCCCCCGATCTGGCAGAAACACTAGGGGAAGTGGAAGCGTTTCCTCACCCCTACCGGTGGCCGGAATCTTTGAATTTCCTGATTGCTGGTTACCAGGTCGGTTACAAGTGACGTCAGCACGCAGAGAGCGTTCCAACGTCATCCTCTCGGAGACCAATCGTAGCTGGTGGATCAGATCTGTGCATACACGCAACTCCAATCTATTGTTGCTGTGAAACTTGCGCACGTCCTGTGGTGGTGCGAAATTTGGGTTGTTGCCCTCCTCCACGTCTCCTGATGTACTGGCCTGTCTCCTGGTAGCGCCTCCATGCTCTGGACACTACGCTGACAGACACAGCAAACCTTCTTGCCACAGCTTGCATTGATGTGCCATCCTGGATGAGCTGCACTACCTGAGCCACTTGTGTGGGTTGTAGACTCCGTCTCATGCTACCACTAGAGTGACAGCACTGCCAGCATTCAAAAGTGACCAAACCATCATCTAGAAAGCATAGGAACTGAGAAGTGGTCTGTGGTCACCACCTGCAGAATCACTCCTTTATTGGGGATGTCTTGCTACCTGCCTATGCTTCCCTCCTGTTGTCTATTCCATTTGCACAACAGCATGTGGACTTGATTGTCAATCAGTGTTGCTACCTAAGGCTGAGCGTCCACTGGCACCGTAGTCGGATGACCGATGCGTTTGTCTGACTATGGACGACGTCCGACGAGGGTTGTCCACTGCAAACGATCCATCTGAACGACTACGGACGATCAGATAGATTTCAGAGGTGGAGTGCAGAGACTGCCGAAACCAGATTGAACTAGTTTTACATATAAAACACAGTTCTTCTGCTTTTTTAAACACTTAGTCCTTTGTGGGACAATGGATGAGACAGAATACAAATATACATACAAGTACACACAGCAGAGAGGACCCAAGAGCTTATAATCAACCAAGGATCCTTCCCTGCCCTACCCCTATGCCCTACACAAACAGGGCTAGTCCCACAAATCCCAGAATTCTTTGAATGCAATAAATAGCCAGAGAATAATGGGAGGTGTAGTTCAGAAACATCTGGGGGGCCAGAGTTTGAGATCCCTGATATAAATCGTTTTATTTTAAATGCTTTTATAACTCCCCTGATCATTCTCCACATCCATCTTCTCTGATCTGCTGAAATACATGCGACGCAAACAAGTGAAATAGTAGTGATCGCCCATCTGATGCCGTCTTTACCGGACGTCGGACGCAATGGACGATGGTCCATTCACCTGCATGTTGTTGGATCGGACAGACGATATCGGATGATCGCACCATCGCACAAATACAGTGCCAGTGGACGCCCAGCCTAAGTGGACAGTTTGATTTCACAGACGTGTGATTGACTTGGAGTTACATTGTGTTGTTTAAGTGTTCCCTTTAATTTTTTTGAGCAGTGTAATAACAATAACTGAAGATTTTGTTGGCAGCATCTGCCCAATTATATAAGGGCATAAGATGGGAGCTCTATTTTTCAATAGTTTCCCTTTTAAAGACCCTTTTTTGAGCTTTAAAAGGGAAACTATTGAACAATAGAGCTCCCATCTTATGCCCTTGATGGAATGTATGGTTGAACATACACATAGCAGAATTGCTTGTGTCCTTAAAATAATTTCATTACAGCTTCAGATTTTTGCAGTTCATTAAAGTGGTCCTTAATAATCTGTGCTGCGGAATATGTGGCGCTATGTAAATAAAGGATAATAATAATCCTGAGAAATATGAACTATTTTCTGTCCACAAAGAGACCACACTATTAAGCATAAACCTAGTCTTATTGGTTGAATCCTGACTGGAGCTGGAGATAATTTTGTGTTTATTTAATGGCATTATGTTTCTTTTAGACATGAAAGGGAAGCCATGTGAAGACCACTGCATTCTGCAACATTCAAACAGGTAAAAGCCGGTTTGCCATAGCAATTCTTCAACAACAGTTTCTCAGAGTTGTCAGCAAATTTGCAGGAAATAGTATAACATTTAGAAAAGTGTCCCAGTAGTGCAAACAAAATTGAGTACCTTCGCAAAAAAAGTGTAATAATAATTAAATGTCCTTGTGCAAATAAAATTAAATACTTTTATTAGTAAAACAAATCCTTCCACGATCCTCCTCCTCTGTGGGATACTCCGAGGAACTCTAAACAGCCAGAAAAAAATCCAATGATGCAGTATTTCCCTATGCACTCACATCCTTTAGAGCCTTAATATCCCGGCTCTGGTGGTAAATGCATCCGCCAACTATATGGTGACACAAGATCTCTATAACCTCGAAGGCAGAGAAATGGAGACGGTGCTCCCATAAACCTAAAAAACAGAAGAGTGGAGACAGGGCTTCCATAGCGTAACCACAAAGAAGAAAAGATCCGAACCTTAAGTTCAGAAATAGTACCATTAATGAACCGTAGGAGGCTCCAATTTCCTATCCAAATCTAATTCAATTTTATTGGACACACAACATAAAAAAACCAAACATTTAAAACCATAAACAAGGTGATGTTGGGCGATATGCTAACAACTCAATGATAGTGAGATGTCTCTATATAATTAGTGACAATACGGCCTGCATCTAATTAGATTGAGGAAGTAAAGCAATGTATAATGTATCCAGGCAGGTCAGCCGTTATACCAATGTGTAATAATCATTACATACCCATCCAAAGGTCAAAACATTAATGTGACCACTAATTGGCACAATGGTTAACCTTATCGAAAAGAAGAGTTGCATGTGATAATCGACCAAGGATCCACTAAAAGACATAGATCATAATGATTGTACCAAGTGGATAACTTTGCATATAAATATATATTGTCTACTATATCATATTGTGGATCTGTTGACAACTGTAACCATAAATCTTAGATCAGTCCTGCGTGAATCCACTAGTGGGACTAAACCGTGAGTGGCAATAAATAATGGAGGTGGCTGATAGATATACGTCAATTAAGGAAACAATTCAACTCGATAATTATTCCTCATAGTCCATAATTGGCAGGATAGGATGATACTGATCCTGTTGTAATTAATAAACAAAATTGTTTATGCAGGTCTAAACGCTGCAAGGACAGGTCATTGACCGAGAGGAGACCACCTTATATAAATCTCCACTGAGGCGATCATATAGACTGTTGCATACAGGATACCAAAAATTATATTATGGAGTATCGTAAATTTCCTCTAACGTTCATTGGAAACATAGTTACTTGCAGAGATTTATAAACCATAGATAGAAAGTATCTTAATGGTGGTTATATACAACATCATTGTCCTAGATATATCGTTAGAATAATTATCATTACACATACGACAATTGCCCTGTTGAAATAATTGTTTCTACAACTTAGTAAAGGTCAGCGGAATAGAGAAGAAGCAAGGATAGGATAAATCGTAATTCCCAATAGTTTCCAATGATCTTATATCAAGCCACAGTTTCCTTTTAGATAAAGTAATTTCTTTTTAAATAATGTCTACACGACTGTGTTATTAGATAATCTACTAGACTATATTGCAATAAGAAATCATCAGAGTAATCAATTATTCTCCTATAACATAGTCAAAGTCGGCGGAAAAAGAGGAGCAGGGATAGAATAAATCATAATTCCCAATAAATCAGAATGATCTCAGATCAAGCCACAATTTTTTAGAGAAAATACAATTTCTTTTTAAATAATGCCCGCACACCTGTGTTACTTCCATAGCGTAACATGTAATGATCCTGTACCTAGGTATGTATGAGAAGAAAAGCAATCACCGATGGTGCAGCCTCTTAACCCCTTTACTACCGATATCGAGAGATCTCGAGCTTCAAAGGCACCTTCTGGTGCCCCGATATCGAGATATATCGGTATGCTGATCTGCAGCTCAAAGGCAAATGAATTTCGTTAGCTTTTGGGCTGCAGAAGGTGCAGGGCATAATGCCCAAAGAGCTAAAACTGTAGCTGCTGAAAGTTCTGAAATATCGGACTTTCAGCAGCCAATGCAGGGGAGAAATAGAAGAAAATAGATCAGCCGCTCAAACCTCTGTCTACTGGCCAAAAATAGGTTATTTTCAGTAAGATATACAATGGGTATAAGCGCAAATATTTCTTACTTTTTAAAATTTAATGATTTTACAAAAAAACACTGGTTTTTGAAAGTGGTTTTTATTGGAAAATCACTTGGTAGTGAAGGGGTTAAGGATTAGGCTCATCAGTAACGGCATGCAGCACTTTTCTGTTGGCAAGTATGTGGCCACATCTGGTTTCGTCTGGGATGGTATCCTCTCGTGTATGTATGTTTATATCTATCTTGCTCTAGTTCGCGCTCTCTTATACCAAAGAGATGGTGCGCCCGGTGCAAATGGCATCTCCAAAATAAATGAATACTCATGCCATAGGAGACACACTCTAGGTCTTTGGAATAAAACTATAAAGTTTATTAGCTCTACTAAAATTACATATGACCTGACGTTGATAAAGGCTCAGGATGAGCCAAAACATCGGGTCATGCAATTTTAATAGAGCTAATAAACTTACCGTATATAACATTTACACATTTTTAAGATAAAAAAATATAATAAATTATTTTTCTCTTTTTCCTAATACTATTGTTCACTTTTCACTTGTAAAGTGAACAGTGATGCTGCACTAACTCACATTCTAATGTCCCACGATTCCAGCAAGTGTTGAGGTGATGCCATATGCATTATTATGCATTGTTCCGTCAAAAAACCTAAACCATCGGGGAATACAAGGGGTTCTTTGAAACCCTGTGGGCTCTATTAACTGCTTCGTGCAAAAAACGCATGTGCAGCGCTATTTATTTTTTTGCGCGCAGTGTTAAACGTTAACGCGTGTAAATTAACGCTGGTATTAAATTCTGAGCGCATTTAACACGCAAATAACACGTGCAAAAACGCGTGCGCGCGTTAACGCTGCGCGCATAAATCAGTGGGCGGACTGTTTTTTCACACGATTCAGCCAATCAGAATTAAGAACCACAATTATCTCCCGTTCAGTTTTTGCGCCTCTCAAAATCAATCTGAGTATATATGCTGCAGCAATAATAAAAACACGCACAACTTCTCAATTTTATTGTTTGGGTATGTGTAGAATGTGTAACTATACTTTGCTGTATTTTTTTTTTTTCGGGCTGGTGTATTTGGTTTCAGCCAGGACGTTCAGATTTGCTGTTACCACCAGCTTTTCAAAGACGTTAAAATTATGCGCGCAAACGTTGTCCGTTAAAATTTGCGCATAGATTGTAATACCATCCGCGCTCCAGTGCACAAACGCATTTGCGCTCACAATGTTAAGTATAGGACATGGAAAGTACATTACGCTCGCAAAGAGTTCGCGCAGGTTCACCAGCGGTAGACGTTAACGCGCATTTTTTTGCGCGGACATTGTAATACGATGTTCTGCGCAAAGGGTTTTTCCCCTCGCGTTAATGCGTTTTTCCACACGCGTTAACGTTTGCGCAAAGTATTTAATAGAGTCCTGTGTCTCTGATTCTTAAACCACACAAAGTCATGTGAGGTGTCATTGGAAAGGTCAGAGTCTGGCCTTTTCAACAATACCAAATATGACCACGCAATGTGTAAATTAGAAGAAAAAATATTGAGTGCAAAATGTACTTTTTTTTTTTTTCCTGAGGAGGATCCTTGCCCTACATTCTCGCTGGATACGGGCTGAAGGGGCCCGTTTTGTTTGTCCGCTGCTTGCCCACTGATCGCTGACCCCGGCTTGCTCTGGCCCGCTGAGTTCCCCCCCCCCCCGTATATCCCTTTTGATGTCCCCCCCTAGCTGTGTCACCCCCTCCCCTTTGCTGTGACCTCTCGCTGTTGTCCCCCGTCCCCCGCACTCCTGTATTCAGAGACGCTTCGGCTATTTTTTGAGAACATTTTGATTTTCATGCTAACATACTCCGGCTGGGGCTGATTTTTTTTCATAGAGACTCTGATACATGAATGACTTTTTTTTTTTTTTTGTAAATAAAGATTTATTGAGTTTTGAAGACAGGTAAATAAGTCATTTGACCACGCAGGGTCGCATAATGATAGTCATTTTACAACAAAAGAAATGTGTTCATAATGCTTAAATAGGCAATTTTTCGAAAAAGACTAACTCAGAATGAACAAGTTCTATCCACACCATACCTTGACTAATCCGTAAAACAGTGAGTATTAGAAAATAAAGGGTAATGGAACTACTAAGAAAGAAGAAATAAGGGGGGGGTCAGGTTCAGGGAGGGGTGGTAGAGGGTTCTAACTGAGAAAGGGTAGGACTGAGACGGTTTATAAAGGCCGTGGTGATCGTGATAGCGTCCCATTGGGACCAAATTTGTGAGTAGCGGGGTAGTTGGTCAGTGGTGGATAAGTGGAGACGTTCCACGACTCTCAGCTCTTCCATCTTTATGAACCACAATTGAATAGTTGGTGGGGTATTCCGTTTCCAATATAAGGGAATCAGGCTCTTAGCGACATTCAATATGCAGGGCAACAGGGAGTTCCTGTACGCCGCCACAGACAGTGAGGTATGGTGTAGCAACATAGTTGCTGGTGTGAAAGGCGGGGGATAACCGAGGAGGACCCTCGCGATGGAATGAAGGCTCGACCAGTAAGGGCGAATCAGGGGACATTCCCACCACAGATGCAGAACGGAGCCCAGGGCATTAAAGCATCTCCAGCAGTCGGGAGAGGCTGCCGGGGAGATAGCATGTAATCTGAGAGGAGTGTAGTACCATAATGAAAGCAATTTATATGCGGTTTCTTGGGCTCCGCTGGCTATAGAACAACGGTGGGTCAATTCACATATGCCCATCCATTGCTCGTCAGTGAAGGTACAGTCTAGCATCGTTTCCCATTTACCCATAAATGGGGGCGGGACCGCGGCGGCCGCCTCTCTAATCAGGGAGTACATGAACGACACCCCGTGAGCCAGGTGGGTGGGTGATGCGCATCTGCTTTCTAGAGGAGTGAAGGGGCGTCGCAGCATGTGCTGTCGCGGGGCATTTCGAAGGCATTCAGTGACCTGGCGAAATTTAAGTTGGTGCAAGAACGTCGGCGGGCTGTCTCCCAATAGGGCGTGTAAGGGTAGCGGGCCCGTATTGGTCAGAAAGTGGTGTACCCTAGGGACAGGGACAGGGATGAGTGATATTAATGCCCTCGGGCCCATGTGAGACAAGAACCCTTCTCCATATGTGATTGGTGTCATTGGGGAGGGATGAGACGTGAGGTTAGACTGAGTTGTCACTTGGTACCAACATTGCAAAGTAATTCGCGTGTACGGAGAGGACCGAGTCAGGCGAAGGCCCACCGATCTGGGTACCCACGGCAAAATTGCCAGCGGCACTTCCAGCAGAGCCTGCTCCGCCGACTTCCATCTCTTCCGCACCCCCTCCCCCGACCACTCGACAGCCCGCAATAGGTGGCAGGAGACGTAATAGCGATAGAAATCTGGGGCGCCCAGTCCACCT
The DNA here is from genome assembly GCA_009667805.1 of Leptobrachium leishanense. Classification (NCBI taxonomy): domain Eukaryota; kingdom Metazoa; phylum Chordata; class Amphibia; order Anura; family Megophryidae; genus Leptobrachium; species Leptobrachium leishanense. The sequence goes on from CM019067.1 coordinate 172,527,551, forward strand.
TGATTCCTAGCCCGTGTCAATATGTCAAATCTAATGCGCGGGCGTGCCCGTCTCCAGATGTAAGAGGACAGGAGAGAGCGGAGGGAGGCAAAGAAAGAGCGGGGGACAGCGATGGGGAGTGTTTGGAACAGGTACAAGAATCGCGGCAGAATATTCATTTTAATAACGGAAACCCTCCCCAACCAGGATATATGCGAAAGATCCCACGCCTTGAGGTCTCTGCGGACAGCCGACAGCAGTGGAATGAAATTGAGGTCAAATAACCGGGTACTGTCCGCAGTCAGCCAAACCCCCAAGTATTTCAGTCGGGAGCCCACCCATGTAAAGGGGAGGGTAGGGCGCATAGCTATCACCCGGTGGGAGGGGACCGAGATATTTAGTATGGATGACTTCGAAAAGTTTATTTTAAGATTAGCTAAAGTATTGAATGACTTTTTTGATACATGAATATTTTTTCTGATTTTACTCATATACTTGCTTTGTTTTGTTGGCGTTTACGTGTTCCATCGGGGTGCGCTGACGTGGCCTGGCACCCATACGTGGCCCTTTCTTTTTGATTCCAAGCTGAGACTGTTCTTTTACTATGCGATACACTAGATGACTTGTCGTGGTCCTGCGAGACCACTTACTTTTCTGTTGGATTTATGATTTTCTGCAAAACCCAAAATAAAGAATTTAAAAAAAAAGGAAATGCCCATTGTTTACACGTTTATGCTTTTTAACCCCTTCACTGCTGAGTCATTTCCCCTTTATGTGCTGAGCTAATTTTGACCATTTTGTGATCATCAGGTTTAAATGCAATTTGAAGTCCTATTTTATTATATGACGCAGACAATTTAAAAAAAAAACACGATTTTTTTTTAACACCAAACCTGGCGATGTTTGGTATCATTAGAAAGGCCATGCTCTGGCATTTCCAATGATTCCAAATATGACCCTCAAGCTGCCACCAATTGACCCTCTATCTCCACTTGGCAGCTAGGAGGTTAACTGTACAACTGACGTCATTGCACATATGGCGATGACGTCATTGGGCAAAGTGAGGCCCGGAGGCTTGGCTGACATCCAAGATGCCAGCCACGTCTGGGAGAGGACAGCGATCCAGCACTTACAGGGGTTAACCTCCCTGGCGGTCTGTTTTTCTTAATTTTTTTATTTAAGATTTCCTTTTTAAAAGTGGCCAATTCCCCCCCCCCCCCCCAGGTATCCCGAGTGTGACTCGGGGTTAAACTCCTATGTTGGAAGCGGTAACCCCGGGCAACACTCTGGATGCCGCTGGATACATCCCCTGTGCTCCCTCTGTGTCCCCCGCAGTCTCCTCCGGCGATCGTGACCGTCATACTTCCTGGTTCCCTCCTCGCGAGAAGGGAATCCAGGAAGTAAACCGCCGCGATCACCGGAGGAGACTGCGGGGATCAGCGAGGGAGCACAGGGAGAGGTAATGCATGCAGCCCGAGTGTGGCTTGGGGTTACCGCTCTCAGCGGTGAAATTTAACGCCGAGACACACTTGGGAAAACCGTCAGGATCTGTTTTTTTTTTTTTTTTTTTGAAAACTCCCAGCCGATCAGGAGGGAGAAGGGTCCAAAGGGTGCCCAGCGATGACGGCCGGGGTCTTTAAAAATGGAGGTCTGACTTCAATGGGACCCCGGCCAGAGATGTAAGTATAGGGAGGGAGGGGGTGCTAAAGGACGATGGTGTACAGGGTACGTCATTGGTCCTTAACAAGATTTTTTTTTTCACTGGATATACCCTGTACATCATTGGTTCCTAAGGGGTTAAACCAGTAGATTGCAATAGCTACATAGACAAAATTAGCTGCCACCTCACCCAATGGCTAGATAATATTCCAGAGGGACAATTCATGAGGATCCAGAGGAACTGCACAGACCTAGATATAGTATCTCACAGAAGTGAGTACACCCCTCACATTTTTGTAAATATTTTATTATAGCTTTTCATGTGACAACACTGAAGAAATGACACTTTCCTACAATGTAAAGTAGTGAGTGTACAGCTTGTTTAACAGTGTAAATTTGCTGTCCCCTCAAAATAACTCAACACACAGCCATTAATGTCTAAACCGCTGGCAACAAAAGTGAATACACCCCTAAGTGAAAATGGGCCCAAAGTGTCAATATTTTGTGTGGCCACCATTATTTTCCAACACTGCCTTAACCCTCTTGGGCATGGAGTTCACCAGAGCTTCACAGGTTGCCACTAGAGCTCTCTTCCACTACTCCATGATAACATCACGGAGTTGGTATTTGTTAGAGACCTTGCGCTCCTCCACCTTCTTTTCGAGGATGCCCCACAGGTGCTCATTAGGGTTTAGGTCTGGAGTCCTGCTTGGCCAGTCATAGTTACATAGTTATATAGGCTGAAAAAGACATGCGTCCATCGGGTTCAGCCTCTCCCACATCACCTACTGCTGTTGATCCAAAAGAAGGCAAAAAACCCTGTCTGAAATGCTCGCCAATTTGCAAAAAATTGGGAAAAAAATCCTTCTTCACCCCAGAATGGCAGTCAGATTTCTCCTTGGATCAAGAAGCTTACCCACATATTAAATATTATAACCCTTAATATTCTGTGTCTGCATGAAGTCATCCAGTCGTTTTTTAAAAGTCTGTACAGTCTCTGCCCCAACCACCTCAACAGGCAGAGAATTCCACAGCTTTATTGTTCTCACCGTAAAATAACCCTTCCTGTGCTTTAGGCTGAATTTCCTTTCCTCCAGTCTAAATGGGTGACCTCGTGTCCTGTGTATAGTCCTGTTAATAAATAGGTTTACAGACAATGGTTTATAATGGCCCCGTATATATTTATATAAGGTTATCAGATCCCCTCTAAGGCGCCGTTTCTCTAAACTAAACCGGTTTAAGCTTGTTAGTCTTTCCTCATAACATAACCCTTCCATTCCCCTTATTAGTTTAGTTGCCCGTCTCTGCACTTTTTCTAGCGCTATAATATCCTTTCTTAAGACAGGTGCCCAAAATTGCACGGCATATTCAAGGTGCGGTCTTACCATTGATTTATACAGAGGCAAAATTATGTTTTCATCCCGAGAGTGAACTCCCCTTTTAATGCATGCCAATACCTTGCTGGCCTTGGCGGCTGCTGTTTGACATTGCACACTGTTACTTCGTTTGAAGTGTATAATTATTCCCAAATCCTTCTCCTGCTTGGATTTCCCTAACTCCGTACCATTTAGGGTATAAATTACTTGTGTGTTCTTCACTCCAAAGTGCATACCTTTACATTTATCTACATTAAATTTCATCTGCCATTTAAGTGCCCAGTCCACCAATCTATCTAAATTCCTCTGCAGCGAAGTAGCATCCTGCTCACATTGTATCACTTTTCCTAGTTTTGTGGCATCTGCAAACACTGATACATGACTTTTAATGCCTATCTCAAGGTCATTTATAAATAAATTGAATACAATTGGTCCTATAACAGACCCCTGAGGGACACCACTTACCACTGATGTCCATCTTGAAAATGTACCATTTATCACAAATCTTTTAGCCAGTTTTCTGTCCAAGAACAAGTACTTTCATCTAGACCAATTTTTCTTAATTTAAATAGTAACCTCTTGTGTGGAACTGTGTCGAAAGCTTTGGCAAAATCTAAGTAAATCACGTCCACTGCGACCCCCCCCCCCCCCTCCCCTGATCTATACTTCTACTTACTTCCTCATAGAACGTAATTAGGTTAGTCTGACATGATCTGTGTTTCATAAAACCATGCTGATTTTTGCCAATTACACTATACCTCCCAATAAATTCCTGAATATTATACCTTCGTAACCCCTCAAATACTTTCCCAGCAACAGATGTTAAGCTCACAGGTCTATAATTCCTAGGCACAAATTTTAAACCTTTCTTAAATATAGGGACCACATCAGCTTTTCTACAATCCTCTGGTACGATTCCTGAAAGAAAAGAATCTTGACAGATTAAGAACAGAGGTTTACATATTTCATCACATAGCTCCCTCAGTACTCGCGAGTGATTTCCATCTGCCCCTGGGGCTTTATTCACATTCACATTGTTTAATTGCTGCAAAACCTTGTCCTGAGTCAACCAGTCACTTTTTATTAAGTTTTTATCAATGAATTGCATGTCTCCTGTTATAGGTTTCTCTTTGATAAATACTGAAGAAAAATAATCATTCAAAATTTCTGCCTTATCCTGATCTTCAGTTAACAATACCTCTGACTCAGGTTTTAGTGAACCTACATTTTCACTCTTGGATTTTTTAGAATTTATGTACCTAAAGACTCTTTTAGGGTTGGTCTTGCTCTCTTTGGCTATTTCTTTTTCATTTTCTAGTTTAGCCCCTCTAATCGCTCTTTTAAATGCTTTATTGGCTGCCCTATATGCCATATGCCTCAGATTTATCAGATTTAAAAGCTTTAAATGCCTTTTTATTTTTCATTTCCTTGGTTACCTTCCTACTAAGCCACATTGGTTTCAGTCTGTTTCTTTTATATTTATTAACCAGTGGAATATATTGTGACGTGTACTTTTATAGTGTTAGTTTAAAGATATTCCACTTATCCTCAGTGTTTCTCCCATGAAAGCGTTTCTGCCAGTCAATGACATTGAGAGCTTCCTTTATTTTAATAAAGTTCACCTTTTTAAAATTATATGTTTTAGCATGCCCCCTATGACTGTTTTTTTGCGTTTATTTCAAAAGACACCATATTATGGTCACGGTTTCCCAACTGTTCCCTTACACGAATATTTGAGAAAAGATCCACATTATTTGTTTATGACCAGATCCAGACATTTATCCTCTCTAGTTGGTGTTTCTACCAGTTGTGTCATGAAGGTATCATTTAAAAGGTTCAGAAACCAGATCCCCTTCGCTGAATTTCTAGTCCCACTATCCCAATTAATGTCCGGGTAATTCAAATCTCCAATAAAGTGCTACCATGATGTGCAGCCTTCCTAATTTGGTCTAACAGTTGTTCTTCCTCATCATTATCTATATTAGGTGGTTTATAGCATATGCCAACCAATAGTTGACTTCTCTAAGTCCGTCACCTTTACCCTCCGCTTCTTTAGCAAGGCAGTGGTCGTCTTGGAGGTGTGTTTGAGATCGTTATCAAGTTGGAATACTGTCCTGCGGCACAGTCTCCAAAGGGAGGGGGATCATGCTCTGCTTCAGTATGTCACAGTACATGTTGGCATTCATGATTCCGTCAATGAACTGTAGCGCCCCAGTGCCGGCAGCACTCATGCAGCTCCAGACCATAATACTCTCACCACCATGCTTGACTGTGGGCAAGACACACTTGTCTTTGTACTCCTCACCTGGTTGCCGCCACACACGCTTGACACCATCTCCATCTGAACCAAATAAGTTTATCTTGGTCTCATTTGACCACAGGAGATGGTTCCAGTAATCCATGTCCTTAGTCTGCTTGTCTTCAGAAAACTGTTTGCAGACTTTCTTGTGCATCATCTTTAGAAGAGGCTTCCTTCTGGGCCGACAGCCACGCAGACCAATTTGATGCAGTGTGCGGCGTATGGTCTGAGCACTGACAGGCTGACCCCACCCCTCCAACCTCTGCAGCAATGCTGGCAGCACTCGTACATCTATTTCCCAGAGACAACCTCTGGATATGACGCTGAGCACGTGCACTCAACTTCTTTGATCGACCATGGCGAGGCCTGTTCTGAGTGGAACCTGTCCTGTTAAACCACAGTATGGTCTTGGCCACTGTGCTGCAGCTCAGTTTCAGGGTCTTGGCAATCTTGTTATAACCTAGGCCATCTTTATGTAGAGCAACAATTCTTTTTTTCAGATCCTCAGAGTTCTTTGCCACGAGGTGCCATGATGAACTTCCAATGACCAGTATGAGAGAGTGAGCGGGATAACACCAAACTTAACACACCTGCTCCCCATTCACACCTAAGACCTTGTAACACTAACAAGTCACATGACACTGGGGAGGGAAATGGCTTATTGGGCCCAATTTGGACATTTTCTCTTAGGGATGTGCACTCTTTAATTGCCAGCAGTTTAGGCTGGGGTCAGAAGAGCAGTAGTAAGAGCAGAAGGAACGTCCGCGAGGCTGGACATTCCTTCCACTCTACGCCTGTCTGGCCGCCTTGTTGAGCGCAGTTTATGTGCTCAGCGCTGCAAGGCTCGATCCTCCTATGGAGGATCGCGCTTTGCAGGCCCGTCAACGTGCGTCCTATCGCTTTGACAGGGAGGCTTGCTGCACAGACGCAGCACGACCGCTGTTGCACTCTCAACTCGTCCACGCACAACAGCGTGTGGCTGGCCCCGTTGCAGCGTCACAATGCTGCGACGGACGCCAGAAGGCACGTCAGTATACGTAGCCTTAGACCCAGCCGTAGACATTAATGGCTGTGTATGGAGTTATTTTGAGGGGACAGTAAATTTACACTGTTTTATACAAGCTGTACACTCACTACTTTACATTGTAGCAAAGCGTAATTTCTTCAGTGTTGTCACATGAAAAGATACAAAATATTTACAAAAATGTGAGGGGTGCACTCGCTTCTGTGAGATAGTGTGTGTACATGTATATATCTCCCCCTTTTTCCTTTTTTTTTTTCTTTTTTACATTGTAATAACACAAATACCATTTTACATCATAGTTTACAAATGATGGGTTCACTTGGAACTGAAAGGGATTTTAATATGATAGGTAGTTTTTAAATTTTGCATTAGTGTGAAATCCCCCCCTCCTTTTTCCAGCATGGTGTCTGTTCAATTTCGTTTCCTCTCGAGGCTAGTCAGCGGGGTGATGGAAATAGATATCCTGTGTTGACTTAGAATGCCCGCGAAATCTTTGTTACATGATGTAGAAATGTATCTGCTCTGATTGGTTGTTGTATCACATTCCTATGTTGGGAGTGAAAACTGCAGGAAGTTTTTATGTATGTATAACGAACATTTCTATTGGATGATTGAAACAATAAACCAATCTGATAGACCACGGACTGATCAGATGCTAATCTGCCATATCTCGGTGTGGTTGGGTCTGTCGTCTCCTCTGATCAGGCTAGGGTCAGAGTGGGGCAGTCGGAACGCGCGTGCAGGCGCACTAAATCACGGCGGCAGTAGCAGCACATAACGGCCAATGACGGCCAATATACGCAGTACGTGCGTACAAAAGTGCGCCGACACCACGCAACCGGCAAATGAACGCATTTTTCTCAGAACGTGAAACCGCTGCTACTGACGTACAAAGTGCGCTGCGGCCGCATAGCAGCGTGTGTGCGTGATTAGGAGACGTCAGACGCTGCTAGTGTGCGGCCTACATAACGTTCAAACAGCCGGATTTCCCTAGACTTCTTTTTACCCCACCGTCATGAAATACGTCCAGAATTGCGCATCGTCTGACCACTTAAGCGTATTCCGTGAAAAAATGCGTGCGCACGCATCGACGTACATTTTGACGGTGGCCGCAGAAAATGCGCTCATCTGTCCCTAGCCTCAGAGTCGCGCTGCGCCTTACTTCATTTTTGATATATAAGAAGAAACTTGAAAAAGGTTTATGGTAATTATAATGGAATTTAGAACTTAACAGGAACCTAATGGGTTACCATCTATTCTTGGCAGGTTTTTTTGTTCTTGTTTTAAGTAGAGAACTGTGTCCATATGCACGTATTCTGGTCTGTGATTTCTAGGGCACCTTATGCACATTTAAATAATTAACATGGCCTTTCATCCAGTATTTGAATATGCATAATTTGTGTATTAACATTGAAACGTTTATGCTTTTATTATAAAATTAATCTTTGGTAAACAACTGACTTAGTTTTGTTTCTTTTTCCTGCAGTGTTATTTTGTTGTTCTGACTTTCTTTCACGCTGTTATGTGAATTATCATACATTTGACTTTTTTTCCTTTTTTTCAGAATTTGTGTTGTCACACTGGCAGCGTGCCACCCTCTTCTTCAAAATGGCAAAACCATCCAGAGCATCAGTTACCAGATCAGCGCCAACTGCAGTAGGTTGCAGAACAAGGTGTCTGGGAAATCCAAAAGGGTGAGGGTTCAGTAGGGTCTCCTTCAAGTGTGATATGTGAAGTGTAGAATAGGATGAGAGTATATCCAAGAGGTGTAGGTAGACTAAAGTGGAAGCTTGATCAACTTATCGCCACACCAATTTATTTGCCCCAAAAATAATTTCCAAAAAGTTAAGTATTCCCCCCCCCCCACAACTTGCATATCGATGGAGCGCACAGTTTGCCTCCTCACTGCCCTGGCGCTCACCACCAGAATGGATGTCATCTTGCCCGGTACCTGGTTCTACGTGTCCTGGGCGTTGGGTGATAGGAAGCAGGATCCCTGGTATATGAATAGTTTTATTTCTCAGTGTTTACACAGTCATGCTCACTAGCAGTTTTGCTATACACAGGGAGTGATAATAGATATTGATCACACAAGGTTTGAGATGGAAACAATAAAGAAAATTCTATATGGTCTTTGAACCCTTTTTTCTTTTATGTAGAAAGAGAGATATAAAATAATTTAAAAAAGGCAGCAAGTCCCAGTTTTCACCCCCCTCGACATTTTCATTCACTTTTAATCTTCTTTTGTTCACATCCGTTTATTAGTTGTTGATATACCATATTTTTTAGGGATGCACCGATACCACTTTTTTAAGACCGAGTACGAGTACAGATACTTTTGTTCAAGTACTCACCGATACCAATTACCGATACTTTTATTTTATGTCATGTGACGCTTTCCAATAAGAACAGACCTTCTATAAAGCCCCCAGGTCTCATGGATATTGCCCCCCCTGCTCATGGATATCCTGCCCCCCAGCTCATAGATATCCTGCCCCCCAGCTCATGGATATCCTGCCCCCCAGCTCATGGATAATTGCCCCCCAGCTCATGGATATGCCCCCCCTGCTCATGGTTATGCCCCCCCCTGCACATGGTTATGCCCCCCCCTGCTCATGGATATGCCCCCCTGCTCATGGTTATGCCCCCCCTGCTCATGGTTATGCCCCCCCCTGCTCATGGATATGCCCCCCTGCTCATGGTTATGCCCCCCAGCTCATGGATATCCTGCCCCCCAGCTCATGGATAATTGCCCCCCAGCTCATGGATATGCCCCCCCCTGCTCATGGTTATGCCCCCCAGCTCATGGATATGCCCCCCCTGCTCATGGATATGCCCCCCCTGCTCATGGATATGCCCCCCTGCTCATGGTTATGCCCCCCCTGCTCATGGATATGCCCCCCTGCTCATGGATATGCCCCCCTGCTCATGGATATGCCCCCCTGCTCATGGATATGCCCCCCCTGCTCATGGTTATGCCCCCCTGCTCATGGATATGCCCCCCAGCTCATGGATATGCCCCCTGCTCATGGTTATGCCCCCCCCCCCTGCTCATGGTTATGCCCCCCCTGCTCATGGTTATGCCCCCCTGATCATGGATATGCCCCCCCTGCTCATGGATATCCCCCCCCCCCCGCTCATACTTACCTTCCTTCAGCGCCGCCGGGAAAGTCTTCTCGCGCGCGCGCTCCTTGGAAGGTCCCCAGCCGCGACCACGTGGGACCATGTGATCACGGCTGGGGTCCTTCCAACGAGCGCGCGCGGGGAAACTTTCCCGGCGTCGCTGAAGGAAGGTAAGTATGAGCGGAGAGCAGCTGCAGGGCCTATCTGCATTCGGACAGGCCCTGCAGCTGCTCACTTTGTTTGGTTGCCGGTCTGGCAACTGTTCTGCTAGCTGTACCTCTTCAGTTACCTGAAAAACTGTAATATCAGTGATTTTAAGTTAAAGGACCCGGTGCAAAATATTTTGTATTCATGCACTTTGTATTTCTTTATTTTAGGGGGCTCAGTTTCTTACAGAATTTGCTCCTTTATGTAGAATAAATTGTACAGATGGCGATGAATACACTGTATACAGGTGAGATTTTAAGGAGAACATTGAAATAGCTGCTGCGGGACATAAGGATCCCTTATTGAGATTTGGAGTTTAGATACTCGAGTATAGCACGACCCAAATATAACGCGATGGATAGATATTTACTATGGAAATGAGAGAATACTCAAGATTCGAATATAACACGAGGAGCAAAATTATAAAAGTCTACTGTACCGGTAAACCATTAAAATCCTTCGAGGTTCTCTTAACACAGGCTACCCCGCGGGCCAGGGTGCTCTGCTCTAGAATGATTGTAGTTCTTACCGAGGTATGAAGCTGCCGGCCATCCGTTGTCTTTACTTGCGTTAAGATGGCCGGCGGAGCGAGGTGATTAACGCAGAGAATCATTCACCGATAGCCAGCACGCCAGGAGGTGTAGTTTTCTGACCTCCGCCAGCAGGCAGGCTCATCTGACGCATTGTCCGTTGATAGCCAGCCCCCCCCCCCAACTAGCTCCTGACCTCACTGCGGAGGCACTGCACAATTCTCCTCACATTCAGAATGTTAGGAGATTTGCGCAGCGCGTCTGCAGTGACGTCAGGACGTGGGTAAACAACGGGGTAGGGCTGGCAATTGGCGGATGACGTGGTGGATGAGCCTGCATGCATGCTGGAGCCGGAGGTTAGAAAACTACACCTCCCAACGTGCTGCGTGAAGTGCGCAGAGCGAGGCTGCATGTTTGGTTTTAAGCCAATCTTGAAGGATTGGCTTACACGGAGCGTGCCCTCTGGCTGTGATGGATCCCACCTCTCCTGAAACCGGGAGTTCCTGAATTGTTTGCGGGCATCAGAGAAACATAGAAAAATGTCGGCAGATAAGAACCTTTCGGCCCATCTAGTCTGCCCAATTACATGGATACTTTACCTGGATTTATCTTTTGTTTAGGATAGCCTTATGCCTATCCCATGCTTGCTTAAATTCAATTACTGTTTTGGCCTCTACCACTTCAACTGGAAGGCTGTTCCATGTATCCACCACCCTCTCAGTAAAATAATGCTTCCTGATGTTACTTTTAAACCTTTGCCCCTCTAATCTAAGACTACATTCTAAGACTACATTCAGCCTGCATTCACTTCATGGAGACTACCAGAACTTCAGGGAGAGGTGGGATCCCCAAGCAAGGCAAGTTTTTTTTCTTTTTACAAGTGATGCAGATGTCTTGAATATAACGCAACCCCTCCAATTTTAAGGTAAATTTTTGTCACCAAAATGTAGTGGTATACTCGAGTATCTACAATATCTTGCAGGCCTTTGCAGTCTTTTATGAGGCATTTAAATGATTCCTAGAAGTTGTAGAACAAATTTCCTCTCCACTGGTTCACTTCCAAAAAAATGTGTAAACTCCGTTTTATATTGTAATACAACGAAAAGCAAAACTTGACTTCTAAAATGCTTTTCCATACCTTTTTAACCCTTTCACTGCCAAAACCATGTATACTTAATTTGCAATGTAATACCAATGAAAAATGGCATATTACTAGGGATGCACCGATACCCTTTATTTAGGACCGAGTACGAGTAACGTAAGCCAGCATTGAGGGGCGATGCTCTAAAGGCATTCGGACAGGCCCCTGCAGCTCACCGCGTACATAGTTACCTTCCACGAGCGCCACCGGCAAAGTCTTTGCGCGTCCGCTCGTTGGAAAGCCCCCAGCCGCGATCTCGCGGGAGATCGCGAGATCGAGGCTGGGGGCTTCCCAACGTGCGGAAACTTTGCCGGCGGCGCTCGTGGAAGGTAACTATGTACGCGGTGAGCTGCAGGGGCCTGTCCGAATGCCGTTAGAGCATCGGACAGCCGCCCCAGCCCCTCAATGCTGGCTTCCGATATCGGGGGCATCTGCACGAGTACCAAGTACTCATGCAGAACCCGGTATCGGTATCGGTGCAACCCTACATAATACCCCTTTTGTTCATCTATTTAATGCAAGATTGGTATGTTCCCTATGGAGAAACTAAATTCCCAGTGAGATCTCAGTCTCCCTCTGTTACTGTAAATATGCTGCAGGAAGCAGCCTCCACCCTCACTAACAAAAACCATGGACATTCTTCAGGGTTATTCAGAGAAAGGTGAAAACCAGGAGAATTGACAGAAGTAAAAATTCGAGGTCAAAATAGCCGATTTGGAAAGTGAGATAAATGGGAGAATTTTTCTGGTTTGGCTATTTTGACCTAGAATTTTCACTTCTCCAGTCATTCTCCTGAGTTTCACCTCTCTCTGAATAACCCTGCTTGTAATTCAGGAGTAAAGTATATAACAGGGAGAGGGGCAGAATACAGGGAGAGCTCTGGGGGCAATCACTACTCTACAGGGATAAGATTCAGGGGGTAATAATTACTGGAAATCCCTGTACAATACAGATTCAAAGTGTTACTGTAATTTCCATATACAGGCATTATGTCACAGACTATCAGGGGTATTCAGAGATAGGTGAAAACCTGGAGAACTAGCAGGGGAAGAGAACAATCTAGACCAAATAGCCGATTTGGAAAGTAAGATAAATGGGAGAATTTTTCTGGTTTGGCTATTCTGACCTAGAATTTTCACTTCTCTAGTCATTCTCCTGAGTTTCACCTTTCTTTGAATAGACCTGAATGTTTATATTCAAGTGGTTTTTTTTGGAAGGTGCATTGCTGCTAATCTTATGACGATCACTACAAATCCCCAAAAGCTCAGATCTCACCATTTTTATTATTTATCTTTATCACATATTTTGTATTTGATGCAAAGGCTTTTTCTGCCTGATTGCTAATAATGCATATACCATTTGAAATTGTGTAAGGAAAGGGACACTATCTAGAGTTTATAACCTTTTATCCCAGCAATAACTCTGTAAAGGATAAGCAAATTTAAATTATTTTAAATTTCTAAACAAGTTTAAACTGTCTTTGTCACAAATTAAGTGAACTACAAAGGCCTAGTTCACACTCTAATACGTGCAATGTAAAATATCTGAAATATTATCAAAACTGAAAATGTGGTTTACGTCTTGAAAATGTCTATTAACCCCCCCTGACGGTTATCCCGAGTGTGTCGCGGGGTTAAATTTCACCGCTGAGAGCAGTAACCCCGAGACACCCTTGGGCTGTATACATCACCTCTCTCTGCGCTCCCTTGCCGATCGTAGGCAGTCTCCTCCGGCGATCACGGCATTTTACTTCCTGGATTTCCTTCTCGCGAGGAGGGAACCAGGAAGTATGAGGGTCGCGATCGCCGGAGGAGGTTGCGGTGACATCGAGGGACTGCAGGAAGAGGTGATGTATCCAGCTGCATCCCGAGTGTTGCTCGAGGGTTACCGCTTCCAACATAGGAATTTAACCCCGAGCCACACTAGGGAGTACCGCTAGGTGGAGCAAAAAAAAATAAATAATGGAGCGTATTTAGACAAGAAAATTTAAAATAGACCGCCAGGGAGGTTAAATGTCAACAGGAAACCCGCCCCCACCCCCCCCCCCCCATTTCTATGCTGCTATTGCTTTTGTAGTTTATCATTAACTTTTGTAGAGAATTAAAAGTACTGTTTATACTGCACAATTTAAGTGCTCCTTATTTTTTTTCTTCCTTTTTCCAGTTGCATCAGAGGTCGTCTGCTAGAAGTAAATGAAAATATCCTTGAAAACCCAGAATTGTTGAAAGAAAAGGTAACGAACGTCACGCAAATGCAATTTTTGGCACTATATTAGATTGCATTTTTTTATTATGTTTCCCTGTATGACTGAGCTGTGATTTCCTTGTCTGAAAAGCTTTGTCTATCCAGCCACCATTAGCAATCATACAGTTAAACATACACAATACGAGCATCAGTGTTATTGTTGTTAAACAGGCACTGATTGCTTAGTTGAAGATGAACTTGGATCAGTAAGTCTGTGCTATAGCATTTGTGTAAATGTTTTGTTTTTATTGTTATCCTGTTTCATAATGCTGTTAGTAATGCTAGCACCAAAATGATAAGTTTATCACCGGCTAAAGAGGTTCAGAATTGTTGCTCAGCATGTGAAACATGCTGACCATGTGGTAAGACTAGCGTCAGACGAACGCAGTCATCACGTCCGTGTTGCCGCACAGTTTAACGTCCGTCGTACCATAGTATAATGATCAAGAGACCCACACACAAAGTATGTGTTCACAGAAGTGCACACGCAGATGGCAACGGATGCAATTTAGGAAAAGACGTAAAACCATTAAAACGGACGCGCAGAGTGCACCACGTCCACGTAGTGGCCTGTGTGCGTTATGCTGCGACGTCAGACGCCACACATTTGAGATGTCCATAACATTGACGCTCAGAAGTTTTTTTGTTTTTTTTTTTGTCTGGCTGACTGTACCTGTCATTTAATTTTATTTCCCATAGTTCCCTTTTTTTTTTTTCTACATCCGTCAAAAAAGGACCATGTGGGGTCTACAGTATCAAATCAAATCAAAATAAGCTTTATTGGCAGGACCAAATACATTTTAGCATTGCCAAAGCATATGGGGAGGAGGGGGGGGGGTAGTGGGACATATATATGGGGGGGAATGGGCAAGTCCATGGACATTATCAGGGGTAAGGGATAATGTGAAGGGGGATGGGGGCGAGTCCGTGTTGGGGATTTATAAGTCCAGGATCTCTCATGTTCCTCTCAGTCTGTGACATTCTGCGACGTCTTCCGTCAGTACATCCGTCTGTCCCTTATGCACGCACACAGAGTGCGCACAGACTGCGTTCATTGACATTAGTCTTGGAGGGTCTACTGTGTAAAACCGTGTCCTTTTGATGGATTTATAAATCCTACAATTTCACAAAAAAACAATTATGTAGTGGCTATCCATCTGTTGGCCATACCACCATGACTGGTTATTTTAATTGCTCATGGTCTTCATTTGTTTGGCAGATTTACACGGTAATTAGGGGTAAAGAAACAATATACGGTCTACGTCCATATATATAAACATGATTTACAAGGCTAACTTGTATGGATAAGTAATGGCAACATCACCTGTGAGGGTCAGTCTTCTTTTGCTACGCGACAGAAACATATCGCGGTGCCTGGGTGCAAGTCCTCCTGTAGCACCCCCCCAATGTTTTAGATGAAATAACGTGTAGTACCGTATTATGCAATCACTTTCAAGTTTGCTCAGTGTGGGAAATAAGAAGGTGAATTAGTGCAGCGACATTGTTTGTGTTATAAACAAATAATGCCACTGCCTTAATACAGAGGGGGCAAAAAAAGACGTTTTGCAATGGTTTTTTTTTCTACACATTATATGATTGGTATCATCGGAAAGGCCAGACTCTATCCTTTCCAGTGAAACTTCACTTGACATTGTAAGAAGTACATTATGGTAATGCAGCGGTCCAAAGGCCTCCCTGTGCGCTTCGCAGCAGATTAAGTTTTCGATGAAACAATGTGTAATAACAATGTGTAATTGCTCCATCCCCTTTCTTGCTGCTGCTGTGGGAAATGAGAAGGTGAGGTAAAGCAGCAATATTATTCACTTTATTATTGAAAAGTGAATACTGCTGATATATATATATATATACACACACACACACACACACACACACACACACACACACACACACACACACACACACACACACACAGATAACCTTATGCCTGGTATCATTGGAAAGGCCAGGATCTGGCCTTTCCAATGACGCCAAAACCAACCTTGTAGGGTACACCGTTCAAAGTACCCCAGCCTTTCTTTTGTAGGAATCCCTTCCCAGGCAGGGGAACTCCCACTTTTATGACATCATCGTGCACAATGACGCCCACGGCTGGGGGGGGCAGTCCCACAGAGAGGGCTGGCATACAAGATGTCAGCCTGCTGTGGTTGAAGCCCCAGATGGGCGCAGAACTGGGGCAACACAAAGGTCCTCTGCTTGTAGCGCCTACCACCCCTGCCAGGGGGCAAGTGGCCCCTCCTTGCGACACCACTGCTATGCGATGACCCTCATTAAGTGATATCCTCGAAAAAGTGTGATGGCGGCACCCTTCTGTGGGACCAGGTAAGTGCAGTCAGGTGAGCTCTCACCATTTCCCTTTTGTAATCTATGCAATATCCGTCACTTCATGGGAAATCTCTGGGAAAGTAAAAAAAGTGATGGGCTCCTCTGGAGAGGCTAGAAATGAGAACCAAAATCAGCAGCAAAATTTATTTACAACACATAATGCAATATATGTTGCAAAAATCATCTACAAGTTCTGCAAAAACACTTTGCGAAGGAACATCCTACCGCAATAACTTAATTGTTTATGTTGTGCCCCCCTCCAACCTTAGCGATCACTGCGTGTTACAGTCCATCAAAGTGGAGGGCTTCTCTCAGTAAGTCTGTTACTCAGCTTCCACTAGACACCCTTCCAGGGGCTTGATCAGTTTGAGTTAGATAAACCAAATGTCCTCCAAAATACAAAGCAAACTGTGTTTGCCGGACAGTTTTGTGTCCCTTATTCTGATTATTCTGATGAAACTGTTGTGCAACTTTATGACTAACAGGTATTAGTAAATTGGTCCAATATTGTATTACGACAATGCTGAATAAATGCTCTTTTTTCTTTTTTTTTAGCCATCCACAGAGGGATACATTGCAGTCATTTTACCAAAATTTGAAGAGAGCAAAACTGTGACTGATGGTCTTTTATCCCAAAAAGAATACGAAGAGATTGTTTTAAGAAGAACAAATGCCACACCAGATACCTCATGAACAATATGTGGTACTCCTTAATGGGCATCACCATGCACTAATCTACCTCCTGAATTTGAAGAAATACAACACAAAAGCCAGATCCTTTTAGTTAGAACCTCGGTGTTCTTGGCAAAGGATGTATTTTTAGAATATTTAATCTGGAAAAAATCACCATGCATAACCTTGTCATATAAATGTTGTCAGATATACCTGACAATGTCAAAACCTTTGCTTGTTAGTTTAGAAATCCTATCAACTGTTTACGGAGTTATAATTTCACACAGGCCTTCACCGTGCTTTTTTTCCCTTTTCTATACACATCTTGGATACTATGTGGAGGCGTTTTGTTTTATTAAATGCGTGGTCATTGGGGTCTCTTCTTGCCTGCGGTATATTAAGTTCAAGTTAATTTTAAACATGAATGAATTTTCAGTTTCTGTTGCATCAAACAAGGTGGGAGTTGAGAAATATTTCGGGTTTTTTTCTTTCTAGAATACATAGAATTTTTCCCGTGGAGAGATTACATAGAACAATGCAGCCACGTATTTTAATACTCCCATAAAATGAAAAACAGAATGGGATTTGGATTTATGAGGCATAGCTCACTGAGCGGTTTATTAACACCTTCCCAAAAATAAAAAATCTTGCTGACATTGCAAATATGCCCAATAAAACTACAAAAGTATAGTTATTACTTTATCCAAATTATGTGTATAGTGTTTCACAAAAATTTAGACCAGTCATTTGAGGATTGGGTGGAATTTGTACCAGGTGATAAAATTAATTTGCCACGTCAAATAAAAGCTTGCGGGTCACAAAGTTGAATCACTAAACCGCTTCTTTCAGTTCTATTATAATATGTATTTTTCTTTCACATTCCATGTATTAGATCTGTGTCCTTGCTTTAAAGGGACATATTCTACTTGAATGGTTTTCTTTGAGGACAAAATTATTTGGACTTCCTTGAAAATAAAGTTCTTTACATTTATATTTTCTGACTTAACCATTCATTGGGGAGAATTATTTCTTGGATTTAGATATTTTTGGTATGAAGAAAACATCATGTTAGGTTTTTTTTGCAAGTTGTAGTATAACAAATAATTTGGCAAAGTAGTTCTTAAATCTAAAAATAAGCCACTAAAATGTAGTGTGAAATGTGTAGTTATAAAAGTATCTGCCTACAATTTACAACGAGGCTTTAGGCTAGGGTCAGACAAACGTCATTGAAGAGTGGAAGAAACGTCCGTGAGAGTGGACGTTCCTTCCACTCGATGCCTGTCTGGCCATCTCAGCGCTGCAAGGCTCGATCCTCCTATGGAGAATCGCACTTTGCAGCTCCGTCAACGCGTGTACTAGCGCTTTGATAGAAAGGGCTGCTGCGTGGACGCAGCACGGCCACTGTTGCGCGTGCATTCAGTGAGCACGCAACAGCGTGTGGCTGGCCCTGTTGCAGCGTCTCAATGCTGCGATGGACACCAGAACGCACGTCAGTACGGGCGCACATAGTGCGCTCGTCTGACGACAGCTCCAGAACAACATGTATCTATATACGCTCTGCAGTCTATTAACTTGGTACTAAATGGTATAGGGTTGGCATTTTTTCTTTGAAGTGACTGTTAATGAGTTTTTATGGGCTGTGGAGGCTGAAGGTTTATAGCCTTGCTGCAGGTATGTACTGAAGCTCTGCATAGCCTGAAATGGGCTTCTGTGCACTTGTCGTGCAAGAGATATTGATAGTGTCATACCAACTAGGGTTGCACCGATACTAGTATCGGTATCGGGGCCGATACTGGGTACTGCAGGAGTACTTGGTACTCGTGTAGTACCCCCCGATATTTTTCCCGATACCGGAAGCCGGCATTGAGCTGGCTTGCTGGCATCCGAGGGTCTGCGGCGGCTGTCCGAATGCTCTATCGGCATTCGGACAGCCGCCCCTGGAGCTCTGTGTGGCATACTTACCTTCCTGAGCGACGCCGGGAATGTCTCCGCGCGTGCGCTCGTTGGACCACAGCCGCGACCACGTGGGACCATGTGATCGCGGCTGGGGTCCTTCCAACGATCGCGCGCGCGCGGAAACTTTCCCGGCGTCGCTCAGGAAGGTAAGTATCGTCGCGGAGGGGGGGGGGGACATGAGCTGTGGGGGCATACCCATGAGTGAGCTGGGGCATATCCATGAGCTGGGGGCAATACCCATGTGAGAGCTGGGGCATATCCATGTGTGAGCTGGGGCAAATCCATGAGAGCTGGGGCATATCCATTAGCTGGGGGCAATACCCATGTGTGAGCTGGGGCAAATCCATGTGTGAGCTGGGGCATATCCATTAGCTGGGGGCAATACCCATGTGTGAGCTGGGGCAAATCCATGAGCTGGGGGGCATATCCATGTGTGAGCTGGGGCAAATCCATGAGCTGGGGCATATCCATTAGCTGGGGCATATCCATGTGTGAACTGGGGCATATCCATGTGTGAGCTGGGGCAAATCCATGTGTGAGTTGGGGGCATTTTTATATGGTCTGTTCTTATTGGAAAGCGTCACATGACATTAAAGAAAAGTCTCGGTATCGGTGAGTACTTTTAAAAAGTATCGGTACTCGTACTCGGTCTTAAAGTGGTATCGGTGCATCCCTAATACCAACACAATTTGACAGGCTGATTTGACAGGGAATCACTCAATTTGTGTCAGCATATTTTGCCAATATATGAAAAAAGGATCTATTCCCTGTCCACAGTGCTGGATTAAGGCTTTCATTGGGCTGGAGCAGATGAGTTGGGTGTCTCTGCCCCCTTCTTAGCCCCTGGTAATGGCACATTGGGTAGGTGACTGGCAACATTTGGCCTAGGGGGCAAGTACAACCCCGAGGCTCATAGTGCATCAAATCTGCCCCCCCACTTAAATGCGTCGACAGCTCAACTCTGCCTTTACTCGCGACCTCTGCACTGATTTTCTCTTATCAAATCGCTGCCACACCTCTCCACAGTAGTAAGCCACGTGCAAGCAGCATAGAGGCGCAAAGCCCTTCCTTGCAGAGCTACACTATTTGGATGGGTGAGTGAATACTTTGGATCACCGGATTCTGATTATATTGCCAATCACTTCCATGGCTACAGGTGTATAAAATCAAGCACCTAGGCATGCAGACTGTTTTTACAAACATTTGTGAAAGAATGGGTAGCTCTCAGGAGCTCAGTGAATTCCAGCGTGGAACTGTGATAGGATGCCACCTGTGCAACAAATCCAGTCGTGAAATTTCGTCGCTCCTAAATATTCCAGACAACTGTCAGCTGTAATATAAGAACGTGGAAGTGTTTGGGAACGACAGCAACTCAGCCACGAAGTGGTAGGCCACGTCAACTGAAGGAGCAGGGTCAGCGGATGCTGAGGTGCATAGTGCGAAGAGGTCGCCAACTTTCTGCAGAGTCAATCGCTACAGACCTCCAAACTTCATGTGGCCTTCAGATTAGCTCAAGAACAGTGCGCAGAGAGCTTCATGGAATGGGTTTCCATGGCCGAGCAGCTGCATCCAAGCCATACATCACCAAGTGCAATGCAAAGCGTCGGATGCAGTGGTGTAAAGCACGCCGCCACTGTACTTTAGAGCAGTGGAGACGCGTTCTCTGGAGTGACGAATCCCGCTTTTCCATCTGGCAATCTGATGGACGAGTCTGGGTTTGGCGGTTGCCAGGAGAACGGTACTTGTCTGACTGCATTGTGCCAAGTGTAAAGTTTGGTGGAGGGGTGATTATGGTGTGGGGTTGTTTTTCAGGAGCTGGGCTTGGCCCCTTAGTTCCAGTTAAAGGAACTCTGAATGCTTCAGCATACCAAGACATTTTGGACAACTCCATGCTCCCAACTTTGTGGGAACAGTTTGGAGCTGGCCCCTTCCTCTTCCAACATGACTGTGCACCAGTGCACAAAGCAAGGTCCATAAAGACATGGATGACATTCTGGTGTGGATGAACTTGACTGGACTGTACAGAGTCCTGACCTCAACCTGATAGAATACCTTTGGGATGAATTAGAGCAGAGACAGAGATTCAGGCCTTCTCGTCCAACATCAGTGTGTGACCTCACAAATGCCCTTCTGGAAGAAAGGTCAAAAATTCCCATAAACACACTCAAACCTTGTGGATAGCCTTCCCAGAAGAGTCGAAGCTGTTCTAGCTGCAAAGGGTGGACCGACGTCCTATTGAACCCTATGGATTAGGAATGGGATGTCACTTAAATTCATATGCGAGCCAAGGCAGGTGAGCGAATACTTTTGGCAATATAGTGTATTTCACCTCTGTGCTGAGCTGATTTTGACCATTTCTGCTCATGTTTAAACACTATTTGAAGTCTTGTTATATTATAGGACCCAGACAAGTTATGTATCCTATTTTTTTCAGCACACTCGAGATTCAAAATATTTCCGTGTATACGTTATATCCCATCAGAATGCTAGAACAAAAAATTGAAAAGGTTTTTTTTTTTTAAAGATTTCAACCATTCACAGCATGTAAAATATTTTTTTTTTCATATTTTATCATCCAAACCTTTTGTGGTTATATATTGTAAGGAATAATCTTGGTAAAAAAAATAATTTAAATGGAAACCTGTTAATGCAGTTTTCTGAGAAATTCTACAATTTTATCCAAAACTGACAAAAACGAACATTTTAGCTTGTGTTTTGGAAGATTGTGTTTTATGAATAATATGACTGTATAAAACACTGAGCTTGCTCCCAGTATGGGAAATGAGAAGGTGAGTAATGGCAGTGGTATTGCTCATTTTATATGTGACAAATGGACAATGCCATTGCTGTGGAATAAATAAAAATAACTTTTTTTTCCCCTTTAGCATTTACAGGGTCACGCTTAGTATCAAAGGCCATACTCTGACCTGTCCATATTGACTTTGTGGGGTATAAAAGATAAAAGGGGTCCAAAGGTCCCCCGCTCTCCTTGAAGTGGTGCGGCAATTTGTGTTTTAGATGGACCAATGCGTATTAACGCCTTGCGCCATCACCTCACCATTTGCTTCTGTCATTGGAAATGATAAGGCAAGTTATAAAGCAAACAATGCTACCTGACCAAGTGAAAGAATATAATGCCACTGCCTTAGAACAGTGGGGGTAAACAAAGTTTGCATTTCCCATCCTCCATTTTTCTATTTTTACACGTTACATGGTCATAGTTGGTATTGTTGGAAAGCCAAGACTCTGACCTTTCCAATGACACCTCATTTAACCTTGTGTGGTGAAAAGAATAAAGACACAGGTTTCTAAAGCACCCCCGCACTCCTGGCTGCAGTGCACAGGTTTAGGTTTTGATGGAACGATGCATACTAACAGTGTGTCATTGCCTTCACACTTGCTGGCGACATGGGAAATTAGATGGTGAGTTAGTGCAGCATCATTGTCCGCTTTATAGTTGTAAATGTATACATAAAACCTGGTCATGATAGACCGTGAAGTGACATCAAGATTGATTGCTATAGCATTACAATACATTGTTGGTGCTTTGTATTTGGTTTTTTTTCTTATAACTTTCTTAATTTTTATTTTAAAAACCTGGTCATGTTTGGTATCATTGGAACGGCCATACTCTGTCCTTTCCAATGATACCACACCTGACACCCCCGCCCCCGTAGCTGCTATTGTTCCAGAGATACACAGGGTTATTAAGAGAGCGGTGAAAAGCAGGAGAATGACTGGAGAAATGGAAAATTCTAGGTCAAAATGGCCAAACCAGAAAAATTCTCCCATTTATGTCACTTTCCAAATCGACTATTTTGACCTAGAATTTTCCATTCTCCAGCCATTCTCCTGATTTTCACTGCTCTCTGAATAACCCTGACAGGGGTCCAAATGACATTCAGTAGAGACATAGTTATCCTTTCTCTGGGCCTATGATGGGGCAATGGCTGCAGCCAATATTTTAATCCAGCCTTGCCTGTCTAGTTACAGACTTGTCTACCAGTATTGCTAAACTCACAGCCAATGCCCATAAGCAGGATATATGACAATTTAATTATCACATTTTACCCTTTGATACAATGGCAATTTCTGACTGTACGCTAATAATGGAGGCTCCATGTGAAATTGTGAAAGATGAGAGGTTCTGAACCCTAGATGATGCCCCTTATCTCAGCAATATTTCTGTAATGTAGAAGCTAATACATGAAACATTAAAAACAGAGCAAACTTATGTTTTAACTGAGATTAAAAATAGCAATATTTGCATAGATTGTTACTAGGGCTGTGCAATTAATTGCAATCGCAATCGAATCGCGATTTCCGACCCTGCAATTTCTAAATCGCATAAGGCTGCAATTTTCAGCTCCCTGTTAACTTCCGGCGGCATGGTGCTTTGGGCGCTCGCAGGGGGAACCACGTGACGAGCCGCGTTCTCGCGGTTCGTCACATGGTTCCCCCAGGCGAGCGCCCAAGCTCCATTGCGCCGGAAGTTAACAGAGAGCCAAACACGTGGTGGCACAGAGGTGAGCTGGGGCAGTACTTCCATGTGCTGGGGCAGTACTTCCATGTGCTGGGGCAGTACTTTCATGAGCTGGGGCAGTATATCCATGTGCTGAATACATTTAGAATGTATGTAGCATGTTTGAAAAAGCAAAAACAATTGGCTAAATCGCAAATAAAATCGCAATCGCAATATTCATTCAAGAAATCGCAATATGATTATTTTGTCACTATTGCACAGCCCTAATTGTTACTCTAATTATTACCACATCCCTTGTTTTAAATGTTTTTTTTTCCCCTCAACAAAACAGTTGGTAGAGCAGGGGTTAACCAAAAACTCTTGCAAAGGGTAAATAATAGTTCCAAGGTCGAAGCTTACGCACAAATTTTACAGTGACTAAAGGAAGAGACCCTGGTCCTTGCTGCCTCTGTAGACAGAACCATAGTAGTTAGAGTATGAGAAGCATTAGGTGCAATAAATTTAATATACTGGTGTTATTGTTAGCATCATAATAAGACGTGCACCTGTCAGGATGGACAAGGTTAGGAATACGGAGTTGTCCTTGACCATTCAGCCTAAAGTGTTGTATACTTATTCCTGTAACTACAAAAATACCTAGTGATATTGTGGTGACCTGGAACTGAAATTGAAATAGGATTCACACCGTTTGGTTTCCCAGTGCATATAATTTATGCTATATTGTAGTTGATTAAGTGTGCAATAGCAATATATATATATAAAAAATACCTTAAATACTTTATTGCAAACAAAAAAAATGGCAACCATCATCTGAGCCTTCAGGGAGTCGTTATCTTGGTGGTGGGAAATGGGGTGAGAATTACCAAAACATTACACAGACTAAGTGACAACATGCGTTTGGAAATATGGCACCGATAGACTTGCTCCACACAGGGCTGCCATAAACCTTCAATTTGTAAAATGCCTCCATTCCACCCCTGCAACTTTAGGCCTGAGGGCTTAAAATTTGTTTTAAACAAACGGAGCATAGTTGAGCATTCTAAATATATAGTGTACAAATAAAAGGTATACCGTACAATTAAGCAAATGGTTTCTGGAAAATAAAAATGGAGACTTAAAATGTCATCAAGATTCATTAGAGTTTTATTTTAAAAATAGAATCTTACATTGTAAATGTTAATGTAAAAAAACCTACATTTTCATGAAACTTAAATATGGTATACATTCTGAGGATACAGGGATTTTTTTTTTTATCCTTTGGGATTTTCACTTTTTATTTTTTACATGCAACTGAAATCCTACGAGGAAAAAGTAAAGTAGTGAAATTAGCAAATCTACAGGCGTGACAACCTAATAAAACTACAGAGATTCCACACTGCTTTCCAAGCAGCCAGCATACACAGCAGCTAAGGTTTTTCAGAAAAATTAGAATAATGACCAATCTAAAGTCACAGTGATCCTTTATTTTTTTCCTTTAGTAACCAAACTAGATTTAAAAATAGTTCTCTTTGAGAAAGTCATCTCCGTTCAATTTAAAGATTCCAGCAGCAGATTTACAATAAAACACTTTCTTTTGCCATCAGAAAAAAAAGTGGCAGAGGTGCAAAGTTGTGAGTAAAAATGTGTGGATTTTGTGAACAAGGACATTACATGAGCTTATCAGTGCTTCAGCCCACCATACAGTGCCCTGATACAGGTAAACACGTACATTACACTTAATAAAGCAAAACCCAGCACAGATGATGTAATTATGACAGCAGTTCTGAACACAGCAAATGGATAATATGATTAAGTATGGTTTCTGCATATCACAAGCATACAAACCATAGCAGCATCTTTGGGATAAAAGGTTCCTATTAAGACATTCACAACAGAGATATTGACTTGACCAGTAAAGCAGAGTTTAGCGATGATGGAGTGGTACAAAGAAAACATTCACGTTTTAGCCTGACTTAACATAACATATACAGCGTACAGTGGTACCAAGTAAGGAGGAGGAGCTGTCTCCTGAATCCCCAGTAGGTTCAATAGTGTGGCTTTCTCCATCATGGCAGCAACCTCATGCTTGCACCGAGACAGTCTCTTTTTACTTGTGGAGTGTCTGAGGGATTGGACAGTGGGATAATCCATGACATGTAAACTTCTATTTGCTTTCTAAAAATGTTAGGTTAGCTACATGATGCTCCAAGGATTTCACGCCAAAGGCTTCTACAGCTTTTCCATCCAGACCATCTTCATTACTGACATTTTGTAGCCGGTTTTCCCTCCAGGTTTGTGGGCTACGATAACATCCATTTCCGGCTTTACACTGCAACAAATAAAATATAGAGAGATGCATTTACAAATTACTGTATGTCATACTGTGAACATGGACAAAATGGAAATGATCCTCACAATTCTGTGACTGAAAGCGGATTTATTTTATTTCTCCATTGATATTTATATGTTAACACTGAATTCTGCTCCTCTTTTATCAAGTCGTGGCAGATAAGCCTTTTCCACTGGAGCCGGGACATGCTATCAACTGTATTATGAGTGATCCGCCATGTTAGCGGTTCAGCCCATAATATATGGGAGCTGCTAGCAAATAACAGCAACAGTACCAACTGCCACTAGACCTAGTGGGTTTGTATCACATGTTGCACTTTTTGTCTCCTGTGTATATGTTTCAATTATAGAACCAGAATTGTCTCTGCTGCTTGTATTTACTTTGACACATTATTGTTACTATTTATCAGCCTGTTGCCACATGTTTTTGTAGGCTTATATGTTTATATACACATATTATTTGCCGTTTTAGACTGGATATAACAAATTGTTATTTGTATTGCTTATGTTTTGGTGTGTGGCTCTTTTCTATATTTCTGTACTGCTGGCATTGTCTATTGGACTCCTTGGAAACAAAAGAGAGCCCTCCGAGAGATTGTGTGTACGCGTCTCAAGTGCCTTCTAATAGTTTGAGGAGGCTGGGGTTCACATGACATTCTGCACTGTGCAACCATAAGTGAGTATTACAGGTTTTAAATTTAATTTTTAATGCTGTACAGAACCAAAGATCACACACTGGATCTCCACAGTCTGCCAGTATGTTACGCTCATTGCTGCAACCCTTGAAGGAACGCAGGACTGGTAGAAGACTTGTCCAGAGCATTAGAGAGGCAAGTAAAAAATTCGGTCTGGAAAACTCAGAAACTTCAGGTTTTTGTAATCTGCCGGACTTTGAAATTCTGTATAAGAGGTGCCCAACCTGTATATGTTGTATAAGAGGCTTGACTCTATTGCTTGATCTTGCCAATGTTTTTTGAAATGCTGTAGACCTACTCATTCCATTGTGTAAGAGTATGGCAGGATGCAATGATACCTTAATTTATTGGACTAACAAATGCTTTGAACCTGAAGAAGAGAGGAGACTCTTGAAAGCTTGTCATATATTTTTGTTCGTCCAATAAAAAGGTGTCACTGCATCCTACATACTCTGGAACTTCTGGACTACCATGGTTACTTTTATCTGCCCTTGTAGAAGAAATAACCTGTTGATCTCTCCCTGTATTCACATATTTTATATGCTGATCCGAGCCCAGATCATTATTAAACAGATGTAAATATATATATTTTTGTTTCAATAGGTGTTTTGTTCCAAGTTCAAGTGTACCTGTCATACTCATTCACCCACTAGTGGCAACATTAACTGTGTCCTATAGGCCAGCTCTTCTTCTCCCATCATGATTAGGCTTCCGGGTGTTTTGCCAATGCTATTACCAAGATTTTGGGGCATTGTAGATTACCATGATAGGTGCACATAGAGGGCCCTATTACACTCTGCACGCTAACGGTAGCGCTCACCTGCGTGAGCACTACCGTTAGCTGTGGTGTTCAGGGCATATTACAATCCAAACGCAAACGGGTTAAAAAACCCGTTTGCGTTTGAGACCTTGCACTCCCTATACTTAACATGGGGAGCGCAAAGTGTTAATCAGCGCTGGTATTACAATGTCCCAGCGCTGATTAACGCCTGGCTCTGGTCAACGAAAAGTTAACCAGAGCCAGGACCTGGTGTTAACACCAGCTTAAAACAGTAAAAAAAAAAATACTTACCCTGTGTCCCGCGGCGAGGACCGCGTCTCCGGTCGCCTCCTCTGGCCGGCGGGAGCAGGGTAAGACGGGGAAAAGTACCCCCTGCGTATCCCTATGCCGACCGGCCGGATCTCGCGATGTGAGATCCGGCCGGTCAAATGACCGGCAGAGAGGAACTCAATGGAGTCCTATGGACTCCAGCGAGTGGTGCTCGCGGCTGCGCTCAGCGCTGCCGCAAGCATCCTGATTTTTAACGGGTGCTACAATGCAGGCAGAATTTTTTTGCGCCTGCATTGTAATCTGGTGCTAAAAAGCGGGCGCAAGGGGGAAAACTGCAGGCGCAGTTTTTTCTCCCTTGCGCCCGCGTTTTAACGCCTAGATTGTAATAGAGCCCATGGTATTTAAATATTTTATTAAACCGTGGTTCCAAGTTCCTTTTGACTTTGCCTGCTGACTAAAGTCCATATGAATTACGAGCATTTAATGTAATAAGCTAAATTTACTACCACAGTAGTAATGCGTAACTTGTATCAAACTAGAAAACCAAAGTTTAGGTGTAAACAACTAATCTTTGGATAGTGATACACAGGAGACTAAAGGGTCTACCCCAACTTGAATAATGCAAAAGAATCTCCTTGAATTTCAAGAAGAAACAGTGTCAACCTGTAGTTAAAATATAAATTTTATTATGACAATGATAAAAATCAAAGGAACAAGACATATAAATACACCATTGTGATAAAAACACACATAACCGAATAAAACCAAAATCACAACAAAAATGTGATCCTTCACTTGATACCTGTATAAATCACAATGGTCTGAATTGCACCAAATTAGCCAAGTTGTTATGTTAACTAGCGACCATAATAAAGCATTGCTTGGGTATATATTGATGCGGATAGTGAAGGAAGGAAAACATTGTTGAGAACCAGCGGGACAATGGCATCAATTGCAGAAAAAGTTATATTTTAACTACAGGTTGACACTGTTTCTTCTTGAAATTCAAGGAGATTCTTTTGTTTTAATGTAATAAGATTAGATATAATAAAGGTGACTGTAGTTTAATTAATGTAATACGGTTTTAGTAGCAGGAAAACATATTACAAAAAGATCTGTCATATACAAACATATTTAAGAGATTTAAGTATTAATGACATTAAATGCTCACCTTCCGTAGTAATTTACAACAGATTGGAAGTACTTGAGATATTATCATCATGACCCCCTTTGATTTCTGAATACATGTATCCACCTGAAACAAAATATTTAGTAAGAGTCATTCTGTTCGGAAATCAGAATTTCTTCAATTACAAAAAGGAATGTATTGCGACATACAAGAATTAGTGTGGTATGTACAAAGAAAAATGACTAGGAATACACACAGCAGTCTTTCCACACCACATGTAAAAATCTCCTGACCCATTCTAAAAATGGGCCACAATTTAAAAAATAATTTTGCAGCATCCGTCTTTATTTCAGATTTATCTATTTCACTCTCCACCATGTATTGTCCTATTCTTGTCACAGCTTCAGCTCCATTGTACCCTTCCGCTTACCACCTCTGTGCCATTGTCCTATCCTATCTGCTCTTAGTGCCAAAATTCACACCTTTCCACTGGCTCTATTTAAAGAAACTGGTTTACAGCTGCAGCACCAAAAGGCTGTCCGTCCCCTGGTCCGTATTTGTCTGACTCAGGCTGGCGTCAGACATGCGTATTTGAAGAGCGGAAGGAACGTCCGTGAGAGTGGACGTTCCTTCTACTCGACACCTGTCTGGCCACTTTGCTGAGAGCACTTAGGCTAAGATCAGACAAAAGCATTTTTAACGTGCGTTTAACCGCACGAAATCACGGCCGTGCTAGCAGCAAATGACGTCCAATGCGGGGGAACACACGAAGTACGGCCGCACGAAAGTTCGTCCGCGCAACGCAAGTGGCAAACGAACGCATTTTTTCTAGAACGTCAAACCGCTACTACTGACGTACAGAGTGCGCTGCGTCCGCATAGCGGCGTGTTTGCGTGATTAGGAGACGTCAGACGCTGCATACGTCCGGCCAACATAACGTCCAGACGCAAAAAGGGTTTTATTGATGAGCCGTACAAAATCATGGACAAAAATGCGCATCGTATGACCGCTATCGCGTATTCCGTGAAAAAATACGTCCATTCGTTCGAACGCACTTTTTCACGGACAACGTGAAAAATGCGTTTGTCTGACCCTAGCCTTAGTGTGCTCAGCGCTGCAAGGCTCGATCCTCCTATGGACTTGCACTTTGAAGGGGAGGCCTGCTGCACGTCCGCAACGTGGACGCTATTGCATGCACAATTCGTACGTACGCAACAGCGTGTGGCTGACCCCGTCGCAGCGTCTCAATCACGCACACACGCCGCTAGCGGACGCAGCGCACT
Organism: Leptobrachium leishanense; assembly: GCA_009667805.1. Lineage (NCBI taxonomy): Eukaryota > Metazoa > Chordata > Amphibia > Anura > Megophryidae > Leptobrachium > Leptobrachium leishanense. The sequence goes on from CM019067.1 coordinate 172,557,073, forward strand.
CTGTACATCCGTGTTTGCCGCTTGCGTTGCGTGGCCGTACTTCGTATATTGCCTGTCATTGCCCGTCATTCGCTGCTACTACGGCCGTGATAAAGTGCGGCTGCACGTGCGTTCGCACTGCGTTCGTCTGACCCTAGCCTACGTCACCAGCAGGGCAGCAGGTGACGTCATCTGCAGGCCCCCCCCCCGACGCCTGCATTAAAACCAGGAAGTGGAGGGGGGGCTCCTTTGGAGCCCTCTATCTCTCCAATCATGGCAGCTAGAAACTTACTTTTTACACCGCTGGAAAGGGGAGAGTCTTTTCGGCGCGGAGTCGCGATTTAAACATGGAGGTGGCTGACATCTTAGAAGTCAGTCAGGCCTCCTGGTCCCCCCCTCCACCCACTGACATCCCCACCATATGTGTGAGGATATCAGTGGGCCTGTTAACCCCCTAGCTGCCAAGGGGAGATAAAGGGATCCAAAGGATCCCCCTATCTCCCGATCCGTGGCAGCTAGAGGGTCATGTTGGACATCATTGGAAAGGCCTGATCATGACTAAGCTTGGTGTAAAAAACATTTTTTAACATGACTAGGTTTGGTGTAAAAAAATTTTAACATTTAAAAAAAATATATATATTTTTTTTAAAAAAAAAAAATTTGTCGGGGGGGTGGGGTTTAGTTAAATAGGACCTAGGCTGTCATCTAAAAATAATGGCCATAAAATGGTCAGAATGAGCTCAGCGCACATAGGTAAACTGGCTCTGCAGTGAAGGGGTTAAAAAGCAAAAACATGTAAAAATTGGGTATTTCTATTCTCGGGACAAAATTGTGAAACTATTTAGCCGGGGTCTTTTTTGGCGGTTGTAGACTTTGGGGATTAAATTACGAAAAAGTGTGTTTTTACCAGTTTTTCATCATTTCATATTTTTTTTTATAGGAAATTATAGGATATGATGGAAATAATGGTATTTTTAGAAAGTCCATTTAACCCTTTCGCTGCTGAGGCTTTTCCCGCCCCTGTGCTGAGGTCATTTTTACTGGTTTTGCTCATCATGTTTAAACCTGTTTTGAAGGCTTATTTTAGTATATGACCCAGACATATTATATATTGTTCTTTCCGTCAGACTCGGCAGATTCATAATATGTCATTATTATATGTATACGTCATGACCTGTCTGTATATTATAACAAAAAATGCAATAAAATATGATTTTTCAATCATTTACAATGTGTAAAGTGTTTTTTTTTCACATTTTAACATGCGAGCAATTGCGGTTATATTTTGTATGGGGTGCGCTTGTTAAAAAAAATTAGAGATGGGGTCTCGTTACATTTTTTTTTGGGGAAAATTACACGATTTTTAACAAACGCACCGCATACAAAAATCGTTAGTGCAGCATCATTGTTCACATTATAATTGAAATGGGAACAATATTGCTGCATTAACAAACCAAAAAAAAGAAAAAAAACTTGTTGATTTTTTTTTTATAATTTTTTTTAAATATTTTTTTATTTTTAATTTTTTCTTTTTTTTTCTTTTTCACTTTCGTGTTTGGTATCGTTGGAACGGCCATGCTCTGGCCGATCCAACAATACCAAACTTTAACCCCTAGCTGCCACGGATCGGGAGATAGGGGATTCATTGGAATTCCTTATCTCCACCGTTGGTGGCAGCTAGGGGTTAACTCCAGGACTGGCGTCATCGTGCATCCAAGATGTCGGCCAGCTCCGGGAAAGGATCACGAACCGGCGCTTTTCAGCGCCGATTCGTGATCCGGCTCCCCAGGGGTTAATGCCAGGTACCATTTGGAAGGGCAGGCTGTGCCCTTCCAAACGGTGCCTGGGTTAACCCCCGCAACGCCGCCGATCGGGAGGGAGAGACCGCACCGGGGGGGCCAGCGATCGGCCGGAACCCGGCCGAACGCTGACCCCAAAGGCTGGACGCGCTCAGCGCGTCCACCGCATGGAACCTGACATGCGGTTGGACGCGCTGAGCGCGTCCACTGCAGCGAAGTGGTTAATGGCGGGAAAAACTATGTATAATATTTGTGGGTTGCATAAACGAGTAAGAGGAAAATTTGACCGAAACACGAACAGCGCAGAAACGTAAAATAAGCAGCGGTCACTAAAGGACGGACTTGTGCAAAAGCGCCCGGTCACTAAGGGGTTAAATTTGTAACCGTCCTTTTTTATTAGACACATTTTAAAATGCCTTTCTTTTGGTTTATACACGTATTAGAAGAATAGCAGAGTTCAGTGTTTTTTTTCCCTGCAGTCCGGCGGTGCCATTTTTTCCCCCCGCAATTTGGTCTGTCTGGCAATCTTCCTGGTTCATCTATAGTCGTCGTAATAGACGGCCCAGGTCGTACGACAAAGTTGTCCGTAGTCCAACGTCCAATTCGGTCAACCGACTATGGACCCAGTGAACAGCTAGCCTTAGGCTCTTCTGTTAATCCAGCCCTGCCAAAATCCTCCTTTTGTGCTAAAAGTCTTTGTTAATACATCCTTTAACCCTTTCGCTGCTGAGGCTTTTCCCGCCTCTGTGCTGAGCTCATTTTTACCGATTTTGCTCATCATGTTTAAATGCGTTTTGAAGGCTTATTTTAGTATATGACCCAGACATGTTATATATCGTTCTTTCCGTCAGACTCGGCAGATTCATAATATGTCATTATTATATGTATACGTCATGACCTGTCTGTATATTATAACAAAAAATGCAATAAAATATGAATTTTCAATAATTTACCTCGTGTAAAGTGGTTTTTTTTCACATTTTAAGATGCGAGCAATTGCGGTTATATTTTGTATGGGGTGCGCTTGTTAAAAAAATTAGAGATGGGGTCTCGTTACATTTTTTTTTTTTTCGGGAAAATTACGCGATTTTTAACAAACGCACCGCATACAAAAATCGTTAGTGCAGCATTATTGTGCACATTATAATTGAAATGGGAACAATATTGCTGCATTAATAAACCGAAAAAAAACTTGTTTATTTATTTTTTTATAATTTTTTTTAAAATATATATATATTTTTTTTAGAACTTTTTTTATACTCATGTTTGGTATTGTTGGAACGGCCATGCTCTGGCCGATCCAACAATACCAAACATTAACCCCTAACTGCCACGGATCGGGAGATAGGAGGTTCATTGGAACCCCTTATCTCCACCATTGGTGGCAGTTAGGGGTTAACTCCAGGACTGGCGTCATCGTGCTATGCACGATGACGCCAGTCCTCAGGGGGCATTCCCGGAAGCTTGGCCGACATCCAAGATGTCGGTCAGCTCTGGGAAAGGATCACGAACCGGCGCTTTTCGGCGCCGATTCGTGATCCGGCCCCCATGGGGTTAATGTCAGGTACCATTTGGAAGGGCAGGCTGTGCCCTTCCAAACGGTGCCTGGGTTAACCCCCTGCACACCGCCGATCGGGAGGGAGAGAGGTCCGAAGGACCTCCCCCCCTCCCTTTCAGGCGCCTCCTCCGCACATGCGGGGGGGCGCCTGAATTAGGTGTCATCGCGCCCCCGTGATGACACCTAATTACTCCGGCGGCGGTTCTGGGTGCTGGGCTGACATCGAGGATGTCAGCCCGCACCGGGGGGGCCAGCGATCGGCCGGAACCCGGCCGAACGCTGGCCCCAAAGAGAGGACCGCATGGAACGCTACCTGCGGTTGCACGCGCTGAGCGCGTCCACCGCAGCGAAGTGGTTAATGCATACAAAGCACTGAAATTAAGTGGAATTTCGGTGCTTTGTGTTTTGCCGTATTTCGGTTCATTTCGGTGTTTCCATTGTGCCAAAAATACAATTAATTCACTATTTAGCGATTGGTCACTGTATTTGGCTGAATTCGGAGTCGCCAAAGCAGTTATCGAACATTGCCGAAAACCGCCGAGTCACGCCGATAACCGCCAAATTGTCTTAGGCTAATTCCACCAAACTGTGCAAAAAAGAAGTCTCCTATTCTCCTAATAAGTGTTTCACTCTATAAAAATGTGTCCTAATAATAAAAAAGGTCCTTTAAAACAATAAAAAGGTCTGTTACAAAACACAAAGTAATTTAAAAAAATAAATAGTCTTACAAAAAATACAAAAAGGCCTTTTAAAAAAATAAAATAGTTTATTCTTTTTAGTTTTTGCAAAAAACTGCCTTCAAAGAAAAAAAAAAAAAATCTCTTTTTTTAAGTATTTACATTGAATCCTATGGGATTCGCCTGTTTAAACCAGTCGAATTGAAACACCAAAAATCAAGGTATTTCACTTCAATTGCTATGCAATTCGGTGATCTGTGAATAGAAGACCCAATAGTCTTCTATGGGACAGTTTTGGTGCTGCCGAATTGCTCCATATTTCGCTGTCAACTCATCTGTATTTGGCATATTGACAGTTTAGCGAATAGACGAAGTGCCCAGAAATTGCACTGAACTGTGAAATTCACCCGTTCAGTGCTATTCGGGCCTGATTCGGAGGTTAGTGAATAACCCCTTAAGTATCAGTAGAATCCTTTCATGTCCCATACGGAGGCATCTGAGAAATACACTGAGCAGAGATGTGAAGTATATTTATAGCATTAGAAATACCTTTGTGAAGATGGCAGCTTTTCCCTGAACAGGCGTTCTGGCTGTTATCTGTAGCTGCTGGCTGAGTGGAACAAGTTTTTCAATTTCCAGCAGGAGCAAAGATTTGTCATCGTCTTCAAGCTGGGGAACAAATTGCAGAGATTAGACCTGTGTGAATAGAATCTTTAGCTAAAGCAAAACACAGTTGTTCCTGTCGTCAAGAGACAAGGATGGCAGATTGACAGATCATAGGGCCAACGAATGATGACACATTAATGCGCTGACTCGTTTTGATCCACATCAATTATAAAAATGTAACAATTCAAACCAATCAACTACACCTCCTATGGAAACATTATCCCTCCTCGAGACACACATTCATCTCTCAATAATTCGCATTCTATCCATGAGTTCAGAATGTTTGTCTTCTATTACTTGGTGTTCAAATCTACATTAATGTAATGAAGCAGTAGAAAGGTTTGTAAATTAGACAGTGTAAATGAAACACACCGGTTATTCAGAAAAAGGTGAAACTCTGGAGAACCTTTGGAAAAGTGAAAATTCTAGGTCAAAATAGCCGATTTGGAAAGTGAGATAAATGGGAGAATTTTTCTGGTTTGGCTATTTTGACCTAGAATTTTCACTTCACCAAACATTCTCCAGAGTTTCACCTTTCTCTGAATAACCCTGACTCTTTCATTTTTTTTTTGCAAACTTCAGGGAAATTTCTATAATAATGGCCCTCCTCTTTAGTGTGGCAGGGTTTTAGTGCACCCCTGCACTTTTGTCCTTGTACCTTGATGACATAACTATTAGGTCCTAATTTATAAACCCACGCTTATAAAGATAAAATGTGACAAATCCTTGTGTCTGTTCATTGATGCCATCTCATAGAGCCTTAATCGTTACAAAAAGTCTAAAAATAATTTCTTAACACTGTTAGAGTAATGAAAATATACTATTTGGGGTATAAATGCTCTCATAAAGCAGGAAATGTACACTTGTCATGGTCCCTAATCACAGGCATTATAGTTAATGGTTATTATGGTTAAGATTTATGAACTGAAGAATAGATTACTGAGCACAAGAGGATATTCTTGCAATCATTTTAAAATGTAAATTCCCCGAGATACTCAGACTGTAGAGTAGAATGAGCAGTATTCGTTGGAAGATGCACATGAATTTCTGTCCATAACTACATTATTTTTCCCTCTATTTAAGTGCACCTGTACTGCCCAGGTGCATTTTATCTGCAGTATCCCACCAGGGGATTAATATCACATTGATCTTAAAAATCATAGATATGTCATCCCTTGAGGAGATATCCACAGTTTGTACTCTCCTCCACGCTGCCATTTTTCAACCACTGTGGGTTGAGCCAGCTAGGGGATGTCGTGCGGTGCTGCACGATTGGCCTTGGCGGTGACATTGGCACTCTGACTTCACAGTCAAAAAAGGCAGAGAGTCAGTGATGCAAATGGACTGAACTTATCGGAGATCTGTCCTGTTGGACGGCTGCCCCTACCCCTTGTGGCATGACACATGGAAATGCGCGGCAGCAAAACTTTGACAGGGAGTAACTGAGCTGTGTGAAGTTGGCACCCCATGTTCGTAAAACGTGTATAAAAATATACCATTCGTTTGTGCTACGTTTGTGCTGGTTTGTGCTGCAAAAATGAACGTTTGTGCTGGTTCGCTTCTAAAGTTATTGCACATTCAATTTTAGATTATGTGAACTCAAGCCCCGCCCACTTTGCACCCCATGTTACTGTATTTTAAAAACAAATATACCATTCGTTTGTGCTACGTTTGTGCTGGTTTGTGCTGCAAAAATGAACGTCTGTGCTGGTTCGCTTCTAAAGTTATTGCACATTCAATTTTAGATTATGTGAACTCAAGCCCCGCCCACTTTGCACCCCATGTTACTGTATTTTAAAAAGGGCTATCACCTCACCCCATAGTCGTATCACCTCACCCCATAGTGCTATCAGCTCACCCCATAGTGCTATCAGCTCACCCCATAGGCTCACCCCATAGTGCTATCAGCTCACCCCATAGTGCTATCAGCTCACCCCATAGGCTCACCCCATAGTGCTATCAGCTCACCCCATAGTGCTATCAGCTCACCCCATAGGCTCACCCCATAGTGCTATCAGCTCACCCCATAGTGCTATCAGCTCACCCCATAGGCTCACCCCATAGTGCTATCAGCTCACCCCATAGTCCCCTCTGCACCTTTCATGCTCCATCTTCCCATATTCAGCTATTTACCCTCAACTTAGTGTCACCCCTCTCCTCTTAGATTGTAAGCTCTCGAGCAGGATCCTCTTGCCAATGTTCTGTATGTCCAACCTGTATGTATGTTTGTCGTTGTCACCCATTGTACAGCGCTGCGGAACCTGTTGGTGCTTTATAAATACGAGTAACTGTAATATCCCCTAAACCAAACCCTCACAAAACTTTGTTTATGTAGCACAAATCATCACAAATGAATGGTCTAATTATTTTTTCAATTTAATAACAATGGGTGCAAAGTGGGCGGGGTTTCATCAAATATAATGCGCAATTCTTCTGAAACGGAAGCGGCACAAACGTTCATTTTTGCAGCACAAACCAGCACAAACGTAGCACAAACGAATGGTATATTTGTTTTTTAAATACAGTAACATGGGGTGCAAAGTGGGCGGGGCTTGAGTTCACATAATCTAAAATTGAATGTGCAATAACTTTAGAAGCGAACCAGCACAAACGTTCATTTTTGCAGCACAAACCAGCACAAACGTAGCACAAACGAATGGTATATTTGTTTTTTAAATACAGTAACATGGGTTGCAAAGTGGGCGGGGCTTGAGTTCACATAATCTAAAATTGAATGTGCAATAACTTTAGAAGCGAACCAGCACAAACGTTCATTTTTGCAGCACAAACCAGCACAAACGTAGCACAAACGAATGGTATATTTGTTTTTTAAATACAGTAACATGGGTTGCAAAGTGGGCGGGGCTTGAGTTCACATAATCTAAAATTGAATGTGCAATAACTTTAGAAGCGAACCAGCACAAACGTTCATTTTTGCAGCACAAACCAGCACAAACGTAGCACAAACGAATGGTATATTTGTTTTTTAAATACAGTAACATGGGGTGCAAAGTGGGCGGGGCTTGAGTTCACATAATCTAAAATTGAATGTGCAATAACTTTAGAAGCGAACCAGCACAAACGTTCATTTTTGCAGCACAAACCAGCACAAACGATTGGTATATTTGTTTTTTAAATACAGTAACATGGGGTGCAAAGTGGGCGGGGCTTGAGTTCACATAATCTAAAATTGAATGTGCAATAACTTTAGAAGCGAACCAGCACAAACGTTCATTTTTGCAGCACAAACCAGCACAAACGTAGCAACAAAACGAATGGTATATTTGTTTTTTAAATACAGTAACATGGGGTGCAAAGTGGGCGGGGCTTGAGTTCACATAATCTAAAATTGAATGTGCAATAACTTTAGAAGCGAACCAGCACAAACATTAATTTTTGCAGCACAAACCAGCACAAACGTAGCACAAACGAATGGTATATTTGTTTTTTTTTTTTTTTAAATTCTTTATTTAAAGCGTCATGTATCCAAAGGCATATGAAATACAGCAATAATATGTACATATCAATAGGTGGGTACAATAACGCTAATTTTTCTTAATACAGAAAATAAGAAACTCACGGAGTATGGGGAAAACCCCACGCCGTGGGAAAAAAAAACACACATAAAAAGCAAAAAAAAATCAAAAACACAAAGTAACACCACAAGGAAAAGGAAAAAGGGGGGAACCTTCCAGGCATTTGTAGTGGATGTGTCGCCGGGCGGGACTTCCGGGGCATCGGCACCTGTAGGGGCTGGGTGAAACTGCTGGAGCATAAGTGAGATCAATGTCAGATTTAATTAATTGAAAATTTTAGTTACCATTAGGGGCTGAGGAATACTCCTCCCAGAGGGACCATGTCTTAGAAAAGGAACTCATGGTGTCCCTGACCTTAGCCGTTAACTCGTCCATAAGACAGGCGTCGACAATCTTCGCCGTCACCACAGACCAGGAAGGGAGAATACTCTGGCGCCACGACGCCGCCAAGGCCCGTCGAACAGCAAGGGCCAGTCTATTAAATAAGAGTTGCTCGGGACGAGATAGGACTGACAAGGGACGAGAGAGGAGGAAAGCCCAGGGGTCCATAGGCAGTTGTCGGTGGAATATTTTCTGGAATTCAGTGTGAACTAGAGACCAAAAGCGGCGTACTACCGGGCAATCCCACCACATGTGAATATAAGTGCCCTTTTCCCCACAATCCCGCCAACAGAAGTCACTGGATGTGACACCCATGCGATAAAGGGAGACCGGGGTAACGTACCAACGGAGTAGTGATTTGTAAGATTGTTCCTGATGTGTGACACATATGGAGGACCTGGATGTTTGTTCCCATATATCCTCCCACTCATCACCCGGCAAAGGATCGCACAAATCGACCTCCCACTTATCACAGTATGTGAGGGGGCCCCATTGACCCGGACTGGAGCTAAGGAGTAGATATAGCCGGGATATAAGCCCTTTCAGGGGGCCATCAGTAATGAAAACGTGTTCTAAAGTGGAGAGAGGGGTCATTGAAACCTTCTCTAACATCTGGGTCGTGGCAAAATGTCGAATCTGTAAAAATCGGAAAAAAGAGGAGGGAGATAGATCACCACGCTCCTGGAGCTCTGAAAAAGTAATAAGACGTCCATTACGGTAAAGATCACGGTACCTCAGAAGCCCCACTCCCGCCAGACCCCTAAAATCTGAGGCCCTCAGGCCCGGGGGAAAGTCTCTGTTACGCAGTAAGGGGGTGAGGGGAGAGGGAGCCCCCATCAGCTCAAATTTCGTCCTAGCTAGGTCAAATAGCCGAAGAGATGTCAAAATCGAAGGGCATGTCGTGCGTAAAATGGGTCTAGAGGCTCTGGGAAGCCATATGTAAAGGTCAGGGCGGTCAGGAAACATAAAAGCATTTTCTAATGCAACCCACCTTCTAGTAGAAGCGGAGGAGTGCCAGGCCACCACCTGAGTCAACTGAGCTGCGCAATAATAAAGGTATAGGTTAGGGAGCCCCAGCCCTCACGAGTCTTGGGCGATACAGAATGCGGCGCGCAACCCTATGTCTCTTATTTTGCCAAATAAAGGAGTCAATCGCCTGTTGTAGCCCGGCTAGGTCCCGCCGAGTCAGTAGTAAGGGTAGAGTCTGGAACAGAAATAGAATACGTGGGAGTATGTTCATCTTAACACTATGAATGCGTCCTATCCACGATATGGGCTTATCACACCAATGCTCCAGATCACACTTGATCTGACGAACCATGGCCGTGAAGTTTTTGCTATAAAGGGCTGTTGGATTTGCCGTCAGTAGAATACCCAAGTATGACAATTCAGAGGGAGCAAGACGGAACCCAAACCCTGATTCAATCGAGGCGGCATCTGTGTGTGACATGTAGAGGGGCATCGCACAGGATTTAGTGTAGTTTATGCGAAACCCTGCGATTTCACCAAAGTCGGATAGTACCGGTCTGAGATGGGAGAGAGAGGAGATGGGATCCGTTAAAGTGAGAAGGATGTCGTCGGCGTAAGCAGAGACAGTGAAAGATTCTCCTCCGACCTGAACCCCCCTGATCTCAGGATGATCTCGTATCGCAGCCAATAGGGGCTCAAGAGAGAGAAGAAAAAGAAGAGGGGAAAGGGGGCAGCCCTGGCGAGTGCCATTACAGATGGGGAATCGAATGGGGCTACTGCCCGGGACACGAACCTGCGCGGACATTCCCGAGTAAAGAGCCCTCACCATATTAACATAAAAATCCGGCAGGCCCAGACGAGAGAGGGTAGCGAAGAGGAACGGCCACTCCACCCTATCAAAAGCCTTCTCCGCGTCTAACGACAGGATCAGAGAAGGCGTTGCCCGAGAGGATAGCCACCAGATCAGGTCAGCGTTACGTCTGGTGTTGTCGAAGAGTTGACGATTAGGGACAAAACCGACCTGGTCCGGGTGAACCAGATCGTGGAGGAGCGGGCTAAGGCGGTTCGCTAGGACCTTAGCAAAAATCTTGGCATCAAAATTGATAAGGGAGATAGGGCAGTAACTCTCAACCGCCGCTGGGTCCCTACCCTCTTTAGGTATAAGGGCAATGTTAGCCACAAGCAAATCAGGGTGAAGAGACCCTCCCTCCGCGCAGTCGTTAAAAACCGATGTCAAAAAAGGGACGAGCTCCGGACGTAATGCTTTATAGTAACCCCCTGAAAACCCATCCGGGCCCGGGGCCTTCGTACCTCCCAGGGCAGAAATGGCGCAATTAACCTCTTCTTCTAAGATAGTAGCACTTAGGTTCGTTATATGTGAGTCTTCTAATTGTGGCAAAGAAAGGGAATCTAAAAAGGAGGAGATGGCGTCTAAATGGGATTTGTCAGCAAGGTTATGGTGGGGAGAGTGGTTGTATAGGTCTGAATAATATGCTGTGAAAGCTGCGCAGATCTCCTGTGGGGAATTGACCAATACCTCATCTGCTGTTTTAACTGCAGAGATGGAGGAGAATTTACTCCGGGGCTTGAGAGAGCGGGCCAGTAGAGTATCTAGTTTATTGGCCTTCTCAAAAAACATTCGGCGGGACCAAAGTAATTGTTTGGCTACATCATCAAGTAGCAACCTTTTCAGAGAAGAGCGAGTGCGTAATAGTTCAGAGAGGAGTTCAGGGGAGGGGGAGGACTTATGGCTCATCTCCAGGCGGCGGAGAGACTGTTGTAAAGTTACAAGAGAAAGTAATTTGGTGCGTTTTCTATGAGTGGCAATCTTAATGAGGTGACCCCTCATAACCGCTTTATGAGCAGCCCATATCGTGGACAGAGACGTCTCACCTGGCGGGTTGTCTTGGAAATATTGTATCGATAAAGTACGTAGTTGACTCACTACTTCTGGATCTCGTAGGAGAGACGAGTTCAACCTCCAAGACCAAGAGGCCGCCAGCTTCGGGGTATGGAGGTAAAGTGCTATGTCGGCGTGGTCAGACCACGAGATGGAGTTAATCTCCGCTCGGATTACATTGGACATAGCTAAACCATTAACCAAAAACATATCTATGCGCGAGTAAGTCCCATGGGGAGCAGAATAGAAGGAATAATCTTTTACACTCGGATATAACACCCGCCATACGTCAATAAGCCCTACTTGGCGTAAGAAGCGGGCAAATAATTTATCTTGTCTACCCAAGGTTGGTGTAACTGTGGAAGCTTGGCGACCGCCTCGATCCACTGCTGGGCACGCTACAGCATTCATATCACCTCCTAATATCACCGCCCCTTGAGGAAGGGCCGAGACCAATTTACATATGGAATCCCAGAAGTCAACTGAAGGGGTAGTAGGAGCATAGATATTCAAAAAATGGTAGGTCATAGAGTATAGAGTACCCGTAAGCAATACATAACGACCCTCGTATCAATCTTTTGCGATATAAGTTGAAATGGACATGTTTTCCGAATCAATATGGCAACTCCGTTGCGCTTACTCAAGGCACCAGATACATACGCCCGTGTATAGACGTGATCAGTTAACTTAATTTTAACAGATTTAGTCAGGTGAGTTTCCTGAAGAAAGGCGATATCAATTTTGTCAGATTTCAGAGTGCGGAAGAGTAATCTACGCTTCGTAGGGGAATTGAGGCCCTTAACATTAAGAGAGGTCAGTTTCAGTGCCATGAGAAGCGCAACAGATCACCTCGTACCATGAGCAGCGGGCCCGATACCCAATCACCGACCCCTCCAGCAATACAATCTCTCGAGCGATGATCCTCCAATGCCCCCCCACCCCCACCCAGCAACACAAAACGAATACTTTGATGGAAGGGTAAGGTGAAAAAAGGAAAAAAGACAATAAAAACAAAATGTACATAACCAACGGAAAGTAAAAAAAGGAAAAAACAGAGTCCAAAAAGCCCGGACTTACCCACTGCCGGGACCTGTGGGGGAAAAAGGGAACGAACCCTCCAGGCCATGGAGATCAAAGATGGCCTAGTCAAGAGCCCCCACCCACAAGAAAAAACATTTTGGCCCCCGGGAAGACCTGATCGATGGACTGTAGAAATAGAGATGGTCACTGTGTTTCAGTAGCGTGAGACAAGGAGAGAAACGTTCCAGCCGGAGTAGCTTTCGTGGAACCAAAAACTTCGGAGGATAAGAAGAACCAGAGGTAGTCCAGTAACAAACTACCGAAGAGGTCGCAAAGAGAAAAACCCAAGGAGCCTACGTCTTGGTGGTAGTAAACGAACCATGTAGAATCGGGAATCTTTGTTCAACGGTGAGGATGGTTTACTGTACTCCATTCCCTGGAGAGGCGCGGGAGCGGTGGCGTAGGACCCTCCAGAGATGCGAAGTCCTCTGGGGGTTGGATATCCAAGGCCCGAAAGAACTTCAAGGGATCCGAATGTGGAAGCAGGACATACGTTCTTTTGTTGTGGAATGCCAGGATCTTAAAAGGATGGCCCCATGCAAACGCGACATTGTGCGAACGAAGTAGATCCGCTACAGGCTTCCATGAGCGGCGTCGACGCAGCGTGTCTGGAGAAATGTCCTGAAAAAGCTGTAGGGGAGATCCGTCGTATAATATCGGTTTAGTACGGTTTTTTTTGAGGAGAAGTGTAAAAAGCGGACAATAATGTCTCGAGGGCGTTCGTCGGTAGCGCTGCGGGCGCGAAGAGCTCTGTGGGCACGGTCGAGTTCCCAAGCGTGGTCTGGGAGCTCTGGAGCTAACGGTCTGAGCATGGCGACTATAAAGTCTCCCAAGGGGTCATCCTCTGCCCGCTCAGGCAAACCCCGGATCCTTAAGTTATTCCTTCTGGACCTGTTGGTCAAATCTTCCAATTGAGTCTCTAAGTAATCCACCTTATGGGACATAGCGTTAGAGTGGTCAATAAGGGAATTATAGGCCCCCGAAAGTTCATCAGTACGACCCTCCAAATCTGAGGTGCGTTGTCCCAAGGCCAGGATGTCAGCCTGTAAGGCCTTTGTATTACGGTCCATCTCCCCCGCCAAAAAGGCTCTCATTTCTGCCATTTGACTCATAATAGTAACCGCATCTGCCCGGCTCACCCCTGCATCCGATTCACCTCCATCCTCATCTCCTGATCCGCCGGCGGAGGTAGGCCGCGATTTCGGGCGGCCGCCATCTTGGGAAGCTGTGGTCCGGCGCGGGGTAAACAACGGCGCGACGGCCGCATCTCTGTTTTTCGCCGATTTAGAGGGTCCAGGCATGGTGTGGATCCCTTCCAGCGTCCTGTGGTGAGTATTAAAATCCCGGGGGGTGAAGATATTTGCGGGTTACAGCGCGGGTGCAGCGGAGCTCAGACGCTAAGCGGCCATCTTAGTTGACGTCCAAACCACGCCCCCCCGTATATTTGTTTTTTAAATACAGTAACATGGGGTGCAAAGTGGGCGGAGCTTGAGTTCACATAATCTAAAATTGAATGTGCAATAACTTTAGAAGCGAACCAGCACAAACGTTAATTTTTGCAGCACAAACCAGCACAAACGTAGCACAAACGAATGGTATATTTTTATACACGTTTTACGAACATGGGGTGCCAACTTCACACAGCTGAGTAACTGCCTTTTTGGCAGGCATGTGCTAGCAAAAAATTGCCAACACCGATGCATTGAGGGAGTGATTCCCTGTCAAATTAGCCTGATAGATGATCTGCACAACAGGGTCACTTTAGGAGTTGGATCTATAAGTCCTGTAATATAATAGATCCATTTGTTAGCCAGCAGGGGCTATAGTCACAACTACAAATACCAGAGCACAAGGAACATATTTGGCATGACCGAGTCCCTTAGGTCATCATGGCAGGGGCTACCAACAACTTGTTGTACAGACAGAATGTTGCTTAGCGTACCTGGTTTGAAAAGGCATGAAGAACAGAGGAAAGTTTTAAGCCAGCTGCAGCAAACACCTAATGGGAAAGAAAGCAATATGTAAGTTTTTGGTGGTAGATCTGCTGAATGTGCCATCTTAGAATAAATATAGCTCTTTTCACAAATCACCATACTTGCAATTTGCTGAATCTGGAAATTGATGTTTAGTCATGCAATAATTCCAATCATAATGTAGCGAGCATGGGCTTGTATTGGCGTGTGAATGGTGTGCCCAGCTCAGTGTAATGCTGGGTGAATTAGTCCTTCCTGCACCAATATAGATTTGTACTTGCGCTTTTTGAATTTACCCTGTCTGCTTCAATATGAGAAGTTTGAAAACTGACTGTTTATCTTTACAGAATTGGTTATTACCAAACAAAATGTTCATTTTGTGCTGAACCTTCTAAGTGCGTATTTAATCCGTTTTCCATTGGTGGACTCATTACTGAAATGAGCTATGTATGCCAGGGGTATGGAGGACTACATGGACACCTCATGCACGTATACAAACATATTTTAAATAACAGGTTCTACAGGAATACTAATTAACCAAATCAGGGTGTATGAAACCTTCACTTCCAACACGTATGTGAGGGAAGGCTAATGTCAGACGAACGCAGTCTGAGCACACTCTGCGTGCGTGGATAACAGACGGACGTACTGACGGAAGAGAATGTAGCCACTAGCCACCACACGGTCCGTTTTTTTAACGGATGTAGAAAAAAAAGGGAAATATGGGAAACAAAATTAATTAAAATTAAATGACAGGTACAGTTAGCCAGACCAAAGAAACTTCTGAGCATCAACGTGAAGGGCGCCACAAATGTGCTGCGTCTGATGTCACGTAATCACGCACACAGGCCGCTACGCGGACACGTCGCACTCTGGGCGTCCGTCATAGCGCTTTTACGTCGAGGCCTAAATTGCGTCCATTGGCACCTGCGTGGTGCGTGCGCACTTCGTGTGTCGGTCTCTATTTATCACAAATTAATGCTACGATGGACGTTAACTGTGCGGCGACACCGGGCGTGAGGACTGCGTTCGTCTGACACTAGCCTAACTCGGGAATCCTGAGGCGATCTTCTTCTGTGCAAGTCTTTTCAGCCGTTTAGGATTTGCAAGGGGTTCTGGAAATTACTACCTTTTACTCTAATAAAGAATGTTTTCTGGGTTAGTGGGGTGTTTGGGGCACATAGCTGAAGGGGTAACTAGTCTTCCTGCTGTGTGCTCTGTAAGGCTGGGGTCAGACGAGCGTAGTGTTAACGTCCGCGTTACCGCACATAAGTACGTCCGTGATAGCATACAATTGTGTTAAATGGAGCCCCACACACGAAGTACGTCCGCACAGAAGTGCAGACGCATGACGGACGCTGCAAACGGATGCAGGTTAGGCAAGAACGTAATACTGCTAGAACGGACGTGCGAAGTGCGCCACGTCTGCAACGTCCGCATAGCTTTGTGTGTGAGTGATGGAACGTGGTCAGACGGACTGCATTTATACGTCCAGCATTTTTGACGGACAGAATGTTTTTTCATTGTAATTTATTTTCCCTGCTACATCCGTCAAAAATAACGTCAGTCACAAAAACGGACTGTGTGGCCACTACCTTGTTGTCAGTCAGTAAGTACGTCCGTACTGCATGGACGCACAGTCCGTACAAAATGCGCTCATCTGACCCTAGTCTTAAAAGGTGCAGGATAATACTCTGTAAATGGGAATTTAAATGGCCATGTGATAACTGCTGCACTCATCACCAGCTGTCCCTGAGCACCGTGACAGACATTCAAAACTAAAAGCCTTCCTTCTGCCCTGACAGCTTTAAAATAGTAATTCCAGGTATCGGGGTTATTTGGGGTTGATTGACTTAATCAACCAATCAATAGCATCCTCAATTCCTCTCAATGATTTTGCAAAGAGAAACATCTGTCTGGCCAGTTTCATTACAGCTGTTTATAGGACCTACATCCGGACAATATCTTTATGGAGTTTACTTATTTTTTAGTTCATTTCTTCTCTTGAAATCTGCAAATTGCTTTGTGGGATTCCCTATCTGAGACGCACTTAGGCATGCCAGATCGGCCATGTTATCCTGGACACAAATTACTATGCAGAGATAAGCAAAGGAAAAACTGCTGCCTTGCAACACGTATAATTTACATTCTTCAGGAAATAAAAGGCAGGTCACCAGGGATTACTTTCTGATTTCATACTTGCAGCATATTTATACATGTTACGGGGTGGCAATTTCATACACTGCCCATCAGCATGAATAAATTATATGCGTCCAAGAAACATGGCTGATCTGGCAACTCCACATGCACTTATTATAAAGGCCTGTATGTGAAGCTCACTTTCCACCCTGTATTACTAACCAAATTAACTGTGCAATGTATCCACTAGATGGCAATGTAAAGCAGCATTATGGGTAGTGGGTTCATTATCAAGACTTTCCTATATCCAGACATCTCAAAAGTTGTGTATGTGTGATAACAATAAAACTATACACGTGTCATTCTATTCACTTCGCTCACATTAATAATGCATACCGCGCATGCACTAGGTTACATAAACATACGTTACATAATGATCCAAGGTGGTTTTGAGAAAGTGTTGTAGATGTCAGATGAATTTTGTATTTTGCTTTGTGCATACTACAGGAATCCCTCATTTTACATTGCTTCCCATTGCAGCAATTAACTAATACGAGCACTGGACCCATATACTGCATACATCCCCTCTCTGGTTTATGTGTATTTCACCTGTGTAATTGAATAATGTACTGGGTTAGTGCTAAAATAAACTTGTCTGTATTGCTCTCCTAATATATGTTAGTGGAAAGAAAGTGAAAATCATCTTACTCCACTTTAAGGCAATTTTCACTTCACAGTGGCGTTCCGGTCCCTAATCTGCACTATCAGCAGGGTATGCGGGCCTGGTTTTTTATTTATTATTTACACTCATTTCTCATCTGGAAATATCTGTATTTAACTGGGGTGACAGGATCACCAGTTTATATTTAAACAGATGGAAAAATCCCTTTTCCCTTACGTATAGGGTTAACAATTCCCAGCTGCTTACTAATTTAGACTGCCCAGCCATTTAATAGTGTGCAGAGGTTCTCTCTAGGGGGGGGGGGTCTCATTATTGAACTGAGATCAACACGGTGAGTGTGCACCTTAAGGCTGGGGTCAGACCAGCGCACTTTTAACGTGCGTTCTGGTGCACATAATTACGGCCGCACTAGCAGCAGATGACGGGCAATGACGGCCAATATACGATGTACAGCCGCACAAAAGTCCGGCTGTGCAACGCAAGTGGAATTTGAACGCATTTTTCTGAGAACGCTGAACCGCTAGTACTGACGTACTGAGTGCGCAGCTGCGGCATAGCGGCGTGTGTGTGTGATTAGGAGATGTCAGACGCTGCTAATGTCCAGCCTACATAACGTCCAGACGCAAAAAGAGTTTTATTGACGATCCGTACAAAATCACGCCCGAAAATGCGCGTCTGACCGTTTTTGCGCATTCCGTGAAAAAATACGTTGATGCGTTCGGACGCACTTTTTCACGTTCGCGGGGAAAAATGCTTTCATCTGACCCTAGCCTAAGACTGCAGAAAAAAGTAAAAACCAGCATGATTTTGATTTATTGTTGGACTGGAGACCAGCTTAGCAGGCCGTTACTGACAGAGGGACAAATACTCATGTTTTGTTAGTCTCCTGGAGAGGAGTAGGTTTTATTTTGTATTTTTTTTTGTAAGCTAAGAGAAGCTGTATCCTAGAGATGTATTGCAAAAAATAAAACAAAACAAAAAAGTGGCAAAGCTATCTCTGCAGTACTGTAGCACTAGCACACCAGCTTTATTGATCCGGTGGGTACCTATTCCTTAAATGAAAACCAGTGACTTCAAAGGATTAATTGATTGAATCGCTCACATTTTGTGTGTTCTTCTGGGGGAAATGGAAATTACACATTGGTGTTTTAAACATGGATCTTCTTTCCAGAAGCAACGGTTACTGATTGCAGCCAAGTATTGATGAAAATATGTATTAATAAATAAGATAATAGCACTATAGAACAAACTGTAAACCAGATACATCACAAAGTATGCTTTATGAAGCAAAGTAATACATACTACATTTGTGCTTTTAAAAAAATGCCCACTCTCTCCTCTGTTTTCTGCTAGTTCCATAAGAGCTAAAAAGCCTTTGTAAAGTAACATCACTGCTGAAATTTATCATGAAAAGCTTTGTCCTTGGAGTGTTTTTTTTTTTATTTTATATTATTCCAACTTTAGTTATGCATCATGTCCGTGCCGTTCAGGCTTACCTCTGCTTGGTGAAATAAATCTTGGGTTGTCTTAAGCAATCCTTCACCCCTAAAGAAAACATAAAATGTCAACATGGTGCGCAATATATACTTTTCTACCTGATGTGAGATCATTTCTATTCCGCCTACTCTGACAAACCTTTGAGATGTTTTTTTACAAAAAGCAAATATCGCAATAACAGACATAAAAGGAAACAGTAGAAACATTGGGTTACGAAATGCAGGGTTTTATTTTTTTTAGTTTGGATGTGTGGTTTAATAAAACAAACACGAATTTTACCACAAATGACAAAAGTGTTGAAAGTGATAAAGTCTAAGCTGTCTGTTAACCCCTTCACTACCAAGTGATATTCCCAAAATACCCTAGTCCGGAACCAGTGTTTTTGTTTAAAAACCTTATCTAATTATACAAGAAATATTTGGGTATATTCTCAATGTATTCCTTACTGTAATGACCTACCGTGTTTCCCCGAATATAAGACACGGGCCAAAAAAAAATACACTAGGTCTTAATTTCGGGGTAGGTCTCCCCCCCCCCCTATTTACTTTAATACCAGAATAAGATTTACAAGACAAGAGTGGCAAAGTTAAGAATAGGGTGATCATAGCAGTCAGGGGTGCCGTACCTTTTCAACAGCAATTTGGTAACCAATCGCTGGCCAGATACAGCGAAGCGCGCTTTCACTATCGATTCCTCACAGGCGTTGTACATCTGGTATCACTCTGCCTGTGACAAGAGCCGGCACTAGAGGAAGCATCAGCTTATGCGGCTCTGCTGCCGCCTCACTTCCTCTGGCATTGTTGATTCTCCCCCGACTCTACTGCTGCTTCAAGTTGCGCTTTATGCCACCAGCAATGGGAATGATCACAACTTGGTCTTATTTTCAGGGTATGTCTTATTTTCGGGGAAACAGGGTATTTGGCAGGGAGATGTTGCCATCTGCTGGTCAACTGGAATTACTGCGGTTAGAGATGCAGCGCGTGATCAGCCGCTGAAAGTCCGATAAGAACATTCAATTAGCCGATTCAAAACCATTTTAGCACCTTCAGCATTATGCCCACAGGGCTAAAACTTTGGGGGCACCTTCTGCAGCAAACCAATTTCACTGTATTTTGTCCTGCACAGCTGCAGATCGAGATAACTCCATCAGGCACCAGACCGTGCCTCTGAAGAGCCGAGTCATCTCTATCTCGGTAGTGAAGGGGTCAAAGATGCCATAAGAAAATAAAAATGGTGTCTGGCACGCACAGTTACAGTTCTATAAAAAATTGGTCTATGTTTAAACTGGGTACTTGCTGTTTTGCACAGGAGAATAGATAATGCCCACCAAATCTGGTACACTTTTCTGGAGAATTTTGTTCCTCATTTTTTTTCATCTTCCATTCCCTACTCAAATCCTACTTGCTGATAACTATGCAAAGCTTGATTTTGGGCTTGCCGACTGTACCCCTTAAATTTCCTTTCAAACTGACGGGAATAGGGCCTTCGTTTCCTCCTGTACTGGTTTGTCAAAATGTTGTTCAATGTATTGTAACCCTGTCTATATTGTGCCCAATGTACAGCGCTGCGGAATATGCTGGTGCTTTATAAAGAAGAAGAATAATAAATTCAGTTTACTCCAGTCTCTTGCTGCCACAGACCTCTCTCATGCCTTTCCCTATACTTTGGAATGGTATGATCTTTTTGATATATTAGAAAACAAAGTATTAAGTGACAAAATATCAACACAATGGCACACACATATACCACTATGGACCCTTACAGAACCTGACCAATTGACAATAAGATGGATAAATATAAACACAGACCAGCTCATAACGTAAAACCACTTATTCTAATAACAAAAAGAATAAAATAAATCAACCTCTCACAAAGCACGTGGCGCTGCATAAAACACGTAGGTGCACAACAGCATAATTAATCATATAACTCCAGACTGTCTCCAGTATACAGTACATCTTTGTGATATGCTTTCTGAATTTATTAAAATGGGCTTTCTTTTGTTTTTTAAAGTAAGCCTTACTACGCTGATGGCGAACCTTGGCACCCCGAATGTTTTGGAACTACATGTCCTGTGGTGGAGCTGCCCTATCACCGTGTGTGTGAGAGGAGTGTCTGAGGTAACGGAAAGCAGCCATTGAAACGGTCTTGTAATAAACCCCAAAAACTGTAAGTGACCTATTGATGAATAAAAGACATATCTGAATTTTGTCCGTATATAACAAGTCCCATGATGCTCTGCTAGCCTCAAGGCTGCTGAGCATTATGGGACATGTAGTTCAGAAACATCTGGGGTGCCAAGGTTTGCCATCACTGCCGCCTTATGGATAAGTGCAAGATAATGCACCTGGGACGTTAAAACCCAAGGGCTGAATATAGAATATTTAATACAGTCCTAACCTCAACATCTGAGGAAAGGGATTTAGGGGTTATTATTTCAGAGGATCTAAGGGTAAGTAGTCAATGTAATAGAGCAGCAGGAAATGCTAGCAGAATGCTTGGTTGTGTAGGGAGAGGTTTAGCAGTAGGAAAAGGGAAGTGCTCATGCCACTGTACAGAGCACTGGTGAGACCTCACTTGGAGTACTGTGTGCAGTACTGGAGACCGTATCTCCAGAAGGATATAGACATCTTAGAGAGAGTTCAGAGAAGGGCTACTAAAATGGTGTACGGCTTGAAGGAGAAAAGTTACCAGGAAAGGCTTAATGATCTTAACATGTACAGCTTGGAAAAAAGACGAGACAGAGGAGATATGATAGAAACATTTAAATACGTAAAGGGAATCCACAAGGTAGAGGAAGGGAGTATATTTAAAAGGAAACAAAGTAGCAAAACAAGAGGACATAGTCTTAGATTAGAGGGGCAAAGGTTTAAAAGTAACATCAGGAAGCATTATTTTACTGAGCGGGTGGTGGATACATGGAACAGCCTTCCAGTAGAAGTGGTAGAGGCCAAAGCAGTAATTGAATTTAAGCAGGTATGGGATAGGCATAAGGCTATCCTAAACAAAAGATAAATCCAGGTAAAGTATCCATGTAATTGGGCAGACTAGATGGGCCGAAAGGTTCTTATCTGCCGACATTTTTCTATGTTTCTATGTTTCTATTAGATCCTGCCAGGTAATATACGTATTTTAGCAAATTAAACTATTTGTTTATGTTCTACCTACAGAGACATATTCCTATTTGATCAACACTCTGTGGATACAGCTTCCTCGTCATCATCTTATTTGTTCACTAACATAAAAATGCCATTATTTGGCACAGATTAGCAGTGGATCACGATGTAGTTGATAACAGTCATTTAGTCTACAAACTGAACACTTGCAGAATATCCCATTAAGCACAAAGTATTATTAAAATAAAATGCGAACGTTATTATTATTTATTTATAAAGCGCCAGCATATTCCGCAGCGCTGTACAATGGACACAGTATAGACAGGGTTACAATACATTGAACAACATTTTGACAAATCAGTACAGGATGAAACCTATTCCTGTGGGAACTCACAATCTAGAAGGGTTGGGGGTGGAAACAGGAGGAGAGGACTGCAAGGTGAGAGTGATGGGCTGCAAGGTGAGAGTGATGGACTGGTTGGTGCAGTGAGGTGTATTAGTGAGTCGGGTGGTAGGCTTCCCTAAATAGGAATGTCTTAAGGGAGCATTTGAAGGAAGAGAAACTAAGGGAAAGTCTGACCATACGAGAGAGAGCGTTCCAGAGGATGGGGGCTGTGTGTGAGAAATCCTGCATTCTATTATGGGAAGAGGTGATGTGGGGAGAAGCTAGACGCAGGTCGCGGTTTGATCTAAGGGAGCGGGCTGGGGTGTATTTGGTGATTAGTGAGGACAGGTAGTGGGGAGCTGAGTTAGTGAGAGCTTTGTAGGTCAGGATAAGGATTTTGAATTGAATTCAGCAGTGGATGGGGAACCAGTGAAGGGATTCACAGAGAGGAGCAGCAGAGACAGAGCGGCGGGTGAGGTGGCTGAGCCTGGCAGAGGCATTCAGAATGGATTGTAGGGGGGAGGCAGGAGAGAGGGAGGGAGGCCAACTAGAAAATTATTACAATAGTAGAGAGATTACAAGGGCGTTAGAGGGAAAGTCTATAGTTAAAAGCAAACTCTACTGTAAGTTGTTTTTTTTTCTCTACACTCAGAGTCTATCATTAAGAAAGGTTGATGAAGGTAAGCAAGGTATTGTTCATAAAAGGGATGTCAAGTCACATTTATAAACTGGTTTACGATAGTTCTTGATGGACATTTAAGTGTAGCGCAGGAGTGTGTCAGCTGGAAAGCATGGTGCTTGACTTCAATAGATTTTCTTCCTATCAACTCTTTTTAATGTATTGTGTACAAATGCACTTTTGGCACTGAAAAAACCCCTAAAATATCTGAAAACATTCAAAAAAACAATAAACTCGGAATGAAGCCTGACATCATGCACAGAAATACAAAGACTCGGCGCCAAGTGAAAAGTAAGCCAAACACTGTGAAATTGTTTTAATGAGATTCGTTTTATTTTCACCCATTAGAGTTTGGCCGTGTTTCCTCATTAATATTTCTAAATAAAGATGAACAGCTAAAACTCAAAAGGAGATCAGTCGTATTTAAATATCCAGTAATCTTGAGCAGGGAAATATGACAATTAATGAGCAAAAGCTAGAACAAATCTAAGAGATTAAACCGTGGTATATGGTGCTATACAAGAATCCTCTTCCAGAGTTTCCAAACATCCATTTATGTCCACGGTTGTTAATGCATTCACTGATGAAGAATAAAACTGATAACCTTTAATTGTCTTCTAATTGAAAGGTTAATTGAAATAGCATTATACGTAAATTGCGTGTAATTACTTAGAAGATTGAAACACAATAAGTGTCTGAACTGCTGGATTGTAACCCTTAAATTGCGAGAATGTTTTACTTTATTGTGTCCACAGAACCAATGTCCTCGACTCCTAGCACAAAGTACCTCTTAACTGGTTCTGGGTCACCTGGAAAGTTCTTCTGCTCCTTCCACTAGTCTGTACAGCCATATAGCCTATCATGGGTCGGCTAGAGAGTCGATTCTCTGCCAATGGCCATTTTAACCCACCGAGATTTTGTTGGTTTGCCCTATGGTCAGGCTGGGCCTGAATGTGGCTGCGAACATTCGGTCCCGTTTGCAAACCACAACCATAGCGGGCATTGGCTAAGGCTGCATTATCTCATGAATAATGGAACAGCTGCCATACACTTATTTACTTGTCCCATAAACCCTTAGATACAGTCCAGACAACTGATCATAAAGAAAGCATAGTCACTAAACAAGATTCTAGAATGCACGTTAAAGCGCATGTTATCTATATATATATAAATAAACGCGAAAGTCCTGACTGACTCCTCAACACCCAGCTCAAACCGTTTAACCTAGGAACGTGAAATTTTGAAGGTGCACTGTTTTTATGACGTAGGCACCCACTAAGGAAGGATTTTTGGAAACTCCGCCCCTAAGTGGGTGAAAAAGGCGGTTGAATATTTTAAACAGGATACCTATAGTTCAAAAACAGAAGATGTTACAGACTTGAAAATCGGTATTTAGATTTGTCTTGAAAAATAAAAAAGCACGTATTTTACCGTTTTTTTCAAACATCCAAGTTGGGGGGATGAAAACAGGTAGTTGAATATTTTAAAATTTTTAAATACTATACCTATATAACTCTAAAACCGAAGATGTTACAGGCCTTAAAATTGGTGTTTAGATTCACCTTGAAAAATAAAAAAACACGTATTTTACCATTTTCTGTAAATGTCTTGGGGGGGGCAAAAAAGGGGGTTGAACACTTTTATCAGTACACCTATATTTCAAAAACCAAAGATGTTACGGGTGTGAAATTTGGCATTTACAATATTCATGAAAAAACCAAACATGTGTTTTGCAGTTTTCCACAAATCCAATTAAGGGGGGGGGGGTCGGGGGAATGGTGTCTGAATACTTTTAGCGGTATGCCTATATTTCAAAAACCAAAGATGTTACAGACGTGAAATTTGGTATTTACTATGTTCTTGAAAAATAAAAAAAAGGTGTTTTACCATTTTCCAAAAATCCCAGGTGAGGGGTGAAAAAAAGGGGGGGTGAATACTTTTAAACAGGATACCTATATCTCAAACAGAAGATGTTACAGACATGATAATTTGTATTTAGATTCATCTTGAGAAATAAGAAACACACAAATTTTACCATTTTCCAAAGATCCAGTGGGGGGGGGGGATGAATACTTTCATCTTATACCTATATTTCAAGCACCAAAGATGTTACAGGCCTGAAAATTGGTATGTAAATTTGTCTTGAAAAATAAAAAGACATGTATTTTACCGTTTTCCAAAAATCCAATGCGGGGGGGGGGGGGGTAAATAGGGTGGGTGAATACTTTTTATCAGTATACCTATATTTCAAAAACCATAGTTGTTACAGGTGTGAAATTTGGAATATACGATCTTCCTGAAAAAATAAAAACCATGTGTTTTAACTTTTTTAGTAAAATCCAAAATGGGTGGTTAAAAAAAAAAGGGGGGGTGAATACTTTGAAACAGTATACCTATATCTCAGTCAGGCCTCACACACCCTCACTGCTCCAGTATGTCTGCTTCCCTCTCACAGCCCGACCTCAATCACTGCTTCACTGCTCCAGCATGTCTGATTCCCTCTGTGTCTCACACTCTTCAGGAGAGTTTCAGCTCTGGATCCTCCCTATTGATCACATGAACTGCTCTGCGTGGAGAGAGCCTGCGGAGTCATGGGTTCGATCCTGACGAGCACCTCTCCAGTAAGTGTCCTTGGGCAAGACACCTAACGGTACATACTCGCCACCCAGGACATACTTGAAAACGAGAGAAATCTCAATGTATCCTTCCTGGTCAAATCCTTTCTCAAAAAAAAATCCTATCACCCGAAAGAAGAACCACTAATGTAGTTTATAAAGAAGTACTCATATAGTTTTATTTTCTATGTTCCAGATGCCAAAAAATAAATTACATTCTCATTGTCTGTTTGTATTTACAACACAAAAAATTCATGGACGCATATGAATGAAAAAACTTTGTTTTGTAGCCAATACGCCCTGACGAACGTCATTATTTATTACTATAAGACAACAACCTGTAAATTATATTTCGTACAGTTTGAACAAAACACACATGTTTCTTTTAAAAACAATTTTAACAAATCCCAGAATCCACATGAGCGAAGCTGCGGGCAAAAGCTAGCTAGTTATACTTTTGAAGAGCAAACAATAAGGGCCATGTGATCCCCCAAATAATATGCCAAGGCTTCAAAGATCCCCACTTCAACTCACAATACTGATAATCCCCATTATCCCTGCTTCTTACAAGTCCGTTTCCTGCCGACAAATTAGGCAATGCCCACATCAATCTATGCACCAGGTGATGGGGTCAGTAGAATTAAGACGTAAACCCACAATACTCCAGGATATATCACATGTACATAGAGCATACACAGGACTCAAAAAAAGAGCTAACAGCTGATCGCTCCAGTCCGCACCAGGTGGCGATAAAACTTAACTCTTATTGAAGTTCTATACAAGTATGGTACTTTGTAACTAAAAAAACATGGCCACAATAACCAAACACACACAAATAACACCGATATGATAACTAAGGCTGGTGTCAGACGAGCGTAGTGTTCACGTCCGTGATTGCGCCTAAAAGTACGTCCGTGATAGCATGAAAGAAAGTCCATTGGAGCCTGACACATGAAGTACGTCCGCACTGAACTGCGGACGCACAACGGCCGCGGCAAACGGACGCAGGTTAGGCAAGAACGTAATACTGCTAGAACGGACGTGCGGAGTGCGCTGCGTCCACAACGTCTGCATAGCTTTGTGTGTGAGTGATGGAGCGAGGTCAGACGGACTGCATTTATACGTCCAGCATTTTTGACGGACAGAATGTTTTTTCATTGTAATTTATTTTTCCCTCCTACATCCGTCAAAAATAACTTCAGTGAAAAAAACGGACTGTGTGACCACTACTGCGTCATCCGTACTGACGATGTCCGTACTGCACAGACGTACAGTCCGTAGAAATCACGCTCGTCTGACCCCAGCCTAATTCGCAGAAACTGCCTAGGGAAGAGCATACCAGGAAAATGTATCTAATATATCAAAGCCTAAGTATGAGGAAAATTAAACGATATATTTTGCAGTAAAAATAAATGGTTAAATTCAACCCAGGCAGTAGTGCAGTACAAGGGGTGATATTCAGAATGTCTTAATAAATAAACCTGTATAATAAAGTAAATCGGGAACAGAGTGAATACATGCTGGTATAGCACTCCCCAATGTAAACCTACCCAGGATAAGCCTCTGGAGATAGGAGGAGAAAAAAGAGAAAGAAGAAAAGCCTGTAAGGCCTGCTAATCACCCTGTAGCTAGATATACAGGTGGATTTCTCACCACTGTCTAGACTGCAGAGATAAACATACTCAACACATGTTTCGCCAAAACGGCTCGTCAGGAGTACTCCTGACAAGCTATCTTGGTGAAACGTGTGTCGAGTATGTTTATGCCCTATGGGTCAGTCTGCCCCTGTATTATACATATATGTGCTGTTTGCGTTTATATATTTGTGAGCTGTGTGAATACATAAATATGTATATATATGTACGTAAATGCATTTGTGTGTGTGGTGTGCATGTGGTTGTATATATCTGTGTGTGGTGTATGTATGTGTGTCAGCTCTGGGAAAAGTGGTGTAAAATCCTCACCACCCCCAATCATCATCTATTTTAAACCAAAGATCTGCAAGGCAGTACACAAACTTCACTCCCACTTGCAAAAAAGCATGTGTTGTTTGTGTATATATATATCATTGTGTGCTGTATATACATTTGTTTACAAGTTGTCTAAGAGGATACATATACATATACATATATATATATATATATATATACACACACGTGAACCTATTCGTTGTATGGGAAAATCACAAATAAAAGTCTTACCTTTTTTTTTTTGCCCCCCAGGACTTGACCCCTGACAGTACCCTTCAAAATATAGCAATACTAACTAGTTTTCAAACAAACTCTACTTTCAGGCACATACCTGGTAAATAAATACATGGTGTAGGCCATGCTAGACATGGTCTGCCCATTTCTGACCAGCTCATTCTCCTGGTCTTCCCATTTCTCGGTTTCAGAGTCCACATCTGAGGTAAGCAAACGCAGCTCCAGTCCTACTTTGGCAATTTTACCTTGTTCCTGTGAAAAGGACCTGTGTTATTAAAAGACTAACAAATACATTGTTAATTTAATAAAGATTTTTTTGCACCAATTATTTGCTGTCTAGCGTACATCATGTTCAGGGCTGCTACCAGGGGGTACAGGGGATGCTTGTGTATGGGGCCCGGGGGGGGCTGGTGAAGTGGTGAAGGGGCACTGCTAGATCCAGCTACACTAAGCTGTCACAGGACCCCCCCGAACCTGCTGGGCCCTTCTTATGGGAGATGTAAGCATATGGGCACTTGAGGGCCTGGGTCGGCAGGGCCCTGCCACTTACCTTTGGAAGGATTGAAACACGCATCACTTGGGGCCCCTGGCAGGAAGCTGGTTGTGGCCCCGCTCCCAAATGTCACTTACTGTCAGGAAGCCCGGAGCCGGGAGCGCATGCACCCATGCAGTGATCACAGTCAGACTCAGCACCAGCCACAGTCAGACTCAGAAGCAGCAGAGAAGAGTGGTAAGCCTGTATGGTGTGTGTGCAGCCTATATGGTGTGTGTGTGTGTGTGTTAGCAGCTTTGTATGATGTGTGTTGTGTGTGTGTGTCTCCAGCCTGCATGATGTGTGCATGGGCGTCCGCATCATGGGGCAAGGGGGGCACTTGCCCCCCCCCCAATCAACAGGCTTAAATTATGATAATTTATTTACTGCATGGCTGCAGTTCCTGGGCTCTCCACTAGGCTGCACCAGCGTCACATCCCCACTCCACCTCCAATCCACCATGTGCTCCCAGTCTCTTTGCACGCTGGGAGAGGCAGGGCTGAGATGCAGGAGCAGCTGCTGCTATGGGCCACTGGATGGAATGGTGGACACAAGAAAAAAGGTAATGATTGTCAAGTAAATACATTTTTATTAAGCTTGATGCCAGTGTCTTTATTAATGAGATTCCCCTGATCTGAGGTCTACTTTATCTTGTCTGGGGAAGAGGGACACAAAATGATTAATAGCAATCTGGTGGGGGCCTGTGTTAAGCTCACCGAGCTTGCATGAGGTACAGACCAGGGCAATTTTGGCAGTATACAGACACTCTAGGCAGGGTCTTGCCTGGGCAGTGGGGATGAGGAAACTGCTCCAGAGTTTACAATCTAAGAGGAGAGGGGACCCTGCTCAAGAGCTTACAATCTAAGAGGAGAAAGATTGTAAACTCTGGAGCAGGGTCCGTTCTCCTCTTAAGATTGTAATCTCTGGAGCAGGGTCACCTCTCCTCTTAGGACCCTGCTCCAGAGCTTACAATCTAAGAGGAGAGGGGACCCTGCTCAAGAGCTTACAATCTTAAGAGGAGAACAGACCCTGCTTCAGAGCTTACAATCTTTCTCCTCTTAGATTGTAAACTCTGGAGCAGGGTCACCTCTCCTCTTAGGACCCCACTCCAGAGCTTACAATCTAAGAGGAGAGGGGACCCTGCTCCAGAGCTTACAATCTAAGAGGAGAGGGGACCCTGCCCCAGAATTTACAATCTAAGAGGAGAGGGGACCCTGCTCCAGAGCTTACAATGTAAGAAGAGAGAGATTGTAAGCTCTGGAGCAGGGTCCTTTCTCTTCTTACATTAGAAAGCTGGTGTGTGTGCGTATATATATATATATATATATATATATATATTTGGAGTGGGGGTGCTGGTGTGTGTGCGAGTATCTGTGGGGGGGGGGTGTCATGGTTTGTGTATACAGAGCTGGCTCTGCGTATACAGCGATGGCCTTATTAAACCCCTTACTTTAGTGCCTTAATCCTGGGTGTATGACTAGTGTGGTGCATTGAATGGCGTTAACAGACTAGAAAATGCAACACTCAGATCAGACACTTGCATCATGTTTCGCAGGCTCTGTATTACTACGCTTTATTTTATAACTGTCCCCTTCATGACATTGTCAAAAGGGCAGAATATGGATTCCATTAAAATTTTGCCCCACCCGGAAAAATTTCTGCGGACACCCATGGATGTGTGTTGTGTGTGTGTTTTAGCCTGCATGATGTGTGCGTGCTTGTGTCCAGCCTGCATGATGTGTGTGTGTGTTTGTGTCCAGCCTGCACGATGTGTGTGTGTGTTTGTGTCCAGCCTGAATGATGTGTGTGTGTGTGTAAGTGTAACCTGTAAGGGGTGAGTTTGTGTGCAGCCTGTATGGGGTGAGTTTGTGTGCAGCCTGTATGGGGTGAGTTTGTGTGCAGCCTGTATGGGGTGAGTTTGTGTGCAGCCTGTATGGGGTGAGTTTGTGTGCAGCCTGTATGGGGTGAGTTTGTGTGCAGAATGTACGATGTGTGTGATGTGTGCACCGTTTATGGTAAGTATTTGTGTGTGATATGTACAACCTTTATGGTGATGTGTGCGCCATCTGTGTGGGTTTATATATATATAATTTAAATCTAAAAAGTAAGAAGTCTGCAATGGACGGAGAGCAGTGGGGCCCCGACCAGACCTTCAGTAAAGGGACCCAAAATTTCTGAAGGCAGTCCTGACCATGTTAAATGCTATCTCTGAAATATACTTTGTAACAATAAATGTTTGGTAAATGCCTACATACCTCCACATCAAGCTTAACAGGCTTTAATGTTTTCAGGTTACCACTGTGTTTCTGGGGGGGGGGGGGGATATAAAAGAGCATCATTTAACATGTTGTACAAATCAGCAGTATTTTTTTTCATGACACACATTTTAATGATTTCATTTATAGCACCACCAAACTGCATTGTACCAGACAATGGATTACAAACATAAACATTTTCAAATGGTCAGGTTTTTTTTTTATACCAATGGGAAGAATATTTTATTTCTAAATTTTATTAAATATTCTAACATTTACATGAATGAAACGTTTCACTAATGAATAGACTTAACACGGGATTAGGCAGAAAGGAAATCTAATTAGTTCCTTTTTTCGCTCATGCTTTTCTCAGGTTTTATCATAAACCTGACAATGAATAAATTAGTTATTGCCACACACCTGTATTGGACACATTTCCTGATAATAAAATATTATACTCTAAATATGTTTTAATCCTCCAAATCACTCAAGATCAATTGTAGATTATCATTTCATAAAGCATCATTTATTTTGCAATTATTTAAAAATAAATAAGTGTCTATTCACCAAGCACCAAAATTTCAGCACTTTGGCGCAGTTTGGTACACTTTGGCGATTTTCATTTCGCCGACAGTACAGTGAATTCACTATTCACCGGATGGTCACCGTAGATGGCGACACCAAAGCTTCATGAATATTTTTTAAAATGTCGCCGAAGAGCACTGAAGTGGCCTTGGAGAATTCTACCAAACTGCAAAAAACAAACCAAAAAATAAATAAATGGAACTCATCTATTCTAATAGGTGTTTAAACCAATAAAAATGCGTGAAAAATGTTTGTAAGTAAAAAAAGTATTTTAAAAACTAATAAAAAAAGTCCAATAGAGAATAAAAATAGCCTTTTAAAAAAATTGGAACCCAAAAATGTACTATTTGACCCCAGTCTCGCTCTGCTTCCAAAGGCTAAAAGCAATGAATTGGGCCCCCTTTCTTGCCGTGGGATGAGAGGGGAGTATCTGATCTAATGGGAGGGAGGTTAGTTGGTGCCAAATGATTCTGCAAAAGAGGAATCCGTTAGCACCAGCTTCTAGATGACGGTAACATTTTTGTTACAGCATCAGTATGGTAATTAGGGTTATGATAAGTAAGGTAATACAAAGGCCTAATGCCAGTTACTGGTTGCGCTCCCCATGTTAAGCATAGGGTGCGCAAAGTACAGTAAACTTGCGCAAGTTAGCACAATCAACGATGCGTTGACATATCTTTTTTCTAGGGTTGCACCGATACCGATACTAGTATCGATATCGGTGCCAATACGGGTACTGCAGGAGTACTCGGTACTCGTGCAGTACCCCCAATATTTTCCCCCGATACCGGAAGCCGGCATTGAGCCGGCTTGCCAGCATCCGAGGGGCTTGGGCGGCTGTTCGAATGCTCTATCGGCATTCGGACAGCCGCCCCTGGAGCTCTCCGGCATACTTACCTTCCTGAGCGACGCTGGGAAAGTTTCCGCGCTTCCGCATGTTGAAGGACCCCAGCCGCAATTACGTGGGAGTCCCACATGATCGCGGCTGGGGTCCATCAACGAGCGCACGCACAAAGACTTTGTCGGTGTCGCTCGGGAAGGTAAGTATGCCGGAAAGCTCATGGGGCGACTGTCCGAATGCCGATAGAGCATTTGAACAGCCGCCCCATGTCTGGTCTGGGGTCTGAGCTGGGGGCAATATCCATGAGCTGGGGCATATATCCACGAGAGCTTGGGGGCATTATCCATGAGCTGGGGGGGGGCAAATATCCATGAGCTGGGGGCATATCCATGAGCTGGGGGCATATCCATGAGCTAGGGCATATATCCATGAGAGCTTGGGGGCAATATCCATGAGCTAGACCTGTGAGCTTAACATCTGTGGCTGGGAAAGTATTTGAGGGGTTACGAAGGGATAATATTCAAGAATTTATTGGGAGGTATAATGTAATTGGCAAAAAAACAGCATGGTTTCATGAAACACAGATCATGTCAGACTAACCTAATTACGTTCTATGAGGAAGTAAGTAGAAGTATAGATCAGGGGGTCGCAGTGGATGTGATTTACTTGGATTTTGCCAAAGCTTTCGACACAGTTCCACACAAAAGGTTACTATTTAAATTAAGAAAAATTCTAGATGAAAATACTTGTTCTTGGATAGAAAACTGGCTAAAAGATAGGGTACAGAGAGTGGTCATAAATGGTACATTTTCAAGATGGACACCAGTGGTAAGCGGTGTCCCTCAGGGGTCTGTTATAGGACCAATACTATTCAATTGATTTATAAATGACCTTGAGATAGGCATTGAAAGCCATGTATCAGTGTTTGCAGATGACACAAAACTAGGAAAAGTAATACAATGTGAGCAGGATGTTACTTCGCTGCAGAGGGATTTAGATAGATTGTGGGACTGGGCACTTAAATGGCAGATGAAATTTAATGTAGATAAATGTAAAGGTATGCACTTTGGAGTGAAGAACACACAAGCAATTTATACCCTAAATGGTACGGAGTTAGGGAAATCCAAGCAGGAGAAGGATTTGGAAGTAATTATAGACTTCAAACTAAGTAACAATGTGCAATGTCAAACAGCAGCCGCCAAGGCCAGCAAAGTATTGGCATGCATTAAAAGGGGAGTTCACTCTCGGGATGAAAACATAATTTTGCCTCTGTATAAATCAATGGTCAGACCGCACCTTGAATATGTCGTGCAATTTTGGGCACCTGTCTTAAAAAAAGATATTATAGCGCTAGAAAAAGTACAGAGACGGGCAACTAAATTAATAAGGGGAATGGAAGGGTTAAATTATGAGGAAAGACTAACAAGCTTAAACCTGTTTAGTTTAGAGAAACGGCGCCTTAGAGGGGATCTGATAACCTTATATAAATACAGTGGCAAGAAAAAGTATGTGAACTCTTTGGGATTACGTGGAGTTTTGCATGAATTGGTCATAAAATGTTCTCTGATCTTCATCTAAGTCACAACAATTTGAAAAACACAGTCTGCTTAAAATAATACAACACAAACATTATATATTTTCATGTTTTTATTGAACAAAACATTTAAACATTCACAGTGCAGGGTGGAAAAAGTATGTGAACCTTTGGACTTAATAACTGGTTGACCCTCCTTTGGCAGAAATAACCTCAACTAAATGTTCCCTGTAGTTGCAGATCAGACCTGCACAACGATCTGGAGTAATTTTGGACCACTCCTCTTCACAAAACTGTTTCAGTGTAGCAATATTCTTGGGATGTCTGGTGTGAATCGCTCTCTTAAGGTCATGTCACAGCATTTCAATCGGGTTGAGGTCAGGACTGTGACTGGGCCACTCCAGAAGGCGTATTTTGTTTTGTTGAAGCCATTCTTTTGTTGAATTACTTGTATGCTTTGGGTCATTGTCCTGTTGCATCACCCATCCTCTGCGGAGCTTCAGTTGGCAGACAGATGGTCTTACGTTTTCCTGCAAAATGTCTTGATAAACTCTGGAATTCATTTTTCCATTAAATGACAACAATCCGTCCAGGCCCTGAGGCAGCAATGCAGCCCCAAACCATGATGCTCCCTCCGCCATGTTTTGATGTTGGTGTGCTGTGCCTTTTTTTCTCCACACATAGTGTTGTGTGTTTTTTCCAAACAACTCAATTTTGGTTTCATCTGTCCACAGAATATTTTGCCAGTAGTGCTGTGGAACATCCAGGTGCTCTTTTGCAAACTTCAAACGTGCTGCAATATTCTTTTTGGACAGCAATGGCTTCCTCCGTGGTGTCCTCCCATGTACTCCATTCTTGTTTAATGTTTTCCTTATTGTAGATGTGTCAACAAAAATGTTAGCATGTGCCAGAGATTTCTGTAATTCTTTAGCTGACACTCTAGGATTCTTCTTTACCTCATTAAGCATTCTGCGCTGTGCTCCTGCAGTCATCTTTACAGTACGACCACGCCTAGGGAGAGTAGCAACAGTGCTGAACTTTCTCCATTTGTAGACAGTCTGTCTTACCCTGGACACATGAACATTAGGGCTTTTGGAGATACTTTTGTAACCTTTTCCAGCTTCATGCAAGTCAACAATTCTTGATCGTAGGTCTTCTGAGAGCTCTTTTCTGCGAGGCATGGTTCACATCAGGCAGTGCTTCTTGAAACCAGTAAACCCAAAACTGGTGTGTTTTTTTAAAGGGCAGGACAGCTTTCAGCAACACATCCAATAATATCACACTGATTGGACTCAAGGTTGGCTCACTCCTGGCTCCAATTAGCTCTTGGAGAAGTCATTAGGCTAGGGGTTCACATACTTTTTCCACCCTGCACTGTGAATGTTTACATGTTATGTTCAATAAACACATGAAAACATATGTTTGTGTTGTATTATTTTAAGCAGACTGTTTTTCAAATTGTTGTGACTTAGATGAAGATCAGAGCACATTTTATGACCTATTCATGCAAAACTCCACGTAATCCCAAAGGGTTCACATACTTTTTCTTGCCACTGTATATACGGGGCCATTATCAACCATTGTCATTAACAGGACTATACACAGGACAAGGGGTCACCCATTTAGACTGGAAGAAAGAAAATTCAGCCTAAAGCATAGGAAGGGTTATTTTACGGTGAGAACAATAAAGCTGTGGAATTCTCTGCCTGTTGAGGTGGTTGGGTCAGAGACTGTACAGAATTTTAAAAAACGCGACTGGATGACTTCCTGCAGACACAGAATATTAAGGGTTATAATATTTAATATGTGGGTAAAAGTTTCTTGATCCAAGGAGAAATCTGACTGCCATTCTGGGGTCAAGAAGGAATTTTTTCCCAGTATGTTGCATATTGGCAAGCATTTCAGACTGGGTTTTTTGCCTTCTTTTGGATCAACAGCAGTAGGTGATGTGGGAGAGGCTGAACCCGATGGACGCATGTCTTTTTTCAGCCTATGTAACTATGTATCTGGGGCATATATCCATTAGAGCTTGGGGACATTATCCATGAGCTGGGGGGAAATATCCATGAGCTGGGGGGGCAAATATCCATGAGCTGGGGGCATATCCATGAGCTGGGGCAATATCCATGTGCTGGGGCAATATCCATGTGCTGGGGCAGTATCCATGAGCTGGGGGCAATATCCATGTACGGGGGCAATATCCATGTGCTGGGGCAATATCCATGTGCTGGGGCAATATCCATGTGCTGGGGCATATCCATGAGCTGGGGGCAATATCCATGTGATGGGGCAGTATCCATGAGCTGGGGCAATATCCATGTGCTGGGGCAGTATCCATGTGCTGGGGCAATATCCATGTACTGGGGGCAATATCCATGTGCTGGGGCAGTATCCATGAGCTGGGGGCAATATCCATGAGCTGGGGGCAATATCCATGTGCTGGGGGCAATATCCATGTGCTGGGGGCAATATCCATGAGCTGGAGGCAATATCCATGAGCTGGGGGCAATATCCATGAGCTGGGGGCATATCCATGAGCTGGGGCATTCTGTATGTATATAAATATATATATAGGATATATACATGTGAGCTGGGGGCATTTTTATATGAGGTCTGTTCTTATTGGAAAGTGGTCACATGACATAGAATAAAAGTATCGGTGAGTACTTGAAAAAAAAGTATCGGTACTCTTAGTCGGTCTTAAAAAAGTGGTATCGGTGCATCCCTAATTTTTTCCTTAATTATCGTGAGGAAGGTAATCAGGGGGCATACATTAAAGTCACTTATCCTGGCGGTAACCTTTACATATCCAAACACTAACGTTGGCATTCGGTATGTTATCTAGCCCTATGTCTTTAATCAGCTTCTTTTCTGTTCTTCAGACAACAAATCTTGCTCTGTTTCAGACAGTTCAAGAACCTCTCTTGGGATCGACAGTCATGGAGATCCTGACGTTTTCTAATAGAATGTCCTAGGCTTGTTAACAGCGTAATGTAACACCTATACATGAAAACTACTTCCAATACAAAAAAAAAAGAAGAATCACAAAGCTGATCTAAATGTAAAATCCAAACTATTGACAACTATATTGAGCTTAAAGCACCCACACTTCTGGCGGTGAGATTAGATTGCTTTGACTGGTATTTAATTTCTGCAGTATCTAGTTATCAGACTTCCCCCTGGCGAGGATTAATATTCTTTCCAACTCCCGGTGTAATCAACGCTGACAAATGAACGTGTTTCCAGGTGGTTGGCTTAACACTCCAATTCGACATATCATACATTCTTCGACATGTCAAGAAAAGGAGAAAGCTGCTCACGGCTGCTGAAACTTAAAAGAGGACCACTTTGTGTTTGCATACATTGCATACTGATTGTCAAAGAGCAAATGCGGATTGCAGTTCCTGATTACTAATGCACACAATGGAGCAATGCTCATTACAGGGATGGAAGAGCAAATAAAGGAGTCAATTTCAGAGCTGTCACCTGGTTTTCATTAAGGCTAAATGATAAGAACTCATTGTTTCTCAATGTCCCCAATGTCTGCAAAACTTTAAATGTGCAGAACAGACATAAAGAATGACTTTTAACCTGTAATTTATTATTTCTTTTAAACTTGGTACTACCTTATCGGTATGAAATGAGGTTTAGAGACGAAGAATACCTGTGTCCTTCGTAAAGGGATGCTAATGGAAAATAAAACATTTCAAAGCTTTCAGCAGCGCTCCGTTACCAAGGTACGAACGCTCTATGCATATGGAAAGGTGAAGTACAGTAAATCTTACGGAATACATATGTCTTGAGATGGCAACATGTTTTGTTATCAGACAAGTTTGAATCTGCATCAACAGGCAACTGCTTTCGTCAAAATACTTGACTTATATCGGTCATAAATATTCAATCTACCAGTCATAACAAGGAAAATTCCTGTAAGGTTACTAATTTTTTTATATAGTTTTCTTTGTCCACCGTGGAAAACGGAAAATCATAGTAAAACTGTCGGACGGGTAATTTTCAAATATGTGATAGTGATAGTGTCCTGGAATTTTCCTTCTTGTGACTTGTGATGTTTTTAACTTTTTATGAGCAATATACATTTTTTCACTTCTACGTAAGACATTATTTAGTGAAAAAGCCCAAACCAAATGACCCTGTCATGTATCTAAAGCCCATATTACATGGTGATTTCAGTAACAGTAAGAGCTTTTGATTCTGAGTCCATCTTGTGAAATGTACAGTATGCAGAGAGTGGGATATCTTACCCCTGGTCTAGGCAGTGACAGATATGCTCGTTTTTCTCCTGTTGACAAAGAGAAATACATTATTAGACATTTCCATTGTCAGAAAGAAATGTTCAAATAAAAGGAAGGAAAGTAAAACCATCATCAAGTGAAAAGTACTTGGTGATCACGGGGAACTGGGAAAAATCTATAATTTAATTTCGAATTTTCTTCATTCTTAAAATGTAAATGGTTGTTTTCTTTCATGTAATAAACCACAGTATGTTCATATTG
This sequence comes from Leptobrachium leishanense, assembly GCA_009667805.1. Classification (NCBI taxonomy): domain Eukaryota; kingdom Metazoa; phylum Chordata; class Amphibia; order Anura; family Megophryidae; genus Leptobrachium; species Leptobrachium leishanense. The sequence continues at coordinate 172,595,169 of CM019067.1, forward strand.
TAACAGAAAAACTCCTATTGCTCAGTAACTAGGCATCTTCAGCTTTGTAATTGTATTATTTGTGTGGTCACTGATTCCTTCTTTTGTATTTTCTTTCCAGTCCTGGTTGGGTTACAACTGACAGTGTGAATTTCAATCATAAAACATTCCACATTTAAATAATTATAAACTACGTTGAAACACATTTGATCAAGACATGCTTTCGTGTTCTTAAAACCCATGATTTATTTTAATGGTATGATTAATTTAGTCTGTTCAGTTGGTCCAGAATTTGCAAATCCAGGCAATGTAGACAGTGACAACGTCAATGTTTGAGGTGAGTCTCTCATCCTATGTGGCTAAGAAGAGTAGTAGCAAGCAGAACTCCATTCATAGCTGGGAGTTTTAATGAGCCACCCATACTATGAACCATGTAGGCAGTCACCACCCTATGGCTTGACTTTTTGGTGAGCAGCCCAATATATAGTTGGGAAATTTAGAGAGTAGATATCCATGCATGGCTGAGAGCCTTCATTTGTAGCCTTCCCCATATGGGTCTGAGTCGTAATGAGCAAACCATCCTGTCCTACTGGGAGTCTTGGTGAGCAGCCATCTCCATTTAACTGGAAGCCTTAGTGAGAAGCCCACACATATGACAAAGAGGCTTAATGAACAGCCCAACTGTGGCTTTTAGATATTATGAGTGGTACAATTGTGGCATGCTAATTTTATGACAAACCATTTTGGCCTGGCTGGGACATCTGTGAACCTGGCAATGCTGTAAAGCTGACAGATTTGTAGGCAGTGTTTCTTTGAACGGATGGCAGTTTTAACCGGATTCTACATATGAGCAAAGTGTATGTTACAGTGGAGACAGAATGGAGCCATATAATGCCTTCTCAAGGTTCAAGCAGTCAACGTTCAGCGTTGTGGTTTATGAGGTTTCCAGAATCCTGTCTTGCTTGCCCGTAAAACAAGGTTCAGAGTTATGCATCTTCTATGGCTCTATAGCACAGATATCACCTTAACAATTTGGTATTTACACAATGTATCAGTACACTCTTGAAAGCTTGTCTTTTAAATGTAATGTTAGCCCAATAGAAAAGGTATCACCACGTACTGCTATACACAATGTATCAGTATATATAGCAGTACAAAACAAGGTTTGAATGTTGTCAAAGGCCTACACCAATGTTTTCATAGAAGGTAGGAATAGTACGCTGGTGTCACGTTTTGTGTATGCAGCCACGCATAAATATAGGGATTGAGTAAAAACATTTTCTCTTGCTGTGCTTAGACATTATTGCAGCTTTTAAATTCCTAGCAATTATATAATGTTTGCACTCATGGTATTAAAGTAAACAATGTACTATTGGAAATCATGACTGTTTTTGCTGCATATGAAAAAGAAGTATTCCCTGTCAAATTTAAAGATTTTAAAATAGTGCTGGAGCCAAGTGTGAAGGAATTCAAATGACCTAGATTGAAATGAATAGCCTCAAGCAATCGAAAAGACATATTGTTCCTGTTACCTAATGCAGAAATGCAAAGCCAACAGTAACTATAAACAGCACTTTTTCATTTTATTCTACGGGGATTCCATTACTAGTTTGTACAAGGGTTTCTATGGAACTTGTACATTGTTGAACCAGAAACATCTTCTTACATCCCTATGAAATGGACCTGGAAAAATCACAGATGGAGATTGTGACGGAACAGCCGCCACAATATTCATTTAGTTTAACTTCATTATTATTTTGTTGTATTTCGCTTTCCCTGTATTTATATGTACGAATTCCGATTTTAGGATTCTTGTAAAATGTTCCCCGTTTTGTATTTGTGTTCCCACCTGTAATGTCTCACATGGATCCTGCTAGGATTAATTGCACATTGCAACAATGTATCAGCTCATGTCCATAACGGTGTTTTGCTGCCCATGTGCTGGGTTGCCTGTACTGCCCCTGTGCTCTTAATTTGTTCCCTTTTTGCGAAATCAAGCCAGAGAGAGACCAAGTTGTGTCTGGTGTTTAGGGAGAGCTACCAGGAGTTATACAGCACTCCCTCAAGTTCTGGGTGAGGGCTGTGGAAAAGTCAAGCTGCTGCAGATCAGGCCTTTCCAATGATATCAAACATCCTATCACTCTCAGACAGCCTTTACAAGCGGAGATCAGTGAGCTCTCAGCATGATCAGTCTGCCTCAGAGTGTCTGGCCTGCCATCCACACACAGGCATAGTGGTTGAGGTGTAGGAGGGTGACAGTGCCTGGTAGTGGCACAGTGACTGGGTGGTGCACCCTAGGGGTGGTGTCACCCAGATGCGGGCTGCACCCCCTTTGTGACGCCACTGGAAATAGCTATATATTTAAGTATAGCCGTAAGTATGTACAGTTGTGCTTAAAAGTTTGAATTCCCTGACAGAAATCAGGAAATGTTGGCATTGATATTGAAAATATGACTGATCATGCCAAAAAAACATTTATTAAAGGATACTGATCATATGAAGCCAATTATTATCACATAGTTTTTTTTAGCTCCTCTTTAAACCATAATGATAGCAGAAATCACCCAAATGGCCCCAATCAAAAGCTTACATACCATGGAATGTTTGGCCTTGTTAGAGACACACAAGGTGATACGCACAGTTTAAAATGGCAAATAAAAAGTTAATTTCCCACATCTGTGGCTTTTTAAATTGTAATTATTGTCGGTGTATAAATTGTCAATGATTTCGTTAGCTGTCATGGGGAGCAGAAAAGAAATGTTAAAAGGCCTGCGTAACAAGGTAATGGAACTTTATAAAGATGGAGAAGGATATAAAAAGATATTCAAAACTTTGAAAATGCCAGTCAGTACTGTTCAATCACTTATTAAGAAGTGGAGAATTTGGGGATCGATGACACCAAGCCAAGGTCAAGTAGACCAAGAAAGATTGCAGCCACAACTGCCAGAAAAATTGTTTGTGTTACAATGTAAAACCCACAAGTGAAAAGCCTGCAGGTAACCTCAGGAGAAATAAGGGTTGCTCTGGAAAAGACGGTGTGGTTGTTTTAAGGAGCACAAAATGACGATACTTGAACAAAAATGAGCTGCATAGTCGAGTTGTCAGAAAGAAGCTTTTACTGCTCCAATGCCACAAAAAAGCCCAGGTACAATATGCCCGACAACTCCTTGACACGTCTCACAGCTTCTGGCAAACTGTAATTTGGAGTGACGGGACCAAAATAGAGCTTTATGGTCACAACCATAAGAGCTATATTTGGAGAGGGGTTAACAAGGCACATAGCGACAGGAATACCATCCCCACCTTGAAGCGTGGTGGCTCACTTATGTTGGGGGGGGTGAGCTCCAAAGGCACAGGGAATCTTGTGAAAAAGCATGGCAAGATGATTGCAGCACGTTATCACAAAATACTGGCAGACAATTTGCATTCTTCTGCACGAAAGCTGCGCACGGGACACTCTTGGACTTTGCAGCATGACAATAACTCTAACCACAAGGCCAAGTTGACCATCCAGTGGTTACAGCAGAAAAAGGTGAAGGTTCTGCGGTGGCCATCACAGTCTCCTAACCTTAATATCATGGAGTCAAGCTTGGGAGATCTCAAACGTGCGGTTCATTCAAGATGATTAAGACTTTAAATGACCTAGAGGTATTTTGCCAAGATGAATGGGCAGCTATACCACCTGCAACAATTCTGCGCCTCATAAGGTCTGAAATGTCGATCTATGTAATAAATTAGATTTTATATTTTTTGGAAAAAGAAACCGTCTTCGTCTGCATCTCAATTCTTTTAAATGTACGTACGGATTTGCAGCAGCTTAGCAGCCAAGCAAGTTTATTTTTTGGCTATATCAATGTGCAGGGCATCCTGGATTTTTATAAATGTGGATTTATGTTGTTCTTCAAAAAGCAAGACTGCCTAAAATATTGCCATGGAGAGAAGCCTTTCTTACCTCTTCGCCCTTCGAACAAATCATTAATTTCCCGCAACAAAATGGACATATCACTCAGTTGGGACTCCCAGGCTTCACAGAAAACATCCATGTTTTCTTTAGCAATCTTGCTTGTTGGATGAAGAGCTAGCGTCTCTGCAGCAGACACAATCTAAAACATAAATATAGAATGAGTCACATAGGATGAAACATGGTCGCTTACACCAGGAGTCTCCTAACCCTATGAGAGGTTTACGTATGTGGTGATTAGAAGAACACTAGTCAGAACCCCACCAGTCCCTACACTATTACATACAGCTTATTCAGTAAAGCATTTTAATCAGAATAGAAAGGACTCCCATCTTGAATAAGTATATTTGTTACACATGCTCAAAATCCTCTTAAATAGCCAACTTGAAAATTTGGAGATTTTTGATTTCTAATAATGGGCATTAGCAGCATAAGCCCACCAGCCAGGGCTAATGCAAATCTCTTAGGTGGGTCCTAACCTAATCACACTGTAAAAAACTATACGTGAAAGAAATTCATGGTGAAACAAATATGTGTTTAAAAATTACAAAAGTGCTACGCTAAGAAGACAGTCTCTTAAACAAATGCATATAAAGGTGCTAAACTCTTTTGAAATAAATATATCAATGTGCTACTTAATAATCTTTTAAAATAGGGCATATAGGGCTAAAATGAGGTACACCCCAATGACCACCAACAGATCTCTGGTCTTCTTAGCCCAGAGACAAAATAAAGGGATATATTTATTCTATTCTATTTATAAAGTATAACCCAAACACCTGGCCAGGACGAGTAAACAAATATGACTGGACTGACTGCTAGAAAAAGTCATTCAACAAAAGCAAGGCGTTGTGTGCATCCCTGTAGTTTGTCTCTGGACTGAGAAGACCAGAGATCTGTTCGTGGTCATTGAGGTGTGGCCAGGCAGAGACTGGCCATTGAGAGTAGGCAGATGGCCTGCCGGTCGGTCACTGGCAGTCCTCGGAGTAAACGCTGGTCTGCCTTAGGCCTTGTGCCGACTGGTGTCCTTGAACAATTGGCACAGGCGGCAAGGTGTGTGTGTGTGCAAAAATCCAAATCCCCAGTCACTGGCCAGGGATTGGAATCTCTTCACTCCCTCACTCTTTGGGCAATGCGGTCTATGCTGCGATCACAGACCAGACCCCCAGGGAGACATGCTCTCCTTTCTCTACAAAGCTCTGCCCAGTGCCAACTGGACCAACAGTGATTTGGCCCCATCCCTGCACAAATGACAAGCAGGAGAGAGGGCAGTAATTCCTTATAATAAATAAATATATATATGGTAGAATATATTGTTAAAATTATTACTATTTTAATTAATTTCATAATATTAAGCAATAGAATTTTAATATACTGAAATAAAATAATTTCCCAATTGATCAGGGTTATTCAAAGAGAATCGCAAAGTCACCGCACGTTCGGTGACTTTTCGTTCTCCTCAATTCGGTGCGATTTGGCGATCCCATTTTGGCGACCACCAATCACAGCGCAGAGCAGCCGACGGAAAAAGCCGACACCACAGATGAATGGAGTGGAAAAAAAAAAAACAGTACGCTTGAATGTTTGAAAAGTGAAACGCTGTTTGCAAAGAAACTACAGAACGAAAATGTCTGAAATTTACATATGAGGTCCATTGAATGATAATAAAAAGGGCTGTTACAGTAAAAAGAAAAAACAATTAAAAAAACGAACAAAAAGTTTTGCAAAAAAATCCCGAAAAAAAATACCTAAAAGATCCAAAAAAATCTACTGCAGAATATTATAATCAACAGTTTATTAGATATTGGATCAAAAAACGGGAATATTTTTAACATTGAAGTCTATGGGATTCGCCTGAATAAACCTGTCGAACGAAACACCGAACAGCAGGGAAATTCGTCAACTTTTCACTGCTGGATTTTGTTAGCTGAATAGTTGAAGCATTGCTTCTCTATGGGGATTTCACTGCCCTTGAACAGGCAACGAACAGGCACCGTATGTGCAGGCAATTCGCCAACATTTGGCGAAATGCCTGCACTCTGGATAGCCGAATGGCCAGGAAAGATAAACGTACGCTGAATTTCACTGTTCGGTTACCTTTAGGCAACAATTCGGATCTCTTTGAATAAACCCTGTATAACTTTATATATATTTTAAGATAATTTTTAATGTATACTGATTTCAATATTTAAGGTACTGTATTTACTTTCAGTGGTAGGTGTGTGTGTGCGTGCGTGCGTTTATTTAGGTGTACTGGGATGATTAGGTGTATGTGAGTGTTTAGGTGTACAAGAGTGGTTTGTGTGTGTTTAGATGTAAGGGGATGGGTAAATGTGTGTGTGTGTTTAGGTGTACAGGGGTGGTTTGTGTGTGTATAGGTGTAAGAGGATGGTTAGATGTGTGTGTGTGTGTGTGTGTGTTTAGGTGTACAGGGGTGGTTAGGTGTGTGTGTGTTTAGGTTCCTGGAGTGGTTTGTGTATGTTTAGGTGTACAGGGATGGTTAGATGTGTGTGTTTAGATGTACGGGGTGGTTTGTGTGTGTTTAGATGTAAGAGGAGGTTTGTGTGTGTTTAGATGTACGGGGTGGTTTGTGTGTGTGTGTTAAGGTGTATGAGGATGGTTAGATTTGTGTGTGTTTAGGTGTACTGGAGTGGTTTGTGTGTGTTTAGGTGTAAAGGGATGGTTCGATGTGTGTGTGTTTAGGTGTACGGGGTGGTAAGGTGTGTGTTTAGGTGTAATGGAGTGGTTTGTATGTGTTTAGGTGTACAGGGGTGGTTAAGTGTGTGTCTAGGTGTATGGGTATAGTTTGTGTGTGTTTAGGTGAACGGGGGTGGTTTGTGTGTGTTCAGGTGTACAGAAGTGGTTAGGTGTGTGTTTAGGTGTATGGGGTTTTTTAAGGGGGGTGTTTTGGTGTGCGGAGCTGGTGTGCATGTGTTTAGGTGTATGGTGTTGTTAGGTGTGTGCGTTTGGGTGTACGGGGTGGTTTGTGTTTGTGTATTGTTAGGTGCGTGTGTTTAGGTGTATGGGGTGGTAAGGTGTGTGCGTGTGTTTAGTAGAGGTGTGCACGGCTGAAAAATTTGTTTCGTTAAAAAAAAAAACTGTCAGGAACAGAATTTGTTTGACTGCCGATTCGTTTGCGTTATTTCGTTTGATTAGTTATCTTATTTCGCTAATTCGGATAGAATTGTATCACTAAAGAGAAAAAAAACACAAAAACAATAAATCCTGCTCTATTACTGCTAGATGTTGTGTGATTAATTGGAGGTGAGCACACAACACCTTGATTTTGTAGAATCCCATTTTGAAGAAGACACAAAAATTATACACTGTAATGTAAAATGACGAATTACTGAGGAACAAAAGATTTTCCCCTGAAGTGCTCTCTTGGGTTTATCTTCTGGTTTATGACTTCAAATTAACTGGCACAAATCAATTTTTATGTGTATTTTTGGGGGGGCATTGAATTTTCTGTATATCTTTCTCGCCGTCTCCTCAATCGTATATCTAGGGGATTTCGAGAATCAAGGAAAATTAAAGTGGAGAATAGTGATGGACCCAAGTTAGAATGTGATTCTTTTACGGCAATGGAGGTGGAGTGTATATCTTTAAATCTCTTACTGAATAATGCGGTGTATAGTCCAGTCCCCAAAACTATTCAACAAATGAAATGAAAAGGAATGGTGTGTATGCTGAGAGCCAGGGTCACCATAAACACTCATAATGCCCCAGGCAACTTCAAGGCCCTGAGTGTACTTTTTACCTGGAACTACAGGGTGTCAGAGCAACAATAGAGTGGAAGTGCATTCTTCAGTGCACACATCTCTGAGGTGCACGCTCACTTGGGAACTTATTTTCCCCAGAGCGGGACCTGGCCCTGATTGTTCCCCATCAAAGAGCGACCTAGTTGAGAACCGTTTTCCGCTCTATGCTTAGCAAGCGTTTGTATTGCAAAATACAGATTAAACATCATCAGGTTCTATATAATTTCAGGGTTATTCAGAGAGAGGTGAAAAGCAGGAGAATGGCTGGAGAATGGAAAACTCTAGGTAAAAATAGTCGATTTGGAAAGTGAGATAAATGGGAGAATTTACTGGTTTGGCTATTTTGACCTAGAATTTTCCATTCTCCAGTCATTCTCCTGCTTTTCACCCTTCTCTGAATCACCCTGTAAGTGTTAACAACTGTAAATCTTTCCAAATCTAATAAAGAGCAGTATGTGGCATCCAATAAATGAAAAGCTTTGTATTAACATGGCTCCTTGTCCTGAATGAACCAATAGAAGCACATTTGAATAGATAGTCTACACAATAATAGAAATTTCAGAACAAAACATGTAATAAAACAGTAAATGCAGATCTACATATACTTTTTAAGTTTGATTTTACAAATTATATTTTACATAAAGTCATAATGAATATTAAAAAAACGTGCCTGCAGCTGACACAATGTAGCTCTACTTCATAGCTGTAAAAGATTTAACTTCTGTTTAAACATTCCTGCCTAACATACAATAGTTGTGCTTTATGTAATGTGCACAGTAAAGTTTCTCCTATAAATGGTTATAATAAAATGTTTTCTTCTAACATTTTAATAGCTGCGAACATTGTCAGCCTCAAGCAAATGTTCTTTTCACATCTAGTTTCATCTTTCAATGGCAACAATAGGAGGATGGAATCTGCCATACCTGAGGACCAGTCACCTGAAAAGTGTCTTCTGCGTGGATGCATGTAATTTCCAGGGGTTCGGTGCCTGAAACATGTCTCAACAATCGACAAGTCTAGAGGAAGCAACAGATTAATTACTTAAGAATGTATCTCAGTTACATAACATAATTCAGTGCCATGAATACAAACACAAAAAGTCAGATAGGAGGAATCCACACACACATCATTCCCAGATTTAATCAGTTTTATGTTGGATCAGGAGGACTCAGACTAGAAATCACTCTAATGTTCTCTGTGAGAACTACACTTGTACGGGGCTATTCACCAAGAAATGTTGTTGCAAACAGTAAGGCTGGGTTCACACCTCAGCGTTTTTCATATGCGCGTAATACGTGCGTTTTTGACGCACGATCGCGCAAACGTGAAAAATTCTAGCGAGAAGGGAACCAGGAAGCAGGACGTCGTGATCGCTGGAGAATGCGGGGGACAGCGAGAGAGCGCAGGGACAGATCTGTATCCAGCGGCAGCCCGAATGTGGCTCGGGGTTACCCCTTTCTGCAATGCATTGAACCCCGAGCCACACTTGAATACTGCTAGGGGTCCAAATAAATTGTTCCGATTCTGACATATAAAATATGTCAGAATCGTAACGCTAGGGAGGGTAATTTAGAAAATTTATTTTGTCCTTTGTGTCATTTTACCACCACCCCATTTCCCTATAAACTGGTCTCCATCTCAAATAAAATATCATTCTTCTTCCCTGCACTAAGTCTTGCACTAAGTGTGTTTTGGAGAGATACGTAGAATTATACAGCATTCCCCCAAGTTCTGGCTGAGGGTTGTAAAGGAGGGAAAGCTGTTGCGGACCTGCTTGACGGGAGAGAAGGGACTGATGCTGTAACAGGTCCAGGACTAGACTTCAAGCCAGAGATCATTACACCCCAGTTGCTGTTACAGTCACGTTTGGTATCAATGGAAAGGCCGTACACTAGCATCTATAGTTCCAGAGATACAGGAGACTCCTGTATCTCCTCCATAGGGAATTCCCTGCCTGGCGGGGGTCCAATTTCTGACATCACCCCAATGTGCGACATGACAGTGGGCGGGTGAGGTCTTGCGGGAGAAGTCCAAGATCGGCATGGAGCAGACCATGGTTTTGCGAGCCCAGTCATTGTTGTGGGGCCCCGAATATATTTGTATACATTTATCAGATGATTTCTGAGGCGCCCTTTTACTAAACTAGAGAGGTTTAAGCTTGTTAGTCTTTTTATCATAACTTAAAAAGGAGCAAAATTATATTTACATATGGAGAATGAATTCCCTTTTTTATGCATGCCAGTACCTTGCTGGCCTTGACCTTTGACTCAGGAGAAGGATTTGGGAATGGTCACAGACTTCAAGCTAAGCAACACTCGATACGATTAGAGCTAAAGTTGCTTGCGTATTCTTCACTCCAAAGTTCATAACAATCAAGCCACAAGTTACCTCATCCCTTTTCCCATTTTATATGATGCTTACAATGAAAATCGCTTGAATAAAACCACAAAAAAATTACACTAGCTTTACTGTACATAATGTCCATCTACATGGAGAAGAAAAAAAAAAAGAAAGAATTGTTCTGATATGTGTGAAAAAAACTTTATTTTTTTTCATGTGACATATTTCATTCACAGCGCAACTGGCCTTATTGTTGCCTTGGTTACATATGGTAATTACTTCCAACTTGTGATTCAATCATAAAGTATAACAAAGAAATAAAGCAGCAGGGGTGGATTTCATTCATACAATGTAGCTCAATGCCGTTTATTGCAACTGAGGAAAGATAATTGGAATATCTTCATATGAATTCCCAGTCACCCCCTTTAATCCTCTTCTGATAGTTACCAAAAGGTGTTAAAGTAAAAAAACAAAAACTTTGTTTTTGCACTCCCAAAGCAAAGAGAATTGCATTTTGTGAGAAGAAAAAAGACACGTACTAAAGTAAAATGAAAGATACTTCAAAGACTAGCAGAGACAATGAGCATGTCCTGGATTTAACACGTTTTCTAGGAATGAAACGGTTTCATCTAGAAAGCAAACATTTCATGTCTCTTCTAGTAACTTTATTAAAATGATTTCAGTTCTACTGGTTTCTTAGTTTATTTAATATCTGCCTGACATAATTAATTAACCTTTTGGGTAAGTTTGACATGAGAGGGTGATTGTGAAGTGTACATGCAGAGAGAAGATCTGAATTTTCCTACAGGTCTCACAAACCTCAAAAACAAGTGAATAACTCTTTAAAGTACACACTGTGAAGCTCTAAACTATTTATGGAAATGAAAGAAAAAATGTAGTCCTGTTGAGTTCAATGTAGTCCTGTTGAGGTGTCTCTGCCACCCATGGCCAACTAATAGAATTCAAATGGTCACGATGTGCTGATTGTCTGCACCTCCTAACCCTCCTCATGTGTCCATGGGGGCCGTGAAGTAGAGCGCTTTCCTCCTTCCAGAGAGTTGTTAATCAGGTTGTGATTGACAGTCTTCATGAATTTCAAAACTGAACGTCCAATGCCTTTCAATGCAGATGCAATGAGAGGCAACTGACTGGCCACATGTTCGTTAACCCCTTAGTGACCGGGCGGTTTTACACAAATCCGTCTTTTAGTGACCGCTGCTGTTTTTACGTTTCTGCGCTGTTAGTGTTTAGGTCAAATTTTCCTCTTACTCGTTTATTCGACCCACACATATTATACACCCTTTTTCCCGCCATTAAATGGACTTTCTAGAAATACCATTATTTCCATCATATCGAATAATTTACTATAAAAAAAAATATGAAATATGAGGAAAAAAATGGTAAAAACACACTTTTTCGTAATTTAATCCCCAAAATCTACAACCACCCAAAAAGACCCTAGCTAAATAGGTTCAAAATTTTGTCCCGAGAATAGAAATACCCAATTTTTACATGCGTTTGCTTTTTAACCCCTTCACTGCTGAGACAGTTCACCTATGTGCGCTGCGCTCATTCTGACCATTTTCTGCTAATTATTTTTAGATGACAGCCTAGGTCCTATTTAATTAAACTCCCCCCAGACAAAAAAACTTTTGAAAAAAAAATTTTTTTTTATTTTATTTAATTTTTTTATTATTTTTTTTTATTTAATTTTTTTTTACATTTTTTTTTTAAAACCAAAACTGGTCAGGTTTGGTATCATTTGAAAGGCCATGGATCGGGAGATAAAGGGATCCTTAGGATCCCCTTATCTCTACATGGCAGCTAGAGGGTTAACTGGCCCACTGACATCCTCACACATATGGTGAGGTTGTCAGTGGGTGGGGGGGGACCTGGAGGCTTGGCTGACATCCAAGATGTCAGCCCCCCTCCAGGTTTGAATCACGTTTTGGCGCCAATTGGTGCCGCAACGTGATCCGGCGGCGAAACAGTTAATGCCATACACCGCTGGAAAGGGGAGGCTCTCCCCTCTCCAGCGGTGCAAACGGCATCTCCCTAGCTTCAATGGTTGGGGAGATAGAGGGCTCCGAAGGAGCCCCCCCCCTCCATTGAAACACATGGGGGCACCTTCTGATGACGTCACCACGCAGCGTGGCGACGTCATCAGCCTCGCCTGCCCATGTAAATCACATGGGCAGGCTTCCTCCCTGCCAGATCGCCGTGGGATCCGACGAGGGAGGTGAGTATCGGGCGGGAGGGGGATTTGGCGCCGCTGACGTACCCTGTACGTCCGCGGGTCTAAGGGAGACCCGAGGACAGGACGTACAGGGTACGTCAGGGGTCATTAAGGGGTTAATGTAACATTGTTAGGTCTTTTGCTGCTTCCAGTATCTTTCAGCCTGGATAGTGACACGGAGAAGCATCAAGGCAGAAGAGAAGGTAAGTTTAATACTTATACATGTAAAACACATTTTACAGTTTAGTTGTGTGCGGCGTGCCACACTGGTTCTGATTGCTTATTCTTAATTAAGCACTTGTTTTTGCTAAATAAGATCTTTTAGCTGGTAAAACTGGTAGATTTCTGTACAATCTTTGTTATCTAAGGCTAGAGTCAAACGAACGCATCATGAGCGCAACGTTCTGATGGAAGACACGGTACACACCACACGGTCTGTTTTTTATGATGGACGTAGAAAAAAGGGAAATATGGGAACCAAAATTAACCCCTTAGTGACTGGGCGCTTTTACACAAATCCGTCCTTTAGTGACCACTGCTGTTTTTACGTTTCTGCGCTGTTCGTGTTTAGGTCAAATTTTCCTCTTACTCGTTTATGCAACCCACACATATTATACATAGTTTTTCCCGCCATTAAATGGACTTTCTAAAAATACCATTATTTCCATCATATCCTTTAATTTACTGTAAACAAAATATGAAATATGATGAAAAAATGGTAAAAACACACTTTTTCGTAATTTAATCCCCAAAATCTACAACCGCCAATAAAGATCCCAGCTAAATAGTTTCACAATTTTGTCCCGAGAATAGAAATACTAAATTTTTACATGTTTTTGCTTTTTAACCCCCTCACTGCTGAGCCAGTTCACCTATGTGCGTGGAGCTCATTCTGACCGTTTTATGCCCATTATTTTTAGATGACAGCCTAGGTCCTATTTAACTAAACCCCCCCCCAGGCAATTTTTTAAAAAAAAAATAAATATATTTTTTAATTTTATTTTTTTTAAAAAAATTTTTTTTTGTTTTAGCTTTTTTTTACACCAAACCGGTTGGGCGTCCGTTGAAGGTGAGCTGACATCTGCAGGTGCCAAGCAGGATTTCCTGTTAAGTGGACCTCGTCTCGCCCCAAACGGACCCCCGGCCCGGGAAGCTGGGACACCACCGAGTCCGAGGAAACAGCGAGCAGCGCGGCGATAGGTAAAGTGTCTTCTGTGTTTGTATGTGTATTAAGATACCGGTATAAGGGAAAATGTCCGACCATAGTTGGATAAGGAGACCCGCAGCCACGGTCTCGTCGAGCATACCGAACCCGCCGCATACAGCACGGACATTGCACGGCGGAAGAGAGTGCGTGTGTCTGGGCCTGGGGGATTGGATGCCGACAAGGTGTAGTTCTGTATCTGAGGGAGAGGGTAGCCACGTGGAGTAGTACTGTCATAGTTAGTGTTTGTAAATAAAACTGCTGCACATGGACAAGGAAAGGAGGAGGGATTCTGTGACTGGGCTGAGAGCCCGCAGTCAGTACTAGTGTGTACGTTGTGTAGTGAAGGGGGCCAATTGAGGCCAGCGGTAGCTGCAGCGGGAGTGGTGCCGAGTGAGTGTATTGCCCATAGGCAAATTGGAATTGCAGACGAGTGTTGCCACAGAACGGGGTACACAGTCACAAACAGACCAGAGTTAGAGTTCAATTAACGGGGTATAAGGAGCCAAGAGGAGGGTCGGCGTGCCCTCGGCTAGTAGAAAGCGTAGAATTGTTTATGTACTGTTTTGTGCTGAATGTATCTGGTACAGTACATGCTGTGGATGCTGAGAGTGTTGTGAGTGATTGTGCGCCTACTTGCCTAGCGAGGAAGCAAATCTGAGAGTGGACTCCGGAAGTATGTTTCCGACTCAGGCGACTGCAGTCGGCTACTGAAGGAGGAAGCGAAAAGCGACACGGGAGAACTGTTGCCTGAAGTACCAGACAGTTGATATAAAGTGACTAAGTGATTGTGTTGAAAGAAATATTTGCATTGTGAAAAAGTTACTGCCTACAAGAGTAACAATGGGTAACGGGTCGTCCAAACCCAAGAAGGCAAAAGAGGGTGAGACACCCTTGGAGTATATGGTATGAAATTTTGGAGCATTGTATGAGACACATCACTATGGTGTGAATTTGAGTAAGGAAAAATTGAAATTGTTGTGTACAATAAAGAGAGAGAAGGGGTGACGCGCCCACCGGAAATCAGTATCTATCCCACTCGCTGGATGTTGTGCGTGGAGGTTTCTCTAAATACCTGAATCACAATATAGACAGAAAAAATACAACACAGTGCTTAAAGACCTGAGTCCACAAGAAAGTGGGGTAGATACATTATATGTCCATAAAGAGTGGTCCTTATCGTCAGAAGTAGGTCTTCTTAAAAATACAGATGGAGTATACACTGCAGGAGAAAACACAGAGAGGACCAAAATTGCGCAATATAACAGCACCCAAGAGGAGAGTAACTTGTATTCGTATTTAACTCACATTCTGGGGAGCCTACGACCGGCTCTCAGGAAAAAGCGGACAGGGACTTATACCAGGTGCCCATAGACCTTTCGATCCTTTTCTCCGGGGTTTACCGGAAGAGAAAATGCTGCGGAAGAATTGACAAAGACCACAAAAGCACCTCTTGGTGCAATAAATCACAAATAATTTTGTGGTTTTTAAAAAGCAAGCCAAATTCTAACTCACAAGCGGTTGAGCCTCTATTGGTTCCGTCACAGTGTGCACAAGGAACCATATAGGTGTTCCCCAGACCTTCTTTGCAGGATAAAGGCAGACAGCAATCAAATTAAAATAAAAACATTTATTAATTTAAAATTTACAGATCATATCTACCAGGACGCGTTTCGCCATTAATGGCTTCCTCAGCTGGAGATTACACTGTTGTTCTTGCTGCTGCCTTTTAATACAATAAATTCCTTAAAAGTGGTTAAACAATTAAACCCTTAAGATCCAATTAAAATAAGATTACCATCAGGTGCATAAATTGCCTCCCTGCCTTTTCACATATACCAATTCATTTTGGCTCCCACCCTAAACCGTAAAATGTAATAATCCCTTTATTGGGTAAATGTGTTTTTGGTGCCCGCCATTTTGAGCGTGCGCACTAACTCCGCGCTCCACCCTGAAGCGCCAAATTGACAATAATGCGCCCGCCATTACCCAATAAAGGGATTATTACATTTTACGGTTTAGGGTGGGAGCCAAAATGAATTGGTATATGTGAAAAGGCAGTACACCACTGTACTCCACGAACCCCGCAGCAGTGGCTAGCATGATAGAATCCGTTATGCTTACACATAACCCCACTTGGGCAGATTGCCAGCAATTATTGCTGACAATGTTCACAACCGAGGAAAGAGCCCGTATAAACAATAGCGCGCGGAAAATTCTCCTCGCCCAGGCAGTTGAAGATAGCAA
This sequence comes from Leptobrachium leishanense, assembly GCA_009667805.1. NCBI lineage: Eukaryota > Metazoa > Chordata > Amphibia > Anura > Megophryidae > Leptobrachium > Leptobrachium leishanense. The sequence goes on from CM019067.1 coordinate 172,610,897, forward strand.
GCCCCAGCCAGAGGCATGGGCGGAGGAACACTACCCCAAAACAGATCCAAAGTGGCCGTACAATACTAATGAAGGTATAGCTCATTTGCAAACATACCGGACAGCGGTAATGATGGGTGTTAAAGCGGGAGGGAAGAAACCCAGGAACATGGGGAAAATAGCGGACATTGTGCAAGATCTTAAAGAAACCACAAGTGCATTTCTAGACAGATTACTAGATGCATATAGGATGTATAGTCCTATTGACCCTGAGGCTGCGGACAATCAGCGGTTGGTTAATTCCTCCTTTGTGAGTCAGTCGCAAAGAGACATACGAATAAAATACAGAGATTGGATGGGTTTTTAGGCAAAGGTATTAGTGAAATAGTAGAAATTGCTAATAAAGTGTACCATAACCGGGATTTAGAAGAAATACGGAAGCAAAAAGGGCACACCGGAGTGGTCGGCTATATGGGAAGTGAAAATGGGAGACAGAGGGAGAGCAAGAGGTCGAGGGGGAAGAGGGAGAGGAACCCCCAGGGAGCCCCTAGGGCTCAATCAGTGCGCATGGTGCCGTGGTGAAGGTCACTGGAAAAGCGAGTGTCCGCCATTTTTGGCTAAAAATGGGGTACAGGGAGAGGCTAGTGCCTCGGGAGGTCAAGCCTCAAATGGCCAGGTATCAAACGGCAGGTATGAAAGAAATGATGCTGCTGGATTTGTTGGTTTGGCGGGAACATCATTTGAGGGACAAGGTATATATTGACACGTCACCTGGGCCCATCCCACTCGGTAATCACGAGCCCACGGTCACAGTAAGGGTGGGAGACAAAGACGAATTTTTTTTGGTCGATACTGGTGCCGAATATTCTGTTGTAACACAACAAATTGCACCCCCAATGGGAAATGAGGTTGATATAATGGGAGCAATGAGGGTATCAGCTAAATACCCTTTTCTTGCCTCTCGAAAATGTAGCGTGGGTGGGCATAATGTAGAACATGAATTTTTGTATATGCCTGAATGTCCCATCCAACTCCTGGGGCGGGATATCCTCTGCAAATTGCAAGCCCAAATTACATTTCTCACCGGGGGCCACGCTAGATAAGGCTAGGGTCAGACGAATGCATTTTTCACGTTGGCCGTGAAAAAGTGCGTTTGAACGAATGGACATATTTTTTCATGGAATACGCGATAGCGGTCATACGATGCGCATTTTCGTCCGTGATTTTGTACGGATCATCAATAAAACCCTTTTTGCGTCTGGACGTTTTGTTGGCCGGACATGAGCAGCGTCTGACGTCTCCCAATCACGCAAACACGCCGCTATGCGGCCGCAGCGCACTCTGTACGTCCGTACTAGCGGTTTGACGTTCTCGAAAAAATGCGTTCGTTTGCCACTTGCGTTGCACGGACGAACATTTGTGCAGCCGTTCGTCGTATGCTGCCCGGCATTGGACGTCATTTGCTGCTAGCACGGCCGTGATTTCGTGCGGCTAAACGCACGTTAAAACTGCGTTCGTCTGACCCTAGCCTTAGACCTGCCTGAGAGTGGCAGCTCTGTACGGCACTACAGCCAAGCCAGCCAGCATACCCAACCTGTAAAGATTGCAGTAATTATGCCAAGAGAAGAAGAATGGCGCACGGCACCAACCCCGCCAGCCGCCCCAGACCCGTACACACTACTTTTGGGAATCCCTGGAGTCTGGGCAGAAGAAAACCCGCTCGGATTAGCTGTAAATATTCCCCCAGTATATGTTGATCTGAAACCAGGCGCAACGCCTGTGGCTCTAAGACAATATCATATCCCACAAAAAGCCAAGCAGAATATCCAGACACATTTGCAAAGATTTAAAGATCACGGATATTGAAATTTTGCGTGTCACCATGGAACACACCACTGTTGCCAGTACAGAAAGAGGGCACACAAGAATACCGCCCAGTCCAAGATTTACGGGCCGTTAATAAAGCCACAGTAACCCTACACCCTGTGGTTCCAAATCCATACAATTTATTGGCATTAATTCCAGGTGACACAAAATATTACAGGGTGCTCGATTTAAAAGACGCTTTCTTTTGCATCCGTCTCGCTCCGGCAAGCCAACCCCTTTTTACATTTCAGTGGGAGGAGTCTACTACGGGAGCGCGCCATCAGATGACTTGGACACGCCTCCCTCAAGTTTTCAAAAACTCGCCCACGATTTTCGGTTTTGCGCTCAGCCAGGACCTCCTGTCCTTCAATGCTCAGCCAGACAAAGTTGTCTTACTACAGTATGTAGACGATTTATTACTTGCTTCCCCTACAGAAAAAGACTGTCTCTCTGCCACCAAGGCCCTGCTACATCTGCTAAGCCAAGCAGGGTACAAAGTGTCAAGAAAGAAAGCACAAATATGTAAAGAAAGTGTGAAATATCTAGGTTTTCAATTGACAGGTATTAAGCGTGCACTGGGAGCTGAGAGGAAAGAAGCAGTATGCCGTATACCCCAGCCAAAGACAAGGAGACAAGTCTGTGAATTCCTAGGAGCTGCAGGCTTCTGTCGCCTATGGATCCCTAATTTTGCGGACATTGCCAAGCCTCTCCATCAAGCCACAAAGGGGGGAGAGCATGACCCCTTCCTCTGGGAAGAAGAACAGACGGCAGCTTTCCTGAAGTTAAAGACTCTACTGATGGAAGCTCCAGCATTGGGATTGCCAGATCACAGCAAGCCTTTCCAACTTTATGTGCATGAACACAACCAGACTGCAACAGGAGTGTTGATCCAGAACTTCGGCTCATGGCCTAGGCCTATGGCCTACCTATCCAAGCAACTTGACCCCGTGGCCTGCGGCCTAACCCCATGCCTGAAAGCAGTGGCAGCCACCGCAATGCTAATAGCGGAAGCAGATAAGCTGACACTAGGACAGGTTCTACATGTCAAAGTGCCACATGCGGTCAAAGCCCTACTCGATGTGAAAGGAAGTTACTGGTTCAGCAATAGCCGGATGACAAAGTACCAAGCCATGATGTGTGAGAATCCACGGGTTCATCTGGACCTCATCGTTACCTTAAATCCAGCTACACTACTGCCTGACTGTGAAGAGGATCCAAATCATGAATGCCTCCAAGTCATTGAAGAAGTATTCAGTAGCAGACCAGACCTGAAAGACGTACCCCTAGACAAATACGATCTGCAGTTATTTACTGATGGTAGCAGTTATATGTGTGATGGGAAGAAAGTCTCCGGCTATGCAGTTGTCTCAGCAGAAGAAATCATTGAGGCAAACCCCCTGCCAGGACATACATCAGCACAACTGGCTGAGATAACAGCCCTGACCAGGGCCCTAGAAATCTCTGAAGGCAAAAGAGTGAACATCTACACCGACTCCAAGTATGCCTTTATGACTGACTGTTCACGCACATGGTGCCCTCTACAAAGAAAGAGGCCTGCTCACTTCATCAGGGCAACAAATTAAGTATGCATCTGAAATCACGGCCCTCTTGGAGGCTGTGTGGAAACCAAGTGCTGTCAGTGTAATGCACTGTCGTGGCCACCAGAAAGGTCATGATGGAATCCCAAAAGGCAACAGACATGCTGACCAAGCCGCAAAAGCCGCTGCTAAACCACTGACCCCCCGGATCAAGTCTCTAAGATTCTGCTCTGCAAGCAAGAGGACCAACTCCCCATGCCAAACTACGAATTCTATATGAAGTGGAGAAGATTTGACCCAAAAGGCGAATTCATTGAAACAATTCTACAAAAATGGCACAACAATTATGAGCTACTGGAAGGAAACCATGATTATATCCAGTGGCTATTCCCCACACAATCACAAGGCCGAAATTTCCATTCCTCGCCTCTACACCCCCGAGAAGCGCGCCTCATGAGTGACACCTCAGAAGTTCAGCAAAGACTACGCAGAGCTTACAAGATGATGCTGAAATTCTTCAGCATAAAATTAATGGGGGAGGATGGAGAAAATACAGAAGTGACCAAAGTTGAACGAGCAGAAAATTTCGCCGCACGCTTTGACAATCTAACAGCCAATCCCCACAACAATTTGAGGATTACACGTATACTGCTGAGCTTGGGAGAATTGGGAGCACAAGAATACCAAGCCCCTTTGGTAAGGTTCTTTCTCAAAGAGACCCTTCTTAAAAATAAGCTACCAAGGATGAAGAAGAGTGTGATGAACTTCTTTATACCAGCAGTAAAAGAAACAGAGGAGAGACAAGATCTACTGTTCTTTGCCTGGCGATATTATTTCCCAAAGGAAGAATTCATTTGGGGAAACCAAGAGGAACTCGGAAGATACAAAGCAACACCAGTGGTGGCTGCGCTCCTACCGGCACCACTGAGTGAATGGACACCTGTGTACTCAGACAAAGAGAAGAAGTTGCTATCAGAAGAACAAGGTGCATATAGAGAAGAGGGATGGTTCCAGTTGGAGAATAGACAAATAGTCCTGCCAGCAACATTAGCACCTGAAATTGTGAGAGCATTTCATGCAAGTACTCATGGAGGAAGGGAAATGATGGAGCAACAGCTGGAGCCACATTTCTATGTGCCAGGAATGTCAGTAATCTGCAAAGCAATAGCCCAGCAGTGCGTGACATGTGCCAAGAATAATCCGAGAATAGGCCATCTCAACCTCCAGGAAAGCAGCCAATCGGACTGTCCCCAATGGCATCATTGCAAATAGACTTTACGGTGCTACCACCTTGCAGAGGATACAAGTATCTGCTCGTGATGGTGTGCACTCTAACAGGATGGGTGGAAGCTTTCCCCACAAGGACGGAGAAAACAACGGAAGTGGTGAAGAGTCTAATGAAGGAAATAATACCACGATATGGACTTCCTCTTGAAATAGGGTCGGACAATGGCCCAGCATTTATACAGAACTGTCTACAGCAGCTTGCCCGCCTGTTGGGCATCACCTGGAAGCTACATACAGCTTACAGGCCCCAAAGCTCGGGAAAAGTCGAGAGAATGAACCGTACACTGAAGACTTTGATGTCCAAATTATGCCAAGAGACGTCACTAGGCTCGTTGGATGTACTGCCAATAGTCCTATTGCACATTAGGTGCAGGCCAACCCCCCAATTGAAGCTAAGTCCGTACGAGCTTATGTTCGGACGGCCTACCCCTCTAATTAATGGAATAAGGGGGGACCTTTGGGCATTGGGTGAAACTAAACTAACTGAACAGGTTGTATTGTTGGGTAAATCAATGCAAAAGTTAAATACTTGGGTGGGAGATAATATAACTCACTTTTTATATCCCCACTGCATAAGTATTGTCCAGGTGACTCGGTTTGGGTGAAGGAGTGGAAAAATGACCCACTAGGCCCAAAATGGAGATGTCCTTACCTTGTCCTGTTATCAACCCCCACAGCAGTGAAGGTTGCAGAGGTGGTCCCGTGGATACATCACTCCAGACTGAAGGTAGCTGCAGCCAATCCTGAACCAGAGTGGAAGGTCGTCACCAATGAGACCAATCCATTGAGGCTAAAGCTGACAAAGACCACAGTTGTGAGCACCTAAAAGACTCAACAAGTGGGTGTTTTGACAGACACAACAATGCCTGACCACCCACCAACGGAGGACCAAAGGGATCCCCCGGGGGATACCCCAAGGGCTGTTTTTAGGGGCCCTGCCCCGACCCTTGATCAACCAGAGATGACTTTTACTTTTGAAATTCCGGTGGGGAGGGATTGGGTTTATGTAACTGTGAAAAGAATTGCCCAAGGGATTTTGACATTCGGGGCATTTCTGGTACTGATATTGTACCTTGCAAATTTGATTTATGGACTATCCCATGGGACCTGCCCCAGGTGCCCAAGTACAACCAACAAAGCAGACATCTCCCAAGCCGGGAATGAGACACGTCCGATAGTGGAGAACTACACTATGCGGAGACATCGGCGAGACGCGGACCCAGAAATTACACCACGGGGACATTTACTTGTGAAATTTAAGTATGAATATGCTAAAAAGTCTGGGCAAACTGCGTGTTGGGTGTGTAGTAGACTGCACCCAGAGACAATCCATATACCATTTGCTTCGATCCCAATGAACTTAAGTATATTTGCGTCAGGAAATATCACAATATATGCTTTTGATGAACCACGAGAGAAGCCAGAGGCGTTCACTCCCAGATACCCAATAACAGGACCAGTGTACCCACCAGAATGGTGTTTCCAATTAGGACCAGATAGAAAAACAGGCAAGCAGGGGGATTGTGTAATTCAAGTAGATTCAATTGGACGTCATACACTTACAGATTCAACACAAAAGATCAGGAAAATTTTATATATATCAGGAGAAAGAAGCTTACCAGAGACCAAGAACTGATAATTGCGAATGTGACTACTGGTAAGCAGAGTGCATTGGATTTGGTGAGATGATTGGGGCGGCTGATGTTAGAGATGTCGAAAGGGACACTACATTTATCACCATTTATACTAAGAGGAGGGTACCAGGTGTGCTGTGGAAAGATGTGTTACACATGGGTACCACCTACAATAACGGGAATGTGTTATTTGGCCAGACTGATTCCAATCCAGAGAGTAAGAGGGGATGACACTGATACAGACACTGCACTACACCCTAGGTACCCACTGGTGTTTGAGAAACAAAAGAGGGAATTGTTCACAAAGAAAGATCGAATATGGGCATGGTTCCCAGCATGGACTGGATGGGGTAGAGAGTTGATGGTGAGAATGAACAGTTATTCAAAATCTCATCCATCAAATTTGCATAAGATTAGTATGGATATTCAGTTTCTGAAGCTTGAGTTGCGAGAGATACGAAAGGTACAAATGATACATGACATGGCACTGGAACAGATCAGTGCAGCTCTGAATGGGCTGTGTGAGATGACGATGCATTATGAATGTTGTACATTCATCAGAAACACAACACATGATGTCCCTGATTATTGCCAGGTAATCCAGGATCACCAAGAGAAAGTAGTACAGTTGCAGAATACAGCTAGGCGGATTGCTGCTGAAGGCTGGAATTCACTCCGTGGGTTCGGAGTATTCGGAGATTGGTTTGGATCCATTCTGAGATTTATCTCGCAGATTGGATCCATGATTCTAATGGTAGTTGTGATCCTGGTGGTAGGGATACTCCTGTATCGCATAGGGCTATGTCTATGGCCACTATGCAAGAGAGCACGGACACCTACACAAAAGATACCACTGATGATCCCACAAGACATGTTCCCAGCTAAAATGAGTCCCCTAAAGTACAAGGTGTTCAAAGATAGTACAAGTGGAGTGTAGTGGCTACAAGCCTCAGAAGGAGAATCTGAGACTTGAGCCAAGGGGGGAATGAAGGAGACTCAGGCCAGTAGATGGTCGACCATCTTGAGCCAGGCAGCCATCTTGCTCAGAACATTGGTTCACTTGAATCTAAATAGTAGATATTAGCAGAAACTAGAATGAAGCTTACATAGAATCTTTGGAATGTGTTAGACAAGCAGTAAAGCAATTAAATTAGAGAAGATCCGGGCCGTTGCTGGCACAGGGTGACAGGATGAAGAATAGATACATCAAGGTCATAGGAGCAGCCTGCAGCTGAGACAAAGAGGAATATGAAACCAGACCAGGCCTTATCTAAAACTAACAATAAACAAGCGCAAGGGAGGTGGGCATAGGCAGGATCCAGAGCAATTGTAAATCCTCGTGTCAGAATGTCATGATGCTTGCCAATTTATGACCAATGTATGGAATGTCTTTGTATTCGATTAAGGGAGGTACGGACCCACGTGGGGTGGGATAGTGTCACCGGGAGGTGGGCTAATTGGAATGTACCTAATTATGTATTCAGGGTATAAAACCTCATGTCACTGTGTAATCGGGGCTCACTCTTTGCGATTCAATCCTGTGTGAGCATCTGTTGTGATATCACAATAAAGTTTGCCTTTCCTGAAGAGACTCGTGTCCAGTCAATCCTTGACCGTGCTGGCCCGGCTTCGTCCCGAGTGAACCAGGTGGGTTCCGGTAACACCTCTAGCTGCCACGGATCAGGAGATAAAGGGATCCAAAAGATCCCCTATCTGTTAACTGGCCCACTGATATCCTCACACATATGGTTGTTCCCCAACTACCTAGAATATTTTATTAATGCCTTATTCCTTCTCACATTTCTACTATTTATGAAACCTCAATATTTTCTCTTTACAGTATGAAGAATAGAAGTAAAACAGAAAATGTATAACAGAAGTGTAAGGAACATGATACAACAGCCAAAAGCATATGACTGGGCTTATCACATGTTTTGCCTTCTAGAAGATAAAATAATCCAGATTATCAGTGCCTTGGGACACAAAACACTCTAGAAACTTGGCATTTAATTGTTTTACTAAATTCATTTGTTCAAGCAAAGAATCGCAGATGAAAATGCATAATGTAACATGTTCCGTGTCTTTAAAATTGACGGCTGTTCTGAGTATGTATTTTAAAGGTAATGCACCTGATAAACCTCTATATACCCAAATGCAAGGAGGAATTCAATCTGTACAGTATGAGATCCCAAGTAACAGTTATGGCTACAAGATTCCAGTAGTACAGAGAGCCATCCAATAAACCTGGTCACCGTTTTCTTTCATGGAGTTTGTATGTCCCTTGGCTTTGTATCAATATGTATGGAACCAGAACAGAGAGTGTTTGGTTCCAGGGGACGTTTAATATATGTTGCACTGCAGCTCAACAGGAAGTAGTTAATCATGAAGTCAGAGACATGGACACTGACTAGGCGCTAGAGCTGAAGTTTATAGATCTTGTTAGAAGTTATTCTGTTAATAAATTTACCATAGCACTACAGCTGGAGTCTGAGAGGCTATTTCATAAGCAGCAACATTTATACAGGCTTCGAGATGCAGTAGAGTTATGGTCGGGGTTTCTGCCTTCTTTAAATGCTAAGCGGAGGGAAAGTGCTCTGGGTACAAACCCAAGTTTTCTCTCACTGTGAGGCACTCACAAAAGTCTTACCAATAAATAATTTCATAGTATCAACTTGCATATTTATGAATGTCACCAGAAGGGTTTAAGAGCCATTATGCATTCCTAAATAATGTTTCAAGCCGAGAAGAACGATTGGAGTAGCTCGTTCTTCTCTAGGCAGCCACAAATATAATGGCGCCTATACAAAGTAGAGGAGCTATTAATAAAACAGTAAGCAGTTGCAATGTCTAAGCTTGCTGCTTGGTTGGAATACCGATTTGAGTCGTTAAGCTACAGGCTGGAACGTTGGGCTAATGGCTGGAACCATTCTACACAACGGCAAGATTGGTATAGGGCAGTGGTCTGCAACCTTAGACACTGAAAGAGCCATTTGGACCCGTTTCCCACAAAAAAAAAGCCCACTGGGAGCTGCAAACCCCTTTTGGCATCTAAAATGAAGATAATACTGCATAAATCGTTTTTTACCATTATGCGATGTATAAAAAAAACTATAGTGTCTTGTTATTTATGTTATTGTTGTATTTGTTACTTTTTACATGCACAAAATGCACATATTAATTTTATTTAAATTAATACATGTATGCAGGCTGCCTGCATACATTTATACTTCAAGTAAATTAGGTAAATTAACATATGTATTTTGTGCAAGTAAAAGAAAGTAACAAATACAACAATTTGCCCTGGGGAGGGGTACTCTAAACTTAAACTTTTAATAATATTAAAAAAAAATCATTTTAAGACCACATACGGCAGGCAATTGCCATGACATTAATATAAATAAAAAATTATTTCAATTAACTACAGTTAGAAGCAGTTATAAAGCACCAGCAAGTTACGTAGCGCTGTACAATGGGAGAGACCGAATAATAAATAGACATACACAGAACAGTAGGGGAGAGGACCCTGCAGGAGAGCTTAATGCAGCCATGCCATGATTGATGCCATTTATTTATATTTCTTATCCCCACATATATAATAATCCCCATACCCACATATATACATGAATAATTCCCAGGTCCTCCTTATGTAAAATTCCCCATCCCCACATATATACATGAATAATTCCCAGGTCCTCCTTATGTAAAATTCCCCATCCCCACATATATATACATGAATAATCCCCAGGTCCCCACATACCTCTTTCCATCATCCTCATCCTGTTCTAGCACGCGGTGGCTATGCATCATGCTGAGGGGGTGGGGTTACCCCGCTCCCTTCATTCTCTATTGTACAGCCACCGCGAGCCCACGTCTTCTATCACACTGCGCCTAGAGCAAGGAGCAGGCGCAGCGTGATGATGGGAACAGGGCCAACAGTGGTCAGCGTCCTAGCGATAGCGCCGGCCCGGGAGCCGCAGCAGGGCAATGAAAGAGCCGCATGCGGCTATGGGCCGCGGGTTGCAGACCCCTGGTATAAGGCCTCTCATTTGTAGTTTTTATATCCTCCTTATCTACAGGATGAATGACAATAGTTTTGAAGACTATGGTTCAGCCAATTCCATAATGGATTGCTTGGATTAATAGAAATTGAAATTATAGAGTGTAAGGTAGTAAATAGTTTTATGTGAATTTATTGAAAAACATCAGAGAAGATAACACATGCAGGGAGGTACAAGCAGCCTCTGTTTATGAAAGGGAGCTGGTCCATGGTAAGTGTTACAATTTGAGAACTTGCCTCTGTATGTGAGGACTGCCGTGCAGGGAGAAATTACTAAATACTAATACAAAGGGTCAAAAAATAAAGCTATATGACTGCACTGGTCTGAACAGATTGATAGTCGATGCGTTCCATTATAAAGATATCATAAACAAGGAATGAGTAGTCTTGATGGCTTTAACAGTGTCAAATAATCATTATTCCCTAAAGGTAGTAGTAGTAGTAAATGCTGTAGTAAAAGCTGTATCAAAGTAGTATCATAGTAGTAAATGCTGTATTAAAAGAAAAAAAGAAAAAACACCCACCTAATACCTCCAGTATTCTTGATCATAAACAATCAAATGCTTCTCAAAGAGCAAGACTGAGGCCAAACATACACAAAACAGGACAATTTCACCAACACAGCATATAGACACATCACTTACAAATTTAACGCACAGATTCATTCTTCTATTTGGCCGGTGGTCAGATCTATCTTGAGTTTCTGTATACTAGTTACCCCTTCATGCAGAAGGGAGCACAGTGAAAGAGATCGGTCCTTGAACATGCAGATATTTGAGTAGGGAAATCAATTACTTACTCATGGAAGTCCATTTGGGATTCTACATTATGGCAAATTGATTTCTGTATTTCAGTGTATGGTGTGGATATATATATAAATATATAAAAATCACGATTATAGCAGTCTGTAGTGATACCTTTTTTATTGGACTAACGTTACATTTAAAATACAAGCTTTCAAGAGTGATGCTCCCTTCGTCAGCTCTGGAAGCTTACTGATATATATATATACACACACACCAAGAGCAGCACTTTTCAGACACTGCCCATCAGTGTGTGTATATTCTCTATGCTCATAAAACCCATGCGGAATCTGATAATATTAATCCTACATATATCTATAATATCACACATTTCATTAAACAATATGAACTTGAAAAATAACTATACAATACATATATATCATTTGGATTGCTTGCCTTTGCCATTAACACCAGGCCTCACTTGGTGTGAGATCCTGGAAATGTAATCTCCTGGCTCTCGGACTGACTGATATCAGGATGGAGTTACAGTGTATATTCAAAGCAGCTTTTCCACCAAAACTAAATGGTTTTCAAAACTGCGACTGCACTATAAACATTCTAAAACCTTGAACTTGTTACAGTGCCCCTTTAAGATATCTGCCACATGGTCTCACAAACTTACTTCTACTAGCTGCTCCTTCTGTTCAGAGAGCTTACAAGTATATTCAGCTACTGCTTCCAGGTTCCCTTCTGCTCCCGCAATCTTCAGTGCTTTCAGGATCATGTGGTCAGCATGGAATTTTAATAAGTCTGCAGCCAGGAAGGTAGCGGCATTGTGAAGCTGGAACAGATAGAGAATGTAAAGAATAACACAAATGTTGTTGAATCTGACACACATAGGTGAAATAAAGAGACAATATAACATCTGATTTAGTAGGTGCACTGGCATTTCTGGCAGGGCATACCTATGCTGCTAGGCCCTGAATTCCCTGGCAGCCCCTTTACTACTGTTTCATCCAGGCCAGGCCTTGCCTTCACCCTGCCTCTCCAGAAGACAACCACAGGTGCTCCACCTAACAAGTCCTGTGAACCCCTACATAAGGGTGGAGCTCCCAAGATGCTATGCTTCAGCATTGCACCAAAAGTCTGTGCCTAAGCCTGGTGTGTGTTGCTCCATTCAAGCTTCTGTTGTGCTGCTACAAGCATCTTGCCGTGTCGCTCAAGCCTCTCGCCGTGTCCCTCAATGCTTCTAGCTTCCCCATGCCCTCCAAGGCAAAGAATCTCCTGCTGTATTTTCTGTCGTTCCGAGTTCCCGACAGCCATCAGTGTTCCGGCCTGCCAGTTATCAGAGTCTCCTCACACCCTCCAAGCCTCTTGTATAATCCAGCGTGCTCTCCTGTAGAGTCCAGCAGACTTTGCCTCTTGTGTACATCTAGTCAGCCCTTTTCCTGTCTTGCCAGTCTGCTTTGTCTATACCTTCTGTAAGTCCCCGGTGTGCTGCCCTCAGTGTCTCTATCTTGTTTCCTCTCTGCCTCATCTCTGGTTTGCCCTGCCTTTGTCTCGCCTTCTTGCCTTGACCTTTGGTCTGCCTTTTTCCTTCCTTGTCCCTCACTACAACAATCCTAGATTCCTGCCCTGACATTTCTTTTGCTATTTCATGCAATAAATCCTCATTTTTGATCATTACTCAAGTGTTCCCCTGCTGTGTCACTGCACCCCTGGGCTCACATACCCTTACCCCGGTACTCCCACCATGACAATCAGTAACATCTACTCTACTTTATAGAGTATGACTAAAATAAAATATTTATCTATCAAATGATTTTTATGAAGACAAGATTGGTAAGTCAGAATAGGCGTAAAACATTCCTATTTAGGGAAGCCTACTACCCGACTCACTGACGCAACCAGTCATCTCTCTCACCAGTCCATCAATCTCACCTTGCAGTCCTCTGCTCCTGTTTCCATCCCCAACCCTTCTAGATTGTAAATTCCCACTGGAATAGGACCTTAGTTTACTCTTGCACTGGTTTGTCAAAATGTTGTTCATTGTATTGTAACCCTGTCTACATTGTGCCCATTGTACAGCGCTGCGGAATATGGTGGTGCTTTATAAATAAATAATAATAATAGTAGTAGAAACAATACAAGGATGGTAACAGTTGTCTGTGGACAATACACGTGTATAACCCCAGATTAGGGTACAATGCAGACATTCCCAACAACACAGAAAGAGATGGAACATATTTCAAGGTTGTGATATGTACGCCACTTATATGGTACAGTGTTGTGGATATTGATGACGTTTGGAGGTGCCAAGTTGGTTTAGATAGACTTCCACCCCTGTGCCAAAAGAATGTTATTGAAATTTTGCACTCCTCCTAGATTCCTGTGCTGGTCAATTTACTAAAGAGGCTACAGTGTAGAGTGATCTGGGAAGGTGTTCCTGTAGCTCTAATATTAGATAATGGAATTTGTGACCAGAAAGCCTTGAAATAATTGCAACCCTAGAGGCCATTAAGTATGTGACTCAACCAGACGTTGAGGTTACTGCAGTGCCAAATATGATTAACTACACAGGTCTTTGGAATAGTAGTAGTAGCAGCAGCAGTGGCCTTAACCCCCTGTTGCCCGTTCCTGGGAGATAAATGCAGAAAAGTATAGGAAATGACTCCAAGCGCACACAATCAGAACTTGGGCCATTGGTGCAACAAAAGTGATATAATGAGGGAGTAGGGTGCAAACTTTCAATTGTGTACACTTTTATGCAGGGTGTCAGCCCTCAAATGGAAACATTTTGGAAGAGAACCATCGAGGATCCCATTTTAATACATGTGTATGGTAAAATATGTGTTGCAGGGGAGTTTTAAGGGATTTGTCAATGAAGATAGCATCCGGAACATGTAATAGAGTTTGGGTAACATTCCCTGCTGGACTGCGGGAGGGTATGTCATGTAACCAGGCCGCTAGATCATTGGAATGGGGGGGGGGGGGGGTTGTAACTCTGTAAAATATTTTTATAGAGAAAAATTAACAATTATAGATTGGATATACAGTGTAAAATGGTTATGATTTTACATGGTGTTAAACGTCCCCTTAATTGTGTAGAGTGGGCTGCATTCATGGCCATTTTCACCAAAGACCCAACATCACCTGAAGATATCAGAAATAGCTCAGTGACATTCTTAAAAGATTACCTGACATTATATGAACTTAGCAGTGGGAACTAAAGCATACGCCATAACACGTGAAACACTTTGAAATCCTTCTGGCCTGTGCTCCTTCTGGTTTTAAGCTCATGCAATGCTCTACTCCAGGGCTCAAAATTTCAAGTCCCAAGCTACTAGCCAGGCCTTAAGAGTTACTCGCCACTAGTTGCCCCACTTAACCCCTACCCTGACCTGCCTGCGTCTGCATTACTACTAGCCCTCATGTAATTTCCACTCGCCAAATGCGAGCAGGCGAGTGGGAATTTTGAGGCCTGCTCTACGCATTATCATAGTTGCTGCTCTCACCCTTAACTATTTACCACTGTACAAGTACATTTTTTGTAAAGCGCTATGACTTGCTTTTTAATATAGGAAGTTTAGAAAATGCATGCATGCATAGCAATAAAAGTACATCATTTCTAAAGATATATTAAACTGCTGGAAACCTAAAAATAAAAATGAGATTTACTGCCTACAGTATTTACATAAATTTATTTTTGATGCCCTCAACAACTGCAACCACTTCAGTGTTGGCAAACAAGCAAATATAATCCTTCGCTTTCACACAGATATGTCATTTTTTTGTCTCGCTTTGATATTCAAGTAATGCTGTCTAACAACTGTTGTAAGAAGGGAAGTAGCAATTTAATCTGAGCACAACAACCAGCGAAACAAGAAAGCAATCAAAAGGCAATGATGTGCAGCTGTATGTATACACTCTACATCCGGCTTCTGAACAGAGCTCTTCCTTTTTCTTGGTACATTGGTCTCTCTATATTAATCCTTCGATTCAAGTCCCAAATAAGCAGCATTTGTTTGGCATTGTGGCCTGGCATCAGAAACCACATTTTCAGCAAATTTAAAGCCATGCCAGCTTTTATCATTCATGGATCAGAGCCAATAAACTTTTTTTCCTTGAAGAAACCATCCAGTCCTAGGGTGCAATTCATTAATGTATCTGCATGTCAGGTGCATGTTTTTACATAAACTGCAAGACACAGGTTTGGTAAAGATGAAACGCCTCGTCCTATTCTTCCTTCAAGATACACACCGTAATGAAGACATACCTTGGGCCGTATTCCAAGGTTGTCATTAAGCTTAGCGTTAGAAATGCACAACATAATGGCAGGCATAATCAGGGCTGGATTTATAAGTAAGCAAAGAAGGTATGTGCCTAACACAACCACTCTTGGGGGGCTTGCTCCTAAAATATATATGCACAGACGCTATATTACTAAATGGCATAAGATGAAGCTGAGCAGAATAAATCCTCCAAAGGATATATTTGTTAGAGTAGGCTCAGTGGCCTTATTCGGGGGTAACAATTTATACAACTAGGTCACTGGGATCCAAACAGCAAGGAATTAAAACGTAACGTTTACTTACAGGGTTATTCAAAGAGAATCGAAAAGTCACCGCACGTTCGGTGACTTTTCATTCTCTTCAATTCGGCTTGATTCGGCGATCCCATTTCGGCGACCCTGCAGTGTATTCAGCAAGCACCACAGGGCCATTGTAGTGCAGGGAAAAGCCGCCGAAAACCTGCCGAACACTCAGCACAAAACCCAGGCGAATGCACACCGAAACCCGCAAAAACATCTGGATTAACCCCGCCGAAGACGCCGGAGAAACCCGAGCAGGAGCTGATCAGAGCGCGGAGCAACCGCCGGAAAAACCCGACACCGTAAACGAATGGAGGGATTAAAAAAAAAAAAAAAAAACAGTACGCTTGAATGTTTGAAAAGTGAGACGCTGTTTGCAAACAAACTGAGCGAAAATGTCTGAAATTTACATATGAGGTTCAATGAATGATAATAAAAAGGGCTGTTACAGAAAAAAGAAAAAACATTTAAAAAGTTTTTTTTGCAAACAAATCCTGAAAAATGCTTAAAAAATCCTAAAAAAATCTATATATAAAAAGAGACTTTTTACTGCAGAATATTATAATAAACGGTTTATTAGATATTGAATGAAAACGGGAATATTTTTTACCTTGAAGCCTATGGGATTCGCCTGAATAAACCTGTCGAATGAAGCAACCGAATGGCAGGGCATTTCAGCAACTTTTCACTGCTGGTTTTTGTTTTCGGAATAGACGAAGCATTGCTTCTCTATGGGGATTTCACTGTCCTCGAACAGGCAACGAACAGGCACCGTATGTGCAGGCAATTCGCCAACATTTGGCGAACTGCCTGCTCTCTGGATAGCCGAATGGCCAGGAAAGGTAATCTCAGTGTCCAGTTACCTTTCGCCAGCAATTCGGAGCTCTTTGAATAACCTTGTTAGTGGTCTGAAATAAAAACAAATAGTATGACAACACTAGTACAAAAAACCTATAAGACAAAGTAAGTGAATACCAAGCCTAGCAGTTAAGCTCAATATAGGCAGTCTGTTTCTGTATTAGATAGTTCACAAAAGGTCTGAAAAATGGGCCTTCGTGAGTCCGTGTTAATAGGACATAAGAGAGGAATAGGTATGAACCCCAAATTAAAGTCCCAAACGCTGTTGGTTATCTAAGAAAACAGACATAATGATTGCAATTACAGCTTTCTGCTGGACAGTGGTATAAATTATTCCCGTGTGTGACACTGGGAGTGCTCCCAAGTAATAATGTACAGGGTAGACCACATAGAAGCAGGCCGAGAAGCTCATAGCTCTACGCGTTTCGCCATATTGTGTCCTCAGGAGCTTTTTACAAAGTGACATGCAACTTAGAGAGCCAAGTCTGCAGTGACTGTTTCAAACTAGTGGTGGTATTTATGAAAAAATAGTGGTAGCAGTGCCTCGTTTCCCAGGCGGAGGTGGTCAGACAACTGCTAAGAACCTCCCATAAAGGGAGGAGAAGGGGTCATCACTCAGGGTGATTGTCATCACCAATAGTATAAGACGGTGGTGGGTGGGGAGAAATACTCCTCCCATGGTAGCATAACATGGTTAGAATGAGGGCTCATTAGAATGTGGCCGTCACCAGTGGCGTATTCACTCTAAATATGTGGTGGGAAGGCAAAGAGTGAATTCCTTGGAGGATAATTATGCGTCCCATTCAAATTTCACGTGGCTACTAACGCTGATCGGGATCAGCGCATGCGTACTGAGAACCTCGAGCCATTCAGGGAATCCCCTACTCTCCGTTATGAGTAGACGCTTTCAGAGTGACGTATCGTGTGAAGCATGCGGAGACTGTGCGGGAATCTTTCGGATCTGCTCATGCGTATGTTCAAGTGACGGCCGGCCGATAGATTGCGTTGGTGAGAAGCGATCAATGGTTTAGGCTAGTATAGGCGGCGCATAACACATGTCCCCAAATACATCCTCAAGATCAATAACTGCAATAAAAAGTAGAGGAAGCGTAATTAATTAAAAATGGGGCGATTTATTCCCTGGCAGGCTATAAATCCCGTGCGCTGCAGATTCAATACATGTAATAAGCTCATAGCCGCTTGTCTTGCTGATAGAGAAGAGATCATTTACAGCATTGTTTGTGCACTTGTATTACTTGTCAGCAGAAAAGAACTCGGGATACAGTTTGGCACATAGTATCCCTTCTGTAAATCACATGTGGGATGTTGGTGAGAAGAGAAAAGAGAAAATGGCCCAAGCAACAGTACAAAGGGGGATGTGAAGAACTCAGCATCCCATTGTTATTTAGGGGAGTCACGCAGATTCACGTTTGTGTGAATGATTAGGCACTTGCGATTGCCGGGGCCACAGAAGCAGTAAAATAAGGTCCAGGTCTGGAGGTAAGAATTTGCCAGCTAAATGGAGCTCCTCATAATGTACTGGTAATCAACTGATACATCCTGCTGTTACAGTGTTAAAGGTTAATGTTGGTAATGTAAATTGGGTATCCTGCACTTATCACTAGTGTAACAAAAACAGACGATGCAGGAATCTTTCGGATCTGCTCATGCGCATGTTCAAGTGTCAGCCATTATCAAATAACGTAAATTGGGTATCCTGCACTTATCACTAGTGTAACAAAAAAGTTACCATGCTCAGATGTTGGGTAGGCTAGTATGTATATGATGAGGTCCGATCAGGGTACATGTGTCTTCACAGGGTAAAGAGACATGGATTGATGCCTAAATGAAGGGAGTAAATGTGAACCCTTCATTAAGACCGTATGGATAGAGTGTTTTAAGATTATAAATCCAAAAAGTCCCTCTTTGTTGTAATTTCTTGTCAAGATCACTCCTCTATCTTCGAGACGGACTTTTTCAATGCCCATGAATCGAATTTGTTCTGAGTGGTTCTCATGGTGAATTCTCATGTGTCTGGAGACCGGAGTTTCTTTCAGACAGGAACTGATCTGACGCGTTCCATTACTCTTAATTTGAATTTTCGCACCGTCTTGCCAACATACAGTTTGTGGAGGGGTGCCTTATAACCTTACACACTACACAGTTACCACATTTGTGTGTTCCAGGTCTTATTTTCAGAAGCCAGTTCCGGCAAACCCCAGTCGTTATAGGATAGGTGACTATGGCATAATCTGTCTTTTAGGTTTGGACCCCATTTTGATGAGAAAGACACCTTGGGTCGGAAGCCGACTGATGAAGCCTGCAGAATAGCAGGGGAAACGTGTTTCGGTATAGCCTACTTTTATAATTTAATTTTATTCTGATTACATGTTTTTATATTAAAGATTTTTATTTTTTGACCCAATAATTGCGGAGAAATTTTTAATTACTCAATTCAAGACTGGAAGATTTGGAAGAGAAGATCCGCAAAATATGAGGGATAGGACCCCCCGCAGATTGAAAGCGGTCCAAGGCGAATATACAGAGCCACTCACACTGGGAGGCTCTGGGACACGTAAGTAAACCTATTTATATACAAAGGTTTTTTTGGTTTATCTTGAGATATTGCACAATGTGTATATTCTTTCATTGAGGTACACGAGCAATAAGAAGATTGCCATCATTCGTATTACTGGCATTATCGTATTGATGGGAGGAGCCCCCCATAGAGGCTCATATGTAATCAACACGAGCCTATAGGCTCTCCATTTGTGAGTGATATTCCTTATGAATTTCTACTGTAAAATATCCACCATAGATCAACAATACTGCGCGATCAATTTTTATGCTTTTTGTATTCAAAATTTTTATTAAAGAATGCTATGGTACATATAACGCGTTGGAGCAGAAAAATGTCAAAGAATGGCAGTTAGAACGACTCAGCAGTTATGCGATACAGACACACAAGGATAATATCAAGTAGGCAAGACCTTGCGTGTAGGCTATAGTTAGTCCCATGAATCGGTGCAGTCCGATCGCCAGTAATCCGAACCATCTTGGCGTTTATGTGAAGCGTACATGGGATACTATAGAAGATGACCCCGTATGCAGTGTGCGGCATGGTAAGCAGGAATATAGGGGGAAGAGATAGATCTAAGGAGAAAAGTAGGAAAGGTGTGAGGGAGGAGGGGGAGATGAGAGAGAGAGAAGAAAGAGGGGAGAAAAAAAAAATAATAATAATAGTTCCCCAGCCTGTGGGGGGGGGGGAGTGATGAGAAGGGTAGGGACGGAGGGAAAAACCACGGCCGATATCCGCCAGTCCATCGTGCCAACTGCAGTACCGCACTGTCTCCCTCCACTACTACCAAAGGGTAGGGGCACCGGCGCCTGACCCAGAGCCACCAAGGCGCACGCGTCTCGTGCCGTCTCAGCCGCCGGAGACCCACCTCCTCGGGGGCAAGGGCCCGCAGTGGTCAGTCGTCATGAATATCAGTACAGGCCGTAGCCATCAGCTCTCAGTGTGTCTATGGTCCCCCGTCCCGTGCAGGCGGCGGGGACAGCTCAAGTTCCAATCGTCGACGGAGTGAAGCCGAGGAAACAAATTCCTGCCAATAGTACCAAGTTTGGTAGAGTGCCTGAGTGGAGTCTTCCTGTGCAGCAATCCGTTCCTCCACTCGGAACATTTCATCCACCTGGGATATCCATTCCCTGAGTGAGGGAACCGATCGGTGTTTCCAGTGCCTCGGGATCAGGTGGCGCGCCCCCAGCAGCAGACAGAAAGCCACTGACAATTTGTATGCTTTATTATAGGAACTACACATACGACATATTTTGGATTCATCTGAATTCCATCCAGGACTCAGTCAATTTTAGAAAGAGGGTTGAACATATATGTTGTAACATTGTCCACTTGCGCTCCCAATATATATGTTTGTATTATTGCCATATCAATAAATGACCTGATCAATGCAGTTTTTTAACATCCCCAAATTAGTGTATTCCAGTCACTAACCAGGGGTCCGGAACCTTGGTACTCCAGATGTTTTGAAACTACATCTCCCCTGTTGCTCACAAATGCAGGTTGGCAGAGCCTAATAGGAAATTAAAAGTTTCTGGAGGGCGAAGCTGGCTGACCCAAACATTAAACTTATCCTACATGTGATGCCATTGACAGCTCTCACCGGTACAAAATGATGTCACGGGACCAAATGGCAGTACAGATTCCTTAGAAATTAAGCAAAGTATGGACACTCTTTTTAAAGCAATATTTTTAGGGGGACCTTATACTATTCCTTTATTTTATAATGAGATAATTTGTTCTTTCTCGGCTTTGTATCAATTTAGCAGAAGTCAAGTTGCTTTGCTCGTTCCAACTACTCACACTGTCCAAAGACCCGTTTTAAATGACAAGATTTATTACCTTAGCTAGGTCTCCAGAGCAGGTTTAATTGAAAATGATTTGATAAGAGGCAGCAGTCTATAACCGCATATATATTAAAGTCAAATGGCTATGGGGCTGGCACCTAGATTTTAGTCTTTTTAAGTTTCATATCAATCAAGGAAATCCCTTAACTTAAGCGAAATTCTGTCACATCATCTTTCTTAAATAGGATAAATAAAATAATGAAGAATGGCATCACTTTTAACATCTCTGCTAATGGAATAATCTCACGATTAGGATTTGCTCATGAAAAGGGGAAGAAAAAAACAAAGATCATCAGGAAACGAGGTGGCCCTGTAACTGCTTTTACTCACAGATGCCATCAGACAGACATTCAGAAATATGTATCTTATGAATTCTTACCGTCAACCAGAAACAAATGCTTATCATTTAATAATGATGAAAGATAATTTTAATCAGACCAGTAGTGTTCAATCAATCATCAGCTTAAATCCTATTTATGTTAAAATTCACAGACACCAGCGTTCATTGTAGAACAGGAAGCCAAGCATAGTCGTTCCCCTACCCTCTATTTCTGATATGGGGGGGGGGGGGCTCTGAAAGGTCACAGGCAAGTGCTTAATGTCCATAGTTAAATCATAAAATGACGCACTTAACGTGCTCAATGCCCAGGAGCAAATATTTTATGCATCACAACTTGTTATACATGATATGCAGAAAAAGTAGTGTGACACATGCAGCCTACTGCTTCCCTGACAAGATGCTGGAACAATTTGAAAGTCCATCCGTATGGATGCAATACTGGAATATGTAGGTCAGGTTGAATGGTGGGGAAAAAGCACTATAAAGTGAAGGAGGGGAGATGTGTAAGAGATGCTTTTCTATATTGCTCTATAGGATTACATAGAAATATGATGGAACAGATCTAGTTGTGTAAAAGCTGTGCAATGTTGCACAAAATACATGTCTTCCCTTATTTTTCCACTGGTTTTAATATATCAACACATCTAACCCACACACACACCTCACATTATTGCTAAAAAAAAATTTTTCATCCACTTTTGTTGTAGAACTACAACTCCCACCATGCTTTGTCAACGTTGGAAAAACAACAGAGAAGTTGAAGTTCTAAAGCTACATAGATCTGTATAAAGTAGTACTTACAGGGGTCCAAAAACTGTTTCAGATTAACCATGGTTTACTAGACACTTCTAATTTATTCATGCTGATGGGCAGTGCATGGCAAATGCAACCGTGCAGGATGTAGAATCTAATTTTTCCCCCTTAGCGTCCCAGTTTGTTTTAGCTCAGGGCAGCTGATAGTGCCCCACAAATACAATATCTATGTGATTTATTTGTACATATTGTCTTCTGGTCTTTGAGTATTGCCTCGCTGTGATTCTTTGCAGGTAATTTCCATACGTCAGTGCTACATAAAAGGAACCAAAAGTACTTACAGACGAGGATTATAAAAAAAATAGATGGTTTATGCACAGTGACTTCTTCCAAAGTCAGAGCTTCAAGACAGTATGATGGTAACATCTGTGACAATAAGTCATTGCATGCAGGCAGAAACAGACGTGACCCTGGTATCTCTTGGCTTCAGAGATGGCTTGCCATCATTGGTTAGAGACCAGTAACTTAAATACTAAAAGAAGTGCAAACTAACCTACTTCTCATTACTACTAAGGCTAGGGTCAGACGAACGCAGTCAGAGCGCATTCTGCGTGCATGCATAAAGGACGGACGTAATGACCGAAGATACTGTAGACACCACACGGTCCTTTTTTTTTTTTAATATTCAAAATTTTTATTTGACGATAAAGTCAGCGGTACAGAACATACAATAAGAGGCCTCGCAGGGCCATTATAAGTCATCTTGAGAGAAAAAAGGTGAGCCGCGCAGGGCCACAGCTTGTCATCCGCTATAGCATAAGAAAAATTCATCAGGAACCATAGACATCGAAACAACGAGGCGCGTAGATAGCAATATAAACAGCGAAAGTCATGAAATATAATTATAAGGAGAAGAGAAAAAAAAAGGGGGGGTGAGGGAAAGATGGCAAAGGTGATATTAGTGCCGCCTCTGGCACATTCCCAACCGGTTAAAAACCGCGGGAAAAGGCCATGGGGGGGGGGGGTAATGGCACCGGGCCCGGGCACCCAGGGAAAAGCTGGGTTCCAGCCTATGACTCTTCCCCTAGGACAACCCAGTGAAGCAAAAACAAAATGGGGGGGGGGGGTCACAAAAGGGAAAAAAATATTTAAATTAGAAACACAAAAACAAGGGGGGATGGGGGCAACATCCCCGAGTGGGGGTCTCATCAAAAAAGTCTCAGTATGGGGAGGGTGAGGAAAAAAAAGTAAGTGTCAACTGCATGTAGCCAAAAAAGTCTCAGAAACCTCAAAAAATAAAACCTAGCAAAAACTCAGGAATGAGGTCGGGAGAGGGGAAAAGGATACTCAAAGCAGAGTTACTCATCAATGGGAAAGGGAGAGGGAAAACTCCAGGAGGGAGGCCGCTGCAGCAGGAAAGTGCCCTAGTCAGGGCAGGAAAACCAGTCAGTCCTCTTCAGCCCACGTCTAGGAAAAGGGCCGGGAGTACACCCTCATCAAGCCATGGCACCTTCCAAAGATCGCAACGGGTACCGGTCCCCCAGGCCACTCCACTCGCAGCGGTGATCGTATTGCAGGGCCAGGTAGGAGACATTTTCCCGCCCGCAAACAGCCTCTCAATTCGCTGTGCCTTCTGCAGTTCCACTTTCCTGAGGAGGTACGTGGTGAGCTGGATCTCTTCAGTTTGCAGCAGCGGTTCCCCGCCGTGCAGCTCCGTTGTAGCGGCCCGACCTCCGAGTCACCAGTCCCGCACATCATTCCCTCGACAACAACCACAGCAGCAAAGGGTACCTCAGCCCCTGCAGGCACATCCCAGGTGGGTAGGCCGCAAACATCAGGCAGTCTCAGCTCCTTAGGATCCATCGACAGCGGTACCACATCTAGTTGTCGAACATCCGACCTCGGGGCTGCTGTCTCCCGGCAGCACTGCAACGCCGCCATCATCTGCCGCCAGACCCCTTTAGTATGCGGATCATCCTCAGGTTCCCCCGCTAAAATTTGCAGGCAAGTCTCCAGGCCCAGATCCATGACTCCTCCGATTCCAGCTTGCGGGGGGGGGGGGTCCGTCCCCCCACCATCCTGCGGGGCCATCCGTCGCTCCTGGATGATATTCCTCCAAATTGACCGGGAGACGTGGGCCCACAATCTCCACAGTCCGCCGCCGTAGCTCAGTCTGGGGCATAACGGTCAGACCAGCAGGGCCGGTACTCATACGAAGGCTGGAAGTGGGCCGCAAGATGGCCGCCGGCTTCTCTCTGCAGCCCGAGGTGGCGACTTCAGATCGGTCTGAGGTCCGGAGGGGGGGCTGAACAGGCTCCGGATGGCTCAGTACCGGTAGCCAGCAGCACAGGTACCCCTTAAAATATAAATTCCGCAGGATAAGTCAGCTGGGGGTCCTTAAGTGGAGGAGACGTGCGGAGCTCCTTCAAAGCACGTCCTCTCTCGCTTGCTGCCGGCCACGCCCCTGGTCCGTTTTTCTTGACGGACGTAGAACAAAAAAGGGAATTATGGGACACAAAATTAATACGAAAAAATTATAAAAATTGGTACTTGATATGAAAAGCCATTTTGTGCGTCAAGGTGCTGGACGTCGCAAATGCGATCCGTCTGACATCTCATCACTCACACAAAACGCTATGCGGAGGTGGCGCACTCTGCGCGTCCGTTCTAGCGGTTTTACATTCTTCCCTAACTTGTGTCAGTTTGCCACGTGCGTTGTACGTGCGCAGTTTGGTGCGGACGCACTTAGGGCCATATTACATACTTGGTGCTAACTTAACCAGAGCTGTTGTAAACTTACCAGAGCCATTATAGTCAATGGGGTTGTTAAGTTTACAACAGCTCTGGTTAAGTTAGCACCAAGTATGTAATATGGCCCATAGTGTGTGGGTCTCAATTGCTCATGATTCTATGCTACGACGGACTTTAAACTGTGCGGCAACACGGACGTGATCACTGCGTTCGTCTGACACGGGCCTAAAAGTCTTAAATGGTCAAGCAGCGAGTCATTTCTCCAAATAAAGAAAGCAGTGGTAAGCATTATCAAGACTCTTGGTCAGCTTCGGTCCACCTAGCCATGACATATATAAGAAAGCACCTGTCCCACCATACAAATCCCATTCACTCCTGTTTTTGACTGACAGTAAAAATATATATATGAAATAATCAACAATGTGGCAATCTTTCTACAAACTTTCTATGTGTAGTACATGCAAAATAACGTTTAATGAGGGGACGTACTAAACAGAATATTGGGATGATGTCCCTTTAATGAGCAGTCAGGGTTATTCAGAGAAAGGGGGTGTATTATGTATTTATACATTCAGGATAATTAAGAGAAAGGTGAAACTCTGGAGAACTTACTAATAAATGAAAATTCTAGGTCAAAATAGCCGATTTGGAAAAGTGAGATAAATGGGAGAAATTTTCTGGTTTGTCTATTTTAACCTACAATTTTCACTTCTCCAAAAGGTTCTTGGAAAGGTTCTTTCACCTTTCTCTGAATAATCCTGAATGTATAAATACATAATACACGCACACACCTAATTAGCCATACTGCTACACACGGCGTATTCACGCGCACACACAGGTTATTGTAGTATTTGCTTAGTGCCATATGCTTTAGAGTTGTATTAATGGAAAATAAAACAAATGGAGCTAACACAGATTTAGATCTAGGACCCAGACATGAAGGGGAACTGCTCACAAGAGTCTATTTATTTAAAAGAAAAAGGAGACGTTTGAAGCTGGAGGGTATTAAAAAAAAAAAAAAATTCTCTGCTGCCGTAGCTGGGATGCTTGAGACGAGATAAGGCTGGAAAACTTGGATGGAAATAGAAAAGGAGAGCTGCGATAACCGGGCTTGCAGGATAGAGAACATTATATACCTTAGAAATGACTTGAAGAATACTATTAAGATACCGGCTTTGCTATATCCACAATACCTCCCTTGGTACAATGTTAGAATTGTATTTGCAATATGTCCCTCCCCTGGTGCTGAAAGAGTTAAAGTACCAATCAATCAGGATTTTAAAAATAGATAAAAACCAAACCTTACATATATTTCTACGCATTATTGTGTCCGTAACATGACAACCTCGATTCCCCCGGAGGTTAGATATAAATAATGAATCATGGCAGATCCGATTACATGTCGATAGGAGACCGGAAGTCTGTGCTCTAATTCTGGTGGTGTGACCGCTCTGAAACTGACCTTGTGAGCGTCACTGTATACCCCGTCCTCCGTCTCATCTTACCTCACCATACCAACCATGCCAGAATAAACAGAAACGTACGTATTCCCAGGACTACACTTAGCATTTAAAGGAGGCTATATATGAACAAATAATGTTCTGCAAAAAACAATTGTAAAGCAATAAATTATTGTAAAGCAATAAACAAGGGGTGTAAATTAGGAAAATACTTGTTATGACATGGTCAATTAATTTACCAAAGGGTCTATTCGCAAAGCACCAAAATGACATGCTTTGCTTTTTGTTGCAGTTTGGCGATTCCATTTTGCCGAAAATACAGTGAATTCGCTATTTAGGGAATCTTCGACGCATTTTGCTGAAACCAGAATTGCATAAGTAATTATCGGACGTCGGCGAAAACTGACAAATTGTTCCGAATTGGCATTGGCGAATTCCACCGAACTGAAAAAAAAGAAAAAAGTTTCCTATTCTAGTAGGAGGTTAAATAAAATGTATGTGATAATGTGTCCAAATACTAAAAAAGGTCCTTTAAATAAAAATAAAAAGGTCGGTTGCAAAATAAAAATAAAAAACACCTTAACCACTTCAATGCGGTGGACGCGCTCAGCGCGTCCAACCGCATTGGTACTTCGCTGCGGAGGACGTGCTGAGCGCGTCCTCCCTTTGCAGCCGAGATCAGCCAGTATTCCGGCTGATCGCTCGGCCCCCCGGTGCGGGCTGACATCATCGATGTCAGCCCAGCCTCCGGGACCCCGGCGGGCACGATAGGCGTCATCGCGCATGCGCGATGACGTCTATTTCAGGCACCCCCCCCCGCCAGGGGTGTATTTAGGTTTTGTGCTGCCCTAGGCCTGACTAAGCTCTAAGCTCGTGCACCCCCTAATTTAAATTTGAGGCACCCCCTCCTGTCAAGGGCACACCTCTTCCTGGTTAATCCCCACCCTTCCTTTTTAAGCTCCACCTTTTCCTCTTAGAGCTCCGCCTTTTCCTCTCTTTATATTAATAGTGGATACCAAGTGCCTACTTGTATATTTTGTATACCATTTCAAATGTATCTATTGAGATAAATAAAATTATGAAATGTTTAAATTCAAGCATTTTTACAAAGAACAGCCATGCATGTCAAGTATACTGGAACACAGCCGCTCTAATTGTTTGAACAATAAAATCCACAGAAACGTGCACTGCATATGAACGTATCACAGAGCTGCACAGCAATAAAACTCACAGTAATGTGCAGTGTGTATGAGTGTATACCAGAGCTCCAGGGCAATAAAACTCACAGTACTATGCAGTGTGTATCACAGAACCCACAGCAATAAAACTCCCAGCAATGCAATGTTTGGTGTGTGTCAGCGTATCAGAATCCACAGCAATAAAAATTCCAGCAATGCAATGTGCAGTGTGTATGAGTGTATCAGAATCCACAGCAATAAAACTCCCAGCAATGCAATGTGCGGTGTGTATGAGTGCATCAGAATCTACTGCAATAAAACTCCCAGCAATGCAATGTGTGGTGTGTGTCAGCGTATCAGAATCCACAGCAATAAAACTCCCAGCAATGCAATCTGTGGTGTGTATGAGTGCATCAGAATCCACTGCAATAAAACGCCCAGCAAACCGAGTGTATATGAGCACACAGCAATTATTTATTCTACATTTACCGGCCTCTGTCCGCGGCAGGGCTGTGTGCAGAGACAGCAGGGACTGTGTACAGACTCAGCAGGAGGTCCCTCCAGGCCACGTTAGGATCACGGCTGTGCCTGTGCGTGGAGCCATCTTGTCAGCAGTGGGGTGCCACTGCCAGAGGGTGCACCGTGGCTTTGATTCCCTTCCCGGTGGGTGTTCAGTCCAGAATAGAGTGACAGTCCATGTTAAGGAAAGGGCGGGCAGCTGCGTGAATGCGTGTCACGTGGTTCAGCCAGTCAGGTGGTACTGAGACTCAGTACCACCTGACTGGCCGGACCGAGTGTGACCTGCAAGCAAGCAGCCTCACCAGGAGCCAGGCAGCTCAATGACAAATTTCGATCACTGCAGTGCTGGTTAAGGAAAGGTCCACTTTAAACAGCAGTAAGCAGACAGGGCTTCATATTCTGCTGATAACCCCCCCCCCTTTACCTGCCGTTTACTGTCATCTTCTCTCTCTGGACACAAATCACATCCCCCTCCCCTCTCCTAGAGCTGCTGCGGGGCAGGGGAGGAGCTATGGAGGGAGGAGAGGGGGATTTTTATTCTATTCGATTTTATTCCGTATGCAAACGCCATGCTCCCCTGCTTGTTGTTTGAGAACACAGCTCAAAGCTGACACACAGTGACAGTGGCACCTCCTAGTACCCCCTAATGACACCCCAATAATCACTGGTACCTGGGGTGGCCCGCCCTCCGCCACTCCTCTAAGTACACCACTGCTCTGGTGATATGCTCACACACAAGTTTGGCGAACTGCCAGCAAGTACGGTGCTGTTTGAAGGCAGTGCAAATCCCCATAGAGAAGTAATGGTTAATCTATTCAGAGAACACCAAACAGCAGAGAAATGTCAGTGAAATGCCCTGATGTTCGGTGGTTTCAATCAGCAGGTTTATTCAGGCGAACCCCATAGGTTTCAATGTTAAAAATATTCCCGTTTTTTATGCAATATCTAATAAACCATTTATTATTTTAATCTGCAGTAAAAAGTCTTTATTTATTTATTGATTTTTTTTTTTGTACCTTTTAGTGATTTTTCTGAATTTTTTGGGCTAAATTCCCCCCCTTTTTTTAATAGCGGTTCTTCTTTTTCTGTAACAGAACTTTTTATTATCAATCATAGGATCTTATATGTACAGTTATGTTCAAAATTATTCAACCCCCAATGCTGTAAAGGGTTTTAGGGAATTTAGTGTACATTTGTAATTGTATTCAGAATGAAATCCTACAAGGACTTTTTAAAGAACCATATGCAACTAAAATGACATCAATTGGTTTTGTAATACAGTAGTAAATGTTTCTTTTGAGAATTCTTCATTGACACAATTATTCAACCCCTTAAAGACTACCACTCTGAAGAACAGAGGTTCATTCAAGTGTTTTCAATCAGGTATTGAAAACACCTGTGGATGTCACGAAGCAGCAATAAAGCATAATAAGCACCAATTAGGCAGCTTTAAAATGACTGTGATACTCAGCTCCTTCTAGACATTTACTGGTGTGGTTACAAACATGGTGAAGTCAAGAGAATGGTCCAGGAAGACAAGAGAAGAGGTGAATACTCTTCACAGGAAGGGCAATGGCTATAAGAAGATTGCAAAGATGTTAAACATACCAAGAGAGACCATAGGAAGCATCATTCGCAAATTCAAGGCAAAGGGCACTGTTGAAACGCTACCTGGTCGTGGCAGAAAGAAGATGCTGACTTCGACTGCTGTGCGCTACCTGAAGCGTAGAGTGGAGAAAAGTCCCCGTGTGACTGCTGAGGAACTGAGAAAAGATTTGTCAGATGTGGGTACTGAAGTTTCAGCTCAGACAATACGGCGCACACTGCGTAATGAAGGCCTCCATGCCAGAACTCCCAGGCGCACCCCCTTGCTGTCTCCAAAGAATAAGAAGAGTCGACTGCAGTATGCCAAAAGTCATGTGGACAAACCACAGAAGTTTTGGGATAGTGTTCTGTGGACTGATGAAACAAAATTAGAACTGTTTGGGCCCATGGATCAACGCTATGTTTGGAGGAGGAAGAACAAGGCCTATGAAGAAAAGAACACCTTGCCTACTGTGAAGCATGGCGGGGGGGGGGGTCGATCATGCTTTGGGGCTGTTTTGCTTCTGCACGTACAGGGAAGCTTCAGTGTGTGCAAGGTACCATGAATTCTCTTCAGTACCAGGAGATATTGGATGACAATGTGATGCAGTCCGTCACAAACCTGAGGCTTGGGAGACGTTGGACCTTACAACAGGACAATGATCCCAAGCATACCTCCAAGTCCACTAGAGCATGGTTGCAGATTAAAGGCTGGAACATTTTGGAGTGGCCATCGCAGTCACCAGACTTAAATCCGATTGAGAACCTGTGGTGGGACTTAAAGAAAGCAGTTGCAGTGCGCAACCCTAAGAATGTGACTGAACTGGAGGCTTTTGCCCATGACGAATGGGCGAAGATACCCATAGATCGCTGCAAGACACCTGCTTTAAAAGTTGTTATAACTGTAAAAGGATGTTGTACTAAGTACTAAGATTGAATGTCACTTGGGGGTTGAATAAAACTGATAATGATGTGAGCACAGAAAAGACATTTGTGGTTATTTCATTATAAATGTTATGTTATATTTGTCTGACCTACACGTGCCTCTTTGATTTAATTGTAAGCAAGATGACTGAATGATCAAAATCAATGTCAAACTGGCCAAAATACTCAATTTCAGTGGGGGTTGAATAATTTTGAACACAACTGTAGGTGTTCCCCACACACCTGTACCACATTTGATATCAGGGTTTATTTATTTGCAAAGTATTTTACCAGGAAGGATACATTGAGATTTCTCTCGTTTTCAAGTATGTCCTGGGTGATGTCATTCCTCTTTGATTAGGACACAACAAAGTATCCAATCCCCCAAGTCAAGGGTCAGCAACCTTGGCCCTCCAGATGTTTTGGAACTATGTTTCCCATGTGGCATTGCCAACTAAGGCTCCTGTCAGACGAGCACAGCGTTCACGTCCGTGATGGCGCACAAAAGTACGTCCGTGATAGCATGACATAAAGGCCAATGGAGTCCTACACACGAAGTACATCCGCACTGAACTGCGGATGCACAACGGCCGTGGCAAACAGACGCAAGTTAGGCAAGAACGTATAACTCCTAGAATGGCCACACAAAGTGCTCTGCATCCGCAACGTCCGCATAGCTTTGTGTGTGAGTGATGGAACATGGTCAGACGGACTGCATTTATACATCCAGCATTTTTGACGGACAAAATGGTTTTGCATTTTAATTTATTTTCGCTGCTACATCCGTCAAAAAATAGAAATTAAGCTATTTATTTTTACTATGATATCCAAGAATGAGAAACAAAATGCAAAAATGAAGAACGGAGTATAATCTAACACTACTACAAGAAGAAAAGTTGGTTAATGGTAAGTGTAACAGGCACTTACTGCGTTTACTAAAAGACATTAAGATGGCTCGAAACAGTGGGGGCTCTGAATGCAGAAAAGTGTTTCAAACTATACCATAGCTATTATGAGATAAAGTAATTTAACATCCCCGCCCCCCAGGAGCGTGCTTCAAAAGGAAACAGCTCTTTCAGATTAGTTTGCATTAATTATGTTTGTGACAAGCGCCTGCAAAATGTAATGTTAATTTTTGGATAATTGCATAGTAGCCCTTACGGGTTTTTCATACTTTTTAATTTAGCAAAAGCCGTTAATAACCTGCTGCACAAAGATTTCCACTGTATCTGTTCTTCGAGTACATTGCATAAGATTAAAATGTGTTATAAAGGGTTTGAGAACAGCACTGGGATTGTATAATTACATTTATTTATATATTTAATGTTTGTAGAACGTCCATGTAAAATGGAATTTCTGAGTTGATCTCTTTATTCACGTGTATTTTAATAAATTTTTATATTTATACTATTCTACATTGGCAATGTATTTTTTTCAGTATTATGTAAATTTTAAATGATACTATACATACAGTGAAGGTAACAAACTTTGGGCTCCTGTCCCATCAATTTTGAGTGTTTTCTTTGGGTATTCCACTATGAAAGATGTTATGATATAAACATACATGCAAATATTTCAAGCGCAAATTATACTTTTTTTCTTGTTTTGTTTTACACATGTTACTGGGCTGGATACATCTGGTAGTTGCAGGATTTGGCGCAACAGTTTTTTCTGTATTATGCATATTTTGTTGAATTTCCAGCCAGGTCATCTCTACAGCATATTCCGTTCCGTGGTTTTGTTTTTGATCCCATGGTGGAACTGTTTCAGGAAGGGTATAAATGAAAGCCCACCAGTCTCCCTCATGACTTAGAAGCAGCATGAGCATTTGTGGCTTGCTAGAAAGCAGCCTATGGTTCCATTAGGTAGGACTTGCCTTTACTGGTGGCAGCCTGGCAGGGGCGGATCCAGGGGAGGGGGCAATTGCCCCCCCCCCCCGAGAAAATATTACCGACACGATTCTTGCCCACCCTCCCCCGAGCTGCAGTCGCACTAAAGGCAGGGTCAGACATTAAAGGTTTGCTTTTGGCCGGGTGCCGCTTCACAGTGGCATGTTTGTGTATTTGTTTTTTTCTTTAGTTCGCAGGACGGAGGAGGAATTTTTCTCCATCTCAAATGCCTGCACGCAGCTTCCCCGGGTGGTCTGTGTCATTTGACGCAGGAGCCCCGGAAGCAGCAGTGGCAAGGAGCCGTGCTGCTCCTCGCATCCTTACAATATGGTACCTGGCACATGCTTACTCAGGCGCCGTAAACACCAGAGAGTGAGGCATTCAGACAATGATGTCCTGTGTATGTTTATAATTCTGGGGGTCTGCTGTCCTGTGTATACAATTCTGAGGGTCTGATGTCCTGTGCATATAATTCTGGGGGTCTGCTGTCCGGTGTATATAATTCTGGGGGTCTGATGCCCTGTGCATATAATTCTGGGGGTCTGATGCCCTGTGCATATAATTCTGGGGGTCTGATGTCCTGTGCATTTAATTCTGGGGGTCTGATGTCCTGTGCATTTAATTCTGGGGGTCTGCTGTCCGGTGTATATAATTCTGGGGGTCTGATGCCCTGTGCATAGAAATCTGGGGGTCTGATGTCCTGTGCATATAATTCTGGGGGTCTGATGTCCTGTGCATTTAATTCTGGGGGTCTGATGTCCTGTGCATTTAATTCTGGGGGCTCTGCTGTCCTGTGTATATAATTCTGGGGGTCTGATGCCCTGTGTATATAATTCTGGGGGTCTGATCTCCTGAGCATATAATTCTGGGGGTCTGATGTCCTGTGTATATAATTCTGGGGGCTCTGCTGTCCTATGTATATAATTCTGGGGGTCTGATGTCCTGTGTATATAATTATGGGGGTCTGATGTCCTGTGTATATAATTCTGGGGGCTCTGCTGTCCTGTGTATATAATTCTGGGGGTCTGATGTCCTGTGTATATAATTCTGGGGGTCTGATGTCCTGTGTATATAATTCTGGGGGCTCTGCTGTCCTGTGTATATAATTCTGGGGGTCTGATGTCCTGTGTATATAATTCTGGTGGTCTGCTGTGTATATATAATTCTGGGGGCTCTGCTGTGTATATATAATTCTGTGGGTCTGTGCGGTTTATACATGATTCCTGGAGCTCTGTGCCTGGTTATACATGATTCTGGGGGGGTTTATCTGTAATATATATCTGAGGTCTGTGTGTGGGGTCAGGGTGTAATTGTCAATGTGACGTGACCAAGGCATGGCACACGTGCACATGGTCTTTATTCGTGTATGAGAAAGGAGCGTATAAGAGTGTGTGTGTTATATATATATATATATATATATATATAGAATAAAAAAAAATCCCGGTAGTGGGGGGTAGTGGAAATCTTAGGTGAGTTCCCTCTCTTTTTTCCCCAGGATTTGACCCCTGGCTGCACCCATATTAACATCACTGCTATAAACACATGTAATGCCGATATTGGCCTCCATGCACCTCTGGTCTGAGGTCTGTATATATGTATCTGGTCTGAGATCTACTGCAGGGACATGCGGTGAGGTCAGTGGCTGATGAGGCACTGGCTAGTATCAGAGCCAGATATACACAGGGGTTACGTAGGTTCAGTGCTCTACAGGATCTGGCTGCTCTCAGTGCACCCCAGGATCTGGCTCTGACCTGTCACTGCGAACCCAACACCAGCTCTCAGGCGAGCTTGAAACGTCAATGGCTATTCAAGTAAACATAAACCTCTAACAGTTTTGTTTCACACGTGTTATAGGGATAAGCACAGAGGACACTTTTTTTCTTGTCATGTTTTATACATGCAAATATAACTTAACTAGGTGTAAAGCCTGCCCAGAGGGCAGTCTATTGATAAGTGTGGTGCGTATGAATGTTGGTGGAAAGGAAAACACAGCAGCGTCAAGAAAAGTTAAATATTTTTAGTGACTATTTTGAATAAACTACTCTGTGCTTGGCTCTGCGCTCGGCTCCGTATATTGTGCTCGGCTCTGTGGCGTTTATTCTGTTGTGCTCTACTCTGTGCTTGGCTCTGCGCTTGGCTCCGTATATTTTGCTCGGCTCTGTGCTGGGCTCTGCACATTGGCTCTGTGCTCTGCTCTGCGCCGTCTATTGTGTTCTGTGCTTGGTTCTGTGCTCTGCGCCGTCTATTGTGTTCTGTGCTTGGTTCTGTGCTCTGCGCCGTCTATTGGGCTCTGTGCTCTGCGCCGTCTATTGGGCTCTGGGCTCTGCGCCGTCTATTGGGCTCTGGGCTCTGCGCCGTCTATTGGGCTCTGCGCCGTCTATTGGGCTCTGCGCCGTCTATTGGGCTCTGCGCCGTCTATTGGGCTCTGCGCCGTCTATTGGGCTCTGTGCTCTGCGCCGTCTATTGGGCTCTGTGCTCTGCGCCGTCTATTGGGCTCTGTGCTCTGCGCCGTCTATTGGGCTCTGTGCTCTGCGCCGTCTATTGGGCTCTGTGCTCTGCGCCGTCTATGGGCTCTCTGCTCTGCGCCGTCTATTGGGCTCTCTGCTCTGCGCCGTCTATTGGGCTCTCTGCTCTGCGCCGTCTATTGGGCTCTCTGCTCTGCGCCGTCTATTGGGCTCTCTGCTCTGCGCCGTCTATTGGGCTCTCTGCTCTGCGCCGTCTATTGGGCTCTCTGCTCTGCGCCGTCTATTGGGCTCTCTGCTCTGTGGCGCTCAGGCGCTGGGCTCTCTGCTCTGTGGCGCTCAGGCGCTGGGCTCTCTGCTCTGTGGCGCTAAGGCGCTGGGCTCTGCGGCGCTGGGCTCTGCGGCGCTCAGGCGCTGGGCTCTGCGGCGCTCAGGCGCTGGGCTCGGTGCTGGGCTCTGGGCTGGGCTCTGGGCTCGGTGCTGGGCTCTGGGCTCGGTGCTGGGCTCTGGGCTCGGTGCTGGGCTCGGCTCTGGGCTCGGTGCTGGGCTCTGGGCTGGGCTCGGTGCTGGGCTCTGGGCTCAGTGCTGAGCTCTGGGCTCGGTGCTGGGCTCTGGGCTCGGTGCTGGGCTCTGGGCTCGGCTCTGGGCTCGGTGCTGGGCTCGGTGCTGGGCTCTGGGCTCGGGGCTGGGCTCTGGGCTCGGTGCCGTTTTCGCGCCCTTCCAACATTGGTGGTCCTGCGGCGGGAGGCGCGTGGCAACCTCCGTAACAGGCTGTGGCGGTTGGATGCGCGTGCAGCCGGGTTCGCGCGCGCCACCCGCCGCAGAACGCCCAAAGCGTCCTACGGAGGTTGGATGCGCGCGCAGCCAACCTCCGTAGGACGCTTTGGGCGTGCTGCGGCGGGTGGCGCGCGCGCACCCGGCTGCGCGCGCATCCAACCGCCACAGCACCCTGTGGGCTGCGCGCATGCGCAGTCCGTTTTTTGGCGACGGACACGCCGCAGCTTATTCTTTTATAGGATAGATAATGCACACACTGAAAGCTGACCCAAAAAACAAAGCATAGATTTTGGCCGTAAAAACTATAACAAGTGGTTTCACAGGGGAAGAAGAAAAATGTGTGTATCATTGCGTTCATACATACTTCTCGTTTCAGTTCCGTGATGCACTGGCATGTTTTCAATACAGCCAATTCCAAATCCTCCACAATGTCCTTTGTCTTGTGGGTTTGCTGAAAAACAAAACAAAATAAAAAATGTTCGTCAGATACATACTCAACAGGAGAAAAAAAACACAAAAACAAGCCAGCTGAGGAAGCCTGTGATACATTATTGTATTGGCGAAACGCGTTCTGGTGTTATCCTTTATTTGTTTTTATTAAAAGTTTTTATTTTTGTCCTAAAGTCTCCCTGTAAATATTTTTTGGGGGAACTCTATATCTTTGGAATTTGGAGATACAGAAATCTATTCCATCTTGGATCTTCCATTGGATCAAGTGAACCCCGTCTGAAAGGGCAATTGGGAAGCCGATAACATCCCTAAGGCACATTATCCAGAACCAGGAGGGTTCTATTACATGTGAGTGCAATTATTTATCCACACGTGTGTGTCATGTTGATGGGTCGCACAATGATGTATCTCTTGTGTTTTCTTTGAGGAGCACTAAAGAAGAGAAGCCTAAAAATACAATTTATGTGACTCTGACTCCATTCTGTGAAAGGACATAGACATCGCTACACCATTTCTATTTTTCTCTGTTATTTGTTGATTGTTGAGAAACAATGACCATTCAGGTGTATCAGCGATCTCCTATCATCATTATCAGCGCCACCTACCTCTTTTTGTGTTATATACCCATGTGAGTTGGGGGCAAATATATCCATGAGAGCTTGGCAAATATACCCATGTGAGCTGGGGCAAATATACCCATGTGAGCTGGGGCAAATATACCCATGTGAGCTGGGGCAAACATACCCATGTGAGCTGGGGGAAAACATACCCATGTGAGCTGGGGCAATTTATATATCCATGTGAGCTGGGGGCAAATATACCCAAGTGAGCTGGGGGCAATATATATATCCATGTGAGCTGGAGCAAATATATCCATGTGAGCTGGGGCAAATATATCCATGTGAGCTGGGGGCAAATATATCCATGTGAGCTGGGGGCAAATATATCCATGTGAGCTGGGGGCAAATATACCCATGTGTGCTGGGGCAATTTATATATCCATGTGAGCTGGGGCAAATATGCCCATGTGAGCTGGAGGCAATATATATATCCATGTGAGCTGGGGGTGAATATATCCATGTGAGCTGGGGGCAAATATACCCATGTGTGCTGGGACAATTTATATATCCATGTGAGCTGGGGGCAAATATGCCCATGTGAGCTGGAGGCAATATATATATCCATGTGAGCTGGGGCAATATATATATCCATGTGAGCTGGGGGCGAATATATCCATGTGATCTGGGGGGCAAATATACCCATGTGAGCTGGGGGGCAAATATACCCATGTGAGCTGGGGGGCAAATATACCCATGTGTGCTGTGGGCAATATATATATCCATGTGAGCTGGGGGCAAATATACCCATGTGAGCTAGGGGCAAATATACCCATGTGAGCTAGGGGCAAATATACCCATGTGAGCTGGGGGCAAATATATCCATGTGAGCAATATATATAAACCCATGTGAGTTGGGGCAAATATACCCATGTGAGCTGGGGGCAATATATATACCCATGTGCACTGGGGCAAAATATATACCCATGTGAGTTGGGGGCAAATATATCCATGTGAGCTGGGGGCAATATATATATCCATGTGAGCTGGGGGCAATATGTATATATCCATGTGAGCTGGGGGCATATATATCCATGTGTGCTGGGGCACATATATCCATGTGAGCTGGGGGCAATATATATATCCAAGTGAGCTGGGGGAAAATATATCCATGTGAGCTGGGGGTCAGAAACTGGGTGCGATAAACAGCCACATCATTGGGAGCACTGGGCAGCCATATCCTCTACAACAATAGACTGCCCTCCGGGCAGATTTATATCTAGTTACATAATAAAAATGATGTTAGACCTGATGAAGTGTCTAGGACTTTGATCATTTCCATTCTTAATTATTTTTATCATCATTTATATAGCGCCAACATCTTGTGCCGCACCTTACAGTAAATAATTAGGATTTAAACAAACAAAATGACCAACAAATGTAGGAACTGAAGACAAGAGGAGCAGAGGGCACAGCTCAGATGAATTTATAATCTAGAGAATTTTATGGACTCCTGGGGCCATATTACATTGATAATGCTAATGTTAGCGCTCTCTTGTGTAAGCATTAACGTTAGCCTTGGTTGCCCTAGCACGGACCATATTACAATCCAATCGCCAATGGGTTAAAAAAACAGCGATTCGGATCTTGCGTTTTTTAGCGCAAGCTTACTGTACTGTGCGCTCCCCATTAACATGGGGAGTGCATAGTGTTAATTAGCGTTAGGATTACAAAGTCCTAACGCTAATTACTGTCCTGCTGCGGCTAACTCAAAAGTTAACCACAGCTAGGACCTGATGCTACTTCTGTGGAATCAGTCAGCACCAGCAAACACCGCCCCCCAAAAAAAATCACATACCTCCAAGCCCGTGGCGAGAACAGCGGCTCCATCCGCCTCTTCTTGCCGCCAGGAGCAGAGAGAGACTGAGGGAAAAAAATTCCCTCAGTCTCCCTCTGCGAATCACTATGCCAAGTCACCGACCTGCCGCGAGGCGAGATCATGCAGGTCATGTGACCGGCAGAGGAAGCCTCAATGGAGTCCTGAGGCTTAGCGCCATGTTACGGTGCAGGCTGCTGGATTAGCGCCTGCACCGTAATATCATGCTAAAATGGGGACACCAAGGAGAAACCTGCAGGTGCAGGTTTTTCTCCTTAGTGTCCCCGTTTTAGCGTGAACATTGTAATAGTGCCCATTGTCTGTATCATACGGTCTTGGGTAAATCGCTACCAGTTTAATCGATACCTTTTTTATATTTATGATTCTAATGCACGATCTTTACAGTGATACCAGTTAAAGAAACTTAGAGGTATATGATGACACGTGACAATATAGGAAGTAGTGAGCACGTGGGCATAAATAATAATACGTGGCAATATGGGAAGTAGTGAGGGTGCGTCACACGGGCAAGACATGATTGCATTATTTAGTGTGAAATCTGGAGCTGTCAGGAGGATTTAGTAAAGATTAAACTAGAATGCAGTATTAGCATTGCATGGAGGCATTTCCACATGCAGAGTACATGACTATAAAGATTTACTTAAATAAGAAACTAATTCCTAAATTGGGATGGATTTTACATTTTTGGAAGCAGCAGGAAGAATAAAACACATCCGTTATGTAAATTGGATAAAAGAGCTATTTCAGACTCTGGTCATGCAGATGTTACAAAGTACATTATCACCACAATATGTAATGTTACAGAATATGTATTGCATGCAACATCAATTAACCCTAAAACTGTGCTTTAGGTTCCTGCGATATTTCCATATATGCAGATGATTAAAGAGGTTTTCATTTATAAGGTGCATTTTGTGAAGTGCTGACAAGGACTATTCATCAGGCAAACCAAGTATTTGCATGCATACTATTTTAATAGGTCATTTAAAGATCAACACAAATAATGCGTGGTGTATTTAATCAAAATGAAAAAAATGGAAATGACCCAATTTTGGAGGCTACTTCACCTCCTAATGGGGATAACCCAGATTCAATTAATTAACATGTTGGTGAAGTAAGCCATTTAAAATATAACTTTTATTGGAATTTCTAAAATGTGTCTGAATGAACACAACCATCAACCAAAATAGTTAAAAGACACTCACACATTGATTATAATCTCAATGGTTAAGTAATAGCCGTATCATTAGTCCAGCAAGGCTTATAGGAGGTGGTGTTTATATAAACAGTTAATCACTGCAGTGTATTCAGTATGTATTTACCCGCTGGCCTGGCGGGATATGACATATACATTATATGGTCACCTCTAATTCACTATTTAGGGAAGATGGTATAGAGGTACATAATTATTCACAATATTATCAAATCAAGTATTACACTCATATAATTCAGGGTGATTATAAATCACTTATCTGGATTTCCCCAATTTAGTCTCCCCTTTGAGACGGTTGAAAACACTTGCTATTGGTAGTAAGTTAGCAACCTGCTGGTTGGAGCATAAAGATCAATACCATCATGGAGTGTACGGTGTATAATGAAAGCGAAGCACACAACGTTATTCTGGTTTTCTAGAAAAAACATATTTCCAGATTAAAAGAGGATAAAATACATTGACTAGGCAAATCATATGTTCTCTTTTCTATAGGCATTTGGATACAGCTCCCCAATCTTCACACATTCATTATATACATATGAGCTGCTGACAGATACAAAAACTGGTGCAGTTACATGACTATGCCGTTGTTCTTTGAAATAACAGAAGAACTTACAACATACACGACCATGTACATTGTACACATTGATATACAGTATGTTTACTCCTAGCTTTCTATAACATACTTACACTGCTCCAGAACACAAGCAAGACACATATACTTTCATTCGCTATAATAAAAAGTGACTTGGGCAAATACTATTACTCTGCCATCAGCAACGTTTTTTTCTCTCCTATGAAAGAAAGTGCATTTATGTGGTAGACACTTTCTACCCAACTTTCCAGTCATTCAATAGTCTCTGCAGACTATAGAGGTGTTTATTAATAGAGTGCTTAAAAAAAAAAAGGAGTGCTGTCATCAGGCCCAGACTGCGACAAAAAATAGGCTCGGGCATTATGGACTGAGTAGCCCACTTTTTTTTCCTACACAGCGCACATTACTGAGAGTTTTTTTGCTGTGGAGCTCTGTGATATCGTCATACACAGCAAAATTACTGTGTTGCTCCGAGACACCCTCATTCACACTGCACATTACTGTGGAGCTCTGTGAAACCTTCATGCACGCCACACACTACTGTGGAGCTCTGTGACACCCTCATAAACACCGCACATTACTGTGGAGCTCTGTGACACCCTCAAACACTGCACATTACTGTGGCGCTCTGTGACACCCTCATAAACACTGTACATTACTGTGGAGCTCTGTGATCCCTTCATACTCACTGCACATTACTGTGGAGCTGTGGCCCTACGGACTTCAAGATGGTGGCTAGCCACCTCTGATTAGGTTACAGGGCGTGCCGCATGACATCTGCCGCCCTATGCCCTGGTAGCAGACATCACACGGTACGCCCTGTGACCTAGCCAGCCATCAGCCTCGACTGATGACGTCACGCGGCGCGTCCTGTGACCTAGTCAGCGGGGGCCGATGGCTGATTAGAACATAGCAGCTGGCCATCCAGCGCGCCCTATCTTCAGTCAGCCTAGGCTGCCTCGCCGGGTGGCTGTTTATGTTGACCAGCCAACTGGCCAGATAGGCTAGCGGCCTACAAGGCAAATGCCTGGTATATCCGATGGCCAGTCTGGGCCTGGCTGTCACTGATATATATGGAGAGTATTTTTAGTAATATGGCTTGTATTAAACATTTCTGACCCTCTCTATAAGAAGCCTGTAGGTAAGATTATAATCTTGCATCAACGACCAAAATCTGGCTAACACCTGGCCAAGAAAACCTCCCTCTTTTCTTCAGTAGTACCGCAGATACTCGAGTATAGCGTGACCCGAATATAACGCGATGGATAGAGATTTAATATGGAAATGAGAGAATACGCAAGACTCAAATATAACGCGAGCAGCAAAATTTTACTGTACCGGTAAACAACGGTCGTCCTTTACTAGCGATTAGATGGTCGGCAGAGGTGAAAGATTGGCTTAAACCGAGCGTGCCTTCTTGCTGTGATGGATCCCACCTCTCCCGAATCTGGGAGTTCCTGAAGTGTTTGCAAGCATCAGGGAGCCCACATTCACTTCAGCAAGACTATCGGAACTTCCGGGAGACTTGGGATAGATATATATATATATATATATATTTTACACGCGATGCAGATGACTCAAATATAACGCGACCCCTCCAATTTTAAGGTAAATTTTTGTCACCAAAATCTAACGGTATACTCTAGTTATCTACAGTACTTTTCCAACTGCAGAGATTTAAATTTTTCTGCCAGGGTTCCATCCACTCCCTCTCAATCTCCGGTTTACAAAAGTCAAAATGTCATTGCCTGCTTCTATAAGCTAGCTGTGCGTTCAATGCCTCAAACAAAACTCATGCTGATGTGTTTCACACAACATAAGAATCTTTGGCCTTAAGAGGGCTTAAAAATATGTAATTTCTGTGTTTAAAAACTGGATGAAGGTATTTTTAAAAATGTAATAACACACTCTACATCCTGTAAAGTGCATCATAAAATCCATTTCTGCTGAAAAAGAGGAAATACAACTAAAGCATTCAATAGAAAATAGTGAATGGGCTAGAAGTACTGACTCAGATGATTCATGAATTTCCCATTCATGAGATTATTTTATTTCTAACAGAGGCTTGGTATATTCCTTCTCTCTTACTACAAGGAGGTTGAATGGATGACTATCAGGGTTATTCAGAGAGAGGTGAAAACCAGGAGAATGACTGGAGAAGTGAAAATTCTACACTACATTGCCAAAAGTAAGAAGAATGGACAGGCGCCCAAACTTGTACCGTCACCAATTAACCAATACCAGACCAGAAATTCAGTGGTTTCCCCCAAACCAGTGTGGACAACAATGTATAGCATTAGTACGTATCTGGTGGCGCGATGACAGTCGCTTTTGGGTAGCTGGTGGTTCCCTTAATTCATTTTTTCCATATGGATCACATAAAAAAGAAGCAAACAGTATAATAGTGTAGAGTGTCTTATAATGATTAGTGCAATTATGCAATATTTCCACTCACAAGTGTAGAGCCCGGGCACTGGCTCTGAGTGGGTAAACACATTCGGGTACTTTTGCTTCTTCACTTATAAGGTGACCCACACCTTATGGTAAAGGAAATCTCTTCTTATATGGAGTATACATGCAAATATAAAGAAACAAAAAAACTTTCTTGTGTAGATCTTTGCAGGTTCAGTATCATATAATGTAATGTAGATTGCCAACTCACATTCGGTGGAGCTTTAGACCAAGCTCTTAGTGTGTGCGCCTATGGACTTATTAACGGGTTAAGTCCAAAAAACCTTCTTGAACTCCAGAACACCGGGGGTTTGAGCTCATTAAAAATTTATTAAAACATAAAAGCAAAATAAACAATCTTACTGGCACAGCCAGATGACCAGGACGCATTTCGCCAAATCTAATGGCTTCCTCAGCTGGGGATTTCAAGGTGATTGGAATATTGCTCGGCCAACAAGCAGGCTACACCAAATTGCCTTGCTTTTTGTGTGAATGGGACTCCAGAGGAAGGACGGAACATTGGGTTCGGCAGCAGTGGCCAGTTAGAAGTACATTCACACCTGGCGAAAAAACATTGTTTCACTTCCACTGGTTGATCCCTCGAAAATACTGTTACCACCTTTACACATCAAACTTGGCTTAATGAAGCAATTTGTGACAGCTTTAAGCAGGGACAGTAAATGCTTTCAGTATCTTGGTGGTAAGTTTCCATCAATCACGTCTGAAAAAATTACAACTGGCATTTTCATAGGCCCTCAAATACGAAAATTAATGGCAGACAACATAGTCGAGGAATCCATGAGTGAGTGCGAATTGTCGAGCATGGACTGCATTCAGAAATGTGGTACACAACTTTTTGGGGAACACGAAGGCTTCAAATTGCACCACTTTAGTCGAAGATATGCTGGAATCCTATGAACTGCTTGGTTGCAACATGAGCGTCAAAGTTCACTTTCTTCATGCTCATCTAAATTACTTTCCTAACAATCTTGGTGATTTTTCGGAAGAACATGGCGAGCGCTTCCATCAGGATATTAAAGTGATGGAAAAGAGATACCAAGGAAAGTGGACTGTACATATGATGGCCGACTATTGTTGGATGTTGAACAGAGACTGTACGGACACACACAGAAGACAATCCAAAAAGAGGAAGTTTGAAGGGGAGCCCAGTGGCGAATGTTAGGTATGTTTGCTTTTGACTATGTATTTATGTTTATCTATTACTTAAACAATCATTCCGCCCCTCCAGAGAACATTTTCACACGTTACAAACATTGCCATATAGCAATGTCGTTAAAAAATAAAGTTTTTTTTAAATTTTCACATTTCCATCATTTGTGAAAAAACTTTGACGTGATACGGAATTTTGAAGGTCATTTTCGGAATCTGCCCAAAAAAATCCATTCAGATACACCTATTCATTTGAAAACAAAAAGGTTGAAAAGTTGCAGATCAGTGTAATCAAAACATAGCGGATACGCAGTCACTTGGCTGACAGACTTCAAGGTAGTTTATCAT
The DNA here is from genome assembly GCA_009667805.1 of Leptobrachium leishanense. NCBI lineage: Eukaryota > Metazoa > Chordata > Amphibia > Anura > Megophryidae > Leptobrachium > Leptobrachium leishanense. The sequence continues at coordinate 172,655,193 of CM019067.1, forward strand.
TCAGTTCATTGTGACCAAGGCTGTCACTGCTGGTCTCTTCACTGCCTACAGAAGTGTCTTGACAAATGACTTTTAAAGGAAATGACAGACAATGCTTTTAGTTCCTCCCATCAGTTTCACTGCACATATGTACGGGTATAGAGTGGAAAAAAGAATGAAACATGAGATCCTTATAATAAACCAATATACTCTGTTCCCTGCTAGAGAGGACGGTCTTCACCCAAAGGTCTTTTTGTTGGTTCATCAAATGTTCATTCTCAGTCATCCGACAATAAACAATACTTGAAGGTATCACAACAGATATTAGTTTATTTTGTGCAAACTGACAGTAAAAAGCACAAATCACAGTTTGGTCCTTTTTACCAATCTCAATTTTCTGTAACATTTTCAGACATGATATAACCGAGCAGGCCACCATTCTACTATCCACTAATCTTATCTTATATTATATTATCTCCCTGCACGCTTCCCTCCGGTACGAATGCCAATCATTGCTGCCGAATATCAATTTCCAAGTCAGTCTCAGATAAAACATGATTTTACTTTCAGTCTTTTTTAATGAAATGAATGACTAGCATTTCATGAAAAGAAATTATACCCTTTATAGATTGATTAACTAAAGAAAGACAGCTTGACATTTTAAAAATTACAGATCACCTGGGAAATTGACTATTATTCAATACTAATTAGATGATAGACATGGACATGGCTTGTCACAGGTGCATACTTTACTATATGCAGTCATTTCTCAGATTAAAATTCACATACGGGCACATATGGTGCCTCAATATTACAAAATTAATTGCAGACGTGCATGTAGCAATTTAATCTAAGCACAGTTTATAAAAAAAAAAAAAAAAAAGGAAAGTCCGTTTTAAAATCAAAATCCCATTGTGACGAGAGTCACTTAGAACTGGGGTAGTGGGACTAAGGCCCTGTTCACACTGTGCGATTATATCGTGCAGATTTTGCCGCGACGTCGTGCTATGTAGTTTCTCCAATGCATTTCAATGGAGCTGTTCACATCATGTCGCACGTCGCGTTAGCATGTTGCTGGTACATGACCCTTTTTTTGCAATTTGCATTGGTGGTGCCTTGCAAAATCGCAACATCGTGTGGCATTATCGCTCTATGTCGCAAATCGGAAAATTGCGCGATTTTCAAATCACACAGTGTGAACGGGGCCTTAGCATTACTGTTGGGAGGTATGGGACTGTGGGTTCTGGGGAATCTGTCACATCATTTTATTCCCCAGCCCTTTCCTATGTCCAAGTCAACCTGTGCCTAGAAGGGTACAGGGTGTCTGTGTTGTGTGTGAATATAGTTATTGTTAATATTAGGGATGCACCAATACCAGGCGATTGCACGAGTACTTGCAGTCGTGTAAATGCCCCCGATACTTATACCTATTTGCCAGCAGTATGTGAGGGCTTGGGCGGCTGGCAGAATGCACTATCAGCATTCTGTCAAACCACTCCGGCTGACAGAATGCACTATCAGCATTCTGTCAGACCACTCCGGCTGGCCGCGTTCCAGGGAGCAGCCACCGGCATGCGAAGGTTGTAACGATGCTCCACTTGCCTCCAAAGTTTACGAGATCTTGCGATCTCAACTCATCAGCATCAGACCTCAAAAATGCTCTACTGGATGTATGGGTAAAAATTCCCCACTGAAACACCCCAAAATCTTGTGGAAAGCCTTCCCAGAAGAGTGGAAGCTGTTATAGCTGTAAAGGGAGGACCAACTCTATATTAAAGTATATGGGCACTATTCCCTTGTGAACGCTAGCTGAAGCCTTTTATAACATAAATCAGATACAGATTTCTGTTAATAGGAAAATATCACCCAAGGAAGGGGGGCACTGACTGAGGAAGCCCAAGGTGAAATGCGTTTTAGTGATCCCCAATTTTGTTTATATTGCCTTTTTACTTTTTTATACATTCTTTTAAATAATATTGATATAAGAGCAAAAAAGGTATTTATTTTATACCATTACTGTTCCTGCTGCTATAATTTCTTGCTGCTGTTACCCTGAAGCCCCATATTGGGGTGTGGATCTTCTCCCCAATACGGAACAGACTGCGGAAAGACATCCAAGGATAAAGCAGAAAACTAAGACATCCCCATTCAAATATAAGTATTCTGGTCTTTTATAATTTATTTTATTAAGGCAAAGTGATCTTTGTGTAAGAACAAATTGTAAGTGGTATAGGAGTATATTAAAATATTTGCATCCGGGTGCGCTGGGAATAATTGCTTTTTTTCACAAAAGATAATAAAAGGCTTTGCAGAAGCCTGGAGATTTGATGTATTATACATGAACTTAACACCCGTTTCATCATGTGCAAAATTGTAGTTGGTTGATGTAATAAAATGCCCCTACCGCTCAAAACTATTTCCTTATATGCAATAAACAACAAATAGCTCTGTGATACGCTCATACACACCACATATTACTGTGAGTTTTATGGCTGTGGAGCTCTTTGAGATATACGTAGTGCACATTACATTAAAAATTAGATGGACTGAAGTGGTCATAGTGGACCTGGAAAAAAAATGGGACACTGATTGTCTGGTGTCAACATTGTGGAACTGCAGAGGTCCAACGCTTGGGGACTGTGTGTGGGGGGGGGGTGCAAAATATGTTTTTGTCTAGGGTGGGGTGGGTGGCCCTTTAAGGATACCTGCACCTGGGCCCTGAGGTTTCTAGTACCGCCTCTGTGCGTTGGAAAGGTGACCCTAAAAATATAGGTGTACACTAGAATGGCAATAGTCAGCTAAAACTCCTATGAGACCTGAGCAGGGAGTCGCCTAAAGGCAAGCTACAGAATTCATTGTTTTCTGTACTCGTTTACATTAGCAAACCCTAACTTGTACGCTGGAAGACATGACTACCAGCCCTTCCTTTCCAACTAGCTTATTATTTCTCATCTTTTAATAAACACGTATTGCAGTCAGAAACCTATAAATAAAGATGATAGTCCTAGAAGGACAGCGTGATTTTGAGAAATGGCAATAAGAGTACACTGGGAAGACACTGATACTTCTGTAATCCTATTTAAGTGTGATTAAAGATAAAATATAGATATGTTTGCTTTCAGGCAGTATATTATGGAAAAGATTTTCTAATATAAAGATGTCCATGATAAGAGACCTTGTGCTGTCAAAAAAAGTATATTTCAAAGGAAATTAAGGATTTGTTGATAAAAAAAAATATACAGTTACAGAGACAAAATCCCCAATGAGTTAATCAAGTCTGGATATATTCTTTGATTGAATATGAGAGTTTATCTATTGGGAGAATGAAGGTAAAAAGAACTAAAGATGTTTTTACAAAAATATAGTAGAAAGGACTATGAAAAATTTAAGTTATGGCTCAAAAAAGGCTAATAATACAAATTCAGCTATTTTGAGCATAGTGTTTTATGCTTTTAATATGAAATTAACTTGATAATTTATCATAACTTTCTGGGTGGAGTAGAGGTAACATCACTGCTCTTTAACTGTGGAGAGAGACTGTGGAGACACAGGTTCGATCCCAGCAAGAGCACCTCTCCAGTAGGTGTCCTTGGGCAAGACACCTAACGGTACATACTCGCCACCCGGGACATACTTGAAAACGAGAGAAATCTCAATGTACCATGATCAGGCCTTTCCAATGATGTCCAGCATGACCCTCTAGCTGCCATGGATCGGGAGATAATGGGATATGAAGGATCCCCCTTTCTCCCCTTGGCAGCTAGGGGTTAACTGGCCCACTGACATCCTCACACATATGGTGGGGATGTCAGTGGGTGGGGGGTGACCTGGAGGCTTGGCTGACATCCACGATGTCAGCCCCCTCCAGGTTTGAAACGCGATTTGATGCAAATTTGCATCAAATCGTGATCCGGCAGTGAAATAGTTAATGCTGCACACCGCTGAAAAGGGGAGACTCTCCCCTTTCCAGTGGTGCAACTTACAGTGCTATATATTCAATGGTTGGGGAGATAGAGGGCTCCAAAAGAGCCCCCTCCATTGATTTCAATGGGGGCGCCTGCTGATGACGTCATCACGCAGCGTGGTGACGTCATCAAGCTTGCCGGCCCCTCTAAAACACTGGGGCAGGCTTCCTCCCTGCCAGATCTGTGAGGGACCCAGCGAGGGAGGCAAGTATTGGGCGGGAGGGAGGTTAGGAGCCGCTGACGTATTATGTACGTCCGCGGGTCTAAGGGAGACCCATGGGCAGGACGTACATGGTATGTCAGCGGTCCCTAAAAGGTTAACCCTCTTCCTATCCTCCAACTCCTTGCTTGACTTTGATACAGTCGACCATCCCCTCCTCCTAAAGACTCTCTTCTCTCTTGGTCTCTGTGATACCACCCTTTCATGGCTAAAATCCTACCTCACCAATAGATCCTTTCTAGTATCCCTTGCCCGCAACTCCTCCTCTTCAATGCCTCTGTCAGTCGGCGAACCCCAAGGCTCAGTCCTAGGTCCTCTGCTCTTCTCTATACCTCCTCACTGGGTAAATTCATCACCAACTATGGCTTCAAGTATCACCTATACGCTGATGACACTCAGATCTACCTCTCCACTCACGATCTCTCTCCCACTGTTCTCTCTCTCTGGTCAGTGACTGTCTGGGTTCTCTGCCTGGGTGGCCTCTCACTACCTGAAGATCAATACGTACAAGACCAAGATCCTTCTAATTCCCCCCTCTAACTCTACTCAGATTTCTGACTTCTCTATAATTGTTGACTGTATCACTATCTTTCCTTCAGCCCAAGTCCGCTGCTTCGGAGAGACTCTTGACTCCAGTCTTTCCTTCAGCCCCTACATCCAATCACTCTGCTCATCTTGCCGCAATCACATCCACAATTGCCAAAATTCATCCATTTCTAACTGCCAACACCACCAAGCAATCCACTCGCTTGTTATCTCCCACCTGGACTACTGCAACAACCTCCTGACTGGCCTTCCTATCTACCACCTCTCCCCCTGCAGTCCATCTTAAATGCATCAGCCCGGCTTATCCATCTCACCCGACGTTCTGTCTCTGCCGCTCCTCTCTGTGAATCCCTATACTGGCTCCCCATTCACAGCAGAATCAAATTCAAACTACTCACCATAACCTACAAAACCCTCACTAGTGCCGCTCCTCACTACCTGTCCTCACTAAACACCAAATACACCCCAGCCCGTTCCCCAAGATCCAACAATGTCCTTCTCCTGGCATCCTCCAGCATTACCTCTTCACAAGCCAGATTGCAGGACTTTTCCCGTGTGGCGCCGACCCTATGGAATGTGCTTCCTCGGAACAGCAAAATGTCACCAAATATGGCTTTATTTAAACGCTCCCTAAAGACCCTTCTGTTTAGGGAAGCTTACCACCTAACTCTGTACCAAGACATCCAACCGACCCAAAAACGCTCCTCACTGCTCCCTGCATTAACTCATCACTGCCGCCCCCCCCTCCTGTTTCTAATCCCCTTACCCATCTAGATTGTAAATTCCCACGGGAATAGGGCCCTCATGTCCTCCTGTATCTGCTGGTAGGAATGCTGACCTGTCTCCTGTATGTATTGTAGAACTGTCCTGTCATTACCCAGTGCACCTTTGTACAGCGCAGTGGAATGTGTTGGCGCTTAATAAACAATAATAATACTACTGTGAGAGCAGATCCTCTATGAGCAGACCTTATATTGGCCAGATAAATCCACATGTGTCTCAAATGTCTTACACAACAGATAAGGCACCAGCTAATCAAAAAGCAGGCAATGAAGGCACTTTCTCTTGACCCAATTCACAACAAGCAGTAGGAGTGATAAGTTAGAACATGGCTGTGTAGTGTGCAGCCCTGGGCCACTTCCTTTGCTTGACAGAGGATTTCCTTCATCTCCCAGGGCCTGACAGCTCACTCCATCTCAGACCTCCCATCTGCAGCATTGAGGAGAGGACTGCTGTTGATTCAGGTATCCCAGCATGGATCATCCTTGTGAGGTGTGTAAAAGAAAGGGGTCCTCCAGGAAATATAAATATATATACACACACGGTCCTATTCTAATGATGTCAATATTGTTAAAAGGAAACAAAATAGCAAAACAAGAGGACATAGTCTTAGATTAGAGGGGCAAAGGTTTAAAAGTAACATCAGGAAGCATTATTTTACTGAGCGGGTGGTGGATACATGGAACAGTCTTCCAGTAGAAGTGGTAGAGGCCAAAACAGTAATTGAATTTAAGCAAGCATGGGATAGGCATAAGGCTATTCTAAACAAAAGATAAATCCAGGTCAAGTATCCATGTAATTGGGCAGACTAGATGGGCCGAAAGGTTCTTATCTGCCGACATTTTTCTATGTTTCTATGTTTCTAATATGCAGAGTGCTCAAGCCATAGAGCATAACAGCTCGGGTGCTCTTCTTATTGTCTGAAAGGGTTAAATCACCTACCTCCTTTAGATGAGTAAGCAGAAGTTGGCAGGAATGTAAAGCAGGCTTGGCCAAGTTTAAAATTCACAACTCTATGCAAAGCTTGAACACACCTCAAAGATACGTTTCTGAAACTCTATTGGCTAATTAAGTTTAATTTACTGGATTTTACCTAATTTCTGGGAATTCTATGATGTTATCCTTATTAGGTATTCAGAAGCGCTTTTATGTGATTTCCACTGTATTAAGATTCATGCTTTCTTTATCTCTTTGGTTTATGATTTCCGGAGAAGTTTATATACTCTCATTATTATGCTAAATATTCTTAACTCGGTTTTGAGCCGCTTTGATAGACACTCGTAACTCACCTTGTGTCATGATTAGAACAAAAATAAAGTATTTATTTTAAACCAACATGTATTATAGAGAGTCATTGATGGAAGTTATTGTATTGCATCGCTTTTATGCACCACACACTCCAAATCTTTTGGATGCTTAAAAGAAAGATCTTTATGGAAAAAATATGAGGGAATAAAGATATTTGGACCATAGCTAGGGAAAGTCCTTTCCGATTACATAAGATCAGAGAGGGGTTTGGGGCGCCATAACATTCGTAAAACTCAGTGGTTCAGAACAGGGGGGGATAAGAACAAATGGTTTGTAAGGGAAACTGTACAAAGTGTCGAATGTGCCTAGCTGCACATAAACTGAATACATAGAGCGAAACATGCAAACATTTAATTGCAATCGCAATCGAATCGCGATTTCCGACCCTGCAATTTCTAAATCGCATAAGGCTGCAATTTTCGGCTCCCTTTTAACTTCCGGTGGCATGGTGCTTTGGGCGCTCGCAGGGGGAACCATGTGACGAGCCGCGTTCTCGCGGCTCGTCACATGGTTCCCCCAGGCGAGCGCCCAAGCTCCATGCCGCCGGAAGTTAACAGGGAGCCGAACATGTGGCGCACAGAGGTGAGCTGGGGCAGTATATCCATGTGCTGGGGCAGTATATCCATGTGCTGGGGCAGTATATCCATGTGCTGGGGCAGTATCCATGAGCTGGGGCAGTATATCCATGAGCTGGGGCAGTATCCATGTGCTGAATACTGAATACATTTAGAATGTATGTAGCATGTTTGAAAAAGCAAAAAAATTGGCTAAATCGCAAATAAAATCGCAATATTCATTCAAGAAATCGCAATATGATTCTTTTGTCAATATTGCACAGCCCTAATACATATATATCACACACACACTATATAAACATTATATATACACACACACACGCAATTATGTAATTTTTATCAATCTTCAAACTATTTCACCCCAGATCAATCCGGCTTTCGTCCAAATCACTCAACTACAACCGCCCTTTTAAAAGTTTGCAATGATACCCAAGCAGGCATGGAACAAGGAGACCTAACAGGAGCCATCTTCCTTGATTTTGCCAAGGCCTTTGACACCGTAGACCATGGCATCCTATTACAAAAACTTAAAAACGCTGGTATTAGCGATCACACACTAACCTGGTTTCAATCGTATGTATCCAACCGATCGCAACATGTGTCCATTTCTGGCAGCTCCTCCCTCCCCCTCCCAGTCACATGCAGTATACCCCAAGGCTCGATACTCGGGACCACCCCCTGCTATTCACCAAGGATGAGCGATCGGTTCGGATCTGTTCGGAGTTCGAATCGAACATCGGCTGTTCGAAAGTTCGCGAACATTGAACATTTTTGGGACGTTCGCCAAAAGTTCGATTTTTTTATTTTTTTTAAAAAAGTATAAAAAATGCTTAAAAAATACTAAAAAAATCTAGAAATAAAGAGACTCTTTACTGCAGAATATTATAAGCAACGGTTTATTAGATATTGAATTAAAACGGGAATATTTTTTAACATTGAAGCCTATGGGATAAAACATTTTTGTTACTAAAACATCAGGCAGACACGGCCCTCTAATCAGGCACTGTAGAGGTCAGCCTGCCGGGGCCTCCCAAGGATCCCCTTCAGGAGCATGCGGCCACCGGATGACAGAGATGTGACTGTGCGGGCTAGCTGCCCAGGTGCATGTGGCAGAGACAAGCGGCGCAGGGAGGGAGCCACTGCACCTGCGGCCACGGCAGACCCCCCCCCCACAACCAAGATCCAGGGAGCCCCCACTGACCACCAGGCTAAGGTAAGGCGACACATTTCTAAAAAAAATAAAATCTGATGACATTTTTAAATGTCCCCGGGAACATAACATAAAACTTATTTTTTTGTTTTTCTACCTTGCTGAATGTATTTAATTATATATATTAGATACATTCAGCCAGGTAGAGGGGGGTGGCATGTGGGCTGCGCGGGGTCTCAAGCAGTGGTTTGTTTTTTTTGTCTGTATATTTTTAGCAAATTTATAGGGGAAGGTAAGGGCAGGTATGATATATATATAAATATATATTAGACATGTGCATTCGTTTTAGTACTAAAACGATTTAGTCCGAATTTTGGGATAATTTAGTTTTCGTATGAAAAAATCTGACAGTGATAGAGCTCCAGAAAACTCACTCGCAGCGCAGACAACCAGCACAGCAGAGGAATCCTTTACTTAACCCTTGCATGTCTAGGAGACAGACGAGATGATAAAAGCAGCTGGAGAGGGAAAACATTCAAATAAATCACACTGAAAGCTAATGACAGAGGGCTGGATAGTAAAAACCCCTTTATAACAAGCAGCGCTGGAAGAAGAGAGGGACTTTATAAAACTTGTGTTATCTCCCCTCCCGCTCTGCATAATAGGGGCTTAGGTCTGATACATTTTATATTATCCAGGAGAACTATCCCCCTTTCCTCAACTATAATACACATTTTATATAAAGTCCCTCTCCTCTCCCTGTGCTGCTTGTTATAAAGGGTTTTTTTTTTTTTACGTCTGATACATTTAGTATCCAGCTCTCACAGTTACTCTGTCATTATGAGTCTTCAGTGTGATTTATTTGAATGTTTTCCCTGGATTTAAAGTGCTTTATTTTATATTAAAAAAAATTGTACAAGTCATCTCTTCTCTGAGCTTTCAGACCAATTTAAGTTAATATTTTCCCTCTCCCCTGCTTTTATAATCCTGTCTGTCTCACCCACAGTTTAAGTAAAAGTTCCCTCGCCTGTGCTGGATAAGCATTGCATTCCAAAGTTCTGCACCCTCCACATGCCAATGCAGTAGGATGTTGTTGTTCTATACAGAGAGGGGCATTAATTAATGCAGGAGGATGTTCTATAAATTATACAGAGAGAGGGGTATTAATGCAGGAGGATGTTATATATATTACACAGAGAGGGGTATAAATTAAGGAGGATGTTCTATACAGAGAGGGACATTAATTAATTCAGGAGGATGTTCTATACATTATACAGAGAGGGGTAATAATTAATGCAGGAGGATGTTATATACATTATACAGAGAGGGGTATTAAGGCCAGGTGGATGTTATACACATTATAAAGAGGGGTATTAATTAATGCAGTAGGATGTTCTATACATTATACAGCGAGGAACATTATTTTTAGCCTTTTAAATTCAGTGTCTGTGAGCGCTGAGATCAGCTGCTTGTCACATTATCTCTCAGTACAATGTATCAGGCTCAGCTGTTACAGAACCTGACTGCTGCTCATCACAGCGCTCAGAGTTTCAGTAAAACTAGTAAATAATATAGTTATAACCTCTTATATATAAAAATATTATTTACTAGTTTTACTGAAACTCTGAGCGCTGTGATGAGCAGCAGTCAGTTACTGTAACAGCTTTGCCTGACACATTGTGCTGAGAGTGAGAGATACTGTACCAAGAAGCCGATCTGAGCCCTCTGAGGAGCCACCGCAATAGTAATTGTATCCGCTGGTTTTCAGATGAATAAAATTAGTTTTCAAACTAAAGAACTGAAAACAAATTTCTTTAGCAACTAAATAAATTGCATTTTAGGACTAATCCATTAGTTTAAAACGAAATTTTGTGCTGTGCACATGTCTAATGTATATAGATAATACATATATGTATATTCTTATAAATATATATATATCCAGACTTGTATTACACACACATTTTGGCAACTAATTGCCCCCCCCCCCCCATTTGGCTGATCCCTCCAGAAGAAATGTTGAACCCGATAGAGCAGAGAATGATGGGTGGGTATATATATATATATATATATATATCTGCGTGTTGATATATACATATATATAGGTCTGCGTGTTGATATATACGTAGATGTCTGTGTGTGGTATCAATGTATCCCTACTCTATACACAGCGCTCCGTGTCCCTATAATATACAGTGGCAAGAAAAAGTATGTGAACCCTTTGGGATTACGTGGAGTTTTGCATGAATTGGTCATAAAATGTGCTTTGATCTTCATCTAAGTCACAACGATTTGAAAAACACAGTCTGCTTAAAATAATACAACACAAACATTATATGTTTTCATGTGTTTATTGAACAGAACATGTAAACATTCACAGTGCAGGGTGGAAAAAGTATGTGAACCCCATAGCCTAATGACTTCTCCAAGAGCTAATTGGAGCCAGGAGTGAGTCAACCTTGAGTCCAATCAGTGTGATATTATTGGATGTGTTGCTGAAAGCTGTCCTGCCCTTTAAAAAAACACACCAGTTTTGGGTTCACTGGTTTCAAGAAGCACTGCCTGATGTGAACCATGCCTCGCAGAAAAGAGCTCTCAGAAGACCTACGATCAAGAATTGTTGACTTGCATGAAGCTGGAAAGGGTTACAAAAGTATCTCCAAAAGCCTTGATGTTCATGTGTCCACGGTAAGACAGACTGTCTACAAATGGAGAAAGTTCAGCACTGTTGCTACTCTCCCTAGGTGTGGTCGTCCTGTAATGATGACTGCAAGAGCACAATGCAGAATGCTTAATGAGGTAAAGAAGAATCCTAGAGTGTCGGCTAAAGACTTACAGAAATCTCTGGCACATGATAACATTTTTGTTGACACATCTACAGTAAGGAAAACATTAAACAAGAATGGAGTACATGGGAGGACACCACAGAGGAAGCCATTGCTGTCCAAAAAGAATATTGCAGCACGTTTGAAATTTGCAAAAGAGCACCTGGATGTTCCACAGCACTACTGGCAAAATATTCTGTGGACAGATGAAACCAAAATTGAGTTGTTTGGAAAAAACACACAACACTATGTGTGGAGAAAAAAAGGCACAGCACACCAACATCAAAACCTCATCCCCACTGTAAAACATGGCGGAGGGAGCATCATGGTTTGGGGCTGTTTTGCTGCCTCAGGGCCTGGACGGATTTTTGTCATTGATGGAAAAATGAATTCCAGAGTTTATCAAGACATTTTGCAGGAAAACGTAAGACCATCTGTCCGCCAACTGAAGCTCCGCAGAGGATGGGTGATGCAACAGGACAATGACCGAAAGCATACAAGTAATTCAACAAAAGAATGGCTTCAACAAAACAAAATACGCCTGACCTCAACCCGATTGAAATGCTGTGGCATGACCTTAAGAGAGCGATTCACACCAGACATCCATCCCAAGAATATTGCTACACTGAAACAGTTTTGTGAAGAGGAGTGGTCCAAAATTACTCCAGATCGTTGTGCAGGTCTGATCTGCAACTACAGGAAATGTTTGGTTGAGGTTATTGCTGCCAAAGGAGGGTCAACCAGTTATTAAGTCCAAAGGTTCACATACTTTTTCCACCCTGCACTGTGAATGTTTACATGTTCTGTTCAACAAAAACATGAAAACATATAATGTTTGTGTTGTATTATTTTAAGCAGACTGTGTTTTTCAAATTGTTGTGACTTAGATGAAGATCAGAGCACATTTTATGACCAATTCATGCAAAACTCCACATAATCCCAAAGGGTTCACATTCTTTTTCTTGCCACTGTATATGATCATGGGTTACCTTTTTTTATATTTTTATACTATTCCTATTAAATTAATTTTTGATGTATTTTATTCAGTAGAAACTTTTTTTACCTATATAACATGTGCTTTGTGAAAATAAAACGGAACAGAATGCACCTGTAAACATGTAACATAGTGACTATTTTACTTACATATTTATTTGCTGTGTTAATCTGTATATTTGTTTTTAATATCTTGCATCTATTACTTTGTATTTCTGTAACGACTGTAACAATTCAATGTTCTTGAACCCAGGACATACTTGAAAACGAGAGAAATGTCAATGTATCCTTCCTGGTAAAATACTTTGCAAATAAGTAAATAAATAAATTAGGGACAATTGGAAGATATAGCCCAGTCTCCCTCCTTCATTCACATATATATTGTGTATGGTTAGGGTTTTCTCCCCTTATCCAACAGCCCTTTCTATCCATCAGGAAATATTAAAGAAAAATACTGCCACTTTGGCCCAGGCCTAGTTGACTTAGTTAAGGATACTCCCATGATGTGTTTGTGACCACACACACATTTTCTAGACATGCTTTTTGATACACTAAAAAGTATCATAACAATGCATTGATACACTATTACTCAATGCACAGAGAACCCGGTTTTGCATTAGCAGGTTACATTACTCTGCTTTAGAGAAAAGTCACAGTGACCTGATTCGATAGAAGAAAGCCTGATCATGAACATGGTTCATTGTTCTGCTAAAGTGAAACACATTTTTGGAAGCATAAATAACATTTCAGATGATTTTCTCCAACTGTTAAAGTAGTAAAATGGATTTGGTTTGGTAATTTCAAACACATCGACAAGTAGACATCGGGAACAGGACATATGATTTTGTTTTCATGCCCTAAATTGAATGTTATTATTTCAGTTTGTTGGAAGAATTTAAACATAAGTAATCTTCATATATTTAATCCATTCAGGCACAGCTGATATCTACAGATATCCTCCACAGCAGGGATATGCTTCACTTTGATGGTGCATACTCAAAGGACCCTATTCCAACCAAGCCACAATATTAACCCCTTCACTACCAAGTGATTTCCCAAAAATCCACTCTCAGGAACAAGTTGTTTTTTAAAATAATTTTTAATTAATCCTACAATAAGGAATATTCCCAATGTATTTCTTACTGTAATAACCTATTTGGCAGGCAGATGTCACTGGCCAAATGGAGTTACTGCAGGTAGAACTACAGCCCATGGCTCCGTGTCAGCCAAGTAATGACCAATATGTCAGGACTTTACCTAGCTGATTATAACCAGTTTTAGCACCTTGGGCATTATGCCCACGGGGTTAAAACTTTAAAGGCAACTTCTGTTGCCCAAAAGCAAATAAAATTAGTTTGCAACAAATTAATTTTGTTTGCAATGATACATCACAGCCCCAGATCCTGTTAACAGGATCTCAGTGGGTGCCGGACAAACTCCCTACAGCCAGGTTCCCTAATGCCAACATCCCGACAGCCAACTTCCAGACAGGACAAGTGCCAGACATCCCAACTGCCCTACACGGTAAACTTCCAGACATCCATAATCCCAGCGGCTAACCCTAATACTAACACCCTAAACCTAGGTTTAGGAGGGTTAGGGCTAGGTTTAGGGGGGTTGGGTTAGGTCTAGGTTTAGGAGGTTAGGACTAGGTTTAGGGGGGTTAAGGTTAGGGCTAGATTTAGGGGGGTTAGGGCTAGATTTGGGGGGGTTAGGATTAGGGCTAGGTTTAGGGGGTTAGAGATAGATTTAGGGGGTTAGGGCTAAATTTAGGGGGTTAGGGCTAGATTTAGGTGGGTTAGGGTTAGATTTAAGGGGGTTAGGGCTAGATTTAGGGGGTTAGGGCTAGGGCTAGATTTAGGGGGGTTAGGGCTAGATTTAGGGGGTTAGATTTAGGGTTAGATTTAGGGAGTTATGGTTAGATTTAGGGGGGTTTGGGCTAGATTTAGGGGGGTTAGAGTTAGGGCTAGGATTAGAGAGTTAAGGTTAGGGCTAGGTTTAGGGGGTTAGGGCTAGGTTTAGGGGGGTTAGGGAGTAGGTATCGGGTTAGCCGCTGGGATTTTGGATGTCTGAAAGTTGATCAGGGAGTTGGCCGTGTAGGGAAGTTGAGGGGAGTTGGCCGTGTAGGGAAGTTGGCAGTGTAGGGAAGTTGGGGGAAGTTGGCAGTGTAGGGAAGTTGGCCGTCGGGATTTTGGCATTAGGGAACCTGGTTGTAGGGATTTCGACCCAAACCCGATCTGAGTCTGTTGTGTCTGCTACTGCTCATCGTGTAAACACGGTTACGGTAGTGAAGGGGTTAATTGCTCAAACTACTATTCCAACTAAGCCACAAGCTTTGACTGTAGGTCATTCATTGGTGCTTCTTACTGTATATTAACGGCTCCTACACTTGATATAGGAGCCATTCATTTGCAACTACCAGGAAAATAACGAGCTACGCCAATGTAGCTCATTCTTCTCCGTTTGAGCCGATATTCTGCAAAGAATACCAGCTCTCACACCTCAGCATTAAGTGATCGTGCAAAATCAATTAACACTTTAAAATATGTATGCCCAAAAATCCTATGCTTACCTCTGATCCCACGATGCAGTCCTATGCGGCTGTGTTGGAATAGAGCTGTTTATAGCAAGCCACTAATGGATAATGGATAGTAAAATTCCCCTGGTCTTCCTCAACCCCAATCCCTCCAGACCAGTGGTTCCCAACCGCGGTCCTCAAGTACCCCCAACAGGTCAGGTTTTCCAGATATCTGAAGCACAGCACAGGTGATCTGATTTGCTGCTCAGTGATTGCAGGATTCAGTCTACATTTCCCCAAGGGAATCCTTAAAACCTGGTGTTAGGGGTACTTGAGGACCAAGGTTGAGAACCACTGCTCTAGACTGGAAGCTCCTATGAGCAGGGCCCTCTACACCTACAGGGTTATTCAGAGAGGTGAAAAGCAGGAGAATGGCTGGCGAATGGAAAATTCTAGGTCAAAATAGCCAAACCAGAAAAATTCTCCCATTTATCTCACTTTCCAAATCGGCTATTTTGACCTAGAATTTTCCATTCTCCAGCCATTTTACTACTTTTCACCACTCTCTGAATAACCCTGCTTGTGTTCCATCCTATGTCTGTTTATCTGTATCTTGTTCCCTTAGGTTATTGTAAAGCGCTGCGGAAACTGCTGGAGCTATATAAATGATGATAATAATAATAATGTACAACTTATCCATTATTGAGCAGCTATCAACGGCTACATTGGAATAGGGCCCAAGGTATTTTTCCAAGTTAAGATTCGCTGAACAGTCCTGGACCTTCAGATACCTCCTTTATATTTAACGGAGGTAAGTATAAATTTAACTTAGAAAATGATGGCATCAGCGAGCATGCTTACTTTGAGTCTTTTAGATTTTTGTACCACAATGTCCGCCACTCATTTAAAGGGCCTACGACAGAAAGTTATGTCATAGTTGCTTTAATTTGTAACTTTGCCTGATGACTAAAAATCAGTTCCTCTCATGTCCTCGAGCAAAACATCTTTTGTTTTCTGCCATCACACCCAGAGGATATAATCATAGAAAGAACATTTTCCTTGCTGTAATTAAATATCAGCTGTAATCTGAGTACACCGTATACGGCACACCTTAAGGGCCAATGCTGTAATTGAAAATGTAACTACTGTGCTTTCTTTTAATGTAATGAAAGAAAGAAAAATAAAACACGAACAAATAAAACGCATGCCACTAAATTCATATTTACTTATTTGCATACAGAGTAGAAAGTGCTCATTGCGAAAAATATAAGCAGAAATGGCAACATAAAAAAGGTAACAATATGGCTTTTTGCCGTTTAATTCAACCATTATGTGTTGAATGTTTTAGTTAACTTTAAAATCAATAAACGGTGCTGCAGAGGGTTCAGAACGTGGTATGACAAATCCAATTTTTCAACCTGCTCCCATTGGCTCCTAGCATTCTATCTCTTGCACCGGCATTTGTTTATTATTCTACTCAAACATATATACAATTTTTTTTCTAGATCCTGGTTCAATTGGCTCCCATGTTTTCTTACAGGTTTTTAAGGTTTGTCAAGCCCTATGTTTGGCAATTCCTAAGGCTAGGGTCAGACGAGCGCATTCTGTGCGTCCGTGTACAACGGACGTACTTTCTGACTGACAAGGTAGTGGCCACACAGTCTGTTTTTGTGACTGATGTAGAAGGGAAAATAAATTAATATGAAAAACATTTTGTCCCTCAAAATGCTGGGCGTCAAAAATGCAGTTTGTCTGATTACATTCCATCACTCACACACACAAAGCTATGCGGACGTTGCGGACGCAACGCATTCTGTGCGTCCATTCTAGCAGATTTACGTTCTTGCCTAACTTGTGTCCGGTTGCCGCGTCCGTTGTGTGTCCGCACTTCTGTGCGGACGTACTACGTGTGTGGGTCTCTATTGATCATAATTGTATGCTACCACGGATGTTAAAATGTGTGGCAACACGGAAGTGAACACTGCGTTCGTCTGACCCGAGCCTTAAAGCAGGGCTGTCAAACAACCCTCGAGGTGTTTCTGAAATACAACTCTCAGGTTCCCCTGGCCATCTATTGCATTCAAAGAATTCTAGGAAACAATATCTGGGGGCCGGAGTTTGACAGCCCTGGCTTAGGCTGGGGCCACATGGACGCACCCAATGTGTCCGCCTCAATGAGCATTGGGACATCCATTTAGCATTTTAATGGATCATACAGGGAACAACACGCTGGTACTGCGCAGGTTTTCATGCATGTTAGAATGGGCACAACATTTTGGTGCTAGTATGCACGTTGAGACAGGTCTACAAAACGCAACAGCTTCTTCAGTTTCTATATTTCTCTGGGTTTTTACCATCAAAATGTATGCTCATCGTGTGGTGTCCACAAGTACGTCTGTGCAAAAACAACAGACGCATATGTTGTGGTCTTTGGTGCCCCGGCCTTAAAAGGGACACTGCATCCACATGACCATTTAATTTAAATTAGTATGGTGAGCCGGGAGCCCCCCCCCCATTCTACGGTCTATGCACGCATCGTTAGATTTCAAAAGCAGAGGACTTTTCTCCACTTGAAGGCATTCAATCTGCTCGTGCTGTATAGCCCTTCTGGAGCTCTAGACAGCTATGTACACCTAGTGCACTGCTGACCAGCCAATGCCTCTTATTGTGTTGGCATTGCGAGGATTCCAGTTGCCTGAACTCAAGGATGTTGAGAGGAACCCTAATGCTGGAGACCCTGGGGTAGGATAAAGGTGAGTTTTGAAGGATACTTTTAGTAGGAAAAAAAGGTGGCCAGTTAAGGGTGGTAGCGTTTTGAACGGGGTATTTACCATAGAGAGTTCCATTAAAGAAGGAATATAGGAAGAGAAGAAAAACATGTTGAGAGCAGCAAAAATGGGCAGCAGCATACGTGGCCTGCCCTTCAGTGAGTCCCCACTCAGGCTCGATGGTGCCATTACAAATAAGAAATATGCTAATCAGACATATGCAAATCAGACTGCTATTGGGAAGATTCAACTTCAATTCCAGCAACAAAGAACTCTTCCGCTATAGTCTATGTTTCATACATAGAGATGACTGGAATAGAATTCGAAAATCCTTAATTTCTGTAATTGACTGGTTTGGCATGGTTAAAAATAAAAAAAGTGGAATGATATTTTAAAAAAACTGAATTGCTCCTGTTCGTGGAATCTCAGTCATGTTTGTAGATTAGTTCTTTTGATACTTATTTTGTAGATGAACTAAATTAGGCTTCCATGTAGCTTTCAACAAGCGCTTTTTAAAGTATCCTGTACATAAGAAAGGGAAGAATTAAAATAAAATAAAAATACCCTCATTGCAAGTGACTTAAAATATTTGCCTTAGGCAATTTAATATGGACCATACCAAACAATACAGGTCAGCTCAAAAGCCATCTTTTATTGCAGCATTTATAAAATGTATTATTATGCATAATAAAGTTACCTTTAAATACCTCTTAAGTCCCGTGATCGACTTAACTCGAACTGGTCTTATTTTGGAGGAATACGAATTAATTTTGTATAAAACAAACTGAATAAATGTCTAAATAGGCTCCCTAATATCTCCCTAAAGTTCCAGCAGATTGTAAGTTCCCTGGGAACAGGGTCACTCTGAATCAGGTCACCATCCATGTGTGTTATTCTAGCAGGGCTTGACAAATTTGCTTTGAATCTAGGAGCCAGCTACAAAAGTTAGGAGCCAACGTTTCGGCGAGGATTCGCCTTTATCAAGGTATACCTTGAGAAAGGTGAATCCTCACCGAAACGTTGGGAACCTTGCCTCTGCATCTGGGAGTGTGGTTTGTACTGACCCAAATTATGATTTAGCTGCTTCTATTTATTTATCACTTTGTTACCTGGTGCTTTTTGCTGTTAGGTATTTTTGTGCATGTTGTCTTTTGGCTAATTTTTTGAGCCTAGAAGTGTAGACCGTTGCTTCTAGTATCAGTTTGGCCACTCTGACATATATATATATATATATATACAGTTATATTATTTGTGTTGTTAACATCTGTACATTGTGACGTTGTGATAGTTTTATTTGTTTACTTATTTACTTTGTTCTGCTGTCATTGAACACCCTATTTACACAACACACACACGATATATTTACATTAAATTTAAGTGACAGGAAGAAAACATTGAAGCGACTAGATCTTTTTAGGTGCCAAAGACTGCTTTTAGATTGGTGTTAAACTGGAAATTTAGGAGCCAGAAGTTAAATTCTAGGAGCCAGTGGCTACCTGGCTCCTGTCTTTGTCAAGCCCTGTTCTAATGTATCAACTCCTTGTACACTGATATTGTAAAGCGCTGCAGAATATGTGGCGCTATATAAATATAGGATAATAATAACATGACAGCCTTTGGAAATTTGCGCCGGTTTCAGCTTCATTACCACACATGACCAGCAGAGGGAGCCCCTTGTCTGTTAACATATTGCATGCAGGCTCTAAATACATTGTAATGATATTATAGTGTATTTAGACCGTGTGTATAGGTGTATATGAGAATTGTTTGTGGTTGTAATCGGGTTAAGGCAGGGGTGGGCAATTACGGCCCTCCAAATGTTTTGAAACTACATTTCCCGTGATGCTCTACTGCTCATTAGGTTTGTAGAGCCTCAAGGGAAATGTAGTTTCAAACCATCTGGAGGGCCGTAATTGCCCACCCCTGGGTTAAAGGGTAATTTAAAGTGGATTTCCTGTCTGTGGTTTTACAAGGAAACACTTTGTAGTGACAGGGTTAAAAACTAACTTTTACTTTATTCTCTTTCATTAAAAAAAACTAAAGCAAATCAATGTTTAAAAATTTGGATTCCAGTCACTTCTTGAGAAAGTACAAAATGTTCATTAAAACATCTCTCAATGGAGCTTCAATAATTCATTATATGTAATAATTCATAGTAATTGACAGTATTCCTCCCATCATCCCAAAGTGAGACTGGAGAGGGATTTATTCTCCTTGTCATTACCCAAACATATCAATGTTAATTCACCAAGACTTTATCGACTTGATTCTAAGAATGCAGCCATGAAAAACACATAACGGTCTTTAAATTCTGTTTTCTACCCAACAAAGTAACAGAAAAATAATACAGGTTTTGTAGTTTATAATAAATATTCTATCCAACTGACCATTTAAAAAATAAATAAAAAATCATAACAAATTCATAGCAGAACACACCCATATATCTCCCTAACAGATTGAACCGATGCATTCAGATTCTTTCCGTATTCTATAAGATTTATTCAGGAAGCTCATTCTTAAGAGATATAAATCAGTTGCAGGAATATGTATATCATAATTATGCCAGCTCAGTTAGACGCTGGAAATGCCTTAAAGACCCAAACAATTACATTCCTTGCACTTGATTTGTTTTTAATAAAGCATATATTGCGCTTCATACGGCACAGGAGAGCTTAACATTAATCTTACTACACCTAGGTATTGAGAGAAACAGTAAAAGTCTGAGAATAAATCTCATTGTACAACAAAGTCCCATGAATAATGAAACTTCATAAATCTCCTATACAGCTGCTACAAGAATCACTTATAAAAAAACATTGTACAACGGACTAAAGCTTCAAGTCCAAGTAAGCCTAAAAAACTTTAGCAGTCCCTCCATACCTCATGCCCTGAAACATCAGTGATGCAAATAATGATTTTATGGAAACCTCCTGGTGGATGACGCAGTTTAACTTTGGAGTTTCCTTATATTTTCTAATTAAATAAATCAAAAAGTATATCAGCTATACTATACAACTTCTAATAGTTGACAAACACACAAACCACTACAGCTATATTATCGTAGAGAGATGCTGCAGAGTAGCTGAGTGTGACGTGGGAAAGATGGCCGCCTCCACCGAGCAAATAATCCAATAAGGAAATGTTCAGTTTGAAGTTTTGGTGGAGCAAAACACCACATATTTATTGGAACATGGTAAACATTAACACTAAAGTGGTAATAAAATGGACAACAGTGGATTTTGCAGAAACCGCACCTTTCATTAAGCAATCCTCCGCCCTTTTCCTTCAATATTCACAGCCAAAGAGTTCAGTGAGACTGGTGCAGCAAACTGAAATGATGTAATGTAACAATTCAGCAGCTGCTGAGGAACTGAACGAGTCCCAGGTGCAAATGTAACTTACGGCAACTAAAAAAATAGAGATTGGATGTACAGTAAAGCCGGGTCACACGAGTGTCTTTGAGAGAGGAAGGAACGTCTGTGAGTGTGAACGTTCCTTCCACTCTGACGCCCGTCTGGCCATCTTGCTGAGCGCAGTTAGTGCGCTCAGCGTTGCAAGGCTTGATTCCCCCTATGGAGGATTGCACTTTGCAGCCACGTCGAACATGCGTAGTAGAGCTTCGACAGGGGGCGTTCAAAACGTCCTGATCCGTTGAAGCGTCACAATGCTGTGACAGACGCTGGGAGGCACGTCAGTATGGGCGCACCTATTGCGCTCATGTGACCCCGGCCTTAATGTACTAGAATTTAAATCTAAAACGTAACTTTTTATTTGTCCCTATAAGGACACGTATGCAAAATGCAGTATTAGTACCAGAGATTTCCTGACAAGAAGTGGTTGTTAGAGGAAAACAAAAAGGAAAACCTCATACGAAAAGCGGACAACATATGCAAAAACAAAATGAATACAGCAGAAAATAAAAACACACCACAACAAAAAAGAAGTTCATACATCAGACACCTTCCACCCTGTTTCTAGATGTAAATCATTACTAGAAACAGCCCTAGGGCCCATGTAGTAGCACGCAAATTGAGAGAGTGGGATTTCCTAGTAATCACTGGAGAGGTGTCCCTACTACTTGCTTAAAAAGAGAGAAACGGGTCTTTGAGGATTTGTGCATATAGAAAAGAAGGGTTACAAGGAGAGGAACTATTCTCTATTCAAGGACTAGGATAATACCACCACACATACACACATCAGCAGGAGAGACAGTTTATAGGAAAAAAATAGATTGTCTGGCCTATCCGTGAGCGCTGTGTACAGAGAATAAATGGCCAAAAGAAATAAGCATACAGCTGTGCCTAAAGGGATAAGGAGACAAGAGTACTAAATATAATATAAAATAGAAAAAAAACAAATCTGGGCGCACCTCAACAATTCAGACACTGTCAAAGTCTTACCAGCATATAGATGTGCAATATATAATGCGATAACAATATAATGTGTATATCACAGTGAATTATTGACAAACAAAACAGTGTGACGTGTTATGATGTAATAATAATAAAAAAAATAAAGGCACTGAGGATACTTATATTTGAGTGATGTTCCATTCCTTCCTCTCGGTTCAGGGTCCTGCGGTATGTTCATTGCGCGCGATGTCCCAGGGAAGGGGGCTTACAGCGCAGTGTGGTGGAGAATAAAATGTAAAGCAGCAAGCAATTTTAAAATATTTATTAATAATTAAAAAAAGAGCCAGTCTTAAGCTGGTTAAAAACAATATAAAGGGATATATTATTGATTAAAAAGGATCACAAAAACACATTTGCGCCATAGGCTTCATCAGTTGGAATCCTTTAAAAGAATGACAGTCCATGCAAAGTGCAAAAAACGATTACATCAGAACACGTAACACTGTTTTATTTGTCAATAATTCACTGTGTGATACACATTATATTGTTATTGCATTATATACTGCACATATATACAGTTGTGTTCAAAATTATTCAACCCCCACTGAAATTGAGTGTTTTGGCCAGTTTGACATTGATTTTGATCATTCAGTCATCTTGCTTACAATTAAATCAAAGAGGCACGTGTAGGTCAGACAAATATAACATAACATTTATAATGAAATAACCACAAATGTCTTTTCTGTGCTCACATCATTATCAGTTTTATTCAACCCCCAAGTGACATTCAATCTTAGTACTTAGTACAACATCCTTTTACAGTTATAACAGCTTTTAAACGTGAAGCATAGCTTGACGATCTACGAGTATCTTCGCCCATTTGTCATGGGCAAAAGCCTCCAGTTCAGTCACATTCTTAGGCTTGCGCACTGCAACTGCTTTCTTTAAGTCCCACCAGAGGTTCTCAATCGGATTTAAGTCAGGTGACTGCGATGGCCACTCCAAAATGTTCCAGCTTTTAATCTGCAACCATGCTCTAGTGGACTTGGAGGTATGCTTGGGATCATTGTCCTGTTGAAAGGTCCAACGTCTCCCAAGCCTCAGGTTTGTGACGGACTGCATCACATTGTCATCCAATATCTCCTGGTACTGAAGAGAATTCATGATACCTTGCACACGCTGAAGCTTCCCTGTACCTGCAGAAGCAAAACAGCCCCAAAGCATGATTGACCCCCCCGCCATGCTTCACAGTAGGCAAGGTGTTCTTTTCTTCATAGGCCTTGTTCTTCCTCCTCCAAACATAGCGTTGCTCCATGGGCCCAAACAGTACTAATTTTGTTTCATCAGTCCACAGAACACTATCCCAAAACCTCTGTGGTTTGTCCACATGACATTTGGCATACTGCAGTCGACTCTTCTTATTCTTTGGAGACAGCAAGGGGGTGCGCCTGAGAGTTCTGGCATGGAGGCCTTTCTTTACGCAGTGTGCGCCGTATTGTCTGAGCTGAAACTGCAGTACCCACATCTGACAAATCTTTTCTCAGTTCCTCAGCAGTCACACGGGGACTTTTCTCCACTCTACGCTTCAGGTAGCGCACAGCAGTCAAAGTCAGCATCTTCTTTCTGCCACGACCAGGTAGCATTTCAACAGTGCCCTTTGCCTTGAATTTGCAAATGATGCTTCCTATGGTCTCTCTTGGTATGTTTAACATCTTTGCAATCTTCTTATAGCCATTGCCCTTCCTGTGAAGAGTAATCACCTCTTCTCTTGTCTTCCTGGACCATTCTCTTGACTTCACCATGTTTGTAACCACACCAGTAAATGTCTAGAAGGAGCTGAGTATCACAGTCATTTTAAAGCTGCCTAATTGGTGCTTATTATGCTTTATTGCTGCTCCGTGACATCCACAGGTGTTTTCAATACCTGACTGAAAACACTTGAATGAACCTCTGTTCTTCAGAGTGGTAGTCTTTAAGGGGTTGAATAATTGTGTCAATGAAGAATTCACAAAAGAAACATTTACTACTGTATTACAAAACCAATTGATGTCATTTTAGTTGCATATGGTTCTTTAAAAAGTCCTTGTAGGATTTCATTCTGAATACAATTACAAATGTACACTAAATTCCCTAAAACCCTTTACAGCATTGGGGGTTGAATAATTTTGAACACAACTGTATATACTGGTAAGACTTTGACAGTGTGCTGAGCTGAGCAAGTAATGAATATCCATAAGGGTCAGGGAACAGGAAGTGAGCTGTGCCCTAGGAAGAGTCAGTGTGGAGGAGAGCCAGCTCAGAGCAGAAAGCCAGCACTCATCTCATGTATCATATAATAAAGAAGTTGCTGTAAACAGAACCTCATGGATCATTTCAGTACATTAAAAAGCTGAACAACACATTGTACCAGAAGTGGACGTTTCTTAAAAGATCTACCAGTTACCAGCAAATAAAGCAACATGGATCTGCAACAAGGTACAGTACATGGCCAGCAAACCTTACAGAACTTACCTGTGAGAACTGATAGCCTGAAGCCACCTCCTGAAATCAGGTTTGTGGGTAATCTGGAGGAAGTGTGGAGAACATTCAAGCAGAGATTTATCCTCTATATGAAAGCAACAAACACCTGCACTTTGCCAAGTGATCAGAAAGTAGCATTGCTCTTAACTATTGCTGGAGCAGAAGTCTTGGACATTTAAAGTCTGAATTGTTAAGGTGCACCCGGAATAGTTTTTTTTCTATTAACCATTTTAACAGTGTTTTTGAGGTTGTAAACACACATATTCTGGCCTACAGCACCTGCCTATATTGAGCCTGTCCTCCCACATTGCACATATTAAGACGAGCGCCACACTCACACCATTGCCTTGATTAAGTATAATATAAACCATTTCTATCACTTCTATGAGAAAAAAATAAAAGGGTTTATTCAATATCCTGTGAATTGGGCCTGAATTGCACCAAAGTTTGAATTTCATTTCAGGGCAATTTGCCTATTCACTAAGCTGTCAATTTTCCAATGACAAGCGAACTGACAGTGAAATATGGCACAATTAGCCGATAACAAAATGGTCCCATAGAAGACTATCGTGTTTTCAATTCACAGAACACCAAATTGCAATTAAATGCCATCATTTTCAAAGTGTTTAAATTCAAAAGATTTACCCCCTTAACGCCAGGTGGGTGGCACCTGGTGGGAGAAGGCTAACGCCGGCAGGGCATACTAGTACGCCCACCGCTAGGTGCTGCTGCAGGCCACTCCTTCGCCCACCAACGCAACGGACGTGTGACGCACGTCAATGGCTGCAGGGGGACGGCATGAGTTCAGGTCGTCCTGCAGCAGCCAACGGGGGGCGTCGAATGCTGGGAGGGGCCGAGGCAGCCGATAGAAGTCAACAGGGCTGCAGCAATTCCAATTTCGGCAAAATACGATGAGCGTTCCCTAAATAGTGAATTCACCTTATTTTCTGTGAAATGGAATCGCAGAAGTGCGCCGAAATGTGGCGAAACACAAAGCACCAAAATTGCATGTAACTTTCTGTGCTTTATGAATAGACCCTAAAGTAGACATCCTAAAGAGGAAAATCAGGGCCAACGCATATTGCAACTTCCTTCTCCATTCATGTACCAGTGCCTTCACCATCTGGTACTTTACTCTGCCATCCTCATATTTATATAATAAGGATTATCAGTATACACTAATGGCTAAATTATATTTATATGCATGTATATTAAAGTAATATCCAATAATATGACCTTTGTGATTGGGAGTTGTTAAATGAGTTTTAAGAGCCCATCATCGTGATCCACCAACAGAGCGGAATTCATGTCATTCGCGCATTAGCATGACGAGTTAATCAGCGACGCACTTATATTACAGACATGATTCATGACAGACCCCAAAGGAAAGTAAAATTAAACAGATTTTGCAGAATATAAAAAGATTTACTTTGTTAAAAAGCTCTTACAGCTTGCATCCACACTGAAACCAGTTGCTCTAGCTCCGTCTTGGCCTGGTTACATAACTCCAGGATGCGTTCTCTGTTCTCGTGGCTGGTGTAGGCAGAGTCGGTAAAGTCCTCTGTGTGCTCCACAATAACTTCTAGCAAGGTTGAGAGATTTTCTTTGGAGAGGAAATATAGGTTCTCCCGTAGACCTTCAACTTTGCTCTGAAAAAGAAAACACTAAAACTTAGGCGCATCACTAGAAACAAATAATATATATTAAGAAATGTAAGTACATTGACTGACTGAACGGCTAAACTGGGTTTCAAAGCTGCAGAAAGGAATTTGTTAGCGTGCTTCAACGTACAGAACGAAAGAAACAGCAAAATGGATACTAAAATGGGAGCATTATCCATTATTAACACTTTGCCGCCACGGGACGCAGGGTGTACATGTATTTCTGCACTGTCTTCAATGGTATGCCTCAGCCCCTCCCCATAGCCACCACACGCTGTTGGATGCAGAGAGATGGCCTGAACTCAGGCTGTTCCCCTGCAGCCAATGATGTGCGATAGAACTCAGGCCGATCCCCTGCAGCCAATGATGCGCGTCGGCTGTGGGACTGGCCGAAACCAGCGGCACCTGTCGGTGAAGCGTACCTGTACAACTCGCTGGCATTAACCTACCCTGGATGAGCGACACCTGCCCGTCCTTAAGGGGTTAATGTGGTTATATATATATTTGCCCCTCTCCTTCCATTATTTTCCTCTTCCTCACACATTTTTCTGCTTTCTAATCTTCAACATTT
Organism: Leptobrachium leishanense; assembly: GCA_009667805.1. Taxonomy (NCBI): domain Eukaryota; kingdom Metazoa; phylum Chordata; class Amphibia; order Anura; family Megophryidae; genus Leptobrachium; species Leptobrachium leishanense. The sequence goes on from CM019067.1 coordinate 172,681,921, forward strand.
TTTGTCATTATTGGATCTGATAATTTGCATTACTTATTCTGGTGTTTTTAAATCATAATTTTCAATAAAACATTGGCAGTTTATAGATCAACAGTCTCTCACCATTTCTATTGTCCCTTATGCCCAGACATTCAGTGCTGCAGAGAGATGCAGAGGAATTGAATGCATAATAAAATGGGCATCCGGGCATCTTTTGTCTGCACATGTGCCAGGAAAGGATTTTTATTTCCCAGGTTTTACATATAAACTATTTTTTTATTGTCGAAATAAGCTTTGTATAAAAAACATACAGTCCAAATGCACTTTGGGTGGTGACAATATCATGACAGAGATGTGTGCCAGAAATAATGCAATACTGCGACTTATAGAGGGGTGATTCCTGAAATACAACATCTTAAGGGTAAGAAAATAAAAGCAGGGTAACTAAAGAGAGACCAAATCAAACAACATCATGAAAAACAAAACATGAGGTAGAAAAAAACAAGACTACAGGAAGTATATGCTACTAGCTGAACAATATGGGTGAGAAATGGAAGGTGGGGCGGGTTGGCCAGAAATCAGTCTGTAAAGGTAACAATCTAGAATGGGGAGTTCAAAAGTTGATTTTAGATTAGTCTTACTCAGGGCATCTATAGAATATATATAGGTTTGCAAGGAATGAAATGGTTTATTAGTTAATGTGCTTTTGTTTTGAGAAGATTCCATCCAGTTCATTTTGAACTAAAATGGATAATTTGCTACGTTATTGTAACGTCAACAGATGAGGGGATGAAGGATCCATTGGTAAAGGATACATTTATAAGCCGCTGCTAAGATCACATGGGTTAAGCCTGAGATACACTGAGCGTGGAGCGTCGTGTACCGCCTGTAGGTGGCGCTGGGAGTTGAGCTGCCCTCAGTGTTTCCAGTCTGTTTCATCTCCCTCGCTCAGGCCACGTCACATTGCAGACCTGACCGACGGGAGATGGAAAAATTCAACTGTTTCTTGGGCGCAGCGGCAGGATCTGCAGCACATGGTGCATGTGCCGTGTCCTGTAGATCCCTCCCACCTACAATTGTGTCACTCCACTTCAGGCGGAGTTGCAGAAGCCTCCTAACACTACTCCGACTCTGACTGTCGGTGGCAATTTCATGGTCTGGTCTGAGTGAGCATGATCTGGTCTGAGGTCTGTATACATGTATCTGAGTGGGCATGATCTGGTCTTAGGTCTCTGGTTATACATACATTATATATATATATATATATATACATATATATGAGGTCTGACCATACATTTCAACATTAACATAGATTGAACAGGCTTTCAGCAAAATCCTAAATTATTTATTAGAAAGCGGCCACGTGACTTTAAGATAAAATATCGGTACTTGGTATCGGTGAGTACCTGAAGGAAAAAAAAAAAGTATTGGTACTCGGTATCAGTGAGTACCTGAAAAAAAGTATTGGTACTACTACTCGATATCAGTGAGTACCTGAAGAAGAAAAGCAAAAAGTATCGGTACTTGTACGCAGTCCTAAAAAAGTGGTATCAGTGCAACCCTAGTATATATATATATCGGAGGTCTGTGATATAAATGTGTGCGTGTGTCACGTACCTTCGGCGCCCAGCAGCCTCCTCCATACTGCTCACTTGCCGAGCGCCGGATTAAATGCACGCCGGCGCCGATCACGTGACACCCGGAGGGGCGGGGCTCATTAGGAAAGCACGCAGTCTGGTATATAAGCCCTTCAGTTAGCCCAGACCAGCGCGCTGTCATGTTCTCACACTCCCACAGTGCTCCAAGTGTTCTGAATTTATATATTGATTGTGTATGACCTTTTGGCTTTGGATAACGATTACTCTTGTGTATAGACCTTTGGCTTTGGATAACGACCATTCTTGTGTATAGACCTCTGGCTTTTGGAAATCGACCATTCTTGTGTTTTTGACCCCTGGCTTTTGGCAATCGATTACTCTTCTGTTTAGACCTCTGAATATAGCGATTTACTTCTCCAGTGTTTGTCTTCTGGATCCGCAGTATTGTATACAGATATCTGGCATCTGTTTGCTAACATATATATATACGCTCTTGTCTCAGTCTATTTTTTTTATGAAATGGGCTTTGCTTCATTTGATGCGAAAGAAACATTACTCTAGTTTGATCTGCAAAGTATTGGATTCCTGTCCAGCGTGGAGAGAAGCAAACGTAACCCAGTGTAGACTGGCTGCGAGGCATAGTGGAGTCAAGTCAAGCCTGCAAAATGTTTGCATCTCTTTGTTACGCTTTGCTTTGCTACGCTTGCAGTGTATCTCAGGCTTTATTTTAGGAAGTGGGTGATAATTTTGCACCTGGAAAGTTGTGTCTAAATTGTTGGCGTGCAAGAATTTTTATGGCAATCTAGGAAGATCTGGATTCTGGCGAGTCCCTTTTTCCCCATGGACAGTGAGCGTCTCCCTCTTCGAATAATGGATTTTGAAAAAAGGGGACAAATCTTGAATACTGTCATTGAAGCCCTATTAGGTGTCTCACTGGGGTTTCCAAACTTGGATATCAGAAGCTAGAAGAGCATTGGGATTCTGGTAAAAAGGGACAGAAGTGGTATGTAATAATAGTGAAAGCCATATGGGGTCAAAGTTGGGCATCCAACTGTCCCTTCCAGCTTTAATCAAAGTAATTGTAGCAGGTTATGAAAACATTAGCAGGTCTATTCAATAAAGATGAAACAGATTTTTATCTGGTTTGGCTATTTTGACCGAGAATTTTCACCTCTCCAGTCAATTCTCCTGAGTTTCACCTTTATGGATAGACCAGTAGGAAAATATACACTTAACATCAAGTATTCAAACATCTTGGGCACACTAACACAACCTGTGGGTATTACCTAAGGGATTACCCACTAAGTGCCATTTTTTTGCAGGCGTTCCAAATGCTAGCAAAAATCGACAGTATCACAGTGCCGCCACAAGTCGACTGGTGGATACTCCCTACAGGCTTTTCATATGCATTTAAATGCAGGACTGAACATCGAAATATACTCAAAATATTGCATTCTATTGCTTAAGCATGTGTTAAGCACAAATCAAAGAACATAAAGGACCTCTGAGACTTTGCTTTTACTGCCTATTCACTGACACAGCTATTTAGCTAGTATGAGATACCAAATAATTCAAGGGATAGGGATAAAATATAAAATAAACAGAAAATCGAATAAAAAAATATCAAAAGGTATATTTACAAATTTCTAAAAGCATAGCTAAGGTAACAACGAAAAAGTCAATAATTTTAATTTGGCAACAGAATCCAAGACCTTGAGATCTCCAAGGCAGGAAAATATATGGTACATTAAGTAATTGAATCATTTCTATATAGGAGCGATGGCTGGTCGGTTAAACATACATTAAAAGGGACATTCTGATGGTTTTGCCACCAAATATAATCAACAGATCAAGTTAAACTACAATGTTAAAATAATTAGCTTCAGCAAGGAAAGACATACAGGGTTATTCACGTAGCACCGAAAATCCGGCTCTTTCGTTCCCCACACTTTGGGGAATCGAATTACCCGATCTTGCGGTGAATTCAGCATTCACTGCAGGGACCCGAAGTGCAGGGAACGAATCCAAAAATTCATCGAGATCCCGCAGAAAACCGCAACCGATCTGCCCGATCACCATCGATTGGAAATGCCACAGAAAACCCGCTGCAAACCCACTGAACACGTCTGAAAAAAGCAGACGATCCGCCGAACACAGCGCTGATCAGCCACCAGAAAAAGCTGACGAACAGGATAAAAAAAAAAAACGATTCAAAAAGGTTAGAAATTGAAGTGCTGTTTACAAAAAAACTACAGGATGAAAATGTCTGGAATTAACATATAAGGTCCTATGAATAACAGTAAAAAGGTCCGTTACAGAAAGAAGAAAAAACGCCTAAACATCCTAAAAATAAAAGAAACTTTTTGCTGCAAAATAAAAGAATAAATTGTTTATTAGACATTGAATAAAAAAAACGGGAATATTTTTAACATTGATACCTATAGGATTCGCCTGACCACCGAACATCAGGGCATTTCACTGACGTTTCTCTGCTGTTCGGTGAATAGGTTAAGCATTGCTGCTCTATGGATATTTCACTGCTGTTGAACAGACACCATATATTGCTGGCAATTCGCCAAATTTGGTGAACTGCCTTCTTTAGGGACTAGCCAAATGGCCCTGGAATGGCACCGTACAGGGGAATTTACTGTTCGGTGCATTTCCGGGGCCAGTTCGGATTTCTGTGAATAACCCATATAGTCAGTGCTGAAGGATATAATGGTCAGAGAAGAGCAAGAAGAGCACAGGCTGCTCATCCCCCCTTTTTTTGGGAGTGCCATCAATGTGCTTTATGAATGTCAGTCATATATTAGAATTACTACAGTGGATCTTATTTCTCACCTTAAACTCTCTGATGCCGGTATAGATACTGACTGTTGTTATTTCCACTTCCCCGTTTGGTCTGGAGTCTGTGACAATTTCTATGACCTGCTCCAAAGCCAATCGCATCCTTTGGAAAACCCCTTCCTTATTAATACGGGCAGATTCACAGTCTGGATGCCTGAGACAAGTCTTTAAAATAAAACCAACAGTAAGAACTTAGCAGAATATTGGAAATTATCTGCGAGCGTTTATACAATTCATAAATCATTCAACATGTGCGTTACGTTCCGAATCAAAATTCAGATGAAAATTTACCGATTCGTTTTTCAGAAGTGCTTCCGAAAACAAAATCGGTTCCATCCGAAACGGTCTGAAAAACGAATGGATTTGGTCCGAAACGGAACGAAAACGAATCGCATTAAACGAACAAAAAAAACAGAATGAAATGATCTGAAACTAAAAAAATGTTTTCCCCCGTGCACACGTCTATAAATCATTATGACCATTCAGCAGGTTAACCATTTTCTATATTCCCAACACCATTTATGTAGCTCTGACAGTGCAAGCAGAATTGTATTTGAATTTTAGGTGCAGAAAGCAAAAATCCCCTGGTAAATCAAAATATAATTTTTGCCTCTCATTAATCTGCCTGTATAACAATAATTGAATGAATAAGAAAATAAGTATGAAAAGCTAATCAAATGTTCAGTTAAAAAGTACCCATTTGAAAGTCAAAGACACTAGCCTGGGTAAAAGGGCTTGACGTTGATGACCACAGTAAAAAACTAATTCTGAAGTCATTAAAGCAGTTTTCGAATTGAGAATTTTTTCAAAATGGAATTGTATATACCAAAATAGGTACTGAACCTGAGAATGCTCAGAGATTATATTATATGTTAACATAACGCATCCCCTCTTGTCCCAGTGTTATCCCAACTCCATACTTGCCAATATTGACATTCATACTTGCTAAAATTAACTGTTCCACATAGGAATGGAGGCTAAAAAGGAAAAATCAAAGCTTTCCAAGAAAAGTGTACATGGACCAAATAAAATGTTAAAATATTTCTGCTGGCAAGAAAATATGTTCCATGGTTCATTTATGGAATGTGATCCAGCACTAAACATAGTAGGCCCTAATCTGTCCGGCTAGAATTTGTTGCTGCAAAAACAAAAATGTAGCACAAGTCTTTATGTCAACAGATTCAAAATCAATTAACAGCGTACTGTGGAACTATTATTTTATGGCTGCCATCAAGGCATTCGAGCCCATGATGTGTTCAGGGGACTGCCGGGAGATGGTGTAACCTACCAAGGGCGGAACTCTTCCCTGTCCCCCAGCCTCTGCCCAATTATTTTCTACTTTTTATTTTTTTTGTGAAAGGATTTTACCAGGAAGGATACATTGAGATTTCTCTCGTTTTCAAGTATGTTCTGGGTGGCGAGTATGTACCGTTAGGTGTCTTGCCCAAGGACACTTACTGGAGAGGTTGCTCATTGGGATCGAACCCATGACTCCACAGGTTCTCTCCTTGCAGAGCAGTGATGTTACCTCTACTCCACCCAGCCGGCATTATTTCTCCTGCTAGTATTTTTTTTTTTCTCTCCTTTTGTCCCTCACCGCGCGCAGATCCTCCTCTTTGAATGTGAACCCCGATCCCGGTAGTCCCTGAAGCTTTTCTGGTCAATTTGCGCTCCTAAGTAACTTGCATAGCATAGGAACCGCAAATTGTGCAGCACTATGGGATTTGAAAACTTTTCGTACACAAGTTCTGCACAGTGCACGTGCATACATTGATCCAATCCATTGGCTGGCTCTTTGAGAACACTCCCTACAGCGATTGGTCTCAGAGGGTGAGGTGTTGGCCTGCTCTCTGTGTGCGGACATCACTAGTAACCGATCTGGTGATCAGGAGCCAGAAATTCAAAAATGCCAGCTGCTGGTGATGCTGGGTGAGGTGACAAAACCCCTCCACTTCACCTAGCAATTTCTCCAGATCGGGGGAGGTGGTGGTGGTGGGAGAGGGTACTCCTCAGATCCTGACCACTTTAAAGCTGTAATGTGATCAGAATGAGTAGAGGTTTTGGGGGGGGGGGGTTGCCGACAAATATAATTGAAAAATGGGAGATGGAAATTTTTAAAAAAGGCCATCTCCCTCTTTTCAGTCAGGGGCAGACAGGGCTGGGGGGCAGGGTGGCAAATGGCCCCTGGGCCGGTCCTCAGCCCATTAAAATGTAAATTGCGGCAGCTGCTCTGTCTCTTTGTAATGAGACCGTCCGGCATTTACACACCGCGGCCAGCCAGACTCATTAGCAGGAAGTGCAGGGCCAGAGACACCTCCCACAGCCCTCCTTAACCAATCATAGAGCAGTGCTCCCAGGGGAGAGATCCCTCATTAGGCAGTTTTGTTGATGCTTTAGTGTGTTGGCTCTGTGGCTCATATGGGAGCAGCACCTGTGTAGTGGGCAGGAAGGTCACGAGTTCTTAGCTGGTAACGTATGATTTTTTTTTTGATTTTTTTTAAAACATCTACCTCTGCACAATTATTCTAATGCTGCCATTATTAATAACAGAACAATAATAGCAGCAGCATTAAAACAATATTATTATTGTGCTTGCAGAGGTAGAAAAAAAAAACAGTTGACAGCTGAGAATCGAACTCAGGACCTCACTGCTTATTAAACAGGCGCTGCTACCATTTGAGCCACAGTGGCAAAACTGAAAAAAACTCGAAGCTGCTTAAAGAGGGATCTCTGACCCGGGATCAAAGTACTGTGGTTGGCTGAGCAGTCTCACCCTCTATTTTCCTCATAACACTCTGCTTCCCTCCTCTGCAGAAGCAGTGCTGGAAGGAAGTGACCTTTAACATGTCACTTCCTCTCAGTCCCACAGGAGGGAAGGAGAGCACTGGCCACAGGTAAGGGAGGAGAAGACTATATGAAGGGGAAAAAAGAGATAAGCTGAAGATGAGGGAGAGAGAGAAGCTTAAAAAAGGTGGGAAAGAAAAGATCTGAAAAAGGATAGAGAAACGCAGGAAAGATAAGAAGAATATGGAATGGAATGTGGAGAAGTTGTGCTGAGAAAGGAGTATAGAGAAAATTAATACAGGAGGGAAGAGAGGAAATGAGCACGGAAAGGGAGAGAGAGAATGGACATAGGAGAGGAGTGGGAAGATCTGCATAGAAAGAGGGATGAGCGAAAAGGAGATTGGAAGTGGAGAGAGATGGAGAATGAAAGGGAAGAGAGAAGTGGATAAAAAGGAGAATGAAGGGAATAATGGGGAGAAAGAAGGGGTGAAAAAAGGCAAAGAGGAAGGGGGCATGACATGATGGAATGTGTGTATCTGTCAGTATTTGTATCTGCGTGTGTATGTGTGCGTGTGCGTGCATCAGTGTGTGTGTATCTGAGTGGCTTTTACAATACAATTGGTCACGGGTACATTAGTGTGCGGTTCGGGTACATTACTATGGGGTTTGGTTTTAGGGAAGTAGGCAGTGCTGGGATTTAAAAGGGCATCAGTGTAATGTGAATGGGATATTGTTCTGATTCAGCGGTTAGTAGTTATGGGTAAAAGTGGGCATTGGTATGAACTAGAGGGTAATAATGTGAGGAAAAGGGAACATTGCTCTTATATAGGCAGTATTAGTTTGAGGTAGGTGGGACATTGATCAGAGTTAGGTGGTATTGAAAATAAATATTTATTTAAAACCGTCTGAAAATGTAATTTATTATGTAATGTGTTAACCATGCCTTTTTCAATTTTTTTTTTTTAAATTTAAATGGGGGACCGGGTTGCTGCTCCATGGGCCTATGGGTTGTACTTGCCCCCTGGGCCAAAAGTTGCCAGTCAGACCCTGTTTTCAGTTATACAGTATATGACAACACCAAAAATGATGACCATGTAGACATGGAGATTTCATGTCAAATGGTGGGAATTTTTTTTCCCATAAGAAGTTCACTTTATTAGTAAATATCTTACAAACCACATATTACTGTGAGTTTTATTCCTGTGGAGCTCTGAAACACAATTTTTGGAGGGAGAGCATAGGGGGCCCATCCTGAGGTTCAGAAAGGGGCCTCAAGATTTCTGATGGCTGATCTGGCTGCGATCCCAAGTAAAGAGTAACAACATTTCTGCTTTCTGTACAAAGAATAGGAAGTGTAAATGTACAATAACCTGCTGTACAAGCTAATCAGCAACAGGAGTTCCAACTCTACTTGGAATAGCAGAGAAGCCGTTAACATTTACAGGTCGAGATGTTAAAAGTATCACATTCACACTGTCGATGGAAGGACACTAAGAAGTCTGACCTCCATGGACTTTCCATTCCAAGGAGACCAGAGAGAGTCTTCCTCAAGATCACACGTACATGATCTCACAGGGACGGTGAAAGGACTCCTATTTATACGGTCCGTTTCCTTCTGCTAGCGGTGACAGGAGGCACCATCGACCTCTGCACTATGGGAGCAGAGGTGGGTGCTTGATTCTTTGGTGGTATTTTTATTGGGTGATTTTTAAAACTCAAAATCATTTAAACAAGCTTCTTGTAGTTGGTTATTTCATTGGAGCTGCAAGTGAGAATAACAAACGATCTTGGAATTGCCCATTACTTTGTGAGTTGACTCCATATATGTGCTTCCAATGCAATGCATAGGAAGTGTTAAAGCACAGTCAGAAGCCGCAAAGAAAGTTTACGGCTGGGCTGGGATAGGATGGGAGCCGTCATCATTAAGGAGTGTGGCTGTTGAATCATAACAACTCGGTCGGAACAGGGCTCCACGTGTTAAGGTCATGAATGAAAAAATTGCAGACTCTATTAAACAGAATTAACTCGCTAAAAGGTGGGAAAAAAAACAATACCTATAAATAATGAAAATTCTTAAAAATAATTCAGTATTTTAAAACGAGAAGTACCGTACATGGTTTACTCACTGACCATTGATACTGAGATAATAAACTTCAGCGTTTCCAAAAAGGAAATTCAACCAGCAGCAGGAGAAGCTTTATCAAGGAATCTTCTGCCACGGTTTAAAACTCCCCTTTCAGGATCATTGAAATTTATCACTGTTGCAGTGTCGTCGATATTCGCTGTTGGTAGCAACAACAGTAAACTACACGATTATAGAACTACAGGGGAATTAACTAAAGTGACAAACCTAGCGAAAAAGAGAACAAACGAGAGAAATCTCAATGTATCCTTCCTGGAAAAATCCTTTATAAATAAATAAAAAATAAATAAATGTTTCGCTATTAAAATTCAACACCTTAGTTCATGTAATACAGTTATTATTCATTCAAGCCGTTTACATTAACGAGTGAGATGTTAATCATAACAGCCTTACTTGTTAATGATAACTCCTGTTACGACTCAGCTTTTACAGCTGCCTACAGTACATTAACGCTTTTTTAAAGTTTTTATACTTTCTACAGGAAGCACAAATTCCATTCCAGTGGCAGCCAAAAGCTGGTGTTAAGGGATATTGTTAGTATCCTTTAGCACTTGCCAAACATTTTGAGCCGAGTTGCTAATATATAGCAGCTGGTTTGCAAACGAGGCATTAACAGAGTCACAAAGACTAGCACTGACTTTTGTTTCAGCATCTTCCTAATAACAGATAGGCCAGAATAACAGTATTGGTAGTCCATGTTATGAAAATTGTTTCAGTAAATTAATTACCAGAAGGAAGTGTAATAAAACTTACCTTTGATGCTGTGAGCAACATCATAGTGCATTTCTCCAGTACCGCTCGCGCTGCAGCCATACTTGCCTTCTTCTTCTCATTCTTTAAGTCCTACAAAAAAAAGATCTAAAGTCACTCTTCAAACGATGACTTGCTGCTCTTATTCGAAGGAAAAAATAATAGCTTTTAAAAACATTCCTCCTAAATCCTAAATATCTGACCTGCAAACACAATTGAGGCTCTTCCAACGATTCTACAGTTATATCATCTGTTTATTTCTAGGGCTCGAATGACATGAAAGCACACGTGTATACCTACATTTTGCCGGTCTCCAGTAAGATGGGCGAACTCCACCATTTCATTACCAAATTGGCTGAATATCTGCACAAACTCTTGAAAACTGCTCACTTTCTCAAGGTGTTCCATGGTTGCCAAGACCTGAAAAATATGACATATAATAATTTTACATAGATGTCTAAACTGTGAGTCGCTACAGGCATGGTCTATTTTAATATATATTCACAGCAAAGACATCAATCGCTTGTTGTAATTGTTACAATCAGGGATGTACGGTCATTGGAGGAAGAGCCGGCTACCGAGAGGGATCACTATGCCGTCTGCTTCTACCGCGTTTTCCCACACAATACCACCTGGAAGAGATAGGTCTGAGGCTGCCTGGGGGGGCTTGGTGACCTCAATGGACCACAATGGATTTAGCTTCCTTTCTGCAAGAAAGATGAGGAGTGAAGGCACCTTGCTTATTTTTTAAAGTAGTAATAATATAATTATTATTATTTTTCTTTGCAGAATATGGGGTAGTTTCATGTTGGAGAAGAGGGAAGGGCGTTCCTTACCAGCTAGTATCCTCACCGTATGTCACTGGTTAAAATTTATCCACATGCAGTGACGTAGTTTCAAAAATCCACTTAACTACACCCACAATATCCACTTCAAATTTTGCTGTGGTTATGATAAAAAAAAGGCTCACGTTTTATGTATCCAACGTAGCCTATTAATATTGTTAAAATTGTAAGAGTAGCTCTGTATGCCACAATAAATCTGAACTGCTAGGCAAGTGAGCACAAGACATGAATGCTATCTCTTGATTAACATGACAACGGCCATGAGTACAAATGACAGCCATGCATGAAGAGACCTGCTGTGAGGAAACGCAGTCTGACATAATACTACTATACAGTACATTCTTCCCTGTAAGCTGCCATGCTTATATTAATGCAGCCCAGAAATTACACCAAGGCTGGACTTTCACTCAGTGAATCAGAATTCAGTGCGTTTCCCAAACCTGTCCTCAGGACCCTCAACCAGGCCAGATTTTGCAGATCACCTTGTGCAACATACAGACTGAATCCTGCAATCACTGAGCAGCAAATTTATTTATTTACAAAGTAATTTTACCAGGAATGATACATTCAGATTTCTTTTGTTTTCAAGTATGTCCTGGGTTCAAGAACATTGTATTTCTGTAACAATTCAAAGTAATAAATGCAAGATATTAAAAAAACGAAACACAAATATACAGAAAATAAAGATGTAGGAAATATATTCACTATGTTGCATGTTTACATGTGCGTCTGTATCAAGGTATGTTAGTAAGGAGCTCTTGAGTGACTTTAGACCGGGGGAAGATTTGATGGTGTCTGGGAGGTTATTCCATAATTGTGGTGCTCTGTAGGAAAATGAGGATCAAGCCACTTTCTTTTTGTACTGTGGTACTGTATCAAGTACTGTACTTACCAAGTAAGGTGTTGGTCCTGGATCGGAGGTTATAGGATGAGGGAAGCAGTCTACTCAGGTAGGGTGGTAGCTTTCCATTAAACCTCTTAAACACCAGGTTGGAAAGGTGAAGGGTGCGTCTAGATTCCAGCGACAGCCAGTTTAGCTCTTTTAACATGTCACAGTGGTGGGTCATGTAGTTCCATTGTAGCACAAAGCGACAGAATGAGTTATACAATGTAGTAAGTTTCTGGAGGTGTGTTTGCGGGGCGGCTGCATACACTACATCTCCGTATTCAACGGCCGGCATAAGCATTTGTTGTACAATCTGCTTTCTTACCGCGGGGCTCAGGCAGGATTTGTTTCTATACAGGGCACCTAGTTTGGGGTAAAGTTTAGATGAGAGTTTTTCGATGTGGGGGCCAAAGAGGATAGATTTGGGTTTAACCACATACCTAGATATTTGAGAGAAGTGACTGGACAGCGTGTCATTAGATTGTGTCCTGACACATTGGGCACGATTACATTCTTCGCACAAACGTTAACTCGTGCGCAAAAACGCATTAACGCGAGGGGAAAAACCCTACGCGCAGAACGTCGTATTACAATGTCTGCGCAAAAAATGCGCGTTAACGTCTAACGTGGGTGGACCTGCGCGATCCCTTTGCAAGCGTAATGTACTTTGCGTGTCCTATACTTAACATTGTGAGCGCAAATGCGTTTGTGCGCGCAAGGTATTACAATCTTAGAGCAAAATTTAACGGACAATGTTTGCGCGCATAATTTTAACGTCTTTGAAAAGCTGGTGGCAACAGCAAATCTGAACATCCTGGCCGAAACCAAATACACCAGCCCAAAAAAAAAAAAAAATAAAGCACATTCTACACATACCCAAACCATAAAATCGATAAGTTGTGCGTGTTTTTATTATTGCTGCAGCATATATACTCAGATTGATTTTGACAGGTGCAAAAAATGAACAGGAGACAATTGTGGTTCTTAATTCAGATCAATTTATGTAGTTTAGGTGCTGTTCCAAATAGCATCGTTACAGTTTTGTCAGTATTTAGAAAAAGTTTGTTATCTTTGATCCACTTTTCTACCCCTGTGAATTGTTCTTGAGGCACGGCCTCCAGCTGTGGGAGATTTGGTTTGCTGGTATAGATTACAGTGTCATTTGCGTACATGTGTACAGTTGAGGCTTTGCAGACTTTTGGCAGATCATTTATGAATAGCGGGGGGGGGGGGGGAGTATCGAGCTGTGACTGGGAGGGGGAGGGAAGCGCTGTCAGAAATGGACACACACAATATGTGATCGATTGGATACATACGATTGAAATCAGGTTAGCGTGCGATCACCAATACCGGAGTTTTTAAGTTTTTGTAATAGGATGCCATGGTCTACTGTGTCAAAGGCCTTGGCAAAACCAAGGAAGATGGCTCCAGTTAGGTTTCCTAAATCATCACCTGTGCTGTGCTTCAGATATCCACAAAACCTGGCCTGTTAGGGGGACCTGAGGACAGGTTTGAGAAACACTGTTCTAATTGCCTTCAACATTATAAAGAGTCTTTGCTGGTTTTATATATTTTTTTTAAATTATGTTAATATTTATGTTTTTGCATGTATTTATTGCATTTGTCGTTTGGGCTCTGTAAAAAACCTCAACGTGTGATTTGTTTTTCATTCAATTTTCCAGATTACAATGGCAAATTTAAAGAGACACATCAACTCCTTTTTCCATCAACTTCTGAGAACTGCCAAAAAAGTCAACTAAATTCATCTTGGTTCATGCCAGATGCCATCAAATCTTACCCCAGTCTAAAGTCACTTGAGATCTCCATTAAAATACCTTGATACAGAATACACCTGTAAACATGTAACATACAGGCTGGGTTCACACCTGGGCGTAGCGCTGCGTCGCGCAATGCGCCTTTTTTTTTTTACGCGCGTTGGCGCATACAAAAAACGCGCGAACGCGCTGCTGTATGCCCGAAAAGAAGCTCCCAAACTTCTTTTTGGGTCGGCCGTTTTAAAGCGCGTTCCTGCGCGCTCTAAAACGTTTAGGTCTGAATGGGGCCCATAGCAAAGCATGGGATTTCCCCGTTCATGCGTTTTAAAGCGTGCACGAACGCGCGTTAAAACGGCTAGGTGTGAACGGGGCCACAGGGTTATTCAAAGAGAATTGAAAAGTCACCGCATGTTCGGTGACTTTTCGTTCTCTTCAATTCGGTTTGTTTTGCCGATCCCATTTCAGCGACCCTGTGGTGTATTCAGCAAGCACCACAGGGTCCCCGAATTGCAGGGAAAAGCTGCCACAAACCCGCCGAAAACTAACCGCAAAACCCAGCGAATGCACACCGAAAACCCGCAAAAACATCTGGATTAACCCGCCGAAAAAAAACCCGAGCAGGAGCCGATCACACGCAGCGAAGCCGCCGGAAAAAGCCGACACCGCAGACGAAGCAGTGAATAAATTAGTAAAACAGTTTGATTGAATGTTTGAAAAGTGAAACGCTGTTTGCAAAGAAACTACTGAGCGAAAATGTCTGAAATTTACATATGAGGTCCAGGGAATGATAATAAAAAGGGCTGTTACAGAAAAAATAAGTTATAAAAAATAAAAGAAAATCCAGAAAAATGCTTAAAATATCCTAAAAAATCTATAAATATAGAGACTCTTTATTGCAGAATTTTATAATGAATGGTTTATTAGATATTGAATTAAAACGGGAATATTTTTAACATTGAAGCCTATGGGATTCTCCTGAATAAACCTGCCGAATTGAACGACCACCAAATGGCAGGGCATTTCGGGAACCTTTCACTGCTGGTTTGTGTTCTCTGAATAGCCGAAGCAGTGCTTTTTTATGGGGATTTCACTGCCCTCGAACAGGCACCGAACAGGCACCGTGTATGTGCAGGAAATTCGCCAGGATTTGGCGAATTGCCTGCTCTCTGGACAGCCGAATGGCCCAGAGAGGTAACCGAACTCTGATTTTAAGCGTTCGGTTACCTATCTCCAGCAATTCGGATCTCTTTGAATTACCCTAATAATGCCTATCAGGGTTTTTCAGAGAGCGGTGAAAAGCAGGAGAATGACTGGAGAATGGAAAATTCTAGGTCAAAATAGCCAAAACAGAAAAATTCTCCCATTCATCTCACTTTCCAAATCGGCTATTTTGACCTAGAATTTTCCATTCGCCAGCCATTCTCCTGCTTTTCACCTCTTTGAATAACCCTGTAGGTGTAGAGGGCCCTGCTCATAGGAGCTTCCAGGCTAGAGCAGTGGTTCTCAACCTTGGTCCTCAAGTACCCCAACAGGCCAGGTTTTAAGGATTCCCTTGGGGAAATGCAGACTGAATCCTGCAATCACTGAGCAGCAAATCATATCACCTGCGCTGTGCATCAGATATCTGGAAAACCTGACCTGTTGGGGGTACTTGAGGACCGCGGTTGGGAACCACTGGTCTGGAGGGATTGGGGTAGATTTTTCCATTCTCCAGTCATTCTCCTGCTTTTCACCGCTCTCTGAATAACCCTGTATTTATTTTACGTATTTATTTTCGGTTAATCTGTATATGTGTGTTTTGTTTTTAATATCTTGCATTAATACAATGTTCTTGAACCCAGGACATATTTGAAAACGAGAGAAATCTCAATGTATCCTTCCTGGTAAAATCCTTTATATATAAATAAATTTCACATATAGATGTAAAGGCACAATATTTAGCACAAATTCCAGGGCATCCTCAGGGATAAGAGGATTACTTCAAGTCTGACATACAAAAGCTGAACAGGATTCAGAAAATTTAGGGCAATGCCATCACCAACCTGATGGTGATCTGTAGGTAAATATGGTGCTCTGTAAGTGTATACACAATACCAGATGAGATATCATGCACCTTGGCCTACGTGGAGATTTAAGGGTCCATTCATAAAGAACCAAAATTGCATGCACAGTCGGTGCTTTGAGGATCGCTGCACTTCAGGGATTCCATTTTTCCCAAAAATATGTTGCATTGACTATTAGGGAATGGTCGACGAAGCAGTTATAGGATGTTGGTGAAAACCGCCGAATTGGCATTGGCTAAGGCCAGCATCAGACGAGTGCACTAGGTGCGCCCGTACTGATGTGCTTACCGGCGCCCGTAGCAGCGTTTTGACGCTGCAACGGGTCCGGTCACACGCCTGTGCATGCGCACGAAATGTGCACGCAACAAGCATCCGTCCACAAAGCCTCCCCGTCGATGCGTATTGATGGGGCTGCGAAGCGAGATCCTCCATAGGAGGATCGCGCTTTACAGTGCTGAGCGCGCTCAGTGTGGTGGGCAGACGGGCGTCGAGTCCACTCTCACGGATGTTACTTCCGCTCTCCAATGACGCTCATCTGACCCTAGCCTAAACCAACGGAGCTGGAGAGAAAAAAAAAGAAGGAAGTCTCCTGTTCTCCCGATAGGAGTTTCAATCAATAGAAATGTGTCTAAAGAATGAAATCCTTTAAAAAATAAAAATGTCTGTTACAAAATTAAAAAGTCTTCTAAAAAAGTAAAAACAAAAATGTCATCTAAAAAAATACAGAAAGGTCTTTTAAAAAATAAAAAGTTTTTTTGGGAAAAACTAAACTGTCTTTAAAAAACAGAACATAAAAAAAAAGGATTTTTTTTTTTTACACATTGAAACCTATGTGATTCCCCTGCTTAGGCTGCGGGCACACTGAGTGCGTGCATGTGACCGCACTTCCCTGCGTCTGTCACAGCTTTGTGACGGATTGACGAGAAGGGCCACACGGGGTAGTGTGCACACGAATTGCGCGCTCTACCACCGGACGGCAAAAAGCCCTCCCCGTCAAAAAACTAGACGGACGCAGACGGGGCTACAAAGCGCGATCCTCCATAGGAGAGCACTAACTGCACTCCGTGAGGTGGCCAGACGGACGTCAGAGTGGAAGGAACTTCCACTCTCACGGATGTTCCTTCCGCTCTGAAAACCATTGGTGTGCCCGTAGCCTTAAACCTGTCAAATTGCAACACTGAAAGTCAGGGCATTGCGGTGCAATTTGTTGTTCTGTGGATTGAAGACAGTCTTCTATGGAACAATTTCGGTGTCGCTGAATTGCAGCAAATTGTATCATTTTTCCCTGTCAATTTGCCTGTATTTGACGAATTGACAAATTGCCCTGAAATTGCATCGAATGGTGAAATTCACTAGTCGGGGCCAATTCAGAGGTTAGTGAATAACCCCTTTAGACTTCCTCAGTCCTTCAGGAATGATGGATCTCACAGCACATCTGAAAAATAATCTTGCATATGGCACATTTGTCTGTGACTATTGCCCAGGAGAATTGAACGCTGATGAATTTGCATTGCACAACCATAACAATATTCCACACGTCATTAAAGAATGCTCATTTACTCTGTTTATTGCACCCTCTGGTTTAGTTTTACACATTTTTATCATTGCCGCACACAAAAAGCCTATGTAACCATTAGTGTTAGTTTATTATGCAGCTTAACAGCTTCCCGTATTTCACCATGAATTTTTACCAGGGTTACCGGAAGCATTATTTTGAAGGTTATTAACCATTACACTGCTGAACTAGAACATACAACATTTATTTGTAACATGTTTACAAATATGTTGAGATCTTTTGAGGTTGTCATTTTTTCTCGATAAAGGCCAATGCATGAAATTACAATCTCACAGTATATAGAATCCACAT
The DNA here is from genome assembly GCA_009667805.1 of Leptobrachium leishanense. Lineage (NCBI taxonomy): Eukaryota > Metazoa > Chordata > Amphibia > Anura > Megophryidae > Leptobrachium > Leptobrachium leishanense. Next base: position 172,699,458 of record CM019067.1, read on the forward strand.
GCTGCATGTTAGAAATCAGAGGAATCCCAGAAATCCTGCGATCATCGGGGAATAGATTTTGTTCCTGTAGCATATGTGTCATTCATGTTTCAGTGCAGCACCTTACCTGTAATTGTATCTATGCATGAAATATTGATAAGTATCCAGTAAAACATGGCTGAAGTGGCAATCAAAGCAAGGAGATTCAGGTCAATACAATGAACGTCAGGTCTTCCCATGAAATGCACAGAGAGTTGGGTTTAAGGGAATCATTATTGTAACCCATACTAAAACCTATATATGTGTATATATTAAATATCTTTTTAGCCATATGCTCGCTCCTGCATACGAGGATCAAAGGCAAAATCATTTAAACACCAGTTTTTCTGAGTCAGTATTTTGTACATAAATACCGTCTCCTAAATAAAAGAATGTGCTACCATGGAATAGCTCTTTCTTCTGCTCCGAGGCGCAAATGAACGCCTCCTATACAAGGTATAGGATACTCTAATTTACAGTAAGGACGCACTATGCCCATGCTGTAAGCACAGTTTGCAGCAAGAGTGGAATAGCGATTCTCGGCCTTAAGAGAACTTCTCAAGAAGGTTATGTATAACGTCTCTAGCAGTTCGCTTAATGCCATCTGTGGAATAGGGCCCTGGTTTTCCACTAAGAAAAAAAGTGTCAAGCCTTTTCAAGAATTCAAAGAGAGCCATGAAGCAATGGGTTTCGCTTTCCTCCTCCTGCCACTACCAACTACGTAATATTTCCAGAATTCGGCCATTTCTTACCGGTGACAACACAAAGCAACTCATCCACGCTTTTGTAATCTACCAACTTGACTATTGTAATAATATTCTAGTTGGCCTCCCTCCCTCTCTACCACCTCGCACCCCTACAATCCATTCTGCATGCCTCTGCCCGGCTCATCCACCTCACCCACCGCTCGGTCTCTGCTGCTCCTCTCTGTGAATCTCTTCACTGGCTCCCCATCCACTGCTGAATTAAATTCAAAATACTTACCCTGACCTACAAAGCTCTCACTAACTCAGCTCCTCACTACCTGTCCTCACTAAATCACCAAATACACCCCAGCCCGCTCCCTAAGGTCAAACAGTGACCTGCGTCTAGCTTCTCCCCAAATCACCTCTTCCCATAATAGACTGCAGGATTTCTCACGTGCAGCTCCCATCCTCTGGAACACTCTCCCTCGTACGGACAGACTTTCCCCTATTTTCCCTTCCTTCAAATGCTACCTTAAGACATTCCTATTTAGGGAAGTCTACCACCCGACTCACTGACGCAATCAGTCCATCACTCTCATATTGCAGTCCATCACTCCCACCACGCAGTCCTCTCCTCCTGTTTCCACCACTAACCCGTCTAGATTGTAAGTTCTCATGGGAATAGGGCCCTCGTTTCCTCCTGTACTGGATTGTCAAAATGTAGTTCAATGTATTGTAACCGTGTCTATGTTGTGCCCATTGTACAGCACTACAGAATATGCTGGCGCTTTAGAAATAAAGAATAATAATAAAGAGTTAAAAATAGAATATATTAGGTAAAAATTGCATTATTACTCACTTGCAAAACTTTTCATTTTTGTCAATGGCGCTTTAGACACAATTGCACCTCTGGAGCTTTCTCAGATAATTGATGCTTTTATAAAACAGTGCGTGCAGTGAGGCAGGGGCATGGGGGCACTGCAAACCATCACTAACCTATGAGAATAAAGTTAGAGTGCTTGGAATTTCCCTTTACAAGCAGAAAGCTAGGCGCTCCTGAATGTTTACACACAACAAATCTAATCTGATCTCATCAGCAGACAGAAATGTGACTTGCGTCTACTAAACAGATTTTAAGTCATTAAAAACATATTTATGGTAATTACCTTATTTCTGGAAGTGATAATTTGTTTAACGACTATTCTGTCTGCCAAGACCAGAACCTTCGTTACAGAGGAGAGAAGAAGTCTGGCAGCTTTCACAACTCCTGTTTTATCAGTGAAAATCGTAACTTGTCCATCTGGGTCTGGACGTTCACCGATGCTCATGTCTGTTAGCTGTGCAATGGTTTCTCCTAAATAGACATAAAAAAATAATCAGAATCATTTCCCAAGGACTTTTATATTATTACCAAAATGTATTTATTTCACACCTCTTACGCAGCCGGCACACGAGCATACTGTACTGCGTCCATTACGGACGCACTTTTTCACGGGAGATATTGTGAGTACTGCGTAAAGTGCGTCCGTAATGTCTGATGGCGACGTTGTTTCTGCGTCCGTTTAGCTTTTTCACATCGATGTTATTTTTGCGTCCTTGGCTTTATTCTTTGCCCGTCCGTGAACAAGTGCACAGGGGCTACATGTGGTGTGTTTAATTGACTCCTTTATAAAGCTATGACGGACAGCAAACAGTACGGTCAGACGGACGCAAAATGTTTGCTAGTGTGCCACCAGCCTAAATGTCACAATTCATATGACTATGGCTACAAAGTAAACAACATTCCTTATTATTATTATCATCATCATTTATATAGCGCCAACAGTTTCCGCAGCGCTTTACAATAACCAAAGGGAACGAGATACAGATAAACGGACATAAGATGGAAACAAGAGGTGTAAAGGGCCCTGCTCATAGGAGCTTACAATCTTGCCATTGTTCATGGATTTATTGGTATGTCTTGTGTGTTTCTGCAAAATTCACAGTAAAACACATAAAACCACGTGCTGTTAGGCAGGCATGGTTTTATGGCACTTGAGACAAGGAATGCAAACAATAAATAAAAGACCTTAAAAATGTGTCAATTAAAAAAATTATAGAAAAAAAAAAGTACGTAAATTGGATTACCCCAAGCTCGCTACACAATAATGTACGTATAATTACTAATTTTAATGCGTATTCTATCCTTGAAGATTGTCGGAATAATATATCCTATAATATAACTCTTTCTATTTTAGAGAAGCTTTTATATGTTGTGCAAACAACCTATCCAGAATACAAAGAAGTACTACAGGTTCTATTCCCTAGTTAACACTAACTGTAGCATTTGGGTGAGTGTTAACGCCAGGATAAATGGCTTTAACTCACCCCCCCTCTCTAATTACCTTCCTGACGCTAAACCGCCAAAAAATCCGTTAGAGCAACAGTGATTGTGCTAGCTCGCGTGAGCTTACTGTACTTTGCGCATCCTATACTTAACATGGGGGGCGCAATTAGTAACTAGCGTTAAGATACTACAAAGTGCTAACGCTAATTACTGCTAACAGAAGTTTTAGCTGCACCTAAAAGCTAGTGTTAACGGATTCCGCTTCTGCAGAATCCTTTAGCACCCCCCTAAATAAATCAAATACTCACCTCTCATCCTGTGCGCGAAAACAGTGGCCCGATCCACCACTTCTCCTGGCCACGAGCAGAGTGAGTATGGGGACAAATAGTTCCCAGTCTACCTCCACGGCGTCACACAGTCTCGCACACTCACAGCCCGGCAGTGCAACCCTCGATGGAGACCTATGGATGCCAGAAGGGGATACTCGCGGCAGCGAGGAAGCGCTACCGCAAGTGTCACCGAAGTTAGAGCTTCATTTCGGGGCTCTTCTTTTTTAACGCACCAGGGACATAGAGTAGAAAAGCCTCTTCAAACAACCAGGACAACATACACTATATTGCCAAAGGTATTCGCTCACCTGCCTTGACTCGCATATGAACTTAAGTGACATCCCATTCTTAATCCATAGGGTTCAATATGACGTTGGTTCACCCTTTGCAGCTATAACAGTGTCAACTCTTCTGGGACCGGCTGGGTGGAGTAGAGGTAACATTACTGCTCTGCGTGGAGAGAGTCCGTGGAGTCATGGGTTCGATCCCAGCGAGCAACCTCTCCAGGAAGTGTCCTTGGGTAAGACACCTAACGGTACATACTGGCCACCCAGGACATACTTGAAAACGAGAGAAATCTCAATGTATCCTTCCTGGTAAAATCCTTTCTCAAAAAAAAAAAAAGAAAAAGCCTGTCCACAAGGTTTAGGAGTGTGTTTATGGGAATTTTTGACCATTCTTCCAGAAGCGCAATTGTGAGGTCACACACTGATGTTGGACGAGAAGGCCTGACTCTCAGTCTCCGCTCTAATTCATCCCAAAGGTGTTCTATCGGGTTGAGGTCAGGACTCTGCAGGCCAGTCAAGTCAAGTTCATCCACACCAGACTCTGTCATCCATGTCTTTATGGACCTTGCTTTGTGCACTGGTGCACAGACATGTTAGAAGAAGAAGGGGCCAGCTCCAAACTGTTCCCACAAAGTTGGGAGCATGGAATTGTCCAAAATGTCTTGGTATGATGAAGCATTCAGAGTTCCTTTCACTGGAACTAAGGGGCCAAGCCCAGCTCCTGAAAAACAACCCCACACCATAATCCCTCCTCCGCCAAACTTTACACTTGGCACAATGCAGTCAGACAAGTACCGTTCTCCTGGCAACCGCCAAACCCAGACTCATTCATCAGCTTGCCAGATGGAGAAGCACGATTCCTCACTCCAGAGAACGCGTCTCCACTGCTCTAGAGTCCAGTGGCGGTGTGCTTTACACCACTGTATCCGACGCTTTGCATTGCACTTGGTGATGTATGGCTTGGATGCAGCTGCACGGCCATGGAAACCCATTCCATGAAGCTCTCTGTGCACTGTTCTTGAGCTAATCTGAAGGCCAAATGAAGTTTGGAGGTCTGTAGCGATTGACTCTGCAGAAAGTTGGAGACCTCTTCGCACTATGCGCCTCAGCATCCGCTGACCCCGCTCCGTCAGTTTACGTGGCCTACCACTTCGTGGCTGAGTTGCTGTCGTTCCTAAACACTTACACGTTCTTATAATACAGCTGACAGTTGACTGTGGAATATTTAGGAGTGAGGAAATTTCACGACTGGATTTGTTGCACAGGTGGCATCCTATCACAGTTCCACGCTGGAATTCACTGAGCTCCTGAGAGCGACCCATTCTTTCACAAATGTTTGTAAAAACAGTCTGCATGCCTAGGTGCTTGATTTTATATACCTGTGGCCATGGAAGTGATTGGAACACTCGATTCTGATTATTTGGATGGATGAGCGAATACTTTAGACAATATAGTGTACATTGAAAGCCACTATTAATGCTCGCTAAGTAAAAACAAAAAAGTAACATGTTCTCGGAGCAGAGTAACGGATATCACCATCAGATTAATTTACAAAAATATACAATTCTTTAGCGGTATGCACAGAATAAAGGATAGTGATAGCATGTTGGCCACTGTAATTAGCATCAAAAAACAAATATCTGTCTAAAACATTACATAGAGTACACAGGGATCTTATTCAGAAAGTTTACAAAATACATCAACTGTAAATTTCAAGAAAAATCCTACAGGAAAAAAGTAGCAGGCCTGTATAGAGCATGTGTTCCTAAGAAAAAACCAAATATGCCAAAGGGAATGGTTCCTAGATTGGAAGCCAGCTACAGGGTCTTCACTCGACTACCAGTGAGAGACTACAGCACAATTGCCCCTGTCTTCCCAAACACAATCCAGTGGAGAACTGTAAATAGACAGAGTGAAAACGAGAATTTGTATACAAGGTTAAAGCAACAGGAAAGAAAATGAACACCTCAAAGTGATACAAAGCATAAACCACTTACACAAACAACGGAATGAAACAGATTATTAGAGCACAAGTCCCCCCCCCTCAACATTTTTCATCCCTGAGGATCTAAATTTGTTAAGACACCATTAGGTTTTAAAGACCTATTTCCTCAATTAAAAATACATTAGTAAAGAGACACTCCAGGCACCACTAAATGCAGATTGAATGGTCACAGTGACCTGTATGTGCTACCTTTCCACCTCTGGGGAGGCCTCGGAGAATTGATTCAGCCCTCTAAGGGCAGGGGATTAGCTCCAACAAAGTCTAGGTTAGCCAGTGCTGATCTGGCTCTGTGGAATAGGTTAGGAAGTGGACAGCTTTCCCAACCTATTTCTAACCAATAGAACTCAATAAGCTTGCATTGTAAGCCAGTGGATTGGCTGGATGCTCCCTTGAGCGTTCAAGCCTTCTGCTAGGCACGTGACAGCAGCAGGAAGTCAGCAGCTCATCACATCTGGCCAGCACCGAAGAAGCATGGCGCTGAAATAAAGATTTTTATGTCAGGTCTAGGATAAAAATGGAAGTGATGAGGATCAAGGAAGGGTTAATGTTTTATAGTACCCCTCTGTTTCATTCAATCTCTCATTCTATCCCTAGAGTATCACTTTAATATTGTATATCTGTGGACATTCTGGTGGTTTTTTTTATCTATCCCCAAGTTAATTCAGCATGTTAAAGCAAGTATTTTTCTAATGCCCATCATTTATTACCTACCTTTAGAAAGTTATTCCTATTTAAACAGAGGAGTCCAGGAACTTCTCCCTTCTGACCTTTCTATAAATGTGCTTTACTCACCAGGTAGGCTTAGCCAGTAAGCAAAGTGCATGTGTTTAGGCAGGGGAGCTCTCCAAACTTTCTGGCCAAAATTAAGCCTGGTCAACTAGTATTTAACCCCCCCATCCAGCTCTCAAATTTGAAATTAGTTGTATACTTAAACTGGGTTTTAAGGAATTATTATGAAGATAATAATAATAAATATATATATATTAGGACTTAATTGAAACAACAGATAGTGTGAGCAGAAAGGGTACGCCATTCCCTCTTCAAAAAGAGTAGAGGAACAGCGGTCCCATGCAATCCTGCTCAATTTGTTCCATGCGTTTAGGTCGCAGGTAGAAGTCCATGGACTCTATCAGGGTTATTCAGAGAGAGGTGAAAAGCAGGAGAATGGCTGGAGAATGGAAAATTCTAGGTCAAAATAGCCAAACCAGAAAAATTCTCCCATTTATCTCACTTTCCAAATCAGCTATTTTGACCTAGAATTTTCCATTCTCCAGCCATCCTCCTACTTTTCACCACTCTCTGAATAACCCTGTATGATTTGATTTAAGTTAAGTTGAAAACCAATTAAATGTCCTTTTAGAGGTTCAAAGCAACAATGCACTTCTTTACAAAAACTACTGCCTATTACATTCCCCTGATCCATTAAGCCTGGATTGTGCCAATGCCCAATAACCCAATAACTGGTTGAAAGGCACTTATACAGATTGTAATAATATAAATACGTAGGTGTTGTACAATCATGTTATAGATCTTAATGTTCATCCCACATCAATTCCAATTATGCTTGAGAGCTCTTTACCCAGAAGTAAAGTAATGATAGGAGTATGATTAATGGAAATGGGATTTATCACATTATATATGGCATAATGTTGATGAAGCATTTATCACTCTCCCCTTACCCACACTGACTAGGTATAATATAAGCATACCATACCGGATATTTTCAGCACTATGATTAAGCAGCATAGCTACCTCCGGTCTTTCCACCTTACTCCTGGAATCACCGTAATGACCATCATTTTTCATTACAGAAAAACTATTTTCTGTTATATTCTAATTTTTTTTACGTATTTTCCTTCAATGTGAGTAATCATTTCATAAACTGTACACGTCAGACGGCTTATGGCTGTATCCATGGCATCCATTCTTTTATATGCCGCTTCTTCAGCTTCAAAATCGATTGAAACTCGCTCACCTTTTTTCTCCCTGTTAGCTCTTAGTGTTGAAGCACGTCGTCATGAATTTCCCATCATTACCAAGAACATCATAGAAATTGATTGACCAAAGGCCTTTAACCAATTTTTCTTTATAGCGTTTAGTACTTTAGTAGAATAGTTTTATGTATTTCCAATACCACTAAGAATCTTCTGTTCACATTCATGGGATGCCATAGTTATGAACTGGCTGCCCCATCTATGCCAGCATGGTGCCATCACATGTCTTTGCTGTATAGTTCAGTTACACATCTATATACCTGGATTTATGTCTCATTTGTTCACAGCACATGCCTATACGAGGGGGCACTGATAAGCATTGAGCCTTACCCAGAAAAAATAGATCTAGGCTATGGCTGTAAATTTTATTTATTTATTTATTTTTGAGAAAGTATTTTATCAGGAAGGATATATTGAGATTTCTCACGTTTTCATGTATGTCCTGGGTGGGGAGTATGCACTGTTAGGTTCGAATCCCGGCAAGAGCACCTCTCCAGTGAGAGTCCTTTGGCTAGACACCTGTGTCTCCACCGTCATAGAGCAGTGATGTTACCTTCTACTCCACCCATCCAGTAGATTTCGATGAAATTGCAGGGTGTACTGGCCTATTTGTCTATATTCAATGGTGCAAAAAGCAACTGCCTAGGATTTTAACTTCTCTTTTTTGTTCGGTCCAATGTGAACATGGCAGCATCTGCAGAAAAGTTCAATGTGGAAGAGCATAGGACTATGATCAAGTTCCTGTTGCTCCAAGGGAAAGGTGCGAACAGATCCTTGATGAAATGTCACAAACTTTGGGTGACAGTAGCCCTTCATATGCAACAGTTAAGCATTGGGTTGTCGATTTAAAACTGCCCATTTCAGTGTTGAAAATGAGAAATCCTGTGAAAGGCCTGTTTCAGTGTCTGTGCCTGTAAATGTGAAAGCCATCCATGTCATGATCATGGAGGACTGCCGAATATCAGCCGAAAGTATTGCTACATATCTGGGAATATCACGTAAGAGACAGTGGCGTAACTAGAAACCTGAGGGCCCCGGTGCAATAATCCATGAAGGGCCCCCCCAACCCCCCCAAAAAAAAGATCTATATTTTTACTTTTTTTTTTCCTGCAATATAAAAAAGATAGTATTGCCCCCAGCTGACACGGATATATACTGTATATTGCCCCCAGCTCACATGGATATATATATTGCCCCAGCTCACATGGACATATATATTGCCCCCAGCTCACATGGACATATATTGCCCCAGGCCACACATGGATATTTTTGCCCCCAGCTCCTGTATATATTTGCCCCCAGCTCATGGATATATTTGCCCCCAGCTCATGGATATATTTGCCCCCAGCTCATGGATATATTTGCCCCCAGCTCATGGATATATTTGCCCCCAGCTCATGGATATATTGCCCCAGCACATGGATACTGCCCCAGCTCATGGATATACTGCCCCAGCTCATGGATATACTGCCCCAGCTCAGGATACTGCCCCAGCTCATGGATATATTTGCCCCCCAGCTCATGGATATACTGCCCCCAGCTCATGGATATACTGCCCCAGCTCATGGATATACTGCCCCAGCTCATGGATACTGCCCCAGCTCATGGATATATTTGCCCCCAGCTCATGGATACTGCCCCAGCACATGGATAATGCCCCAGCTCATGGATATACTGCCCCAGCTCATGGATGTACTGCCCCAGCTCATGGATATACTGCCCCCAGCTCATGGATATACTGCCCCCAGCTCATGGATATACTGCCCCCAGCTCATGGATATACTGCCCCCAGCTCATGGATATACTGCCCCAGCTCATGGATATACTGCCCCCAGCTCATGGATATATGCCCCAGCTCATGGATATACTGCCCCCAGCTCATGAATATACTGCCCCAGCTCATGGATACTGCCCCATCTCATGGATATACTGCCCCAGCTCATGGATATACTGCCCCAGCTCATGGATATATTGCCCCAGCTCATGGATATATGCCCCATCTCATGGATATACTGCCCCAGCTCATGGATACTGCCCCAGCTCATGGTATATTTGCCCCCAGCTCATGGATACTGCCAGCACATGGATAATGCCCCAGCTCATGGATATACTGCCCCAGCTCATGGATGTACTGCCCCAGCTCATGGATATACTGCCCCAGCTCATGGATATACTGCCCCAGCTCATGGATATACTGCCCCCAGCTCATGGATATACTGCCCCCAGCTCATGGATATACTGCCCCCAGCTCATGGATATACTGCCCCAGCTCATGGATATATTGCCCCAGCTCATGGATATACTGCCCCCAGCTCATGAATATACTGCCCCCAGCTCATGGATACTGCCCCATCTCATGGATATACTGCCCCCAGCTCATGGATATACTGCCCCAGCTCATGGATATATTGCCCCAGCTCATGGATATATTGCCCCATCTCATGGATATACTGCCCCCAGCTCATGGATATACTGCCCCAGCTCATGGATATATTGCCCCAGCTCATGGATATACTGCCCCAGCTCATGGATATACTGCCCCCAGCTCATGGATATACTGCCCCCAGCTCATGGATATACTGCCCCAGCTCATGGATATATTGCCCCAGCTCATGGATATATTGCCCCAGCTCATGGATATATTGCCCCAGCTCATGGATATACTGCCCCAGCTCATGGATATATTGCCCCAGCACATGGATATATTGCCCCAGCTCATGGATATACTGCCCCAGCTCATGGATATACTGCCCCAGCTAATGGATAGATTTGCCCCCAGCTCTTATGGAGATATAGGGCCCCCCAGCTCACCTCAGGCTCCTCTGCTGCCGCCGTTCCTCTCCGTGGTGAGCGGCCGCTGAAAGCATACAGCCTGGCCGCTCACCGGAAACCACCTGGCCAGCGCAGCCGAGTTCTCGCGAGATCTCGTGCGCTGGTCAGCTAGTTCCCATCCCACTCGAGCGGCCAAGCTGCAAGCCAGCGGGCCGCTCGCAGGGAGGGGAACAGCCAGCAGCGCTGCTCCCAGATTCCGGCACTTTTTGCTGGAATCTGGCGGCGGCGCTGGGCCCCCCTCCAGTGGCGGAATGCCAGGGCCCGGTCGCAACTGCGACCGCTGCGACCCTGGTACTTCCGCCACTGGTGAGAGAGTTGGTGCCATTATCCTCAAAGACTTGGAAATGAGAAAGCTTGCAGCAAACAAAGGAGGAGACGTCTCGTCACTCACTGCAGGTTAAACTATGGAAAAACGGACCTCCTTAGGCTTTCAACTGATCTCTCCATCCACCCTATTCGCCTGACCTGGCTCCTTCTGACGATCATCTGTTCCCCAATCTCAAAAAAACACCTAAAGGGACAACAATTTGGAAATGTTCTGGAGGCAACTAATGCTGCAAATGAGTAGTTACACCCGCAGTCGAAAGAATTTTATTTGCAGGGAGTTAAGAAGCTGCAGGACAGAGGTCACAAGTGCATTGACTTGCTGGGGGAATATGTAGAATAGTGGGCAGTTACAGCTTCCTAGCTCAATTTTTTTCTGGTTAAGGTACTTATCAGCACCCCCTCGTAGATATCATGGTAATAAAGGGAGACAATTTTAAAGTTTTAGGATAAAGATACCCAAATAGGGTATCTTCACAAATGTATATATACTACTTCATTCAAGACTTACTACCAGTACAGGAGTCAAATGATAAAAAACGAAAAAGACGTTTTTTTTTTCATGTCAAGGAGCGCCCCCAATCATTATTAGGACATCGACACTAGAGTGCTGCCAGGTATCTTTATTCAACCGTATTATATAGATACAGAGCTAGGGAACCTTATATAGTATTTGTTTTTTTGCAGTGAAACCCACATATAATCATGCAGAAAAATCTATTTGTACTCTTTTGGCATTGCTAGATTGCATTTGTTTGAAGCCGCTGTTTGTGTAAGTGGTGGGGAAGAATGCATCCAATACACAGGACTCTGCAGGAGACTAATAGGCTGAGACTTCCCAGAGAGAGAGAGAGGTTTATCCTCTGTAAATATAGGAAGGAGTTGTGTTGGTAGCACAGAGGGAAAGAAATTGTTTCTTTACAATTCTCAGTACTCTTACCAAAAAAACAATTGTATGCAGCATAGGCACCTTAAAGGGCCACTACCACCAAAAAATTAAATATTCTTATTTTATGTATTTCATGTTGCCGATATCTTACATGTACTTTTCTTTTGTATGTTAAGAAAATATTTTACTCTATATGTCTCACTGGGTGCATCAGTTTTGTGATCTTTTGTGTTGTAAACTGCTCCCCCCACAGTACCTTTACATCACTTGCTTCACACTGGGTGGCTTTGGCCATAGAATGGAATGAATAGGTTGACCACCGACTCGAATCGTTTTATTGTGTGGGACGCATTCAAAGGACATCACGAGGGGGTAGATTTAAGTTTTTTATACCACTGCGAGTATCACCTCCTGGAGTCCATAAGACTCCATGGAGGGTTGCGCTGCCGGGCCAATGAATGATCGCGGAGGGAGACTGGGGACCATCTGTCCCAGTCTCATTCTGGACCAGTGCTCTCGTCGCAAGATGAGAGGTATTGGATTTTTGGGGTGTCACGGAGCGACGGTACCATAACTGAGTACCTCCGTCCGCGGGATCTCTTCCATGTAATACAGCCTCCACCGTTGCAGGAGAATTTTCCCTAACAGCCCACCCAAACTTTAACAGCAGCTGAAAGAAGGATGCAGACCGTTGAAATTCAAAAAGCAGACTGACTAGTTTATTCACACAGACACACAGCTACACAGTCAAGGAACAACCCCCTTCATGAATACAACAATAACACAGATCAAAGTATAGGATGCGCAAAGTACAGTAAGCTTGCCCAAGCTAGCACAATCACTAATGCGCTAACAGATTTTTACATGGTTTAGCGTTAGGGATGTAATCTGGGTGGCATGTGTTAAAGTCACTTATTCTGACATTAACGATTACACACCCAAACACTACAGTTAGCGTTCACCAGGGAATAGGGCCCATGATGTTGATGTACATATTGTGTTCTATAGAAAGAGTGAATAATTAGGGCCATATTACAATGTTGGTGCTAACTTAACCTGTTGTAAACTTAAAAACTCCAAAGACTATAATGACTCTGGGAAGTTTACAACAGCTCTGGTTAAATTAGCACCAACTATGTAATCTGGCCCTATGTGTTTAAATACAATCTCTGAGAACAATGCCACTCAGTGGCGTCCCGAGGGGGGGCGGCCCACACCGGGTGACACCACCCCCTAATCTACCCCTGGTGATGCCATTTGAATACACAATACAATGTGGCGAGTCAGCTGCCTGACCCATAGAGTCCATTCTATGACCAAAATCACCCAGTGAGGAGCAAGTGATGTAAATATACTGTGGGGGGATAGCAGTTTACAACTCAAAAGATCACACAAACGATGCACCCAGTGACACATACAGAGTAAAATACTAAAAATACTAATCAGCAACATAAAATAAAATAAGGGCATTTCATTTTTTGGGTGGTTGTGGCCCTTTAAATACAAAGGCAGAGGTAACCGGTTTACCACTTTTTCACTCTCCGGGAAGGTAACAGATCCTGTTTTCAGTATCTGCCTATGCGCCTGCCCCGTTGAGTGGTGGTAGCCGTTGTGTTATTTTCTGGTTTTTCAGGTTTGGTGCCACAGCTCGAGGATCCTAGCCAATGGAAGTAATAAAACGGATAGATCGTCATCATAGTGGGTTCTTGGGTGAGATGCGTCCTGCCAGTGACCATGGTCTAAAGTAGGGCAGCACGGTCCTAGCAGTTAAATATGTGGTAACTGTTGTCGGTTCACATAAAGAATCGTCACTGGCAGCTGTTACAATGTGAAGTATATAGTTGCGGTTTAGATTTGTTTTAGATGTTATGTTAATATTAAAATAAAGAGCTGTGGTCATTTCCTTTTCTATATATAGATGCCAGTGTCATTATTGATGAGGTGATAATTGGTGGTGGGATAGCATAGGGCTTTATATGACAGTTCAGGCCTAAGTATCCATGTGTGTGTTTTGCCATCAGGTTCTATATAATTTTGTAGTAAACAAAGGTCTCCATTGAGTTGTATGGACAGAAGGGAATACCAGCAGCTACTACAGCAGCTGAACGATAACTGAACAGGTGTTACAAAGCCGAAGTTATAAAAGCTGTTTGTGACAGCGACTGCATTGGAAAAGGGACAATTTGGTCTAATCCTTGTATCCGTGATCATACTTCATACTATTATTATAGTGTACTGTTGGGTAGATCATTTTGCTTTGTGTTTCGCACACCATTATCTTTCTGCAAGAGTAATTTACAGTTAGCAGAAAAGACTTCATGACAAGGCTCAGCTAGATAAAGAGATTTTCTGGATAATTTTAAGAACAAAAACTCCTATTTTGCAAGACTTTACAAAACATAGCTTAAGGTGATGAAGATTGTGGTTACATTTTGTGAAGGGCAGCAACATTAATTTAATTTATAATTATTAAATATAGGAGCTGGTTATTACTCATCAGTAATGAAGAAATACACTTTATTTTTTTATGCATTTTGGAAAATATATTTTATACCACGTGTATAGATAAAGCTTAAAGGGACACTACTACGTACATAAGCTGTAACTTGATTACTTACGCATTACAAAAAAACGCAAGCTGCGTTTTTTTTCTTTTTTCGCAGTGACTGTATGTAAAAAGGAAAATAAAATTAGGTATTCTATCTCCGGGTTCCAGTTTCTGAATTTTTCCCATGATGCAACATTTACTAAAAGCTTTGCTTTGTGGCTCTTGTTAATTTAATCTACAATATTCACCAGTTAAGTAGGTGGAGTAAATATATATATATATATATATATATATATAGCAGCAGGGGGTGAAATGTGATCCAGGCTACCGGAGATAAGAGCTGGCAGCTGAATGAGATATGGCATAGAGTTTAAGGCCCGTGTCAGACGAATGCAGTGATCACGTCCGTGTTGCCGCACATTTTAACGTCCGTCGTAGCATAAAATTATGATCAATAGAGATCCACACACGAAGGACGTCCGCACAATGCACTTTAGGCAAGAACATCAAACCAATAGTTTAAACAAGAGATGGTGCAGCGCCACACAATATGTATCCACCACCACGGCACCCCAGATAGCCAATAAGAGGATATAGTTGTTTCCCCTATACCAATGCACACAGAATATAGAATATATAACCTGAATCGGCGCAAACAGTGCTTTTTGGGGTCCTGGGATCTCGCATATATATGAAAGAGATATACAATAATAGTGTAATACAGTAGGTTTCAAATAGGATTATAGTAATACATATGATCTCCCACTCACAAGTGTAGAGCCTTATCACTGGCTCTGAGTGGGTCCAGGCATGTGGGTATATTGTCTTCCAACTTCACAGGTGACCCCCACCTTACTTAGGATGTTTTATCCAGGATGGTATAATGAAAGACAAAAAAGAGAAAGACTCCTTGCGCAGATCTGTGAAAACTACAGCGTGGTATACTTGAGATTTGTACTCACATTTTTTCTCCAGAATAGGCGCTCATGGGTTTTGTTTGGTTGTAAGGAAACCCAAAGGAAAACCACCTAGGATCCAAAAGACGGCACAGCTTCAACAGGAACAGAGATTCGAAAATTAAAATTTATTTAAAACAAATAAATAAAAACATGCTCCATGCTACTGGAGCATGTTTTTATTTATTTGTTTTAAATAAATTTTAATATACCACGCTGTAGTTCTCACAGATCTGCGCAAGGAGTCTTTCGCTTATATATATATGATATATAATATAATATACCCACATGCCTGGACCCACTCAGAGCCAGTGACAAGGCTCTACATTTGTGAGTGGGAGATCATATGTATTACTATAATCATATTTGAAACCTACTGTATTACACTATTATTGTATATCTCTTTCATATATATGCGAGATCCCAGGACCCCAGAAAGCATTGTTTGCAACGATTCAGGTTACATATTCTATAAGAACGTCAAACCGCTAGGACGGACGCACAGAGTGTGCCACGTCCGCGTAGCTTTGTATGTGAGTGATGGAATGTAGTCATACGGACTGCATTTTTGACGTCCAAAATGTTTTTTCATATCATGTATAATTTTTTTTCATTTTACATATTAATTTTATTTCCCATCTACCGCAGTCAAAAAAAACGGACTGTGTGGTGTCTACAGTATCATCAGTCAGAAAGTACGTCAGTTTGCTCAGAATGCGTTCGTCTGACATTAGCCTAAAAGACTTCTAATCTGCACCTGGTGATGTCCTTTGAATACATCCCACACAATACAATGATGTGAGTCGGCTGCCTGACCCATAGACTCCATTATTTGGCCAAAACCACCAAGTGAGGTATAGATACTGGGGTGGAGAAATCACAACACAAAAATTACAACACAAAATATCGCACAGTGGATGCACCAAGTGACATATGTAGAGTAAAATATTTTCTTAACATACAAGAGAAACATTCCAAATCGCACACTTGTAATAAATGTTAGCTTTGCGATGCTCTTACTTTCCTTGGGTTAGGCCCCGTTCACACTGTGCGATTTTCATATTCGCGACATGGTGCGATAATGTCGTGCGACATCACTGTTTTGTGCGATTTTTGCAAAACACCACCAATACGAATCGCAAAATCGCAGATAGCAAATCGCAAAAAAAGGTCATGTACCTGCAACATGCTTCTGCGACGCGCGACATGCGACATCGCGAGGCAAGATGTGAACAGCTCCATTGAAATGCATTGGAGAAGCTACACAGCGCAACGTTGTGCGGATTTTGCTGCGACGTCGCGGCAAAATCCGCGCGATAAATCGCACAGTGTGAACGGGGCCTTATGATTTAAGGATGAAGGTACGGATTTGATTCTATTTTCGTTTTAGAAAATTAACTCTTGTAGTTTTTAGCAAAGTCTATGTAAATCGTTCATCTCAATCTGCAAGTTTAGCTTTGATACCACATTTCCTCATAGGTGGTGTTTTTTTTTTCCTTCTATGACATTTTTTCTTTAGCTTAAACCTCTTGACAGACTACATAATTGTGCAGTTTGTTGTGATTGTTGTAAATTGTTTTGTCCTGGAACTTATGCCAGTAAAATAATAAAAGCAAAGCTCATATTACAGGTTCGTTTATCTCGGGAAGGTGACCACACCCGTGCATTTAAAATAAACGATCAGGCTTATGTATAAAACAAGAAAATAAATAAACTGCCTAGTCCAGGAAATGATCAATGTTGATAAATGATGTCAGACACTATCATCTATCCATACAGAGCTACATGGCTGCAAAATGGTACATTTTTCTGAAATAATGTTGGCCTTAGGAGAAGCAGGCTCCCCACCAAAGTGTAATAAAAACTTATCAGCCGCGGGCCTGTTTTACTAGAACATATTGCTGGTTGTGTTAAATGATAATTTAAAAACTTATGATTTATAACTAGAACCTCAAAAAGATTGCTACCATTCAAGCCTGAATTGAAAGACAAGCTTTGATGAAGATGAATGCGACCTGTAGATGTTTTAATGAATGTTATTATGTTGGTTTTTTTTTCATTTTCATTTTTCTGGTTGCAGGGCCGTCTTTAACCCTTTCACTGCTGAGGACGTGTGGGGAACGTCCTCATTGACTCCTAAGGAAAGATAGGGGGTTCCTTTGAACCCCAATATCTCCCAACTGTTGGCAGCTAGCAGGGTCATGTTTGGTATCATTAGAAAGGCCAGAGCATGGCCTTTCCAATGATACCAAACATGACCATGTTTAAGGTAAAGAAAAAAAGAAATAAAAAAGAAAAATGAGTTTTCTTTAAGATGTGAAATGGTTCAGCAGTGAAGGGGTTAATGTTGACTGGGCCCCTGACAAACCACATTTTCTTGCCCCCTTTGCAATTTTGCTCTCCATCCTTGTATACATGTTGCTGATTATGAAATAGCCTCTCAGACGCCAGCTGCAGTACTATGGCAAATTTATTAAAACAACGTATAGGCACGTTCAGTTCCTCAGCCGCTGCAAGGGCTAAGGCTAGGGTCAGACAAATGCATTCTGTGCGGACTGTGCGTCCGTGCACAACGGACGTACTTTCTGACTGACGACAAGGTAGTGGCCACACAGTCCGTTTTTGTGACTGATGTTTTTTGTGACTGATGTAGAAGGGAAAATAAATTAATATGAAAAACATTTTGTCCCTCAAAATGCTGGACATCAAAAATGCAGTTTGTCTGATTACATTCCATCACTCACACACAAAGCTATGTGGACGATGCGGACGCAGCGCACTCTGTGCGTCCGTTCTAGCGGATTTACATTCTTTCTTAACCTGCGTCTGTTTGCCACGTCCATTATGCGTCCGCACCTCTGTACGGACGTACTTCGTGTGTGGTCTCTATTGCTCATAATTGTATGCTATAACAGACGTACAAATGTATGGCAACACGGACGTGATCAGTGCGCTCGCCTGACACGAGCCTAAGTTGGCATCTTGGCACTGAACACTGCTGCAGTTCAACGCTCAGCACTGCTAACTTAGCTGCAAGTGCTGAGTGTGACGTGGGAAAGATGGCCGCCTCCACGGAACAAATAATCCAATAAGGAAATGTTCAGTTTGAAGTTTTGGTGGATCAAAACATCAAATATGTATTGGAACATGGTAAACATTAACACTAAAGTGGTAATAAAATGAACAGCAGTGGATATTGCAGATACAGTACCCTTCATTAAGCAATCCTCTGCCCTTTTGCTTCAACATTCACAGCCAACGCGTACAGTGAGACTGCTGCAGCAAACTGAACTGCTGCAATGTAACAATCCAGCAGCTGCTGAGGAACTGAACTCTGGTCTTATACACTTCAGCTATAACTTCTAGTCAGTTTCCACGTGGCTCACTTCCTCATCAACTACTTCCTGCTGAACTGAAGTGCAACATATATTAAACTTCCCCCTGAAAGTAAACACTCGCTGTTCTGGCTCCACACATATGGATACCAATCCCAACACCCCCCCCCCCCCTGTAATGATGTGTATGCTACGTGTTATGTATTAAGTGTATTATAGTTATGTGTAGTTCATTCTGCATGTTAGGAAACAGTTAACAGTCATGTGATCAGGGGGCGGGCAGTTGTTGTAAGATGGATTCTGCTTAGTAAACTATGTTCTTGTCAAGCTTCTTGTTGTCTGCCAATACTTCAGTGGATTCATTACATGGTACCAGAAGTGAGGTCTGAGAGACATGGCAGCAAACAGCAACACAAAGAACATTCCTTCCCTGGATTTGGAATCAGGGAACATATCAGAAAATTGGTCAAAATGGAGGGAGTTGATAGAACTTGTGTTTGCAGGCCCAGATGCAGACAAATGGACTGATCAACAAAAAGCAGCTAATTTCCTGATGTGTGCAGAGCGTGGCAAGCAAGTGGGGATATCACTGCAGAGGACAAGACAAAAACAGAGGCACTGTTTGCAAAGTTTGAAGCATATTGCATCCTCAGGAAAAACTCCACAGTGCAAAGGAAAGTGTTCTATGAGAGGAATCAGTGTACAGGTGAATCTGTGGATGAATGGGTGACACAGCTGCGCTTGCTCGCCAAAGACTGTGCTTTTCATGATGCTGGAGATATGATTAAAGACTGTATTGTGATGGGCAGTAAGTTTAAAGAAGTTCAGGAAAAGCTGCTGCAGGAAGAAGATTTAAATCTAGAGAAAGCCATAAGGATTGCTAGAGCATATGAAATGTCAAGAAAAGACACGCAGGACACAGCTATGCTATAGAAAATCAGAGCAGCAGATACTGGCAAGAAAGAGGACACAAAGGGATCAAAAGCAAGTACGTCACTGGGAAAAATAACACACCAGCAACCTGTGACTATTGTGAAAGTATACACATCATAACACCCCGCCCCCCCAAAAAAAAAACATGGTTACGTGTTTGGTATCATTGAAAAGATCAGACTCGGACTTTTCCAGTGACACTTAAAAATATCAGCAACATACAACAAACAAAAGAACATTTCATTTCTTTGGGTGTAGTGTCCATTAATCTTAATTCATTAAATTTGTGACCTTAAAATGTATAGGCATGCATACAATATTCCTTTTTTATCATTATTATTATTTACGAGGCGAGATCTCCACCTGTAAAGGTTTAACAATAGTGAGACGCAGCAGACATGAGATGACAAGCAAACATCAGAAGTAAAAACTGTTTACATGTCGTCACGAATTCCCGCTCGTCATTTTGTCATACGCAAAACAAGCCATAACAATGTAATCCTCAAAATATGACCAGTTTTGGCACGAAGCCTGGAAAGAAAATCCACCCCGAGGCCATGGAAGCAGTGCGAGGCTTTGAAATAGCCCAGGAGCGGAAAAAGGGATTGTTATTGCATGAAATCCTGACTGACACCCTGCTTGCTGTGGATGAGAGGAATTGAACACAGGCCAGTGAAGTCAGCAGACCTCAAAGTTATTTAGGGAATGCAGCAGCCTGAGTCCAAGCTTTGCTGCTACATGACATTGCAAAGTAAAACAGCCCATGCCACACTGTGGGAATGTGAGTGGTGACCACCATGGGAACTTGAAAATTAACCCTGTGAGCGCTAACGGACGCATTTACAATACTGAACAATCAGGGGTCAGGCGCTAAAAAAAGTGGAAGCTCACCAAGATCTGACCCTCAACCAGTAACATCAACCAGTAATCAACCAGTAACTTAATCCAGCACTCCGCATTCAATTTTGGTATTAATGTTTATATACACTGATCGGCTAGAGATTTAAGGGAATCATCCTGATAATTCTAATAATAAATAAGCCTTATGGCATAACAGCAAAATATATGATAGATCATATAAATAAAAGCTTTGTAGTGTGTGAGCTGAATGGGAAATCAACTCCCTCTGGAAAAATCGTTGAAGATCTGCATTCCCAAGCAATTCCTTTCAACCAAACTCCTGTTTATCACTCGCCCTTTAAGAACCTATAGCCATCTAGGGGCCCTATTACATTCTTTGCTCTAACGTTAGCGCTCACCTGCGTGAGTGTTAACGTTAGCCCTGGTGGCTGTAGCGCGGGCGCACCATAATACAATCCAAACGCTAAAGGGATAAAAATGGGGAGCGCAAAGAGTTAATTAACGTAAGTATTACAATATACTAACGCTAATTACCGTCCGGCTGCAGTTAACCCGACAGGTTACCACATCCAGGACCTGGTGCTAACGGATCCCGCTGCTGCAGAATCTGTCAGCACCAGCCAAAAATCCCCCCAAATGAATCAGATACTCCCCTTCCATCCTACGGCGAGAACCGCGGCTCCAACAGCCTCCTCTGTCCGCCAGGAGAGACTGGGGGGAAAAGGCGAGATCCGGCAGGTCATGTGACCGGCAGAGCAGAAACTCAATGGAGTCCTATGTTCAGGGCCGTCTTTAACGCGGGGCAAAAGGGGCAGCTGCCCCGGGCCCAGTCATTGTTGAGGGGCCCAAAGCAGCTGCCCCTTGGGCCCACGTAAACCCTGGAGGACCGCTGGCGCCGCCTCTCTAATTGAAATTGCCTCCGCATACTCAGACTGCACAGCGGGGGGAGGGGGGCACGAGATTGCAATCTCTGATGCAGTCCCGGGCTTCCACATCTGACTCCTCCCCGATACCTGCATCATCATTCTGTCCCGCGCATTGCACACTGTGTGCACGGGGACAGCTGAGGAGGAGAAGCTGGAGAGTGAAGGAGCAGCCCATGAACTGATCCTCTTTTCCTGGAGAAGAGTGCAGAGATCCCTCCACCTCTCTCCTGCTGTTAATTTGCTCCCAATGCATTGCTGGACGAACTCCTTCCACTAGACGACTGGTCGGTGAGGCCCCCGCCCCCACTTCCATCAACTGCAGCAAAACAAAAGCCTCTGGAGAGTGAAAATCCACACTCAAGATGAGATCCAGCAGTGCAGATTAGAAATCAGGCAAGATGAGAGCCGGAGAGGGGGTTAATGGCCAGAAGTATCCAGAGATGAAAGCTGTGAATACCTGAGGAGCAGACAGCGTGACAGCAGGATGATCAGGTCAATCACTGTCAGTAGCCTGGGCTGGGTATCTGACATGGGGCAGGGCTGGGTATCTGACATGGGGCAGGGCTGGGTACAGTGGCGTAACTAGAAACCTGAGGGCCCCGGTGCAAGAATCCATGAAGGGCCCCCCCAACCCCCCAAAAAAAGATCTATATTTTTACTTTTTTTTTCCTGCAATATAAAAAAGATAGTATTGCCCCCAGCTGACATGAATATATACTGTATATTGCCCCCAGCTCACATGGACATATATATTGCCCCCAGGCCACACATGGATATATATTGCCCCCAGGCCACACATGGATATATTGCCCCAGCTCACACATGGATATTTTTGCCCCCAGCTCATGGATATACTGCCCCAACACATGGATATACTGTGCCAACACATGGATACTGCCCCAGCACATGGATATACTGCCCCAGCACATGGATATACTGCCCCAGCACATGGATATACAGCTCCAGCACATGGATATACTGCCCCAGCACATGGATATTCTGCCCCAGCACATGGATATTCTGCCCCAGCACATGAATTTACTGCCCCAGCTCATGGATATACAGCCCCAGCACATGGATATACTGCCCCAGCACATGGATATACTGCCCCAGCACATGGATATACTGCCCCAGCACATGGATATACTGCCCCAGCACATGAATATACTGCCCCAGCTCATGGATATACTGCCCCAGCACATGGATATACAGCCCCAGCACATGGATATACAGCCCCAGCACATGGATATACAGCCCCAGCACATGGATATATTGCCCCAGCACATGGATATTGCCCCAGCTCATGGATATTGCCCCAGCTCATTGATATGCCCCAGCACCGCATGGATATGCCCCAGCACCTCATGGATATGCCCCAGCACCTCATGGATATGCCCCAGCACCTCATGGATTTGCCCCAGCACCTCATGGATTTGCCCCAGCACCTCATGGATTTGCCCCAGCAGCTCATTGATATGCCCCAGCAGCTCATGGATATGCCCCAGCACCTCATGGATATGCCCCAGCACCTCATGGATATGCCCCAGCACCTCATGGATAATGCCCCAGCACCAGATGGATATGCCCCAGCAGCCCATTGATATGCCCCAGCAGCTCATGGATATGCCCCAGCACCTCATGGATTTGCCCCAGCAGCTCATGGATATGCCCCAGCAGCTCATGGATATGCCCCAGCACCTCATGGATAATGCCTCAGCAACTCATGGATAATGCCCCAGCACCTCATGGATAATGTCCCAGCACCAGATGGATATGCCCCAGCAGCCCATTGATATGCCCCAGCAGCTCATGGATATGCCCCAGCAGCTCATGGATATGCCCCAGCACCTCATGGATTTGCCCCAGCAGCTCAATGGATATGCCCCAGCAGCTCATGGATTTGCCCCAGCACCTCATGGATATGCCCCAGCACTCATGGATAATGCCCCAGCACCTCATGGATAATGCCCCAGCACCTCATGGATAATGCCCCAGCACCTCATGGATATGCCCCAGCACCTCATGGATATGCCCCAGCACCTCATGGATAATGCCCCAGCACCTCATGGATAATGCCCCAGCACCTCATGGATTTGCCCCAGCACCTCATGGATATGCCCCAGCACCTCATGGATATGCCCCAGCACCTCATGGATAATGCCCCAGCACCTCATGGATATGCCCCAGCACCAGATGGATACTGCCCCAGCTCCTCATGGATATGCCCCAGCAGCTCATGCCTCATCTGCCCCCAGCTCATGGATATATTCTGCCCCCAGCTCTTATGGGTATATAGGGCCCCCCACTCACCTCAGGCTCCTCTGCTGCTCCTCTCCGTGGTGAGCGGCCGCTGAAAGCATGCAGCCTGGCCGCTCACCGGAAACCACCTGACCAGCGCAGCCGAGTTCTCGTGAGATCTCGTGCGCTGGTCAGCTAGTTTCCATCCCACGCGAGCAGCCAAGCTGCAAGCCAGCGGGCCGCTCGCAGGGAGGGGAACAGCTAGCGGCGCTGCTCCCAGATTCCGGCGCTTTTTGGCGGAATCTGGCAGCGGCGCTGTTCCCCCCTCCAGTGGCGGAATGCTAGGGCCCGGTCGCAACTGCGACCGCTGCGACCCTGGTACTTCCGGCACTGGCTGGGTATCTGACATGGGGCAGGCCAGGGATGTCAATAATATTAATTCCTCACTGGCTGCAGAGGAGAGTAAGGGTTAAATCTTGTTGATAGATGGGTCTTTCCAGGGTTTTACAATCCAGTGTACGCTGCCTATCTGCCTGGATCTAGTTTGTTTTCTGTTTTATAGATTTATTTGTCTAGCCATCCCTCCACTCACCTAAGCCTCTCTCTACCATTGCATTATTACCCTGTGTTGCTCTAGAAATGTGTCTGTACCCATAAAGCCTCAGATGATGACATACAGTAAGTGGAGGTAATTCTTTAGTTTTTTTAGTGGCTCAGGGACTGCACTTTCCTGCGTATTTCTAAAGGGTCCCTTGAGTGATTTTAGAAATTTCACTTTAACCCTTTCACTGCTGAAGACGTGTGGGACACGTCCTCATTGATGCACGTTGCATGCTGAGGACGTGCCCCACACGTCATCAGCTGTGCGGGACCCCCGCAGAGATACTCACCTCTCTGTCCGGGGTCCCACGGCGTTCTGACTTCAGCGTCCTCAGACGCTGAAGTCAAGCGCCTCCCGGCGTAAATGACGTCATCGCGCCATGCGCGATGACGTCATTTCCAGGCGACCCCCGGCAATGCCGGGAGATAGCCTGGAAGGGAGGGGGGGGATCCGTTCGGATCCCTCTCCCTCCGATCGGGAAGGAGCAGCGGTAAAAAGCCAGGCACCGCTTAAAAGGGGAGAGTCTCCCCTTTTAAGCGATGCCTGGCTTTAACCCCTCAAGTGCTGGGTTGCACTTCAGCGCCTTGCGGCGCCGAAGTGCAGCCTATCTCCGGTGGGGGCCGCCATCTTGGATGGCGGCTCCGCCCCCGGGACTCCCCTCGCTGTCTGACGTCATCACGCATAGCGTGATGACGTCAGATAGCCGGGAAACCCCTAGCTGCCGGGATTTCCCAAGGAAATCCCCTGGTGGAGATAGGGGGTTCTTGTGAACCCGATATCTCCAGAACCGTGGCAGATAGGGGGTCATGGAGGGTGTCATTTGAAAGGCCTGAGCATGGCCTTTCGAATGATACCCAACATGACTAGGTAAAAAGTAAAAAAAAAAAAAAAAAAAAAAAAATGTTAAAAATAAATAAATAAAAAAAAACATGTTTTTTTTTGTGTGTGTTTTTATTAATGCAGCAATATTGTTCACATTTCAATTATAATGTGAACAATGATGCTGCACTAATGATTTTTTTCTATGGGGTGCGTTTGCTAAAAATCACGTAATTCCCCCCAAAAGTCCCCATTTCAAATTTTTTGTACAAGCGCACCCCATAGAAAACATAACCGCAAACACTCATGTGATAAAATGTGAAAAAAACCACTTTACACACTGCAGATGATTAAAAATTCAATTTTTATTGTATTTTTTGTTATAATATACAGGCAGGTCATGACGTATACATATAAAAATGATATATTATGAATCTGCGTAGTCTGCCGGAAAGAACGATATATAATATGTCTGGGTCATTTATTAAAATGTGGCTTCAAATCGCGTTTAAACATGATGAGCGAAAGCGGTAAAAATGAGCTCAGCACACAGGCGTGAAATGCCTCAGCAGTGAAGGGGTTAATAAATACAGTCTAGTAAAAGAAGAATTTTAGCAATTGTAACAATTTATTTTAAACCTTTGAGGAGATGGTCTTCAGCATCCTGCAGACTCCTCATCCCAGATCACAGCAATAAAACTCACGGTAATATGCGGTATATATGAGTGTATCACAGAGCTCCACAGAAGTAAAACTCACATTAATGTGCCGTCTAGGGATGCAGCTGGTCCCAACCCGGGTTCCATTACCCGTTTCTCATTGCACGGCTCGCAAGCCACATGCAGTGGTGGACCGTAAGGTCTACAGTGTCAGCTTGCAGACCTCCACTAGCGACATGGGTGTCTAATGGTGACATGCGGATGTCACCTGTTGAAGCGCAGGCGCCACCTGAGGCAGATTGAAGAAAAAAAAGAGGGAGAAGAGTGGCACAGATGACAGAAAAAAGCCACAGATGAAAAGAGGCACTGACCGGGCCCAACCGCACTGCCCGTAACTGTGAGTTTTATTGCTGTGCAGCTCTGATACTCATATACCGCACATCGCTGTGAGATTTATTGCTGTGGAGCTCTGTGATACCCTCATACACACTGCACATTGCTGTGAGTTTTATTGCTGTGGTTTCTGTGATACGCTCATACACACTGCACATTACTGTGAGTTTTATTGCTGTGCAGCTCTGATACTCATACACCGCACATCGCTGTGAGTTTGATTGCTGTGGAGCTCTGTGATATGCTCATACACAGCAAACATTACTGTGGGGATGGAGAGCAAAATTATGTGGTGAGCGTGGCTTTCGGGGGGGGGTCCCACAAAAATGTTAGCCCAGGGTCCAATCTATATTAAAGACGGGCCTGCCTATGTTCAATGACAACAATAAAGACAGCACCCAAGAAGCTGCCATTGGTATTTCAGATTTTAGATGTGGAAAACATACACATTCCATATAAGGCAACCCTTACACTCCCTCATAACAGAAATCACATGCTTTCTGCAAAAAAATCAAGAATCTGAACAGCCTGCCTATCATGATCGAGATAATGGATTCTAGTACCTTATCTTAAAACAGTGACTAAAAATTCATTGTGTAAATGCCAATTTACAAACAACTGCACCTCACTCAGCCACATAATGCTTATATAAGTCGAAGAGATTATACAGCTACAAATAATAACGATAATGATATTACGTAACCTTTATCACCGTACATTCTTGTTTTTCATATGTCTGCCTTGCGCTTATATTCCTTCATCCCACAGAAAAATATACACAAGATCATGCAGAAATGTCATAACAATGTGAGCTATGTGGGAAGAATGAACTGAAAAACATGTCCTTGATGACGTGTGAAATGTCAGTCACTTCACTGTAGGTGTTCTCACGTTACCTTGAGCAGCCCTATTTGTTGTGTTTTTTGATGAACCTGCCCACATACCCTTCATATGAGCAAAATCCAATTGAAAAGCAGAACTTTAACTGAAATATATACTGTATAAAGCAAGTGGTGTATCAATTATTTGACCAGTGCATGCCAGGTAGATGATCTGGTCATCTTAAACTCTGCATGGTGAGTGAAGTGCCATGACAGTCACTAAAACCTGTTCCCTGAAGACAGGCGACTGTCATCAGTTGAAAAGGGTTAAACTTACCTCAGGATTGCTACCAGTGGCGTAGTGTGGGTCGTCAGCGCCCGGGGCAAAGAAACAATTGTGAGCCCCTCCAACCTGTGGACACGGTAACACACCCTGATTCCCTTCCACTAGTAGAGTATTGACCCCATTACCCCAAAAGCACATGTAATATATATTAACAAAATACTGATGTAATAAAAATATGACACACATGCCCCCCATGCTATACCAATGCTACCAGTCACCCTGTCCCAGTATATCCTAGCATAGTTTCACTCTCACACTATACCCAGTCACTCTCTCCCAGTACCCCCAGACACGCTCTCCCTCCAAATACCCCCATTCTCTCCCAGTACCCCCCAGTCACTCTCTCCCAGTACCCCCCAGTCTCAGTACCCCACTCTCTCCCAGTACCCCCAGACATTCTCTCTCCCAGTATCCCCAGACAGACATTCTCCCTCCCAGTACCCCCAGTCACTCTCTCCCAGTACCCACAGCCACTCTCTCCCAGTAACCCCAGTCACTCTCTCCCAGTACCCCCAGTCTCAGTACCCCAGTCACTCTCCCTCCCAGTACCCCAGTCACTCTCCCTCCCAGTACCCCCAGTCACTCTCTCTCCCAGTACCCCCAGACACTCTCTCTCCAAGTACCCCAGTCACTCTCTCTCTCCCATTACCCCCAGCCACTCTCTCTCCCAGTACCCCCAGCCACACGCTCTCCCAGTACCCCCAGACACTCTCTCTCCCAGTACCCCCAGACACTCTCTCTCCCAGTACCCCCAGACACTCTCTCTCCCAGTACCCCCAGACACTCTCTCTCCCAGTACCCCCAGACACTCTCTCTCCCAGTACCCCCAGACACTCTCTCTCCCAGTACCCCCAGACACTCTCTCTCCCAGTACCCCCAGACACTCTCTCTCCAGTACCCCCAGACACTCTCTCTCCCAGTACCCCCAGACACTCTCTCTCCCAGTACCCCCAGACACTCTCTCTCCCAGTACCCCCCAGTCACTCTCTCCCAGTACCCCCCAGCCACTCTCTCCCAGTACCCCCCAGTCTCAGTACCCCAGTCACTCTCTCCCTCCCAGTACCCCCAGTCACACTCTCCAGTACCCCAGTCACACTCTCCCAGTACCCCCAGTCACTCTCTCCCAGTACCCCCCAGTCACTCTCTCCCAGTACCCCCCAGTCTCAGTACCCCAGTCACTCTCTCCCAGTACCCCCCAGTCACACTCTCCCAGTATCCCAGTCTCGGTACCCCAGCCACTCTCTCTCCCAGTACCCCCCAGCCTCTCTCTCCCAGTACCCCAGTCACACTCTCTCTCCAGTACCCCCCAGTCACTCTCTCCAGTACCCCCCAGTCACTCTCTCCCAGTACCCCCCAGTCACTCTCTCCCAGTACCCCCAGTCACACTCTCCCAGTACCCCCAGTCACACTCTCCCAGTACCCCCAGTCACTCTCTCCCAGTACCCCAGTCACACTCTCTCTCCCCAGTACCCCAGTCACACTCTCTCTCCAGTACCCCCCAGTCACTCTCTCCCAGTACCCCCCAGTCACTCTCTCCCAGTACCCCCAGTCACACTCTCCCAGTACCCCCAGTCACACTCTCCCAGTACCCCCAGTCACACTCTCCCAGTACCCCCAGTCACTCTCTCCCAGTACCCCCCAGCCACTCTCTCCCAGTACCCCCCAGTCTCAGTACCCCAGTCACTCTCTCCCTCCCAGTACCCCCAGTCACACTCTCCCAGTACCCCCAGTCACTCTCTCCCAGTACCCCCAGTCACACTCTCCCAGTACCCCAGTCACACTCTCCCAGTACCCCAGTCACACTCTCCCAGTACCCCCAGTCACTCTCTCCCAGTACCCCAGTCACTCTCTCCCAGTACCCCCCAGTCACTCTCTCCCAGTACCCCCAGTCTCAGTACCCCCAGTCCTCTCTCTCCAGTACCCCCAGTCTCAGTACCCCAGTCACACTCTCCCAGTATCCCAGTCTCGGTACCCCAGCCACTCTCTCTCCCAGTACCCCCAGTCTCAGTCCCCAGTCACGTGTCTCTCTCCAGTACCCCCAGTCACCTCTCTCCCAGTACCCCCCGTTCCTCAGTGTCACTTCACAGCCTTCGTTCTCCCAGGTACCCCCAGCCTCTCCCAGTCCAGTATCCCCCGCAGGTCCTCTCAGTCTCACCCAGTCGTTCTCTCCCAGTACCCCCAGTCAGTCTCTCTCCCAGTACCTGTCCCAGTACCCCAGTCACCTGGTCAGTCACCAGTCTAGTACAGCTCAGTCTCAACTGTCTCTCCTGTCCAGTACCCTCGTGTACAGTCACTCTTCTCTGTCCCAGTCACCAGTTAGTCCTCTCTCTCTCCCAGTACCCCCAGTCCCTCTCTCCCAGTACCCCCAGTCTCAGTACCCCAGTCACTCTCTCCCAGTACCCCCAGTCTCAGTACACCAGTCACTCTCTCCCAGTACCCCCAGTCTCAGTACCCCAGTCACTCTCTCTCCCAGTACCCCCAGTCACCTCTCCCAGTACCCCAGCCACTCTCTCCCAGTACCCCCAGTCACTCTCTCCCAGTACCCCCAGTCTCAGTACCCCAGTCACTCTCTCCCAGTACCCCCAGACGCTCTCTCTCCCAGTACCCCAACACACTCTCTCCCAGTACCCCAGACACACTCTCTCCCAGTACCGCCAGCCACTCTCTCCCAGTACCCCCACTCTCTCTCCCAGTACCCCCAGACACTCTCTCACCAAGTACCCCAGTCACTCTCTCCCTCCCAGTACCCCAGCCACTCTCTCCCAGTACCCCCCAGTCACTCTTTCCCAGTACCCCAGTCACTCTCTCCCAGTACCCCCACTCTCTCCCAGTACCCCCAGTCACGCTCTCCCAGTATCCCCAGTCACTTCTCCCAGTACCCCTCAGTCACTCTCTCCCAGTACCCCCAGTCACTCTCTCCCAGTATCCCCAGTCACTCTCTCCCAGTACCCCAGCCACTCTCTCTCCCAGTACCCCCACTCTCTCTCCCAGTACCCCCAGACACTCTCTCACCAAGTACCCCAGTCACTCTCTCCCTCCCAGTACCCCCAGCCACTCTCTCCCAGTATTTCCCCAGTCAGTCTCTCCCAGTACCCCCAGTCACTCTCTCCCAGTACCCCAGCCACTCTCCCAGTACCCCCAGCCACTCTCTCCCTCCCAGTACCCCAGCCACTCTCTACCTCCCAGTACCCCCAGTCACACTCTCCCAGTACCCCCAGTCACTCTCTCCCAGTACCCCCAGCCACCCTCTCTCCCAGTACCCCAGCCACTCTCTCTCCCAGTACCCCCAGCCACTCTCTCTCCAGTACCCCCAGTCTCAGTACCCCAGTCACTCTCTCCCAGTACCACCAGTCACTCTCTCCCAGTACCCCCAGTAACTCTCTCCCTCCCAGTACCCCCAGTCACTCTCTCCCAGTACCCCCAGCCACTCTCTCCCTCTACCCCCAGCCACTCTCTCCCTCCCAGTACCCCCAGTCACTCTCTCCCTCCCAGTACCCCCAGCCACTCTCTCCCTCCCAGTACCCCCAGCCACTCTCTCCCTCCCAGTACTCCCAGTCACTCTCTCCCAGTACCCCCAGTCTCAGTACCCCAGCCACTCTCTCTCCCAGTACCCCCAGCCACGCTCTCCCTCCCAGTACCCCCAGCCACTCTCTCCCTCCCAGTACCCCAGTCACTCTCTCCCAGTACCCCAGTCACGCTCTCCCAGTACCCCCAGTCACGCTCTCCCAGTACCCCCAGTCTCAGTACCCCAGTCACGCTCTCCCAGTACCCCCAGTCACTCTCTCCCAGTACCCACAGTCACTCTCTCCCAGTACCCAAAGTCACTCTCTCCTAGTACCCCCAGTCTCAGTACCCCAGTCACGCTCTCCCAGTACCCCCAGTCACTCTCTCCTAGTACCCCCAGTCTCAGTACCCCAGTCACACTCTCCCAGTACTCCCAGTCACTCTCTCTCCCAGTACCCCCAGACACTCACACTGGGGGTACCGATAAGGTCACTCACTCTCTCTCCAAGTACCTCCAGTCACTCTCTCTCCCAGTACCTCCAGTCATTCTCTCCCCGAACCTCCAGTCACCCTCTCCCTGTACCCGCAGTACCCCCTCACTGTGTGTTGGTCACACTGCTCTGGTGTCACACAGTGTCTCCATGAAGTTGGTGGTAGCCTGGGGGGGGAAGCTATCCAGGGGGCTTAGTGGAGACCTGATTTTAAATGTGCTGCAGGGCAGGCGCCTCCCTACCTCCTTCCTGTTCAGTGGCTGCAGGGTGGCGGGGGGGCTGGCACAGGGCTTCGAGGGGGGCTGACAAGCGTGGTACAAGGTGTTCTATCAAATAATGCTGCGCTGCTTCACATGACTCATGTCAGCGTTAAGGAGGAGTCAGGACAGGACCAGAATTTTCTTTGCTGGTCTTCCTTTCTGGACGCTGAGTGCCAAGTCACCGCCGGCGCCGCAAAACTGGCGGCTGCCCTTGCAAAGGCCTCTCAAGGACACCAGTGTCCGTGAGCCGACACCTTGCCGATCCCTGCTTGAAGATATTAGTGGTTCAAATAGCTTTTGAAATTTTGCGCCCCCTAAGAAAATTGCGCCAGGGGCGACCGCCCCCGAGGCACCCCCCACGCTACGCCACTGCTATTGCCAGCTACCTCTGATGCGGCAAAGCTCTGCACGGAGAATTAACTACATGACATTTTGATATGGGGTCTTCTCATACTCATGAAGCAGCAGAGTTCTCATCCCAAAAGGCGTTAAGGTAACAAAATGCCAAAAAAATAACAGTTTGTAACACTTTGCTGTAAACTGTAGAGATCTCTGCTTTGCTTTACAGAGAGAAGATCCATTGTGTAGCACGGTTATAGTTACAAAACTATAGAATGTGTAATTATTTTGTCTATCCTGTTATATCAACAGTGGTTTTGTTTATTAAGTCACCCTGTGGTCAACATTGCAAATAACGCCAGTATGTAGTGGAAGAAGGGGACTTTGCAGGCAGTGTTGGGCACAAACTTGCTGCATATGTGGTGGTTGTGCCATCCACCCTTTCTGAAGGTAGGTGCATGATGCCATCTGCAAAATATCTGCCAGCCAGTAGCGACTCTAGGAACAATATTTAGGGGGGGGGCACATAGGATACCGCAGTCAAAACTGGGGGGGGGGCACTAATAATTTTCACCACTAATACGACTGAATAAAACTAAGGGCTCTATCACCTGTGTGAGCTAAATCACCATCACTAAAGGAAACATTTAGCGCGAGTCGCTAAAACGTAGTGCCTGACGACCTACTAACAGATCACCTTGTCCGCGGTAGTCCATGAACAAGGTCGTTTAGCGCACGCTAGGGAAACTAATGCGGTTGTGTACAGGATAGAACGTTTTTTTCCCCCAGTGCAGACTGCTGGGTCATACCTACCCCCGCCCTCACCAGCTTGAATATGAACACATCCAGTAAATAACCTCACACCCCTGCATTATTAAAATCCTCCACAGTGGTCGTTACATGATAAATACCACCCAACAGCATGTAGAATCATTACAATGCATTTAATAGATCCAAAAAGGCCAGGTGAGCGACAAAAATTGTCCTGCTGCAACATATAAATAATACATGTTTCAGGGCAAGACTTATTCAGGTGTCCCTTTAAACATGGTCCACACGGTCACCCTAATGATCAACCGCTTACATACTATGAATAACCCCCAGCATAAAATGTTTAGAATTAGTCAATATATAAAATTTAGGATATATGTGGATAAAGGATACATTTATAATATAACCTACTGCAACAGCAGTGACATTGCTGACCAGATCCAGTACTATGGTGTATGGGGCCAAGAGAACACCTGTGCTGCATTCCTTTCAATTGCCTGTTAATTGCCTGTTAAGTTTGGGCAAGGACCATTTTTTTCTGTTTTTATGGAGTTAGCACCATGGTTGAGCAGTAGGTAAAATGTTGCAATTAGCGCCCCTCAAAAAATTAGTGCTGGCACCAAGTGATCTGTTAGCTGCAAAAGCGCTAGAGATCTCTTGCGCTAGCCATGTTAATTAAAGGACGCAGAAAGTACAGTAAGCTTGCGGTACAAATCGCTAATAGCGACACGCTAAGTGATCTTTCCCGTTTGTTGCGGAGGCAAACAATCTGTTGGTCAGGCGCTAGACTCAATTAACCTGGCGCTAACGCAAAACCACGCCGACGCAAGGGTCAGCTCACACAGGTGCCCTAAATAAGTATATATATAAATAAGATTCCAGAACCCAAGAGTAATGTGATGCTATGATACCTTTATATTGTACTAACCTGATACTTAAATTCAATATTTTATTTGCTGCAATTCGGCAGTTTTCGCTGAATGTCTGATAGCTGCTTCAGCGAATCTACTTTTAGCAAATTACAGTGACCATTTGCTAAATAGGGAATTCACCTTATTTTCGGCAAAATAAATTCCCCGAAATGTGTTGAAAAGCAGAGGATCTAAAGATCATTAGACACTTTAGATTCTAACTTCCATAATAACCCCTAAAATGCCATAAACCCAGGGAAATACAATAAAATTAATAAACAATGTGGCATTTAGCTACCCATTAACCCATAAAATGCAATTGATCAAGGAAAAAATAAAATCTATACTGTGAGGGATGAAGCCAACCCATTAACCCTTAATATACAACTAAAACCAAGGCAAAAACGAACGTTATACACAGTGTAATGTATAGTCTGAACATTAACCACTTCACTGATGAGACATTTCAACCCTGTGAAAATGTTTACGATTAAGTGCACGTTTTTATTTAATGTTTTATGACTTTTATTTTACACTGAATATGGTCATGTTGGGTATCATTGGAAAGGCCAGAATCTGCCCTTTCCAATGGAACGTCCATATACGATGCACAGAAACGGAGATACCGCGGTCAGAAAAGTGTGGTAAGCTGGATGCGGGTTTTTGATGGGGGAGGCAAGGAATAACCTAGGGGGGGCAATTGCGCCCCCTTGCCCCCCTGTAGAGACGCCTATGCTGCCAGCCCACCCGAATTCACCCAGGTGGCAATGTTGTTGCACCATACCCCCATGGGCCTGGCCACCTACAAGCAATCCTTGAACCTCTGCCTTCTGGACGCCGCTGAGGTGGTTTTGCTATGGCACTGAAAATCCCCTAATGCCCCCAACTCTTAGAGAATGGCTTCAAGAGGTGGAAAATTCCTGCCCCATTAAAGATTTGCCTCGAACGGCAGGCACCCCTTCGAAAACACCTACACAGGTGGTTTTACTTGCCTGTCATGCTTACTCCTGTCGAGTCCTAGTTGTTTCATACACCTTGCCTGCGCTATGCCGTACCATCTGTGTATTCCAAAATAATGCTGGAACACCTACACAAGCCTTGTAGTCCCATTAATGTCCTTTTGCCAAAATTGACTGTGCACTGTAATACGGACCTTTTCCTATTCCCATTCCATTACCTGGTTATTTTGTTACCGTACTTTATTATTAGTAAACTAAACCCGGTCTAGCTTTCTATAAGGTATCCGGTTATTCAATATGTTATTGTCAAACGCTTCAATTTGTACAAGACTTTGTACAGTACTGTGATGCAGAATGGACATGATACATGTTTTCTTGCAACTGTAATTCTGCTAGCACCTAATAAAAACTCATTACAATAAAATAAAAAAGAAGCATGCAAGACCGAACACCAACTTTTCCATCTGCGCAACTCAACAAAAACAGGCCACTGATACTCTCAAATATTTTATAGCATAAACATTGCCAGGTGTCTCTCAAAATTTCCCATCAGACCGGTGAAAAAATTGAGCACATTCGTTTCGGAACCAATAGGATTTCGTCCGAATTTTTGCTGATTCTGAGATTTGGACCAATCCAAAAATCTGAATGAAAGAAGGAACGAAAATAACTAAAATACGACAATCCAAATAGACTATAGAACGAAAATCTGAAAATACGTAAAAGGAATAGTCGATACAACGAAAATACAAACAGTCAAACAGACGAAAGACCGAATCGCTAGAGAAACAAAAGGATTACAAATAACAAATGCATTATATTTCTTTCGGACTCAATTTTCGGGAGGGCGGTCTTATTGTCTATCTCTGGCCAATCAGCTTGTTCTTTTTGTGTCCGAGTCAGACTGCATTCTAGAGAAGGGTGTTTTTGACTTTTCTTTAGTTGGACTGAGAGAGTAACTGGTCAAGCTTTCCGATTGGCTGCACTGACAGGAACGTTTGTGTGCAGTGCATTGTGCAGCAATTAATACATTTAGTTTGTTCCTAAATCCCCAATCTAAAGAATATAATACATATGAATAAATAAAAACCATTTTATAAATTTGAATGTGCACTAATCCCAGACTGACTAAAACCAGTTTATATTTTAGCGACGCGTCACGTACATTAAATAAACCCGAAAAAATCCAAAATAATTAATGAACCCTGAATCGGAATAACATAACGTATCCGAAAAATATGAAGACATATACGAATCACCCGAAAATACAAATAAAATGTTCTTACGAATGAGGCATTTCAAATGAAAACTAACGACCAGAAAGTAATGTATGATCCGAAAAAAACAAATGAGCTGAAAAACCAAACGAAAATCCGAACTTAATGAAAAATATCACTTTATGAATGAAAGTGTAAGGAAACGAAAAAAAAAAATATCAACGTGCACATGTCTAGTACATATGCAGGTGTGCGGTAGAACGGTCAAAATGTTACAAAGCTTTGGAAAAAGACGGGGACGAAGGCCAGTTAAGGCTGGGGTCAGACTAACGCATTTTTAACGTGTTTTTAGGCGCACTTAATCACGGCCGCAGTAGCAGCAAATGACGGGCAATGACGGCCAATATACAACGTACGGCCGCACGAAAGTGCGGCCGCGCAACGCAAGTGGAAAATGAACGCATTCTTTCGAGAACGCAGAACCGCTAGTACTGACGTACAGAGTGCGCTGCGTCCGCTAGCGGCGTGTTTGCGTGATTAGGAGATGTCAGACGCTGCTAATGTCCAGCCTACATAACGTCCAGACGCAAAAAGTGTTTTATTGACGATCCGTAAAAAAATCACACACGAAAATGCGCATCGTATGACCGTTTTCGTGCATTCCGTGAAAAAATACGTCAATGCGTTCGGACGCACTTTTTGACGGTCGCTGCGAATAATGCGTTCGTTTGACCCTAGCCTAAGAGAGGCGGCACACGAGCAAACATTTTGTGTCCGTTTGACTGTACTGTTTGACTTTGACGTTGACGTCCGTCGTAGCTTTATAAAGGAGTCAATTAAACACACCACACGAAGCACCTGTGCACTTGTTCATGGACGGGAAAAGCATAAAGCCACAGACGCAAAAATAACATTGACGTGAAAAAGCTAAACGGACGCAGAAACAACGCCGCCATGTATTTTCCTAGGGTGTGGAGACATCAGACGTTACGGACGCACTTTACGCAGTACTCACAATATCTCCCGTGAAAAAAGTGCGTCCGTAATGGACGCAGTACAGTATGCTCATGTGCCGCCTCTCTAAACAGGTTCCTTCTTTCCTCCTTTCAAGGGGCTTAAGAGCGCAGCAGAGATCTGGAATTAGTTAGTCCTTAAGAAAAGTACAAAATGGGGGGGGGGGAATACAGAAAGCGACAATAAATTTTAATTCAGCAATCACATAGCTCTCTTAGTAGACTGGATTTTGTGAATGTGGGGCTTTATTTGTCAGTATGTACACAGTGGCAGAGCAGAGGTGTTTATATATGAAGTGTATACATGCTTGAATGTAGGATTGGGCTGAGCTATGCAATTTCTTGTGTGTTTTGTGTTTTCAAGGGAAAATTCTGCAGTTTCAGCATATACTACCGCTGTTCGAGTGACGCGTGTGTTTTAATTCCTGTATATGTAAGTATGTGCCGGGCAAATGTGTGATTTCCATCTTTTCTCTCCAGGAGATCTGTGAATGTATGCTCATATCAAAGTTACCAGGTTATGGACTAAGGCTGCGGTCACACAAGCGCACTGCGTGCATCCGTGTGACCGCACCTCCCTGCATCCGTTGCGGCTTTGTGATGGCTCGGATGGGGAGGGTCACACGGTGTAGCGCGTGCACTAGTTGCACCCGCTACACTGGACATGTTTTTCAGTCGGGGCTACAAAGCGCGATCCTCCATAGGAGGATCGAGGTTTGAAGCACTGAGCTCACTGACTGCGCTCATCGAGATGGCCACACGGGTGTCAGAGTGGAAGGAATGTCCACACTTACGGACGTTCCTTCAACTCTCAAAAACGTCCTGTGACTGCAGCCTAACCAAGAAACAACAGCCAAGTCTGGTGATATAAGCAACTACGGCCAGGCTACAGGCAGCTTCCCACCTGGTCTAATCATAGTGCTACTTCTGCGGAAAGGCAAGAATTATGACTGTGTTAATCACAGTGTTCACCTATACAATGGTTGCATAAAGAACAGAAACCGGCCCTCTGAAAAATAGGGGAAGATCCTCTAAATGGTGTACACTGCTCTGAGGTGGTAGATCCTCAAATGACATCCAGAAAAGAAGGAAATGAGATGGCATTCATTTGGTATAATACCAGTGTGTGCCATCACAGTGTGCCAGCCTTTCCAGTCTGCCATGTATAATACCAGTGTGTGCCATTGTTACCGGAATCTGCTAGGTTCACTCGGGACGAGGCCGGACCGGACACGAGCAAGGATTGTCTGAACACGAGTCTTTTCAGGAAAGGCAAACTTTATTGTGACGTCACACAGAATGCTCACACAGGATTGAATCGCAAAGAGTGAGCCCCGAACTCACCCCGACAAGGGGTCTTATACCCCGAATACATAATTAGATACATCCCAATTAACCCACCTCCCTGTGACACTATCCCACCCCACGTGGGTTAGTACCTCCCTTGGTCAATTACAAAGACATTCCATACATTGGCCGTAAATTGGCAAGCTTCATGTTAGTTTGACAGAAGATGATTTGCTGCCACGCTCAATCCGGCCTGTGCCCACCTCCCTAGAGCCTGTTTATTTGTTGTAGATAAGACCTGGTCTGTTTTCTACGCTCTTCTTTGTCTCGCTGCAGGCCTTTGTGACCTTGGTGTATCCATTTCTCATCCTGTCCCTGTGTGCCAGGAACGGCCCGGATCTTCCTCAATTTTAATTGCTTCTCTGCTAATCTAACACATTACTGAGATTCTATGTAAACTTCATTCTAGTTTCAACTAAAATCTACCTAGTTATATTCAAGTGAACCAATATTCTGAACAAGATGGCCGCCTGGCTCATAATGGCGACCATCTTCTGGCCTGATTCTCTTTCACCATAACAGTTTGCCAGCCATACCAGTCTGCCATGTATAATACCAGTATGTGCCATGATGTAAATGTCAAACTCTGGGCCAGATCTTTTTTTTTTTTTTAAAGATTTATTTTTTACATAGAAAATAAACCAAGCACACATGTACAGTGGCTGATGGCAAAAGCAGCATGAAATCAGTATACTAATGTCCAGACATTATTCTATTCTAGTGCCATCAGTCTCACAGAAAAGAGGTTATGTTGGACGAGAGCTGATGAATAAGGAATATAGAGGCTTTTGTGAACATATTAGTTCAAAGAAGCGAGCCATTCAAAAGACACTGCCTGTACCATGGCCAACTATCCGGCCATATTTTATATAATATTGAGATATGGAATAAGATCCATTTAAAGGGATACTCTATTTAAAAAAAATTAGTTCATTTTTTGCCCTTGAATTATTGGGCAGAGGCTGCTGACAGCTCTCGAACCCAGAAGTCCCTAAAGGTTTGTAACACAATTTTCACTCCTATGCAACTTACATAGTGTAGGAACTGCAATTGCTACGGGACTAGCACACTTTACGTATGCAAGTTTATTGTGTAATATTTGCATAGGTAATTACTAACCAATCATATGCCAGGGTTCAAATTGTCTGGTGACCGTTGCACTGTCTGAATCAGTTGGCAGTTGGCCTCTCTGTGAGAAACGGTCATTTCAGCAGCTCTGCTAGATTATAATAAGCCCAGCAGCACGCTTATCCTCATTTCTGCATCCGAGAGTCATTTGCACAAACGCCTCAGCAGCACAAAAAACAAACGTTACATATAGTGCCTACGCAATGGATCAGAGCTGCTCACATGCACAGATTTTCCCTGATCACATGTATTAGAAAAAAAACTTGCAAACGCATACAAAGGGAACGATTTGGTGTCAAAGGAGCCCAACCTGCGTTTGAGAAAATACTGTCCTTTAAGATCAAGCTAAAGACAAGAAATAGTTATATTATTGTTGAACTGCATTTACTCTGCCAAATTTGCCAACTTGAAATAGAAACCTAACACTCAGTAAATTTAGCCAAGTTTCCTCATTGAAGCATCAAGTGATTGGACAATGTACTAACTCTATGTGTACATGGTCTACGAACATGGCTTATATCAATTTTTTGTGAATAAATCCTAACGTCAATAGATTTTGAGCAATTATACCACAATATATAAATAAATAATTATGCCCACACAAATGAACATATACATACAGCTTGGTTTACGTGATATGCGGCACGGTTTTAACCCATTCACTACCCTGATCTTGTATACACGATCAGCAGCAGCAGCAGAAGATCACATTAACACAGTGTGAACCTATGCTGTATCATTGTAAAGTAAAATCATTAGAATTTTGTTTGCATTTGGGCTCTAAAAAATGCACCTAAAGATGTGGCACCATGAGTATGAAGGCCGAGGTGCTGACACTTTTTAAAACCAGCTGGGGAATATGACAGCTCCCCAGCTGATCCTGCCCGGAGTAAAGAACTGTAGCAACTTAATTTGGACAGCAGATGGCGATACCTGTCTGGCAAATAGATTAATAAGAAATAATACAATGGGAAGATTTCCAAATATTTCTGACCGGATAATTATTTAAATACAGAAAAACTCAAAAAAAACCTATTTCCTGACTGCGCTTTATTTTTTTTTTAAAATCATTTGGTAAAGAAAGGGTTATAGTACAAAAATAGAATAAAATGTTTCCACAGCTTTCCTGGTATTCCACTTGTGCACAAATGTAAACGCAAAAAATGAGGAAAGCGTAAACCTTCCGAGTTATTTTCTGTATTTACCTTGAGATAAAGGTGTCATATAGTGGGAAATACTGAGTTTTATAAAAGCCTACTTACCGGCGCGCCTAGCTTCACTACAGGCAAAAGTCATTTCTTCTTTCAACTCGCGGTTCTCGTTTCCTATAGTTTCTCCAACTGTGACGAACCTCCCCACAGCTTGGTTCACAGCCTGACCCACCCTTTGTATGGCCTGCAAAGTCTTTTCGGATTTCTTTGGTTTTTCTTTATGGTTTATAAGTGTCGTTATCTGGAAAGAAAGAAAAGGAAAAGAATAAAATCATTTAAAATCCTCGGGAAAGCACTACTCGTCTCATACATAAAGGAGTAAACCACATATATGCAGGAAATGATTGGCTGGTTTAGAAATCCCGGATGAAAATGCGATATGAGGACACAGATTTATTTTCCATATTTATCTAGGCATAAAATGCAGACCTTTACATATTTAAAGGGCCATGTGCATGTAAAAACGCATCAAAAGAGTTATTCTCTGTATTGAGGAATTTAAAGCATATATGAAGAATAAAAAGTAATATTTATTTATTTATTTATTTATAAAGGATTTTACCAGGAGGGATACATTGAGATTTCTCTCGTTTTCAAGTATGTCCTGGGTTCAAGAACATTGAAGTGTTACAGTTACAGAAATACAAAGTAATACAATGCAAGATATTAAAAAACACAAATATATAGATTAACAGAAAATAAATATGTAGGAAATATAGTCACTAGGTTAATATATACAGATTGTGTTCAGATCATGTAATAACAATGCAGTTGCAATGGAAAATAACCAAGCTGCATCATTCTGGTGCTGAGTTGCTTGGGTGAAGGGAAAGTTAAATATTTAATAGGGTCTGCATTAAGAAGAAGTCCAGAAAACTCCTTTGGCTCAGTCGTTACATGTGGAAATTGATGGGATCAATGCGAACAATTGTCCTGTGTACTGTATATCCTGCACAAGGACTAAAGGGCTGTGGAGTATTTAATAATATATGGAATTACAGCCCGTTTTATTCCCAGTAATTCAATTTGAAGTAATTGGACTACTAGATATTCCGCTATATTGCTGTGAGAAGAATGTGGTGTTATATATGAAGACGACACATACAAAGGCGCCAACAAAATGTCTAGACGGGGATTCCAGGTTTGGCAATCGTGTTTGGTGTCTGTTACTATTATGTCTTGGCGTGAAGTATGAAAGAGTGTATTTGCCAGTTGGGTGAGAAATTAAGAGGCCGGGCGATCAGAGGGACGCAGAGTCATAGTCAAAATAAGACATGTCATGATTAAGTGGGTGGTCTATGGGGATAAAAACATTCTAGGTCAAAAAAAGTTCAGGAATGTGACCAGACTCTGCTCACGTTACACAGAAATAAAGACACAAAGGAAGATGTGCCAATGCTATAGAGATCTGCAACAAAGGAACATTAAAAGAACACCTCTCTCTTTCCACAAGGATGAATATGCAAGGTGGAAGGGCTGTCCAATACATGTTTCATACAGGTGTGAAGCGAACAGAAACAGGCTGGAAAAGACTGGACCAGAATGGTAAAAAAGTCAGTTTGCAGGTCAATCTGACTGTTGGTTTTGCAGACACACAGTCTATTAGACAGACGTACAAACTGGTATGCAGAGATTGCATTAGTATGGGCATCTGCCTTACCGGCGTCCACCAGTCTGTCCCTCACCTACTGTGTCATCCCTCTCCTCTTAGCTTGTAAGCTCTCGAGCAGGGTCCTCTCTCCTACTGTTCTGTTTGTTTAACTAACTTGTATGTATATTTGCTAATCTGTCTCAGCCATTGTACAACGCTACGGAATTTGTTTGCGCTTTATAAATACTTGTAACTGTCTGCCTGCTCGTCTGTCTACCTGTTTGTCTGTTCAATCTGTTTCTGCATGTCTGTCCACCAGTCTGCCAGCCTACAAGTCTGTCCACCAGTCTGTCTGTGCGTCTGTTCAATCTGTGTCTGTATGTCTGTCCACCAGTCTAACTGCGCATCTGTTCAATCTGTGTGTGCATTTCTGTCCACCAGTCTGTCTGCCTGCGCGTCTGTTCAATCTGTGTGTGCATGCCTGTCCACCAGTCTGCCAGCCTACAAGTCTGTTCACCAGTCTGTCGGCCTGTGCGTCTGTTCAATCTGTGTAGGTCTGTCCACCAGTCTGTCTGCTTGCGCGTCTGTTCAATCTGTAGATGTATGTCTGTCCACCAGTCTGTCTGCCAGCGCGTCTGTTCAATCTGTGTGTGCATGCCTGTCCACCAATCTGTCTGCCTGCACGTCTGTTCAATCTGTGTGTGCATGCCTGTCCACCAGTCTGTCTGCCTGCACATCTGTTCAATCTGTGTGTGCATGTCTGTCCACCAGTCTGCCAGCCTACAAGTCTGTCTGCCTGCGCGTCTGTTCAATCTGTGTGTGCATGCCTGTCCACCAGTCTGCCAGCCTACAACTCTGTCTACCAGTCCACTAGTCTGTTTTCTTGTTTGTCTACCAGTCAGTCTATTTGTCTTTCAGTTGGTTTGCCTGTCAAGTTATCCATCTATTTATTGTATCTTGAATTTTGATGTCTCCCATCGTGCTTCCTGCTTTCCATCTGTCTGAATCAGTGTCTATCTAATAAGTTGTGATGTGATTTGGAAACACAGCAACAACTCATTCTGAGTCCTGAGTGATACACAATGCATCTAGTGCTTTCTGAGCTAGGGCTTTAACGCCTGTGCTTTTTCTCTTGTCCTGCATTCATCCTTATTGTGATTCATGCGTACACAATGTTACTCTGCAATTCAGAAAGGATGGTGACAGATTTACAGATTTACCCAAGCACAGTAAATAAACTCATTTATTCAGTTTACTGCTCTACCATTCGCATATTACAGTTTAATAATAATTGACTTCCTTAACCAATGTTCACATTACGGACATGTACATGAGCATTCTTCTTGTTTAGTCAGCTGGTTTGCTGACACATTGCTCCATTGTTTTGATAACACAAAACCTTACTGATATGTTCTCCTGCTCATTTTTGTCGCTCTTTCCAAGAGACACAATAAATCAGATGCAAACTACCATTATTCAATGATGGCAAGATAAAGCTTTGAGTGCTACACAGAATAAAAAAATGCATGTACCATATAAAAAAAGATTTGTTACAGGTCCAGGAAACCTTGTATTGGAAATAGTCAAAATGGTATTAAAAGTTATTTTCCAGGTGTTATCCTTACGATTTATAGATAATCATGTAGAAGAAAGCCAAGGAAATTCAAACGCGGTTATAAAGGTTTTGTTTATGCAGCAAAAAAAACAAGAATTAAAAATAGCCATTATACATGTCTCCATTCAAAAGAAGTAGGAGGCTAGGAGTGACAGGCAACACAAACGTACTATTTGTGTTTGACATGGCATCGCGGAAAACTTGGTAGTCAACACCATATACCTTACAGTAGTAAGAGCGGAAGGAACGTCTGAGAGTGGACGTTCCTTCCACTCGACGCCCGTCTGGCCACCTCGCTGAGCGCAGTTAGTGCGGTCAGGGCTGCAAAGCTGGATCCTCCTATGGAGGATTGCACTTTGCAGCCCCGTCAACACGCGTCCTAGCGCTTTGAAGGGGAGGCTTGCCGCACATAGATCTGCTTCCTCTCATAAAACA
The DNA here is from genome assembly GCA_009667805.1 of Leptobrachium leishanense. Lineage (NCBI taxonomy): Eukaryota > Metazoa > Chordata > Amphibia > Anura > Megophryidae > Leptobrachium > Leptobrachium leishanense. The sequence continues at coordinate 172,743,376 of CM019067.1, forward strand.
TGCAACAATGTTGCCTATTTTAGGAACATTCAAACCTCAGCAATAATTTAAATGAATTTAAATATTAAGCCATGATTATGCCCTCTCTCCTGTTTGCGCCTGCACATTGTGACACACTTCCAAAGCGGAGGTGTCCCTCTGCCCAGAAGGCTGTTAGTCTGTGCAGCTGGACAGAGGTTTGGAGTTCTGCAAATTCATAATTAAGCAATTTAGGCCGGGGTCAGACGTGCGTCTTTGAGAGCAGAAGGAACGTCCGTGAAAGTGGACGTCCTTCCACTCTGACGCAGTCTGGCCACATCGCTGGGCGCAGTTTGTGCGCTCAGCGCTGCAAGGCTCGATTCTCCTATGGAGGATCACACTTTGCAGCCCTGTCAACGAGCGTCTAGCGTTTTGACGGGGAGGCTTTCTGCACATCCGCTTGTCGTGCGCGCACTACAGCTTGTGACCGGCCCCACATAGGGAGGACTCTGATGCTCCGCATTGCTTCTGCGCCAAAAGACGTCTATTTTAAAATAAGAGTATATAGGGGGTTAAGAAAATTGGGGTGAATGTTTTGGGGGTTTAAAAATTAACCTCTCAGGTCCAGCCTTTTCCTTGTTTTGCTTAAAAAGTCAGTTTAATCGTTAATCTCAAGTGTCTGTTTTGCAGAATTTGTTTTATTGCAGTCATTACAAAGGAATGAAAAATAAAATACTACAAATGTATTTCTACGATTTATAGAATACAGTCCTTTTATTTACACGAGGAGGCCTGTCTAGCAATTATTGAGAAAGCACTACGTTTCTGCGTTTCATAAGGAGGTGCAGAAGCACTTGTATCTATACAGAAGAAGAAAATCTAAATACTTTGTAAGACAAAGGAAAGTCAAATGATGGAGCCCACACTTCCCCAATGATACATTGTGCTAGTTGGGTAATTGTGCAGTCGAAGCTGATGACATCTATCAGTGCCTTTTATGCCTGATCCTAATCGGCTATTGTGCGGCTAGAAGGAAGAAATACCTCCAGTGTCCCTTTCTGTGAGTGTCAGGCATTGCGCTTCTTTATTCAGATCACTCTGCGGGCTTTTGTAAATCTTTGCAAAGCTGGTCTTTAGTGTCCATACAAAGTGCCTTACATACCATGAAGGAATAATAAGGAATTTATCAATGCTGAAAGTACCAAAATGCGCAGTATGACACAGTGTGCCCACAGCAGAGTCACTACAAATCAACACACAGCGAGAAATAAAACTACATCTAAAGTCTTAACATCTAACTGGATTATAGGAGACAGAAATACTTTGTTTACTATTCTTTATCTCAAAAGAACTTTGGACAAATGGAAGGATTTTATGATGTAATTATTCAGAATATCACTACATTCACAGACAGGGTTTGTCTTCATTCACAAAAACATTACATGACACAGCAGTTAAGGTAACTTTTAAGGCCCGCATCAGACGAGCGCACTTTTTGTGTCTGCCTGACCGCACGGTTTGCTGTCCGTTGTAGCTTTTCAAAGGAGTCGATAGAGAACAACACACGAAGCACGGGCGCACTTTTTCACGCACGCGCAAAGCTTGCTACGGACACAAAATGGCATCAACGTGAAAAAGCTAGACGGACGTAGAGAAACCACTGCATACAGTTTTTTTTTCTTTTTCTCAACATCAGTCAATATTATCTGATACAATGTAACCACAATCTCATCAGTAAAAAACAGAGCCTTTTACCTCCCCATCTCAGCAGTGCATACTACACAGAAAGACACAGTCCAGACTGCTTAAATCTTCAACCACTACCCCCCCCCCCAGAAGAGAGGTGCACACTACACAGAGCAGAAGTACAAAGTGTGTTGATGGATGCTGAGGATATAGGTTGGAATATATATGAAAATGTGCATTGCCCCCAGTGTAACACACCATCATCTGGTTAATGCATTCTACTGCATAGTGAAGCACAATCTCAATGATGCCCTTCCAGTGGCGTAACGTGGGTTGTTGGCGCCCGGGGCAAGGCAATAATTGCATGCCCCCCCCAACCTGTGGACACAGTAACACACCCTGATTCCCTTCCACCAGTAGAGTATTGGCCCACTTACCCCACAAGCACATGTAATGTATATTAACAAAATACAGATATAATAAAAGAAATGAAACACACATGCACCCACTCTACGCCACTGCTACCAGTCATCCTGTCCCAACATACCCTAGCATAGTTCCACTCTCACTCTATACCCAGTCACTCTCTCCCAGTACCCCCAGTCACTCTTTCTCTCTCCAAGTACCCCCACTCACTCCCCAAACCTCCAGTCACGCTCTCCCAGTAACTATCCAAGTACCCCCCAGTCACTCTCTCCCAGTATCCCCAGTCATTCTCTCCCGAACCTCCAGTCACACTCTCCCCGTACCCCCTCACTGTTGCCTACCTGCGTGTAGTTGCTGTTGGCCCGGGGGGGGGGGTCCATGGGGCTTAGTGGGGACTGGATTTTAAATGTGCTGCATGACACGCGCCTCCCACACTCCTTTCTGTTCTGCGTCTGCAGGGCTGCCAGTGGCGGGGGGCTTGCACAAGGCTTCAAGTGGGGCTGACAAACGTGGTACAGGTGTTCGGTCGAATAATGCTGTGCTGCTTCAAGTCACTCATGTCAGCGTTAAGGAGGAGTCTGGACAGGACCAGAATTTTCTGTCCTGGTCCTCCCTTCTGGACGCTGAGTGCTAAGTCACCGATGGCGCTGCAAAACTGGCGGCTACCCATGCAAGGGCCTCCCACGGATACCAGTGTCCATGAGCGGACACCTTGCTGATCCTTACTGGAAAATATTAGTGGTTCAAACTTCTTTTGAAATTTTGCATCCCTAAGAACAATGTGCCCGGGGCGACCGCCCCTAGGCCCCCCCATGCTACGCCACTGTGTCCTGCTACTGGGAATGTGGAGCTCAGCTGTTCATTGCTTTTTTAATCCCCAGGAAGGAGTTAAAGGTCCTGCGCTTTTCATTTCCTCTGTTTAGGAAAACATTGCTTGATTTGAAAGTCCTACACTTGACATCTTGGAACCTGCCGGAGAAAGGAGAAGCAAAACACTGGGGATCACTAGATTGGCCGGGTGGAATCCTTAGGGAGGAAGATTTAAAGCAGTTGTCAGCAACCTTGGCCCTCAAGATATTTTGGAACTATGTCTACCATGATGTTCAGCCTCAGACATTCACTAAGAAGTGAATCAAGAAGAAGGTAGAGGGTAATCCTACAACGAATTAAAATCACTTAGAGGTGCATGTTAAATGAACAAATAGTATTTGAATCAATTCACGCATATCAAAAAACAAGATCGTTATCACCATTCCATGGATGCCTAGGTCCTGGGGTATGATTTCCTCCACAGCCGGTGCACTTCAGGAACAATCAGCCAAGATCAAAGTTCCTCCAGTCAAAGGATTTTATTAATAAAAATAAAGAGAAGACTGCTCACGCTCGACGCGTTTCAGACATTCACTAGGATGACTGAGCCTCATGGTATTAGTAGTACCAAAACAACTGGAGGGTGAAGGTTGCCGACTCCTGTTTAGGGCATGTAATCGGTGTAATGTTTTCATGGCGACTGCCTATCCAGACAGAAGGCCAGTACAGGATTTGTTGTAGAAAATGGTACCATCTCCTAAGATGCTCAGCCAGTCATCAGGTTGGTAAAGCATTGAAGGGAATGTAGTAGCAGAACATCTGGAGGGCCAAGGTTGTCTACTCCCTTTAGCAAACACATTACCATTTGATGGAAGGTCTTTGTCACCAAAGCTATATAGAGTAAGTAACACATATAGGGTATCCTGGCACTGGAGAAATATTTATGCATACTGGCAGGATGGTAAAGACAAACATGAATGAGTTACCATGTATTAAACTAATGCCTGCAAGAGTACTTAGAGCTCCACGAGGCATTTCAAGTATGACATGAATCTAATCTAATCTCACACCTGGGAATCCTTCCCTATTCACAACATCTTTTACCATAATCTCTTTGGTTTTCTGGGATTTAAGCAAAACATTCCAAGCCTTTTCATTAGAGAAAGGCTGTATTTTTAGCTTTTTTTACCATTACAATGAACAAGAAAACCTGCTACGGCACGAGGAAGCGCTGTCATAACCAGGTGAACCTCCCTCACCTCCTGAAGGAGCCATGCTGTCTATTCTGCTGCAGATGCACGACCTTTGTTCATTTCTTGTTTTCAGAGATTTCATGTTTTATGGAGCGTACGCAAGCCTGTAAAGAGCTGTTTGTTTTAATAGTAATGGTTAAATTGTCATAAGTCCAAAGTCTTTCAATTGTATCTTTTACTACACTATTTACATGATATCCTGCCAAATATATTAACAAATAAGTATAAACCCAGGAACACAGATTTCCATATTACTACATATATATATAATCACTTAGGTTTAATAAATACAGAAATAAATATTTATGTAATTACAATGTCATATACAAGACTGCCCACATTAAAAACACCTCAGCAACAAAGGCGGTGTACATTAATTCAATGTTTTACACAGAATGGGGCCATAAATTATGTCAATGTTCACATGCACAGATTTTTGAACTACATATTTGCGTATAGAACATGAATGTGAAATCAAAATGATCATCAGGAGGAGATAGAAGTATAATAATTTAGTACAATAGTATGTCCAGTGTATTGGTTTGATTTTAACCACTTCATTGCCAAGTGAAAATGACATTCTATATTAGGGTCGGGTTCAGGGGAGGCTGGAACCAGATGCTGAGAATCCGAGGCAAGGTACAAATAATGGTTAATCCAGAATCGGAGCCGGGTCGGGGTAGGTAGCAGGCAGGGTTGTCAGAAGGTGTTACGGGACTGGTACACAAGGAGACGATTTGAGAGATCGCTGCAAGTAGGAACACCATGAAAGCAGCGATGCTGTGGCACTGATGAACGGGCTGCGGAGTATTTTATGGGTAAGTCTGGTGGCCACACCTCCTCCGGATGTTGACATTTTGCCTCCCCATTGGTTCTTGCCTGGGCTGGGACTCCACCCTTCAGTTGATCCCAGCTGATGTCAATCTAGGCCTACGCCATGCCGACACATTCAATGGACTCCTCAACCCCGGGCATCGTTTTTGGCCACTCCCTCCAGGCAGCCGAAGAGAGAACCGCACGTTGTGGTTTCCTGAAGCTACGGGTCCCGGCGTATCAGCAAACTCCCCCGACCGCTCGGCTGGACGTGACCCTTCCGGCCGGGGAGAAGAGAAACCTCCCGGCCGGGTCAGCCTTGCAGATGGCAGCCGAGACTGTGGGACGACACCAGGCAAGTTATGGGGTCAACAGCATTCCGTAGTGGGGCGTGACATTCTATTATCCACACTGTAAAGGACAGTGAAGTCCCACTGCATTTGTTCACTGTAGGTAAGCCCTTTTTGATCCGCAGATTGCTACATTCGCAATATAGCTTGAGCTTCGTTGATTCTATGATGGAAAGACGGATGTCAAAGTTTTTAAAATAATTTTACATTGGCTCTCGTGGTCAATGAGGTTTTGAAATTTATGGGGTATATTCTGGAGCCCATTTGGAAATGAACTTTGTAATAAAGAAAATCCCTTTGTACTGCTGCAGAAGTAGACCAGAACGAGTACTCCTGATCAGCAGGGGATTTATGTGTAATTGTTGATAATGATAATGAAGGGGTTAAAATTTAATTCTATGGTGGGGTGGAGCTGACTGCCTGCATGTGAGTTTGCATTCGGAGCTCTCCAGCCATTTTCCTTTTTACTGTGGATTTATGTAACCCACCACCGGCTGCCGTGCATTTTCCGGTGGGGAATACCCTAGCCGATCTGCTGTCCCGCACCCTCATCAAGCGCTGATAGGGGTGTTTTATAACTTTTGGCCTGCCACGCGGCCTACTGCTGGTGGCCATCTTGGAACCCTTCCCCTCGTGCTGGGGCTGTACTGCGAGCCCAGCCGCTCCTGTTCCTCATGGCAGCCTTGCTCCTCGGTGCCCTGCTGATCCACACACCGGCACTCCCTTGCCTACTTCCTGATGGGCCTGGGCTACGAGCATGTTGTCACTGCATTTGAAAACCAGAGTCTGTTCAGGTCTGCTACCTGCATTTGCTTTTACCAGGGATCACGAAAAAGGCCCAAATACTGGCCTTAAACAGTATTACCTGCGCACAATTAAGAGACGTGCATGGAGAGGCTCCACAATGGTGTAGCCAGAAGAATGTTTGCACTATGAAGTTGTCACATTCGCTGTATCGCTCACTCTCGACAACCGTGGTGTGGATACTTTTGGACAAACCTCTAAAACCTCTGATCCTTGACTGGTCGGGACCGCTAATCCTATAGCTCCTAGCCAGGGAGAACAGACACACCAGAAACACAGAGTACAACCTTGGTATATTAGCAGCAGGTCTCCGAACAGAACATGCACTCAGGCAGCAAGGGTTAATCTTAACACAGCTAAGGAGTAACCTGGATCAAGTTTATGCAAGTCGTTCATACACAAAGATTGGCAACAGACAGGGTCCTCATACAACCAGGGTCAGCGTTATGCAGGGTCAGTATACTCTTAGAGTCAGTTGTCACATCTCGGCCCTGCCCCCTGCTGGTGGTAGCAGGGATTTCTGTTTACTTAGGTTTTCAGGGTTTGCAGACCATCTGTTGGGCTAATTGGTCTGCGGTCACATGACCTGTTCAGCCCTATATGTAGGGCCAGGATTTCCCTTGATCCTTGGATCAGGATAGACCATATCTACCTAGTTCCTGCTTGCTGTGTGTTTTGAAATTCTTGTTCTGATATTCTGTGTATGATATTCTGTGTAGAGCCCCTGGCTCTAGTCTTTGGATTACTCGCTCGTCTGTTCCCTGAAGTTATATTTCTGATATTCTGTGTATGACCTTCTGGCTTGGATTCTTAGACCTCTCTCTAGTATTAACCTTGTCTGTTTCAGGTATTATTCTGTCTGTTTATAATTTAAGCCGCTTCACTCAGCAGGCATTTGGCCACAAAGCCAATTTGCTGTCGAGTGGTTCTCAGGCTTTAATCTATACTCCCTGACTGGGAGTGTCTGGATCATCAGTCTGTATCTGTTTGGATTTTGTACTGCCCTGCAGCTTGCACAATTTATTGCCTGTTACACCAAATACCTTCGTACTGAAGCTCAAGTCTTGCTATCCTCTGTATTGTTGGGTGCTCTAAGTTGTCCTTTGGTCTCGAAACCTTTGGAGCTTAGTAGCAGTTCAGTGGTCTTCTAATACTCCCTGGCTTTGGAGTATAAATCTGAAAGTATCGTGCTTGATTCGGTTACTGGCAGCTATTCCATATATCTGCCCTAAAGGCTTCAACCACCGCAGATTAAAGGCTCCCTATCACCCTATAGGGGGCTCACCTCACATCAGTGTTATACAGAGTCAGCATACAGTTTCAGTCTGTTCTGTGTAAAGCATACATACACGCTTGGTCAGAGAGAGTGTAGTCAAGAAGGCAGTCCGAGTCAGCAACAATCAGGTTCCTCATACAGTCCAGGTCAGCAACGTAGCAATGAACAATGAATCAGTGACTCGAATGAACGGTACACCAGCGATGCGGGAAACAAACTCCACATCATCACGACGAGTCAATTTGCGCACCCTGTCTATAAAGGCCGGCAGCTCCGCGTCATCATGCTGCGCCCCGCCCCCTCAGGCACACGAACGCCAGGGTCAGCACGGACACCCGGCCAGCCAGCGATGCCGACAGGTGCCTGACCCCCTCCTGAGAACCCCGGGCGCCGAGGGTGTGACAGAAGTCCCCCTCTCTGTGTTCATACTTATGAGGAATATCGCCTCTACACTGACTACACATCAGAAACCCAACGTCCTACCAGCAATTTCCTTGTGACCAGCACCTGAAATATATATATATATATATATATTATATATATATATATATATATATATATAATATATATATATATATATAATCGATCTTATTGCACTTTTGAATTGGCAATATAAAGCACGATCATATGCACTTTTGAGGTTACACTTGATTTTATCACTTACTATAGCACTGTATAGAATTACCTTATAAAGCACGTATTATTTGTATATTCACAATATAATGGTAATATCGGCAAAATTCTTTTGCGCCATTGGGTACACATTTCCAAATAAAACAGATATTTTTTTCAATAGTATCTGTAAAGAATTCCTACAGTGTCTGCTTTGCCATGTACGAAGATGCTTTGTCTCGAAAATTAACCTCAAAAAGGCCTGAACAAACATCCGCCAAATGGAAATCCTCACTGGACTACAACCTCACCTCTCACGGTCATGGGGAGATTGGAAACAAATACTCAATAAATTCATGAGTTGTGCAAGAAGAATTCCAGAAATCCAAATGCCATTAACAAAAGGCCATCTATTGTGTTCACTTAACATTTATCAACTTGCAGCTTTGAAACTTTACTATACGTGGGTTTGAACATGATCTTTTGTTGTTTACTTGGTGAATGGACACTTAGTCATTGCTTAAATGGAGTTCTGAAGAGCCGAAGAAAAAAACAAAGGTAGGGCAAAAGAAATAGAACTTGCAATAATGGTGGTGAGGTTAGGATTGGTAGGTCAATCATGCAGCTTTGTCATTACGTAGAGTACCAACATGGAAGATTAACAAACTGTGAACTAAGTGTATTGTGTGACTGTCAGAATGGAAAATACTTTAATATTATCTACCCCCCACCCCACCCTGTTTTTGGATTAAAGTATGCCTTTAGAGGGCCACCACCACCAAAACAAGAAATATCCTTATTGTATTTATTTTTTGTTGCAGATATTTTACGAGTGATTTTTTTTCCACTTATAGGTTTAGTTAATATGTTATACTCTATATGTCACTGTGTGCATCCATTGTGTATTATTTTACGTTGTAAACGTATCTTTACCTCACTTGGTCCTCACTGTCAGGGTTATTCAGAGAAAGGTGAAACTCTGGAGAACTTTTGGAGAAGTGAAAATTCTAGGTCAAAATAGCCAAACCAGAAAAATTCTCCCATTTATCTCATTTTCCAAATCGGCTATTTTGACCTAGAATTTTCTCTTCTCCAAAAGTTCTCTAGAGTTTCACGTTTCTCAGAATAACCCTGCATGTGTCAATGGCCATAGAATGGAGTCTATTGGTCAATCAGTCTCAAATCATTGTATTGTGTGGGATGTATTCTAAGGACATCACCAGGGGTTAGATTAGAAGTCTTTTATGCTCCCTGTCATATCTCATTCAGCTGCCATCTCTTATCTCAGTTAGCCTGGAGAACAATACCATCCTGCCGTCTTATCTAAACGTTCCCTCCTCCACCTAATTAACGGTTAAATAATGAAGATTAAATAAACAAGAGCCACAAAGCAAAGATTTTAGTAAATGTTGCATCATGGGAAAAAAATAAATAAACTGGAAACAAGAGGTCAAAATCTTAACTTTATTTTTCCTTTTTACAAGCAATTAATTCAAACAAAGAAAGCAAAAACCAGCAGCATGTGTTTTATAATGTGGTTTTATGTGTATTGCACAAGTAATCAAGTTACACAGCTAATGTAAGTGGTAGTGTTCCTTTAAACTGGGTATAAGTGAAAACAAAAGAAATTTTAAATTTAGAAATATAGAACACTTTGCCTCTTTTCATACAATGTATAAATTGGCTTATCTATCATGAGCTCCCCCTTCCAGTAGAACACCAAGGGATATTAGAGTCTATCAAAATACAAGAATATATTAGTGAGCAACTACAATGCAAGTCCACTTTTTGTAATTCGTTAAGATGCATTCCTCAGGGAAGTAATCCTTTCTAAAGGGAACATGCTCACACTTTACAGTATTTATGTAGGCAATGTTTAAAATGGGATCTGCATGGGTGGTTATATAGAACACACAATGACTTCTACAGTATATTATAGGTATCAAATCAAAGCTAGGGACAGGAGTGTATTCTTGCATGGGCCAATTAGATTAGCAGATTGGAGGGTGCCAGTATTCTTTCATATTGTCCTTTTTTTTAACCTCCCTGGCGGTCTAATTTTTGCAAACTTTTTTGTGTCTGAAAGCGTTTCAATTTTTTTGGATAGGAAATGTGTTGTTTTATATAGTAAGCCTGTATTCATGAGAGTGGACGTTCCTTCCACTCTGACGGCTGCGTTGCCACATTGCTGAGCGAAGTTAGTGCGCTCAGTACTGCAAGGCACGATCCTCCTATGGAGGATCGCGCTTTGCAGCCCCGTCGAAAGTGCGTTGTAGCGTTTCAACAGGGAGACTTTCAACATGTCCGCTGTAACGCGCGTGCAATTCGTGCGCGTGCTAAGGCATGTGGCTGGCCCCGTCGAAACGAAACGGACACTGGCCTTAGAGGACATCACCACTTTACTAAGGTGAAATAGCTGAATGGTTAAAGAAACATAAAAAAAATACCCAAGGTCTTTGGAATCTACTGAAAAAAAGAAGTTAATTAGATAAAACAGAAGAATCAAAAATATTGAAATATTGAAAAAGATAAGTATATTATGAAAGTCTACACAGATCACATTTATGCCCGGCTACTAAAAATATGCAGTTGGTGCCTAATTGGCTCCTAAGTTTGATATAAATTTGTCAAGCCATGATAGAAAAAGAAAATAGTATTAGTTGTATATGAATGTGAGAGACATACAAGGAGAGAAGAATATGAATATGAGCGTTAATTGTGGAAAAAGAGACATTAGGGGTTATATTACAAAGCTGGTGCTAACTTAAAGGGATACTCTAGGCAACATGACCACCTAAGCTATTTTAGGTGGTCATGATGCCCGGAGTATCCTGCCCCCTGTCCCCCCTCCCTCCGCTCAGCCGATCAGCTGAAAAAGCTGAAAACAGCTGAGAGAGGCGGAGAACTTTACTCCGCCCTCCCAGCTGTCAGTCAGCAGAGCGGGATTCATATTTCCCGCTTCTGCCGACTTTTGCCGAGTAGGAGACGTCATCGCGCTTTCAGTGCAATGACGTCTCCAACTCGCCGCAGTAGCTAGCGGCAGCCTGAGGATTAGTGTTGCGCGTATCCTCTTGCGCGCAACACTAATCCTCAGCAGAGGGAGCCGGGAGGAAGCCTGCCGATTGGCTGGCTTACGTGAGAGGCGCGCATGCGTGCTTCTCACGTAAACCATTAGCAAAGTGGAAGAAACAAGGACGGGAGCGGAAGAGGGAGGTGAGTATAAAAAAAAAACGCTGTTGGAAAGAAGTGGATTTTAAAGTAAGTATTACATTTACAAAAAAAAAAAAGAGATCCCTACCTATTTATTAAAAGAATAGGGATAGTTTAATGTAAAAAAAGGGGGGGGGGTATTCGGTTTCAACTTGCCTTTCATATGTCCTTATACTAATGTTGTTTTCAACAAGAAATATAAGCTCAATTTGTGTAAAATTAAGCAGAAAACTCCCAAAGGATCTACTAACGGCGAGATTTCTATTGGAGTGGGCACATATATCAATGCAATACTTGTCAAGGGTTCATAATAAAAAAAAGACATGTTTGGAAGGAGCCCAGATTTATTGGAAGTAGAACACCAGAGTTTGACGAAGAAGGCAAGGAAAATGTAATCTGGCAGTTGTTCAGGCTGGAAAATTTCCTTGTACTGCGTAGCAATAAGTGAAATAAGTCACGCCAATATCACGAGCATGTGTGAGTATGACTCACGGTCAGGAATAATACAGCAGATTTTTACAATTCACTACCATTTATATACAACTAAAGGAGAGATTGAAAACGAAGTGTGTGCTTTACAGCAGAGAAGCATAAATGGGTTTTGATAGAACTAAAATCATCAACAGTAACACTGATGTTGATATATGATATATACAGTTGTGTTCAAAATTATTCAACCCCCACTGAAATTGAGTGTTTTGGCCAGTTTGACATTGATTTTGATCATTCAGTCATCTTGCTTACAATTAAATCAAAGAGGCACGTGTAGGTCAGACAAATATAACATAACATTTATAATGAAATAACCACAAATGTCTTTTCTGTGCTCACATCATTATCAGTTTTATTCAACCCCAAGTGACATTCAATCTTAGTACTTAGTACAACATCCTTTTACAGTTATAACAGCTTTTAAACGTGAAGCATAGCTTGACACGAGTGTCTTGCAGCGATCTACGGGTATCTTCGCCCATTCGTCATGGGCAAAAGCCTCCAGTTCAGTCACATTCTTAGGCTTGCGCACTGCAACTGCTTTCTTTAAGTCCCACCAGAGGTTCTCAATCGGATTTAAGTCAGGTGACTGCGATGGCCACTCCAAAATGTTCCAGCCTTTAATCTGCAACCATGCTCTAGTGGACTTGGAGGTATGCTTGGGATCATTGTCCTGTTGAAAGGTCCAACGTCTCCCAAGCCTCAGGTTTGTGATGGACTGCATCACATGATCATCCAATATCTCCTGGTACTGAAGAGAATTCATGGTACCTTGCACATGCTGAAGCTTCCCTGTACCTGCAGAAGCAAAACAGCCCCAAAGCACGATTGACTCCCCGCCATGCTTCACAGTAGGCAAGGTGTTCTTTTCTTCATAGGCCTTGTTCTTCCTCCTCCAAACATAGCGTTGATCCATGGGCCCAAACAGTTCTAATTTTGTTTCATCAGTCACAGAACACTATCCAAAACTTCTGTGGTTTGTCCACATGACTTTTGGCATACTGCAGTCGACTCTTCTTATTCTTTGGAGACAGCAAGGGGGTACGCCTGGGAGTTCTGGCATGGAGGCCTTCATTACGCAGTGTGCGCCGTATTGTCTGAGCTGAAACTTCAGTACCCACATATGACAAATCTTTTCTCAGTTCCTCAGCAGTCACACGGGGACTTTTCTCCACTCTACGCTCAGGTAGCGCACAGCAGTCGAAGTCAGCATCTTCTTTCTGCCACAACCAGGTAGCGTTTCAACAGTGCCCTTTGCCTTGAATTTGCGAATGATGCTTCCTATGGTCTCTCTTGGTATGTTTAACATCTTTGCAATCTTCTTATAGCCATTGCCCTTCCTGTGAAGAGTAATCACCTCTTCTCTGTCTTCCTGGACCATTCTCTTGACTTCACCATGTTTGTAACCACACCAGTAAATGTCTAGAAGGAGCCGAGTATCACAGTCATTTTAAAGCTGCCTAATTGGTGCTTATTAGGCTTTATTGCTGCTCCGTGACATCCACAGGTGTTTTCAATACCTGATTGAAAACACTTGAATGAACCTCTGTTCTTCAGAGTGGTAGTCTTTAAGGGTTTGAATAATTGTGTCAATGAAGAATTCACAAAAGAAACATTTACTACTGTATTACAAAGCCAATTGATGTCATTTTAGTTGCATATGGTTCTTTAAAAAGTCCTTGTAGGATTTCATTCTGAATACAAATACAAATGTACACTAAATTTCCTAAAACCCTTTACAGCATTGGGGGTTGAATAATTTTGAACACAACTGTACATACAGGAAAAATGGTGTCGCACCTCCTCCCTACCAGGACGGCTGCAACAACCAAAAGTAACAAACCCAGTTCATGTATAAACCACACCAAAACAAGTGTTATCTGCGCTTATTCGTAGCTCCATGTGATACAAAACACAATCAAAGGTTTTGGTTTACTTGAATGGCCATTGAAGTGTAAACTCACCTCCTGCCCTGTCAAGGCACCTCTAGTAAGGAGAGTCCTACCTAATGAAACCAAGAGCCGCTCCACTGAGCAACCTCACACTCTCATGCCGCTTTTCAGCCGAGAGACAAAATGGTGGGCTTTATGTATACCCTCACAACATACTTCTACTTTGGGATTAAAAACAAAAACATGGAAAAGGGACAGCAGCAAAAATGAGCTGGCTGGCGTTACAACAGAATATATACATACCGGAAAAAAGGTGACGCGCCTTCTCCCTACCAGGGCAGCTGCAACAACCAAAAGTAACCAAACCATTCAGGAAAACCGAAACCTCTGTGTTTTGTTTCACATGGAGCTATACAGGAGTAAGCGCAGATTACATTTTTTTTCTTGATATATGACAAGATTTTTTTTATACAGACACATGATGAAGACTAGGCACAAAACATCCATATGGCGTCAATTTAAATGGAATACAAATTCATCTTGAATCTTCGATACAAATGAAATCAGAAGATATATATAAAATAATATATTACCAGCACAGAGTTCTACTAGTCCTTGGGCAAGACACCTAATGGTATGTACTCGCCACCCAGGACATACTTGAAAACGAGAGAAATCTCAAAGTATCCTTCCTGGTAAAATCCTTTCTCAAAAAAAAATAAATTATATATATATATATATATGAGGCGGAGAAATACACATGGCAGATAAAAAAAATCAACATCAATCACTGGAGACTTCTGAGTTGTAGGAATTGTATTTTATAGATATTAGGACCCAGACAGGCGAATAATTCGAGAAGAAAAGAAGTAGGAATGCAGAGTTCCTTTAAAAATCCTCAAAATGAGTCAAATTAGATGGCACGTGTATATTCTCAGCAGCATGCGCTCGCTTTTTTCTCATTTGTCAAACCGTGGTTCTGCATATGAATACTGCATTAGTTACATTTCAATAAATACAGTTTGACTTGTAACTCTGTGGATTTTTTTCCTTGTGCTCTACTTTGTAAAGTTGTACACCCCAGAAAGTGCTAGAATTTTTTTATTTATTTTTTACATCGAAATTCTGGCGGTATGGTAACAGGATGAAAGAAAGTCAGGGGGAGGGGAACTTGTAGAGGGTTCTCACACGCTGCCACCACTATTCCACCTTCGATCAGCTTGTTCCAATAAACATGTAAAGCAGGTATCTAATCTCTGCTCCCCTCCCCGATGTTGATGGCTTACAATTCCCAGAAGTCTTTGAATTAGCGCTGCAACTAATGATTATTTTCATGATCGATTAGGTGGCCAATTATTTTTTTGATTAATCGATTAATCAGAAATAGGAAAAAAAAATACATTTTTATTTACTTAAAAGGAACCCTGTAAAAGTCAACCCCTCCCTCTTCTCCCTTTTTTCTTTTTTTTACATTTAAGATTTTATTTTATAAGTAACAAAGGTTCACATACTGAACAATAAGGTTGGTCTCGCAGGGCCAAATATAAAATTTTCAGAAGAGACATACAAAACTAAAAAAGGGGGAAGGTGGGGTCACAGAGGTATCTGTAAAAATGTAACATTGGGGAAGGGGGCAAGATAAAAAAGGGGAGGAGGTGCATAATCTCATCAGAAGGGCTATTCTAAGAAAACCAAATGAGCAGTGGAGTTCACCGGGTGGACACCCCAAAAAGAAAACAAGAAGAAAAAAAACAAAAACAAAAAAAAAAAAAAAACACAAAAGAAAAAGGTGGTGAGGGACTGCCAAAATATTGTGGCCTTCCTGGCTCACCCCGGCAACCCAAGGGAACCGAGAGCCATGGAAAGAGCCACCGGGCCGGGGGACCTGGGGCCAGGAGAATGAGCAGAGCCTAGGTAGCCATCCTAACGGCTCACCCAGGTTACCTCCCTATGTCCCACACTTAAAAAAAAAAAAAGGGGGGGGAGGGGGACCCAGTGTTCCAGTAGTCATTCATCGTGATGCCCAGAAAGTCAGCAGGGAGTGCCATACAGTCACTCAAAAGTACATAGAGAGAAAAAAAAAAAAAAAAAAGGGGAAAGGGGGAAAAAAAAGGACTGTCATCTAAATAACCAAGCAGAGCTACATAAATAGTCCAGGTTTAAAGAATACAACATCTAGGTAAATCATCAAGAGGGAGGCGGAATTCACAGCCAGGGAATAATGTGGGGTGTCAGCAATGGGGGGGGGGGTGCAAGTCGCAGGTCCGGTGTCAGTAGTGGGAGAAGGCCGCAGAGGGGAGGACATGTCTCAGCCGGTGTCCACAATAAGCACAGGGCCCGAGGCCCCCATAGATGGGCTCTTCTCCCTTTTTTCTGACACAGTTTGTGTAGTTTATATAACTTTCATACATATGTACAGAAATTGTGTATCTTGAGCTACTTGCGTACGTTTTACTCATAAGACACGCAAGCAGACCTGCTCAGAGTGATGGATTGATGCTGCGTGTGCAGCTCACGTTCATGTCTGCTTTCTCCCCAAATGAACAATGTTGTTTGGATAGACATGATGTAGTCCACACGAAAACGGGGTGAGAAAGGGGTGCACTCAACTCAGTCTGACCACTTTAAGAAGCTAAACTGGTTAGCATGGGTAGAGTGTACCTTGATAATTATTTTGTGATCAGAGTGCTGAGTGGGGGGGTGGGGAACCGGATATGTGAGGGAGCGAGTTTGGGCAAGGGACTGGACCTGTGTGTGAGAAGTACTTTGGAGTAAGAGAACGGACTAAAGTAAGGGATGTACAGAGTTATTGTGCACAACTGGTGCTTGAATATATCCTATTAGAAGTTTTGTATATCTTAAAGGCAGCCCATCGGAGTTAAAACATAAAACCTTTACAAAAATCAGGTGCAGTTTTAGGAAAAATAGGCAATATACTCCACGGCGCAATTTTTTATGAAAAAAACATATATCAGAAATTGCAAATAAAGTGACCGTGCTCTTGTGCAACACACATGTAAAAGTAGAATATGGTACTTCTATTCTTATTGGTGTCCAAATTCTAGTACACGTAGCAACAAATCAAGAAGAACGCTCACTCACAGGATCCTCAGGCTGGATCTCCTCCATGAGTGTATTCACCAGGCGTATCTGTGGCCTCACAGGGTTCAGGACACAAAAGAAACGGGTGGAACTTTTTTTCAGGTTTGATGCTTGATTTTGAAGTAAATTCATTGCTATAGATATATTCCTTTCTCTGACACCAAGCTTGCTTCTTGACCTTTATCCATCTGTGTATTTTAAGTTCTGTATTGTTACTGGACTGGTACTAACTTTTTTTTTTATAGGAGTCAGTCAGATTCATGAGATCTGTTTTATGGACTTTAATATGGACTCATATGTGCTATTGAGTGTGGGAAGCCAGTTGTGTCTGTTTTTAGAAGCTTGTCCACAAGCAATCCGCAAGAGACGCGCGATAGGTGGGAATTCCAAGTCGTATACCGATTGGTAACTCACGGAATTCCATGCCTAATGGAACACACCAGGAATCGGGGAGTCCTGAATGTTTAAAAGCTTCAAGGGACGCAAGAACAATTTTCTCCTGATGAAGCTGTAGTATCCCTACAGCGAAACGCATGTTGAGCAGTTTTTACGCAGCACCCGGTCTGAGTTACACTCCCGCAGGTCATTGTACCCTTAGGGTTGAATATAGCTGGCAATGGAGTTCATTAAACCTTAAATTATCTTTTTACACTGATTGCGTTTGTGTGACTACAATGGTGGTCAGGCGTACTCATACTAGTGGTATCTGTGCCTCATCATATGGTCCCACTACAAGGAGACCAGGACACAGCGTTAGATAACTGAGCTTTGACGTATGGGAGATGCCCGTGTTACACCATGGGATGCCGAGGAATGGGCTTGCACATATTGTGGTCCTGCCAGTGGCTGTTTAATACCAGTATGATCTACGGATATATGGTGGTTGAGTTTGCAGACTCATGGCTCCATTGATTGGGAGACTACAATACAAGCTTACGCAGATTTGCAAATACTTGTGGCGATCGGATTGTCTGCTGACCAGTTGTGTTAGCCATAATGTTATATGACTTGATGTGGTCCCACAATTAGGAGACCAGTCAATATCCGTCTATCACAAAGTGACTGCCTACAGGAGGCTCCATACATGGTCACTTATGAATGGCAATCAGTTGGTATATTGTGGTTTCGGTGTTAGGAGACCAATGTCATTAGACCTAAATAAATATTGAGGTCAGCCAATCTACAGAGTCATCATATTAAGCTATATGTCAGTTGTGGAATATGTAGGGAATATGGTTCAAACAGCCTCTTATAATTATATATACATGAAAGGAGGGGTGGATCTGCAATGAAAAATAAAACGTAATGGTGCAGTATATTAACAACCATATACGGAATAGGACCCCTAGGACCTCACTCACTGAATAGTCGAGAAAATATATGGCACATCAAATATGTATCCAGCGAACCGTTCAGGTAACCAGGTATCCCAAGACCATAGGCTTCCAGAAGGATCACCAAAAATCTGCGTTTGCAGTAAAATAAAATTTATTCGCACATTCCAACGCGTTTTGTCCTATAAGGACGCCGGGGTGAGGTCAGCGTTTTTGTAAGATAGTATCACTCTACCTGTTTGAGCCTCTTATAATTGAATGGACTTCTAATACCAGACCCATGAACTAACCACAATCGATATATTGTACTAGATGTAAAGGTCCCAGCTTCAAGGTGGCATATATATATATATATAAAAAATAGCATGACATCATACCTAAGAAGTCTTTGTAAGGTAACTACCCGAATTGGGACCTGACTCTATACATACTCATTGGGAGAATATCCCTAAACCCAATACTTCAGCGACTGTAAATATACCCAATTAGGGCAACTAAGGAGAGTAAATTTAACATACGACGGGGTGCTGCCAATTGTGTTTTTAAACACATTTTAATCATTTTTCAATAAAGAATGTTCTAATTTTTTATGTTGTATGTTTGTGGTCAGGCACCTATAGAGGCTTCAATACTTGTGGACCTACGCAGGTTACCTTCTTTTTTGTATCACTAAATATTTGATCCGACTTTGATGACAGTACACAGATCCCTACCTTTTGGGAGTTCTTGTGCAGGGGATTACCAGTGTCCAAGTAACTCCTTTTCTATTGTATTTGCCCACAATTAAGATGGTGAATGCGATTTCACTTCCGGTGCCAGAGGATCTCGGTGGTGATTCGTCACTTCCGTTGCGCTGTCAAGTGCTCCGGTTTTCCTTGTTTTCCCCCTGAGTGGGGACTATTCAATGGGGGCTTTGGCACCCAAGCTCTTGAAAAGTTTGCTGGACAAAACGGGGCGAGCTGGGGCTCCACTTTGTTCTCATTTGGGGCTGATCTATGCACGGGAGTTGCTGGTCTGGAGATGCCCAGGTCTAAAAGGTTGAATCCATCACAAGACGGAGGCTCTCTAGGATACCAGACTCTGGCATGTGGTGATTACTGGATATATTATATATGCTGTTTCTGCACACGCATTTGGTTGTGCTATGCCACTTTGACTGTGAGTGGTTCCAATCAACTTTTAATTGCCCATTAAATTTTGTATGATTTTCCTCTATGCGGCGCTTTGTATGTTTTTCACCTTTATAGTACACACCAGGAGACTGCAGTTGCTACTCAATGGTGTGTGTGAGTGCCATTGCATTGGTGTGATCATTGTATTCTCGATTCTGTTTATCGTCATTTTTCAGCACTGTGTGTGTGTGTGGGGGGGTGCTTGAGCTACTGTGATACTGTTGGGCTGTACACACAACACCACTTGTTTTATGAAAAATAAATATCCCGTGCGACATATAAGTGTTTGAGTTTGACTTGAAGGAAATGTGGCAACCCTAATATTACCTACTCCCCAATCCTCCCCTCCCTGTAGAGCTGAGGAATTTAACCCCTCCCCCAATCCACCGACCTTGCAGAAATGTGAGGATTTAACCCCTCCCCTCACTGCAGAAAAGGGAGTATTTAACAGCTTCCATGCAAAGATGGAAGGATGGGGGGGGGGATTTAACTCCCTTCCTGGGGAGCTGGGGGGATTTTTAACCTTCTCCCTGTGACGGATCGGCCACTCCCTAATCCTCCCCTCCCTACAGAAATGGGAGGAATTAAAGGGATACTCCATTAAAAATAAGAGTTCCTTTTTTGCTCTTAAATAACTGGGCAGATCCTGCTGACAGCTTTTTTAATGTTATTTTTATTTTAATTTACTTACCCTTCATCTCTCGCCACTCGTTGCTCTTCCTCTTTCTCCCAGGGTCTCCCGAACCCCAAAGTCCCTGAAGCTTTCCTCCTTAATTTGCATTTCTATGCAACTTGTGTAGTGTATGAAACGCAAATTGCACACTACTACGGCTTTGCTCGCTTACCGTACGCAAGTTCTGTAGCGCCTGCGCATAATGATGGTTCGGAGCTGAGCGCATGAACAGAACTGATCCTTTGTTGCCTCTCTGAGACCATTCACTTTTGCTGGTGGTATCAGAAAGGGTGACGCTGGCAGGCGCTTTGTGACCAATCTGACTTGAAGCCGGGAAATTTAAAATCCCAGCTGCTGTCGACGCTGGGTGGGGTGGAGGAAATTATTCCACTTCACCCAGAGTTTTCACCCAATCAGGGCAGGAGGGAGGGAGAGTGAAGGGGGGAGACTCTACACATCCTGACCACTTTAAAAAGATAAAATGGGAGTTGGGAGGAATTTATCCCCTCCCTGCAAAAATGGGAGGATTTAACCCCTCCCCACAGAGCTAGCAGCTGTACCCACTGGGCCCCTTAGTATAGCATGAAGGGGAGGGGGTTAAATACTGACAGCTCTGTTCTCAATTGGCCACCTGAGATTTAAACCCCCTCTCTGGGAAAAAATGCAAGCCCGTGACGGGGCAACATGTATATTTTAAAGAATATTACATTTTAATAAAGCTTGTTTTGAATATATACTTTGATTTTAACCCTTTCGCTGCTGAGCCTTTTCACACCTCTGTGCTGAGCTCATTTTTACCAGTTTCGCTCATTATGTTTAAATGCGATTTGAAGTCACATTTTATTATACAACCCAGACATATTATATATCGTTCTTTCCGGGAGACTCGGCAGATTCATAATATATCATTATTATATGTATACGTTATGTCCTGTCTGTATATTGTAACATAAAATGCAATAAAATTAGAATTTTCAATAATTTACAACGTGTAAAGTGTTGTTTTTCACATTTTACCATGCGAGCGTTTGCGGTTATATTTTCTATGGGTTGCGCTTGTTTAAAAAAATAGAAACGGGGAATCGTTCCTTTTTTTGTGGAAAAAAAAAGGGGTTTTTAGCCAACCCCCCCTCCCCCCATAGAAAAAAATCGTATTAATTTTTTTTTTTTTTACAGTGTACATGGTCATGTTTGATATCATTGGAAAGGCCATGCTTTGGCCTAGCTATCACGGATTGGGAGATGGGGGGTTCCAATGAACCCCCTATCTCCACCATAGGTGGCAGCAAGGGGTTAATTGCGGAAATGGCGCTATGCGCGATGACGCTAGTCGTTAGGGGGATATCCCAGAAGCTTGGCCGACATCCAAGATGTCGGCCAGCTCCGGGAGGGGACCGCGATACGGCGCATGTTAGCGCCATATCGCGATCCAGCCCCCTAGGGGTTAAAGACAGCCAACCGCTTGGAAGGGCAGGCTGTGCCCTTCCAAGCGGTGCCTGCCTTTACTCGCTGGCCCGCACGGATGGGGAGGGGGAAGAGGACCTTCACCCCCTCCAGGCACCTTCCCTGCAATGGTGGGGGGGGTGCCTGAAATAGACGTCATTGCGCTCTATCGTGCCCGCCGGGGTCCCGGAGGCTGGACTGACATCTGCCCACACCGGGGGTCACCGCAATCGGTCGGAATCCCGGCCGATCGCCGCTGCAAAGTGAGAGGGCCAGCGAAGTGGCCATGCGGCAGGACGCAATGAGCGTGTCCACCGCATGGAAAGGGTTAACATAATTATTTTAACTTTATCTTTAATCTAGAAAGAGTTTTAGTTAATTTTAACAAAAGATTATAATTATATATTAAAATCAACTAATTAATCAATAAACGCATGTCAGTCATAGCGCTCCACAGGAGAGCTATATAGCTAATAAGAGAGCAAAAAAATTACTATAATCCATAGCCATACGGTCAATGGTTCAGTCTCTCAGAATATTTGAAAAAAGTCCTGAAGGTCTGAACCTTCGACAGTATGGCTATGGATTAAAGATATTTTTGCCCTTTTATGGAGTCTTCAAGGTGCACTACAGTATATCCAACATGTGTTTCTTTACTCACAGCAGTAGCATCCTAGAAGCAAGTAATTTCTTTTTTACTTTTGTGTGTGGAATTTCTGGATTTTTATGTAATTTTAATGATATATAATTTTTTTTAGTATATAATGGAGTTTTAGTGCTATGCATTTTGTGATACGCTCATACACTCAAGTTGTCAAATTTATAACGTTTTGGAAATGCGTTTTTCTGGACTTTTTGTTGTTATTCTGTCTCTCGCTGTTAAAATAAACCTACCATTAAAATTATAGACTGATGATTTCTTTGTCAGTGGGCAAATGTACAAAATCAGCAGGGGATCAAATAATTTTTTTCCTCACTGTATGTGTTTGTGATGGCTTCTGTGTGAAATAGCAGCTTGGGCTTGTGATGGTTTCTGTGAGTAATTTCAGTATGTGTTGATTTGTGTATGTATGTTTTGAGTGTAATATCGAGAAAGGATACCAGTTATAAATATAAGAAAGCACAATTCAGGATGCTACAGCAGCCTATAGTCAAAAGTGTTTGGTTAGGAGCAGCAGAGATGCTGCAAAACACTATATAACTCACAGTAATGTGCGGTGTGTATGAGCAGAGCTCCACAGCAATAAAACTCACTGTAATGTGCAGTGTGGAAAAATTATTTTCTTGTTTTCCCCCCCCCCCATATTTTATAATTTTTTTCCACTCATACCTTCCTTGTTTTATGCTATTTTCTCCATTTTAAAATTTTCCCCTCTTTTCTTCCCCATTTTTATTATTTTTTCCTCATTTCCTCTCATATTTTATTTCTTTCATTTTTTCCTTCCCATCCCAAGTTTATAAATTATAGAAGACAATTTTAGTGAGGATGGATCTTTCTTTTTTCAGGCGCTGGCCGCGGCATCAGGAATGGGCCGGGCTGGTCCATGACTTAACCAAGATTTCAGTTGATCTGTGGGCCCGCAAGCATCAGCGGTTGAGTGTGGTTCTTGGTCACAATCCCGCGAGATCTTTCACACAACCTTGCATGATCTCGTGTGATCGGGCTGAGAGTCCAAAAGCTACACCCAAGCGCAGACGCTGGCAGCTTCTCGCGGGTCCGCAGATCAACTAAAATCTTAAATCACGAACCGGCCTGCCAGTTACCACAGGTCGAGAACCACTGCTCTAAAACGTCTGGGAATAGCCTGGTCTCCAGCCCTGTGGGCCCTCTGCAACAGAGCTTCGCCTAAGGCATCAACAAATCTGGAGCTGCCTCTGCAACAAAGCTTCAACGTGAAGGAGTTACCTCCATCCTGTAGGCCATCAGTCAGTGGCAGACAGTCTACCAGTACTTGGGCTGGGAAGCATTTGACTGGCTATGTGAACGCTAGCCATGCAAATCATTATCTTGCAGGAATCCAGCTACTTTGTGAAGCAGATATTCTGTGCTGGGAGACCTAGACAGGCACAGGCACACACCGCAGCTGTAGTGTTGCCACTAACCTCACGATTTTTTAAATTTATTTTTGCTCCTGTATAAAAGATAAGAACAATATTTTTACATCATTGTGTGGAATTTGTTACAATTACTATTCAAATTATACAACTACTAACAAGATTTACAAAATGAAGCCACGTTTCTTACAAATATTATAATCCTTTTTAAATGCCGTATTAAGACAATGGCTTCATATCAAAAGGTATTTCCTATTATCTCATGACACTGAATATAATCTTAGGTACTAGCCATGAAGGGCTTAATATTATTAATTTACATTCCATTATGCAGTTGCAAATAGCATTCGAAAATTAAAAGGACACTTCATGCACCAAAAAGCACAAGAATAAATGTGACAAAGCACTGCAAAAAATATCACCAATATATTTTCATTTAGCCCAACTCAAAATTATCACAAAAAAAAATAATTTGCAAATGAATAATTGTGATAATAAGTATGGGGGGACAGACTGATCAGCTTAATGAGTGAATTTTATTATTTTTAATGGACTGAAAAGACCTGCTTTATGATGCATACTTTTATTAAACCAGGTTGTTCAGAAAGAGGAGAATGGTAACAGAAATGGGCAGATGCCTCCTTATAATTAGGCAAAATAGGCAGCTGTCTAAGGCCTCAATCTAACTAGAGTCTCACAATAGAATTGCACACAACCTACCTGCTTTCCCTTCCATTATGTGAAGCTGTAGTTTGACTACTCTTCTCAACGGAGTACTTTTCTACTGGTTGGTCAATGTCATAAGGATATGGTCACAAGCATGCATCCTTTTATATATATTCTGAATGCACCAATATCTTGCTCCAGATATTTGCAAGCATCTGAAATTGTAATTCAACTCCATGTATAATTATTACTTTTCAGTATAATTACACAAATCCTTTGTATAGCCTGCTGTTAAGCAATACAATGACAATTAAAAGCTGAAACTATAGTAATTAAGCCAGAATAACTCATTATTATCATTTCACTGATATAACTAACAATTTCAGTTGTGATAAACTCCGAATAAAAAGTATTAAAAAATCCTGATAGAAAACCATAAAGTTAAATTGTGAAAAAGATTTGATAGTGCTTCCATTATATTTTATTGTAATGATATGCTGACCATTATAGAAAAGTGTAAACGTCCATTTATCATTCACTAGAAATGTTACGTAAAATAATCCATGAAAAATTAGAAAATAGCATACAAGAGTAGTAAACCAGATTTCATGCTCATATTGCTTTAATTTCGACTCTGAGGTAAATCCATGTAATATGAACCCAGACCATCAATCACATAAATTCTAGGCATACAGTAGACAGCAATTTTTTATTGTCAAAGTCTACACCAGGCAGGGCCGCCATCAGGGCATTATGCCCCATGCTGCCGTAAGGGGCCCGGGCCCGTTGGGGGGCCCGGGCCGCCAGGCCCCGGGGGGCCGGCCCCCCCTCGGCAGCGGCGTCGCCCTCTTACAGCTCCGGTATCGGACTCGAGGAGTCCGAATCCGGAGCTGTGTCCCTGCTGCTGCTGCACTTCCTGGCTGGGTGGGGCCAAGCAGCGTGTGAGGGCCTCCCAAGCACGTTGCTTTGGCTCCGCCCCTCCACTCAGTGAAGCTGCGCGCCTGAGCTGGAGGGACCAGGCTGAAGAGAGAAGACTGAAGATTGAAGAGAAGAAAAGAAGATTGAAGAAAAGAAGAGAGAAGAAAAGGAGAAGGAAAGAAGACAGCTGAGTGGTGAGCCAGGGCCCAGGGCCCAGAACCCAAGGCCCAGACCCCAAGGCCCAGACCCTGGGTCCAGACCCTAAGGTCCAGACCCCAGGGCCCAGACCCCAAGGTCCAGACCCCAAGGTCCAGACCCCAGACCCCAGACCCCAAGGTCCAGACCCCAGGGCCCAGACCCCAAGGCCCAGACCCCATGGCCCAAACCCCGGGCACAGACCAAGACCCAGGGCCCAGACCCCAAGGCCCAGACCCAGGGTCCAGACCCCAAGGCCCAGACCCCGGGACCAAACCCAGGGTCCAGACCCCAAGGCCCAGACCCAGGGTCCAGACCCCAAGGCCCAGACCCCAGGGACCAGGCCCAGCCTAGACCCAGGGCCCAGACCCCAGGGACCAGGCCCCAAGGCCCAGCCCCATGGACCAGACCCCAATGCCCGGTCCAAGGGACCAGGGCCCAGGCCAGACTCAGGGCCCAGACCCCAAACCAGACTCAGGGCCCAGACCCCAGGGACCAGACCCCAAGGCCCAGTCCCAGGGACCAGACCCCAGGGTCCAGACCCCAAGGCCCAGACCCAGGGTCCAGACCCCACGGACCAGGCCCAGCCTAGACCCAGGGCCCAGACCCCAGGGGCCAGGCCCAGCCTAGACCCAGGGCCCAGACCCCAGGGGCCAGGCCCAGCCTAGACCCAGGCCCCAAGGCCCAGCCCCATGGACCAGACCCCAGGGCCCAGCCCCATGGACCAGACCCCAAGGTCCAGACCCAGGGACCAGACCCCAAGGTCCAGACCCAGGGACCAGAGCCCAGACCCAGGGACCAGGGCCCAGACCCCAGGCCAGACTCAGGGCCCAGACCGCAGGGACCAGACCCCAAGGCCCAGTTCCAGGGACCAAACCCAGGGCCCAGACCAGACCCCAAGGCCCAGAGCACAAACCCCAAGGCCCAGAGCACAAACCCCAAGGCCCAAACCAGACCCAGGGACCAGGCCCAGACCCAGAGGCCATCATATACAGCCCGTTACTGTGAGATTTATTGCTGTGGATTCTGTGATACCTTCATACACACCGCACATTACTGGGAGTTTTATTGCTGTGGATTCTGTGATACGCTCATACACACTGCACATTACTGGGAGTTTTATTGCTGTGGTGCTATGTTATGTCCTTTTTTTTGAAGGGGGAGAAAAGCGGTTGGAGTTTGAGGGAGAGCCGGGGGGGCCCCATCGTGAGGTTTAGTAAGGGGCCCCATCATTTCTGATGGCTGCCCTGACTCCAGGAGTCGGCAACCTCGGCCCTCCAGATGTTTCTAAATAGAATCTCCCAAGATGCACAGCCATTCATTAACTTGGCTGGGAATCATGGGATATGTAGAAGAATCACACGAACCACACAAAGCCAAGACTAATGCCTCTGCTTCAGCCGAGAAAGTAATAGGGGGGGGGGGTCACTAAAATGTGAGTTATAAAGTCTTACAGGGTTATTCAGAGAGCGGTGAAAAGCAGGAGAATGACTGGAGAATAGTGGCTCCCTATTTCTGGTTCCGTTACAAGACAGTTATTTGCCCAATTCGTAATTATTGGGAGCTGTAAAGAATATCACCAGCTGCACCGCCACAGGTATACATTCCTGAATTTGATAGGACTCCATGGAGACTTTTGTGAGATTTCTATACCTAATGGTTGACTTGCAAAGGTTAATGGCTGGAGTAAAATCAAGCCCTGGGTCTATTCGGTAGAAAATGTATCCTACCAACTAAAAAAACAATTGACAAATCCAGGGACCAAGTAGCCATAGGTTCCTAGAATTTGTCCTCTTGCTTATAAGTCTGATTTATGTTCAAATTTATATTCAAAACTTTGCCTGGCTTTTAAAATGTGTGGTTGGCAACTATATTGTGTACTTACAGCCAGGAAGAAAACTTCTCTCCATTACTTATTAGGCTGGGGTCAGACGAGCACACTGATTGCACACAGTAACGGATCACTTTATAACGGATGAGGTTGTGGTTACAATGTATCAGTTAGCTTTGACCGTCGTTAAAAAAAAAGCTGTATGCAGGGGTTTCTCTACGTCCGTGTAGCTTTTTCACGTCGATGCCATTTTGACATGCGTTGCCCGCACGTGAAAAAGTGTGCACGTGCTTAGTGTGTTGTTCTCTATTGACTCCTTTGAAACGCTACGACAGACAGCAAACAGTGCGGTTAGACGGACGCAAAAAGTGCACTCGTCTGACCCCAGCCTAAGCCATGCTCCTACAAACAACATTGCTATTTTGGGCCTGGATGTAACCAAATGGCTGATTTTATTGTTCATCGAAAGAATGCCAACTCATGGGTTGAATCAAATTTTTAGATTTAAACTGAACCTGTACCAATCAAGTTCACTTTCCCAGTTGATATCCAATCAGGGAGTGGATGTTGCATTGGTCTTCAAGTACAATGTGATAGCTCGTCCCTTGATCTAGTGTAGCCGGTGCTTACCTTGGTCCGCCTTGTTTCGTCCTCTGTGTGGTGCCTGACAGGTGCATTGAAAATAGATAGCTACAGAATATATGTTCTATATTAGAGATTAAACTGAATCCTAAATATACCAAAACTGCTGTCTGTCAATTGATTGATGCCTGCTAGAATGCAGAGTTTACAATTAAATTTTATCAGTATCTATCCTACGGTTTAGGTAGTATTGTGTTATAATGACAGTACACAAACTGTAAGAAATAACTAAGGTACTTGTTGATAGGTTTGAATCCTTATACACAGATTGACATTGTAACAGAACTGGAGGTAAGTTATCTCCAGCTTGAGAACCATACCTGGACCTGTTACAGAGTCCATCTTTTCTCCCAGGTAAAGCAGGTTTGCAGCAACATTCCTTTCTACACAACCCTTAGGTTGTGGTCACACTAGCGCATGGAGTGCATCCGTGTGACTGCACTTCCCTGCGTCCGTCGCAGCTTTGTGACGGATCGACGGGGAGGGCCACACGGGGTAGCGCGTGCAGGAATTGCACGCACTACCACCTGACATCAAAAAGCCACAACGGAATCTGACAGGGCTACAAAGCACAATCCTCCATAGAAGGATCGAGTTTTGTAGCGCTTAGCGAACTAACTGCGCTCAGCGAAGTGGCCACACATGCATCAAAGTGTAAGGAACGTCCACTCTCACGGACGTTCCTTCCGCACTGAAAAAGGCCCGTGTGACCCCAGCCTTAGCCTGGACCTGAGGGAGTGCTGTATAAGTCATAGCATCTCTCCCCAAACCCCACACACAACGTAGTGCTGGGAAGACTAATTATTCTTTGATTTGAAATGGGGACCAGTTTATATGCGAATCGGGGAGGGTGAGGTAAAATGACAATCAACACAGCACACTGAAATGTCCTTGTTTTGTTTATTTTATGTTGCTGATTTATTTCAAGTGCTTTGTTTTTCGCTTTTATTTAGTTATTGGTATATATAGTTAGTATATTTAGTTAAGAAAATATTTTACGGTGTGTGTGTGTCACTGGGTGCATCCACTTTGTAATCTTTTGTGTTGTAAACTGCCCCCCAGCCCACAGTATCTTTACTTCACTTGCTCTTCACTTTGTGACAATGGCCATAGAATGGAGTCTACAGGTCGATCACTGTCTCAAATCTTATTGTGTTGTGTGGGATGTATTCAAAGGACATCACCAGGGGGTGATGATGTCATCGCCAGGCGCTCCCCGGTGCCTGCAGTGGAGAATAGTAAGGAGGGTTCTAGGAGCCCTCTCCCTCCCAAATGGCTCCACTTAAGTAAAAAAAAGAAAAGGTACCGCTGGAAAGGGGAGAGTCTCCTCTTTTCAGCGTTACCTCTCTTTAACCGCTTCATTGCCAGATTGTGATACGGCACCGAATCGCAATTCAAACCCGAAGCGGCTGACATCTTGGATGTCAGCCAAGCATCCGGGTCACCCCCACCCACTGACTTTGTCATCATATGTGCGATGACGTTAGTGGGCCAGATAACCTCTAGGTGCCAAGTGGCGATAGGGGATCCAAAGGATCCCCCTATCTCCCAATCCGTGGCAGCAAGAGGGTCAGGTTTGATATTATTGGAAAGGCCTGATCCAACCTAGGTTTGGTTTAAAATTAACAAAAATTAAATAAAAATAATAAAAAAATAAAAACAAATAAGTGTTTTTTTGAAGAAAAAAAAAATGTCTGGGGTATAATAAAATAGGACTTCAATTTGCGTTTAAACATGATGAACATAATACGGTCAAAATGAGCTCAGAGCACAGAGGTGAAATGGCTCAGCAGTAAAGGGGGTAAAAAGCAAAAACATGTAAAAATTTAGTATTTCTAATCTCAGGACAAAATTTCAAAACTATTTAGCCGAGGTCTTTTTTGTCGGTTGTAGATTTTGGGAATTAAATTTCAAAACAGTGTGTTTTTTCCATTTTTTTCCCAACAGATTTCATTTTTTTTTTATAGTAAATTATACGATCTGATGAAAATAATGGTATCTTTAGAAAGTCCATTTAATGGCGAAAAAACGGTATATAATACGTGTGGGTTGAACCAACGAGTAAGAGGAAAATTTGACCTAAACACAAAGAGTGCAGAAACGTAGAAACACGAGCGGGCACTTTCGGATGGAGAATCTTAAAACCGTCCAGTCACTAAGGGGGTAAGATAGCAATACGTTTAACAAAGTTAACACTTATGTGGGCACTTTGACCACTGTCTGTTAGCGTCTGCTTTGCCACGTTGGCCCACAGTCCCTTGGCAGGAGGCCAGCATCCCCACTTCTTCAATGGGCACTGAGGCCACATATAGTGTGGGCAAGAGTGAAACCTGTGCCATGGAGGGTGAGGGCATAATGATAGATGGAGCTTTGGTCACAGACATAATATATGGTCATGCTGGCTAACGCTAATAATAGGTGTCATTAAGAATAACTTCAGAGGAAAATGGATCTAGGACTAGAACGTGTATGGCTCAGTACGTTTGATGTGAGAATGTGATGACAAGCATGCATGTGCAGCTAGCCTTGGTTCAGGGTCTATTACAAGTCTCCGGAGTGTACATAATTTGCTTTTACATCTTCGGCAGCATGCAACCAAATTAAATGCACGATATGTTACAAACTCAATAGGGAAAGCTCCTGAAAGCAACAGTGTATTGAAACAAATACATAATTTGATTAATCTGCTGCATAAAATAAAATGTGACAGAAGGTAACTGCTTGGTTAGCTCAAGGTGTCCAGTGTCCGATTTGGTTTTACAGACCAGATAGTTTGAGGCTGTGCTTTCCATTTTCTTTTCTGTTGGTACCAATCATTGCTGAGCATCATTTCTGTTTTTAATAGCGGCAATTCTTCCTATGAGCAACAGGATGGAAAGCCTTCTGAAACAATTTATTTTCTTCATGGAAACATAAAACTGCATACCTCGATTTCTCTACGCACTCTGCAGATACCAATGGCTGCAGAGCCGGCTGAAGCAAGTTAATGTGTTGATAGTGTAGGAGTGGGAGCAGTTTGCAGAAGCAAGGAGAGGAGTTAATGAGAAGGGATAAAGAGTGAAGTAAGGTATTTTGGGAGATAGGTTGGAAACTGCAGAAAATGAAAAATATGACTAATAACACACCAAGTTTGCTTTTTTTTCTTTTTCGAGCTGATGGCAGAAGTCAATTTCCACCTAAAGCAGGAGGAAGCACAGAACTTCAGTTTTGCAGTTACATGGATAAACCATCAATTAAACACCCACTCCAGTCTAGAAAACACTCCACGCATTTATAGCACTGCGTAGGCACTCAAAAACCTACAAAATAAAAACCAAAAATACATGTTTACAGATAATATTCATTCTGCATAAAAGATGTTGTAAATTGAAACAGATCAGAATATGGCTCAACCAATCGTCACCCTCGTCTTCAGTGTGGATTCCATTATAAGTAAAGCAGGATTTAAACCAGACTCTACGTCCCCCGTGGTGTTGATACCTACAATTCCCTGAATTCCTTCACTGCAGTGGAGGGCCAGGGAATCATGTGAGATGTACCGGTAGTTCAAAAACATCTGAGTGGTGGAAGTTTGACAGCCCTGCTCTACACAGTCTGAACACCCATTTATTTTATTGGTCACACTCCTCTGAGCTCTCTGCTTGCTCGCCTTCCTCCAGTGGGAACTTTCTTCCTGCTGATACAACCCCGTCGCCCTGGAACACAAACACACAGGATTATTCAAAGAGATTCGAAAAGTCACCGCACGTTCGGTGACTTTTCGTTCTCTTCAATTCGGTTCCTTTTGCCGATCCCATTTCGGTGACCCTGCGGTGTATTCAGCAAGCACCACAGGGTCCCCGAATTGCAGGGAAAGGCTGCCGCATACCTGACGACAACTAACCGCAAAACCCGGCGAATGGACGCCGAAAACCCGCAAAAACATCTGGATTAACCTGCCGAAAACCACAGAAAAACCCAAGCAGGAGCCGATCGCAGCCGCCGGAAAAAGCCGACACCAGAAGAGGCAGTGAATAAATTAGCAAAACAGTTTGTATGAATTATTGAAAAGTGAAACGCTGTTTGCAAAGAAACTACTGAGCGAAAATGTCTGAAATTTACATATGAGGTCCAGGGAATGATAATAAAAATGGCTGTTACAGAAAAAATAAGTAAACTAAAAAAATCCAGAAAAATGCTTAAAATATCCTAAAATAAATCTATAAATAAAGAGACTCTTTACTGCAGAATTTTATAATGAACGGTTTATTAGATATTGAATTAAAACGGGAATATTTTTAACATTGAAGCCTATGGGATTCGCCTGAATAAACTTCCGAATTAAACCACTGAATGGCCGGGCAATTGTGTTTGTGTTCTCTGAATAGCCGAAGCAGTGCTTTTTCATGGGGATTTCACTGCCCTCGAACAGGCACCGTATGTGCAGGCAATTCGCCAGGATTTGGCAAATTGCCTGCTCTCTGGATAGCCGAATTGCTTGAGAAAGGTAACCGAATGCTGAAAATCAGCGTTCGGTTACCTTTCTCAAGCAATTCGAATCTCTTTGAATTACCCTGACAGTCTCCAGGGCTTCGAGACCCTTGAGAAAAAGGCCTCAAAAATGACTCTGCATACGTTCCTTTGAGGACTTGATTTACTCTGCCCTGGATCAATATCAGCAACACAGTATGCAATGGTTTTATTGGTCCCCTCAGGCTTTGCCCACCACCTGAAGGGTATCCCCCCCCCCATTTTTCCAGGTCTTCTTCATATTGCTGCCCTCTGTGGCCCTCTCACACAACATGCCGCAGTTCATCTTCGAATGCTGTGTGGCTATCAGTGTCCGTGTTTTCCTACAGTCACCCCAACCTCACCTTTATCTTTGATACTGTCCAGTTTATAACCCAAATAGAGATGCTCTGTTATTGCCCTTTCCGCAATAAAAAAAAATGTGAATTTTACCATCTCTGTCCTTATATTGTTTTATTAACACTTTGTACTTTTCTATGCCATTTTTGAAAAACTTTCAAAAATTGAATTAAGAAAAAAAAAAGGACTGCCTTCTGTCATTGACGGCCATTGGACTGGATGGACTGCACGCCCCCCCCCCCGGAGTCATGTGACTTGCTACTAGCAGAGAGAGAGAGAATGGTGTTGGATTTAGGCAAGTTTTTAATAGAAACCTAAATGGCTAAAACGGGTGTGGGGGCATTCAGAAGGAGATAATTCCTCCCATTTTAACCATATTGTATATCTTTAAGGTATATGTAGCACAGCCCCTAACCGAAACTTAATTTATCAAATACAACTTTGCAATGAGGGCTGCGTTGTGAGAGGGTATGAGCTTCAGGTGGATCAGACTCTTGCAAGGAGGTTTTTGAAGACGATAAATAGTTAATGGTTTTAAATCTGTAAAACACAAAGTAAAACCAAAAATCACTTTCTCCAGATTAATGTAATATTCTAGGTCGATTTGTCGGTGTGCGTCTTTTTAGGCAGCAAAATGTAAATTCAGAATACCGTGTATAGCTTTTCAAAGACCGCTGCACATCCTGAAAGGAACATAAACTCTGATTGCATTCTTAACAGTCATACGTATATAGATCAACATTTCCCCTACTTTAGCATTTTTTGAAGGTTTAATGTCAGCCAAATGTGAGTATATAATCAGTTCTAATGCAAAAAGACATCATCAAGTGATAATATCGCAACGTTTGTGATTTTATAATCTATGATAAGATTGAGTAGCAGCAAATAAATTCAAAACATATGCTGAATTACAAAAAATATATATTATCCATTTTTTTGCAATATACACCCCCTCCTAGCTTTTCATTCTGAACATTAGGTCACATTTAAAGCCTTAATACAGGGCTTGACAAACTCCAGTAAATTTGGTCCCCAAATGAACAATTACTTGTGTAGGCGATGGACTATGAATAGTATTTTCGAACACACAACACAAGTTCTTCTTGCTGAGCAAGGCCTACACCTCTTAAGGTTAGGAGCAAACAAATGCATTATTCGCAGCGACCATCAAAAAAAGTGCGTCCGAATGCATTGACGTATTTTTTCACGAAATGCGCGAAAAACGGGCATACGATGCACATTTTCGGGCGTGATTTGTTACGGATCCAAACCAGGAAACTTTCGGTGTCTGGACATTATGTTGGCCGGACATGGGCTGGGGCTGAAGTCTCCTAATCATGCACACACGCCGCTATGCAGACGCAGCGCACTCTGTACGTCAGTACTAGCGGTTCTGCATTCTCGAAAAAAAAAATGCATCCGTTTGCCGCTTGCGTTGCGCGGCCCTCGTATATTGGCCGTCATTTGCTGCCACTGCGGCCGTGATTAAGTGCGCCTAAACGCACATTAAAAATGCGTTAGTCTGACCCCAGCCTAAGACAACGGTCATCAACCTTGGCCCTCCAGATGTTTTGGAACTGCATCTCCCATGATGTAAAGCCACTCGTTATCCTGGCTGGGCATCATTATTATTATCGTCATCATTTATATAGCGCCAACAGTTTCCGCAGCGCTTTACAATAACCAATGGGAATGAAATACATATAAACGGACATAGGAAGGAAACAAGAGGTGTAGAGGGCCCTGTTCATAGGAGCTTACAGTCTAGAGGCATCATGGGAATGTAGTTCCAAAACATCTAGAGGGTCAAGGTTGCAGACCTCTATCCTTATACTCTCTTTATCAGTACCGTTAAAGTAACAGTTGGTTTTCTTTCCTAAGTAT
The DNA here is from genome assembly GCA_009667805.1 of Leptobrachium leishanense. NCBI lineage: Eukaryota > Metazoa > Chordata > Amphibia > Anura > Megophryidae > Leptobrachium > Leptobrachium leishanense. Next base: position 172,777,721 of record CM019067.1, read on the forward strand.
TGGTTGCCAAGTAAGATGACAACAAGTGCCCAATACATGTATGTTTTGTGAATAATAAAGGATGTAATAAAACTCTGACATTTTATGTTATATGCAACATTTCCTGGATGCAACACCTATCTTGAAGGTGAATTTCACACAGGAACCTGAGAAAATGCCAATATTGACCTTAAACAATCTTGAGCTAGGCTCACAGAAGATCCTATAACATAATGGACTAAACTACATATAATACAAAACAACAGAAGGTTGCACTCAACCTCAAAACTAAGCGGGAGCATCTAAGGCATTATGATCAGACTTTGTGAACTGAATCCCCATCATTTATTACCTCAGTCAGGTTTTTTGAATATTTTTAAAACTGTGCTTCTTTTTGCCGCAGAATGATGGAAGAAGGTGGTCAATAATATGGTGTTATATATATATATATATATATTACATACAGTCAGGTCCATAAATATTGGGACAGCGACACAATTCTAACATCTTTGGCTCTATACACCACCACAATGGAGTTGGAATGAAACAAACACAATGTGCTTTAACTACAGACTGTCAGCTTTAATTTGAGGGTATGTATATCCAACTCAGGTGAACGGTGTAGGATTTACAGCAGTTTGCAGATGTGCCTCCCACTTGTTAAGGGACCAAAGGTAATGGGACAATTGGCTTCTCAGCTGTTCCATGGCCAGGTGTGTGATATTCCCTCATTACCCCAATTACAATGTGCAGATAAAAGTCCCAGAGTTCATTTCAAGTGTGCTATTTGCATTTGGAATCTGTTGCTGTCAACTCTCAAGATGAGATCCAAAGAGCTGTCACTATCAGTGAAGCAAGCCATCATTAGGCTGAAGAAACAATACAAACCCATCAGAGATAGCAAGAACATTAGGTGTGGCCAAAACAACTGTTTGGAACATTCTCAAAAAGAAGGAACGCACCGGTGAGCTCAGCAACACCAAAAGACCTGGGAGACCATGGAAAACAACTGTGGTGGATGACCGAAGAATTCTTTCCCTGGTAAAGAAAACACCCTTCACAACAGTTGGCCAGATCAAGAACACTCTCCAGGAGGTAGGTGTATGTGTGTCAAAGTCAACAATCAAGAGAACACTTCACCAGAGTGAATACAGAGGGTTCACCACAAGATGTAAACCATTGGTGAGCCTCAAAAACAGGCCAGATTAGAGTTTGCCAAACAACACCTAACAAGCCTTCACAGTTCTGGAACAAGATCCTATGGACAGATGAGACCAAGATCAACTTGTACCAGAGTGATGGGAAGAGAAGAGTATGGAGAAGGAAAGGAACTGCTCATGATCCTAAGCATACCACCTCATCAGTGAAGCATGGTGGTGGTAGGGTCATGGCGTGGGCATGCATGGCTGCCAATGGAACTGGTTCTCTTGTATTTATTGATGATGTGACTGCTAACAAAAGCAGCAGGATGAATTCTGAAGTGTTTCGGGCAATATTATCTGCTCACATTCAGCCAAATGCTGCAGAACTCATTGGACGGCGCTTCACAGTGCAGATGGACAATGACCCAAAGCATACTGCAAAGGCAACCAAAGAGTTTTTGAAGGGACAGAAGTGGAATGTTATGCATTGGCCAAGTCAATCACCTGACCTGAATCCCATTGAGCATGCATTGCACTTGCTGAAGACAAAACTGAAGGGAAAATGCCCCAAGAACAAGCAGGAACTGAAGACAGTTGCAGTAGAGGCCTGGCAGAGCATCACCAGGGATGAAACCCAGCGTCTGGTGATGTCTATGCGTTCCAGACTTCAGGCTGCGATTGACTGCAAAGGATTTGCAACCAAGTATTAAGAAGGGAAAGTTTGATTTATGATTATTATTCTGTCCCATTACCTTTGGTCCCTTAACAAGTGGGAGACACATCTGCAAACTGCTGTAAGTCCTACACCGTTCACCTGAGGTGGATGTACATACCCTCAAATTAAAGCGGACAGTCTGCAGTTAAAGAACAGAAGAGGGGATCCTAGTGGCGCAGTCTCTTTTGAGAGTAATTAATATGAGGCGGGTTGAATGCAGTAGTCCCACTAATCAAGAATAGTGCACGGTCAAAAAGACCACTAAGGTGCTGGTAAGAAACTGTGTGCAACGGTGGTACTGAAAATACAGATAATACACAAAGTGCAAATTAAGCAATGTGCAAATGAGCGGTATGCGTCCTATTGAAAACAGGGAAATTGCATATAAAGTGCAAATGTAAAAAAGGGGAGGAAAAAGTGCATACATAAGTGCATAAAAATGTAAAAATAGAAAATAAAAGTCTCATAAAAGTCTCGTTTTCCAGTTCACTTTAGGAGAATGGTAAAAAAGGGGATATATCTCTCCGACCGTATGTCCTGTTTGTAGACAGAGATGGTCTGATAAAGTCTCTGCTGGGATAGTCTGGAAGTCTTGAAAAAGGTCCTGGAGTGATGTCCTCGCCTAGGTCCTAAGTGGACTCCATTCCCAATGGGAAGGAGGGGGAGAGGGAAACAAAGGAAAAAGAGATGGTGCAGTACTGATTGGTAAAGGGTTAAGTGTCCAATGACAAGGGAACACTTACAATATACAGAGCCTCTTGTACCGGCTCTAGTGTGGATTGCCTTGGGCCTAGTCAAGGGTGGCCTCTGCCCTTCTTTAGGGTACTTTCCGGGATGGCCTTCACCCTTCCTTTAACGTTTACTCGATCGTCGATGTTGGAGCCTTAGATTCCAGGCTCAACTTGTGGGCATATGGTACTCCTTTCCGGTGGGTACCTGCACCTCTTTCAACAGCTCTTTCAACAGCCGATGGTCTTCTGCACCTCTTTCAACAGCTCTTTCAACAGCCGATGGTCATCTCCTGCAACACAGGGGAATGGGCGCGCTCTGATGACATCACTGGCTAGCTGCAGAGCGTCTCAAGTCTTACAGGAGCTTCCTGGATCCAGCACTGAGGGGGGAGTCTGCAGTTAAAGCACATTGTGATTGTTTCATTCCAACTCCATTGGGTGTATAGAGCCAAAGATGTTAGAATTGTGTCGATGTCCCAATATTTCTGGACCTGACTGTATATGCTATTAGACCTTACCAGTAACAGGACAAAAGAAAGCAAAGGAAAGAAAAAGCAAAAAAGTACTTGTGTTAAAGTACACCTGTTATTCCCAATACAAGATGGACGCATTTGATACAGAATCCCTCCCATAACATAAGTCAGCATTTTTTTTGCTACTCTGTATAATAGAAAAAAGGGAAGTTATTCCATCTCAAAGTTTTGCTGTACCTCACATGACTGCGGCATGCCACAGAAAGCAGTGACAGCTCCATGCGCACCACTGGCTGCGTAGCATGATCGTCCACAGTAAGCTCTGTCCACATAGGACGAAGCCAGGTTATGTACGTCGCAGGATCAAGGTCAAGTATAAACTATGATAACCCATCAAGGGATAACATATCGCATTGATCTTCAAGACCAACCTAATATCCCTCCTTTGATTGGATATCGCAGACAAAGTGCATAGAAGATCTTATTATTTAGTAGGGATGCACCGAAATTTTGGCCACCAAAATTATTGGCCGAAAATGGTGCTTTCGGCTGAAAGGAAAAAACGGGCGGGAGAAAAAAGAAAATCGTCCAAAAATCGGTGACCCGAACCTGGTCCTGGAGGTGCCTGCTCGGCTCAGGAGAGGGCTCGTCTGGAGGCCGGCCGAGCTGCCTATTCACCCGGCCTCCAGGTACAGGTGACCCCATCTCAGTCGGGCCTCCAGGCCCAAATTCAGATGACTGATTTTCGGTTTTTGGCCGAGCTGATCCTGAATTTTCGGTATCAGCCGGAAATTTTAATTTCGGTGGATCACCATTTAGCGATTATATTTTGAGCATGTTGAAACATGATACAGGAATAACAGCAAGCCCATAACATATTCCTACGAAATGAACACGCATGAAAGTTAGGAAACCAGAGTCCATTTGCAGTAGCTCTTAAATTAATGAAGTCTTGATTAGCCCTGTTTGTAATCATTTATTCATAATTTAGCCTCTGGGGAGCTCGGTGTCTCTTAATCAGTTTAAAGCCATCTGTTAGCTGAACCAAATGTAGAAACGAGAACAAATAAATAAATAAATGACAGAAAGGGGGGGGTGACACATTCACTCAGACAGATGGTAACAGAATAAAAATGTTTTATGATGAAGCAGTAAGGCTTTTACTGCCGGCTGATGCACCAGTTAAAAATTACATTAAACCAGTCTCAATGAAGAACTTATCAGATCAAAGGGCCTGATTTAATTTAAAATACTAAGGACTCTGTTGGCAAATGGACCCATACCTAGATCAATCTGGAGTGCCTGCGGCACTGAGAACGCCATCAGACTTTAACAATTCAAGACGTTGGGAAGGAATTCTAAAAGAAATATTCAACAGAAACATTACATTATGCTCAATAGAAACTGTTGTTCTAGATACCTGTCTACTGTCAGACACTGTCTTTGACTGTTCTGCATAAATAGACCCCAGTATAAGTGGCTGAGCAACAGTACAGTGGAAGAATACATTTAACAGTGGGGAAAAAAAGAAAACATCACATAGTTGGACAGACAGAAGACCCAATCAGACAAGTATGAATTTTAATTTGCTAGCAAGAAGGTAGGAACATATAACATTCTGGTTTTAATTTGGTCACTTGGCACTAAACATGTTTGCAGGTTTTAAAAAGGAAGTAAGGATATACAGCTTGTCCATAAAGTCTCTTTACAATTTCAAAAATTACAAAGGCAAATGAAAAGACAGATAAGTGAAAATTATTACAAAATGAGACGTGTATATTTAAGTTTTTTTTCCCCTCATTTAATCCACCTCTATATGGGGCTGGGCACCAACAGCTGCACAAACCAACATCAAGACGGTACTCTATTTCTTGCCATGTTCGCTGTACCCTCATACCCTCATCAATGGTGGCAATGGCATCAGTTTAGATGACATCTCGGCTTCAGATTAGTGATGTCCAGTACCTTTGTTCGATAAAAAGAATTCGAAGGGAGTGATATCTGGTGAACGAAGTGGCCAGGGAATTGGGCAACCCCTTCCAATCCACCGGTCTGGAAATGTTTAAGGACCCACGAACCATGCAGTCCCCAATGTGGTGGTGGACCATCTTGCTGGAAAATGATGGTTGGTTGAAGGTCATTTGTTGGTTGTGGCGCCCAGTATCCAGTCAAAAGGTCAAGGTAGACATTTACAGTAATTGATGTCTTGCCGAAGAAAAATGGACCAATGATTCGATTGCACATGATCCCACACCACACATTCAAAGATCACTGATTCCATTGCCACCATTGATGAGGGTATGCTACAGCGAACATGGCGAGAAATCGAGTACCGTCTTGATGTGCTTCGTGTAACTAATGGTGCCCATATAGAGCACCTGCCCATTCAGCGCTGCGGAATATGCTGGCGCTTTATAAATAAAGAATAATAATAAATAAAGAATAATATAGAGGTGTGTTAAATGTGGCAAAAAAAACCTTAACTATATACGTCTCATTTTGTAATAATTTTCACTTATCGGTCTTTTCATTTGCCTTTGTAATACATATTTGAAATTGTAAAGAGACTTTATGGACACCCTGTATATTGTTCATAGATTACGTAAAGTGATTGGTATCGTTGCCCTCTATGGGCTCTATTACATTCCCAACGCAAATCTTAACGCGTGCACAAAAACGCATTAACGTGAGGGGCAAAACCTTTTGCGCTGAACATCGTATTACAACGTCCGCGCAAAAAATGAGCGTTAACGTCTAACGCGGGTGGACCTGCACGAACCCTTTGCGAGCATACTGTACTGCGCGTGTCCTAAACTTAACATTGTGAGCGCAAATACGTTTGTGCGCTGGTACGCGGATGGTATTACAATCTATGCGCAAATTGTAACGGACAACGTTTGCGCGCATAATTTTAACGTCTTTGAAAAGCTGGTGTTAATGGCAAATCTGAAAGTCCTGGCCGAAACCAAATACACCAGCCCAAAAAAAAAATACGCAGCAACGTATAGTTACACATTCTACGCATACCCAATCAATAAAATTGAGAAGTTGTGCATTTTTTTTTATTATTGCTGCAGCATATAAACGCAGATAGGTCTTTGCACCTGCCAAAATCAAACGGGAGACAATTGTGGTTCTTAATTCTGATTGGCTGAATCGCGTGAAAAAACAGTCCGCACACTGATTTCTGCGCGCAACGTTAATGCGCGCGTGTTTTTGCGTGTCTTTTTTACACACTTTTTTTTTGACAGATGAAAAACTGCGCGAATTGTAATACCAGCATTAATTTACGCACTTTAACGTTTAACGCTTCGCGCACAAATTAACACGCAAGGAATGTAATGGAGCCCTATATCTTAAGAACTGATCTCAAAACCTCAAGCACAACCAGTTACTCATTGTCTTTCATTTTATTAGGCTGATAAGGACTAATAACTCCTCTTGCAGTTTTCATTATTTTTTCTTAAACAAGGTATTATAAGGGTTTAATTCTCAGGCTACTACTGAAACCTTTGACAGCTCTTTTACATTAAAACCTCTTATTTGCATATGATAATAAAGATTTCAAGGTTTTATTCTAAACATGATGCTCTGTTGAGGATCAAATTTTTCTTCATGCTTGTGGTAAGTAAAACGTTCAGATTGTAAGTTAACACCAGGTTTTCAAAGACGTTACGATACTTCGCGCAAATGTCGTTCGTACGACGATGCGCGAAGATCGTAATACCATCCGCTCGAACGCATTTGTGCTGACAATGGTAAGTATGGGATGCGCGCACGCACTTGCGCTTGGTTCGCGCAGGGTCAATCACGGTAGATGCTAACGCGCATCGTTTGCGCGAACGTCGTAATACAGCATTACGCGCAAATGTTTTTGTCCTCGCGCAAATGCGCTGTGCGAGGATTGTAATAGGGGCCTATGTCGGTTCCCTACACAAAAGTGTCGATTATAATTACAGTGCCTAATTCTCATTTTACAACATCTTTCTCCGTGTCTCTGCGTGTCCATCAGTAACATCTTTTCATTCTCCTGCCATTGCCTGGATGTCTCTTACAGGCTCTGTGCCAGGGTGTGAAGGTGTCATCATCAATTTATTTGTCGTTCTCCGTGTGTCTGTCAGTGTCTTTTTCATTGTGTGACTGTCATGGACTTTGGCAAAGAAAATGACAAGGATCACGATCTCTGCCATTGTAGGTCTGTGTCTTTGTGTGTCTGACGTGTCTTTGTACCGGTCAGCATCTCTCAGTCTGTTTGTGACTTTCAGGGTTTGTGCTTTGGTCAGTGTCTTTCATGGCTTCTGTCACTTTCTTTGTAGTTGTCTTTGTGTGTGCCTATGTCTTTGTCAAGGTCTCTGTGCTTCTGCCATTGTCGAATGGGTTGGTATATTAATTTGAAATTTATTGTTTAATCTTTTTGTTTGCTTACTGCTATTTTTATTTATGTATACTTATTTTCAATTGAAATTTTCATCAACTTTATAATCTTTGTTTTAGGGGGTCAATAAAGTGGTCGGAGGTAATTCAATGCGGGTTGTGGTCATGGAAGAGATGCGACCATAATGGGGCACTAGGAAGATTCTTTGCAAAGAAGTCTAAAGGCCCAGTGGTGCCCCCTGTCCACAATCCATTATTATGTCACAAATAACTATTAAACTAAGTATAAATCATTACCTGCATTATAAGTTACAGTTACACAGCTACTAACATACATCAGCAACACACTCACAAATACAAACACATAACACAGTCACACACACACACACCACCTGATCTATTCTCTGTATCCCTGGTGTCAAGTTAGGAAGTGGCAATTGTTTCAGTGCTCCCTTTGGTCACTTGGGTTACAGGTACTTAACATGCTAACTCACATTTGTGGTGGCTGCTGTGTCATATTACCCTCTCTTATAATGTGATCCATCATGGTATCTTGGTATCTTTACAGCCTGTGAAGCCAATCAGAACACATGTATTCATTCTCCTACCCAGCAGGGAGGTAAATTCTGGGCATTTTACAATGAATCTCGATCTCCATGGTGACCTGGATTTGTCAAAGTCTTTAAAATATGTATATGTATCACAATTCTATGTCTGTTACCTAGGCAATGTATAATTCATTATTCTTATTCACCTTTTATTATAAAACACGGTATTGTGATTTGTTAACAGTTTTAAAGTAGTACGGTCTGGAATCATCATTTTTTCCAATTCTCAGTACATTGTGATTTTTAGGCTTTGTTCATTAATATTTAACAGCTCTTTATGGTATATCTTTCCATATAGCTGTACGCATCAACAACACTGAAATCTAGCAGTATTCTTCCACATAGACCCCTTTGTGTTACAATTTATACATTCTTTTTAAAAGAAAAATAATATGCTAAAATAATCCTGAAATTACATGAACTATTTATGGTGTAAGCTGGTACCGACAAGCGCCTGCCCTATGAATGGCTCCTAGCACCTTTAAATGGTAAGTGCTTTAATGGTAGCATGCCCCTCGCAGTTTGGAAGCACTCTGGTTACAACTAATAATACAAGCACTGACATTCTTCATACTCATCACTACACAAATATGGAGCGATCCCGTACCGCGGGCGTTCTTACCATTTATTGCAATGATGGCTTTCACTTTCCCACAGCAGGAGCATACCAATGATAACGATTTCTCAATAAAGTCATGGATAACTCCCTAAAGTAAGCCAAGTGCTATTTCAGTATCAGAAGAAGAAATATGCATTTTTGAAGAAGGCAAATCATGCCAGCTCCCTTACATCCAGCTTTAAAGCAATATTCAGCTAATTGCAGATCGGTTACTCGCATCAGACCAGGGAAGCCAGAGAGGGAATGGAATATTGTAATGACTGTTGAGAAACAGAAACATGCACAGTGAGTTACAGGCTGCCAGTTCTGGTGATACTTAGATGGCTGCTGTTAAAAATTTACCATCCCCCTTCCCCTTAATATTGACAGCACCCAACCAATTACTTTTATTGGATTAGGACTAGGTAAAAATACTCCTCTTTTCTCCATCAGTGCTGCTGCTCCTCCTCCCAAAACACAGATTCTTACACAATTTGTGTTGCCTTAACCCCTTCACTGCTGAGCCATTTCACGGCTTAAAAAAAACTCATTTTTCTTTTTTCTATTATTATTATTATTATTATTTTACTTTAATGTAAACACGGTCATATCTGGTATCATTGGAAAGGCCATGCTCTGGCCTTTCTAACGATACCAAATATGACCCTGCCAGCTGAAAACAGTCTGGAGATATCGGGGTTCAAATGAACCCTTATCTTTCCTTAGGAGTCAATGAAGATGTTCCCCACACGTCCTCAGCAGTGAAAGGGTTAAATTGCACAGAGTACGCTAACCAAATTGTGCATCACACAGAACTTATGTACTTTCGTATACAATTTAACCTTTTTACAACACGGGGTGTACTATGCCATCCCCGCAGCAGGTGGGATTCAACGCAGAAAGGTGGCATAGCACACCCAGCTGGTGTCTATGGCCACCATTTGTTGCGCAGTGCATCATTCGGTAGGTATTGGTCTGCATTAAAAGGGGAATTCACTCTCGGGATGAAAATATAATTTTGCCTCTGTATAAAATCAATGCTAAGACCGCACCTTGAATATGCCGTGCAATTTTGGGCACCCGTTTTAAGAAAGGATATTATAGCGCTAGAAATAGTGCAAAGATGGGCGACTAAAGAAATAAGGGGAATGGAAGGTTTAAGTTATGAGGAAAGGCTAAAATGCTTAAATCTGTTTATGTTAGAAAAATGGCGCCTTAGAGGGGATCTGATAACTTTATATAAATATTTAATATATACGGGGCCATTATAAACCATTGTCTGGAAACCTATTCATTAATAGGACTATACACAGGTCACCCATTTAGACTGAATGAAAGGAAATTCAGCCTAAAGCATAGGAAGGGTTATTTTACAGTGAGAACAATAAAGCTGTGGCATTCTCTGCCTGTTGAGGTGGTTGGGTCAGAGACTGTACAGACTTTTAAACAGTGGCTGGATGGCTTACTGTAAAAAAAGAATATTAAGGGTTAAAAGATTTAAATTGTGGGTAAAAGCTTCTTGATCCAAGGAGAAATCTGACTGCCATTCTGGGGGCAAGAAGAAATTTTTTCCCCCAGTATGTTGCATATTGGCGAGCGCTTTAGGCTAGGGTCAGACGAACGCAGTTTTAACGTGCGTTTAGCCGCACGAAATCACGGCCGTGCTAGCAGCAAATGACGTCCAATGCCGGGGAACATACGACGAACGGCCGCACGAAAATTCGACCGTGCAACGCAAGTGGCAAACGAACGCATTTTTTCGAGAACGTCAAACCGCTACTACTGACGTACAGAGTGCGCTGCGGCCGCATAGCGGCGTGTTTGCGTGATTGGGAGACGTCAGACGCTGCACACGTCCGGCCAACATAACGTCCAGACGCAAAAAGTGTTTTATTGATGATCCGTACAAAATCACGGACGAAAATGCGCATTGTATGACCGCTATCGCGTATTCCGTGAAAAATACGTCCATTCGTTCGACTGCACTTTTTCACGGACGACGCGAAAAATGCATTCGTCTGACCCTAGCCTTAGACTGGGTTTTTTGCCTTCTTTTGGATCAGCAGCAGTAGGTGATGTGGGAAATGGCTGAACTCGATAGGCTGAAAAAAAAAGACCTGTGTCTTTGTAACAAAAAGTAGGCCTAATCTTCACCAAATCCACAGACTTCAAAGAGGATGTACTTGAACATATTAAGCTTAACATTTTCCCCACTCTCGGTTTTAGTTTATTGTGTCCTTTAAAAGAGCAATTCCATTTCCTGGATATGATGAATGGAATGCCCTGTGGAATTCACTTAATCTCCTATTAATTCCTTTTGAACCAGACGTAAAAGATCCAAACTCAGACCCCCAAGCTTTAAAACAAGCAATTTTTTATTTGGTGTGTTCCCTTCCTGGTTTTGGCAGCAGTTTGTGCGAAAGGTGAAATTTGACAGAAGAGATGGAGTTTCCTTTTAGTCACAGTATTCGATTTATTACTTCTTTGCTTATTATCATAGATTATAGATAATAAATAATAGATTTAAATGTCTGTCATTCAAAGCGCGCACCCTCAAGGATTTCATACGTTGTTTACTTCTAATTACAACCTCTAGCGCTACAATATTTTCTGACAATAAACCCTTGCTTTATATTGTTATTAATTTTTCATTGATTGCAGATCTGTACTATTCCAGGAGTTTGTATTTTAATGCCCGGAGGACCAAGTGTGATGCACAGTGAATCATGTAAATAGGATGCCCTTTAACCATGCACACACAGAAATTCAGGAAAACCGTGGCTTTCTTTGCGGAAGCGAAGAGGATATTGTTTATGTTTTGTATTGGTCACTGTTTATTCTTTACACAAATCAACACTTTGGGTGTTAGATCCAGACGAATAGCATATATATTTCTCAAGATATAAAATCATAATCAATCACAGCTTGAAGAGCATAAGGGTGTAACGAGGGGGGATTGACAGCTGTGAATGAGTATATGTTACTACTAAGCTGCATTTAATAGAAGGGTTTATTACACAAAGAAATTAAGTGGAATTAGGTTTTTATTTGATTGCATGTTGGTTCAAATTACCTTTATTATATGTAATTGAGACAAGCTCTCTTTGCGCTCTACTTTTTACTATTTTATGTTTTTTAAGCGTTGTGTACCGCATGCTGGTGTGGGCTGCAAAAATTAAAGGAAAACCTTTTAATCTCCTCACTATATGTAAGCGCCATAATTATCCCTACTGTCCGCCATTAAATATATACACACACACTAGGAATGCACAAATACCATTTTTTTAAAGCCCGAGTTTGAGTACTGATATTTTTTTCAGGTACTCCCCTATACAGAGTACCAATAATTTTATCTAACGTCATGTGACTGCTTTCCAATAAAAAAAATTGAGGATTTTGCTGAAAGCCTGTACAAATAATATTAATATTGAAATGTATGGCCGGACACCCCTTTTACACACTGCACAGCCTGCACTCACCCTGACCACACACATAGACACCAGACCTCAGACACATGTATACCCACTCAGACACTTAGGCTGGCATCAGACGAGCATATTTGAAGAGCGGAAGTAATGTCTGTGAGAGTGGAAGTTCCTTCCACTCAACGCCCGTCTGGCCACCCCACTAAGCTCACTTCGTGCACTCAGAGCTGCAATGCTCGATCCTCCTATCGAGAATCATGCTTTACACAGCTCCGTCAACGCACGCCCTAGCGCTTTGACGGAGAGGTCTACTGCACGGTCGCTGCAAGGCCGCTGTTGCTGGCGCAATTCGTGCGTGTGCAACAGTGTGTGCCCGGCCCCGTCGTAGCGTCTCAATGCTGCGACGGACACCAGAAGGCACGTCAGTACGGGCGCACATACTTTTCAGGGTTCATTGCGCAGGGTTGCAGGTTCAAGCCCAGTGTGTGGTTACAAAACGAGTGACCAATATAAAGGGTTCAAGAAATAAAAAGGTTCATTACTGCAGGGTTAAATACCAGGGGAAACCAGAAGGGGGACACTGAATAAATAATAACAAGACAAGGTATCTGGCTAGGAAAGATACTCTATGCAGATTACAGGACACACTATAATGAAGAACACTTTAACAAGCGACAGAGGGTCAGCACATGAAAAGGGCTGACTAAAGAGAAATCAGGAGACACAGATTATCCAAAGATCACACTTACTGAAATAGAGCAAGGAGGAGGGTGGAGGACCAGGAGACACAGAGGGTAAAGGTTTAAAGAACATATCCAGGATTGGTATCAGAAAGGGGCAATTCTGGCAGAATTGAGAATAGCAATGGAGTCTTAATGTAGGAGTCCAGGAATGAAGGGTCACAATGAGATTCAGAGTCACAACGGGTATCCAGAGATGAAGGGTCACAGCGGGTGTATCCAGAGATGAAGGGTCACAGCGGGTATCCAGAGATGAGATATGCTTAGCATGCTGGTCAGGATGCAATGAATGACTTCAAAGCAGAAGCCAAGACCTGAGGGTGTGGTAAGGTTTTAACCCTTTCACTGCTGAGGACGTGTGGGGAACATCTTCATTGACTCCTAAGGAAAGATAAGGGTTCATTTGAACCCCGATATCTCCAGACTGGTTTCAGCTGGCAGGGTCATATTTGGTATCGTTAGAAAGGCCAGAGCATGGCCTTTCCAATGATACCAAATATGACCGTGTTTACATTAAAGTAAAATAATAATAATAATAATAATAGAAAAAAGAAAAATGAGTTTTTTTTAAGCCGTGAAATGGCTCAGCAGTGAAGGGGTTAAAGACAATCCAGGCTTAGCCCACACCTGAGGCTGGAGAGAGGAGAGGGGAGACCTGGTGTGGATTCCTTAGTGTCTGGACACCAAACCAGGCAACAGTAAAATCTAGTCCAGAGTCAACATAGAAAAAGGGGAACCTTATCTAGGCTTCTTACGTCCTCGCCATCGGCGAGGGCCTTGACAATAGTGCGCTCGTCTGATGCCAGACTTATACTCACACAACTCAGATGCAGACACTGGGCTGCTGGCACAATGCATTAAAAGCAATCTGCCAGCATTTCCCTCCAGCCGGCCGCCAGGCTGTGGAGTCTGTTGACGTGCTCTCGCGTCAATCAGGCTGGAGGCCGCATCACACTTTGTGGATTGCGGCAGGCCGAAAAGCTGGCGGAATGCTTTTAATGCATTCTGCCAGCTGCCCAAGCCCCTTGTATACTGGCAAGCCAGCCGTGCGCTGGTTCCGGGTATCGGTGTATCCCTAATATACACACACACCCCAGAGGGTGGAAAGAAGAAAAACCAGGAGTAGATTTGTGTAAAAGTAGTTTATTAAATCTTTGCCATGCATGACTTCATGAAAAGAATCCAGGGAAAGTATAGCTCTTCTACAAATATTTCCAAACAGGGCCCCCTGTCCTTTGCATTGTGGTGATCACATAACTATGATTCATTAAAATAGTTCTGTGACATGCTGTCCACCCATGTAAAATTTAATAAATGTAATGAAGAGACCTTCCAATTACACTTGTTTCAGCAATAATGGAAAAACATTGGTTTGGTGAATAATTGGTGGGGTGGTTTGCAATAGGAGAGATTGTTATCCTGATTAGAAAATAAATAAAAAACGAAGTGTGGTGTCTGTTACTGGTTGCGTTCCTCCAGGGAGGCTGCAACACGATACGCTGTATTAAATCCAGAGCATGAATGGTTCCAATTAATTAAATGATGTATTTCCTCAAACATATTGCTCCTATTTGTTAAAGTTTAAAAAAATTCTGTACAAGTGTATTGGGTAGAAAAATAAATTGGTCCAACCTGGTGACAGGATTAGGATTTATGATTGTACAGGTGCCATAAGGAAGGGTTACTTCACTGCATAAGAATCTGAAGATATATGTGTATATTCATACTAACATATATGAATATATGACATTTGATATGATAATTCATTGTAACTGAGGGACACAGTGAATTTATTATTGGTTCTAAAATGATCAGCTGATCCAAAAATACCATTCATGAAAAAAATATACTGGGCTGTATACATTAGATTACATCTTGACCATGTCCAGTATTCATTAAATGATCTATTGATCATGTTTGCGTCAACTTGAGGAATCATGTAACGAAATGTTGATTAATTCAGAGTATTAACCAAGATTTATTTTGCATAGTGTATGAAGAACTCTACTTTTTTATTTATTTATAAAGAAATACTATCAGGGTTATTCAGAAAGCGTGAAAAGCAGGAGATTGACTGCAGAATGAAAAATTCTAGGTCACAATAGCCAAACCAGAAAAATTCTCCCTTTCATCGCACTTTCCAAATCGGCTATTTTGACCTAGAATTTTTCATTCTCCAGTCATTCTCCTGCTTTTTACGCTCTCTGAATAACCCTGTATAAATTCAACAAAAGAATCTAGAAAATTGGGAAAAAGTGACACTTAAAGCCTCCATCTCTTTAAAAGCTTCTATTACTTTTTCATGTTTCAAATTAAGCAAGAAGGGCAAGACTAAGGCTATCGTCAGATGAATGCAGTCTGAGTGCACTCTGCGTGCGTGCATGTATAACGGACTGACGTACTGACAGAAGATACTGTAGATACCACACGGTCCGGTTTTTTTAACGGATGTAGAAAAAAAAGGAAATTGTGGTAATTAAAATTAAATGACAGGTACAGTCAGCCAGACCAAAAAAACTTGAGAGTCAACGTGATGGACGTCGCAAATGCGCTGCGTCTGACGTCGCTTCATCAAACACACAGGCCGTTACGCGGACGTGGCGCACTCTGGACTTCCGTCGTAACGCATTTACGTTGAGGCCTAAATGGCATCCTTTAGCACCTGCGTGGTGCGCACGTTCTTTATGTGTTGGTCTCTATTGATCACAAATCAATGCTACGATGGACATTAAACTGTGCGGCGACACGGACGTGATGACTGGGTTCATCTGACGCTAGCCTAAGAGCTGGCCTGGATCAGCTCACATATAGGGCTGAAATCTTGAAAACCTGCCAACCCAGAGCGGGTGAGGGAGACCGGCACAGGCGTAAAATGGAATTATTATAGTATTAACATGAAGATTAAATTGGAGAGGGTTAATGAGGGTTTTAGATTTAATCCCCCCTTCCTTTTCTAAACCTACAGTGCCTCTTCAACTCTCAATGATACTTATTACGATTATTGGAATAATGCCTTAAATCCCAGCCCAGGCATATATCTATATCAACTTCAACTTGTGTGTGGTCTGAAGGATTAAGACACACATCAATATCAACTTGTGTGTGGTCTGAAGGATTAAGTGTGAGAGGTCAATAAACAAATTTAATTCATCCC
The DNA here is from genome assembly GCA_009667805.1 of Leptobrachium leishanense. Classification (NCBI taxonomy): domain Eukaryota; kingdom Metazoa; phylum Chordata; class Amphibia; order Anura; family Megophryidae; genus Leptobrachium; species Leptobrachium leishanense. The sequence goes on from CM019067.1 coordinate 172,793,660, forward strand.
CCAAAATTTGTTTGGGGGGGGGGTTGACACCTGGTGTATTTGCTCCTAAATGTCATTTATCTTGTCAAGATATAGAGATGAAGAGATGAATAGATAGAGATACCGCTCTGTCTTGGACCCACAATTCAAAATGAAAATGTGTAAATTTTTAATCATACTGTGTTGTTTGACAAATCTATACGTTTGAGTTTACATAGAAATGGAACTTCTTTATTGCTTTCATTTATATTATGAAAGAAAAGATTGCAGTACTGTGTTCTTCCCTTTACTGGCATAAACGAATAACAGAATACTACTCGTTTTTCTAATTCCTTTCCCTTCATGACCTAATGCTAGTTTACGTCAATCTGTGCCCTGACCCGGTGTAGGGTCTTTAGAGTTGTTTTCCAAAAAAATATAGGGAGGAGGCGTGTCTGGAAGCCGAGCTGAGAGGACACTGAGTGCGGAAGCTCCATCCCGATTTGTTTTTTAGGGTGATTAATCAACCCTTTTGAGGACTTGTTTCCCTCTCACCTCGGTCCCGTAAAGTGTACTCCGCTGTCTGTGTCCTCCTGGGCTGTGTTACGGAGCTTGAGTGTGAATTTCAGGAGGGGAATCTTTGCAGCCCTTGGCTGACAAGCTTGACTGTCTGCCGTTTTCGGGCCTGTGTGATAGCCTGGAGCCTTCTTGACCTGCACCCTGCCCTTTTTATTGCTTCCCTTCATTGTCCCCTGCACCCGGGAGGAAGGCCAGGACAGAGAATGAAGAGAAAATGTGGCAGAGCTGGCGCTTCAGATTCTCTGGTGGTGATATATTTTCAGGATCTGTGCTTGCTTCTGGGGTCCTCTGTAGCCCTTAGAAGCAAAAATCAAATATAAGCACAGTTTAAAATAAAAGTGCAAGTATACCATAATTTATGCTACTCGGTTTACTGGTGTCTCAGTAAACTCGCTAAGTTTACTGGTGTCTCAGAGCTCAGACACCAGATTTGAAGGCAGCCAGTGATTATCTAGGTGCACCAGATCACCTATCAGCCTCAGCCACCTCCCTGGTAGATGTGAATCAGCCAGGACCCAAATAGTTTTAATAAAACCACCAAGTTTTTATCCTAATAGTAAAAGTATAACCCCTTAAGGGCCGCTGACGTACCCTGTACGTCCTGTCCTCGGGTCTCCCTTAGACCCGCGGACGTACAGGGTACGTCAGCGGCGCCTAATCCCCCTCCCGCCCGATACTCACCTCCCTCGCTGGATCCCTTGGCGATCTGGCAGGGAGGAAGCCTGCCCATGTGATTTACATGGGCAGGCGAGGCTGATGACGTCGCCACGCTGCATGGTGACGTCATCAGCAGGCGTCCCCATGCAAAGCAATGGAGGGGAGGGGGGCTCCTTCGGAGCCCTCTATCTCCCCAACCATTGCAGCTAGGGAGATGCTTTTTACACCGCTGAAAAGGGGAGAGTCTCATTAGCATTAACTGTTTCGGCGCCGGATCACGTTTCGGCGCCAATTGGCGCCAAAACGCGATTCAAACCTGGAGGGGGGCTGACATCTTGGATGTCAGCCAAGCCTCCAGGTCCCCCCCACCCACTGACAACCTCACCATATGTGTGAGGATGTCAGTGGGCCAGTTAACCATCTAGCTGCCATGTAGAGATAAGGGGATCCTAAGGATCCCCATATCTCCCGATCCATGGCAGTAAGTAGTAAGACGAGTAAGAGGAAAATTTGACCTAAACACTAACAGCGCAGAAACGTAAAAACAGCAGCGGTCACTAAAAGACGGATTTGTGTAAAACCGCCCGGTCACTAAGGGGATAAAATATAAATTACCAGTACACCGATACGCGTTTCGCCTTAAGTGGCTTCATCAGTTGGCGTGTCTGCGGTGTGGTTTGTCCTTGTGGGTCCTTTAAATTGCTGTTCTGCTATTCTGTAGGCAGGAAGGCCAGGATAGGCCTACGAGAATGGAGGGCTCCCATAACCCGACTCCTGTGGATCTCCTGGTGGAAGAGGCGGCTTAGAGATGTGGAACTTGGCGGCAGGATGACCCCCCGTCTATTATATATATATATATATATATATATATATATATGGGGTGTATGATTCAACACCATTCCTCCAAGGCAGATGTAAACAAATAATAAGGCACCTATGATCCAATCAACTCATTTTTCCTCACTAATCATTACACAGATCTGTGGGTGAGCAGCATGTGTACCTCAGCTCACATTCTTCTACTTCCCACGACATAGCAAACAGGAGCATGGCTTTTGTCTCCGTAAAACTCCTTGTCATGTTCAGGTTAATGTACAATCGCAGTCAACAGTGAAACCCGGCAACAGTTTTCTGCTTGGAAAATATTTATTGCATTAGCCTGAGCAGATGGCTCTTGCTGGTACAAACAGGAGAGAAATTATAGCAAAGCACTGGGAACAGGAATCAATCAGAAAGCACCTTGCAGCTACAGCCAGCGAGGCAATGTAAGCTCTACATGGAAACAAAGCACGTATTGATTGCGAGGTACATCAGATCAGTGACTCGGAAAACAGTAGCTACAAACATGTGCTAGAAGTAAACTAGTTAAATATAAAAAATAATAAGAATAATAAAAAACACACACAGCACAGAATGCATTTTTCATTGCCTTGTTCTGAATTTAGGAGGCTGGTGGGAGCATTTTTTCAGTGCACCCTGCACTTACGGTCATGCCTTGCACTGTATGACTTCCTGTCCAGTATCAGAGCATGAGACCCTAAAACGCAAAGAACATTAACTGCGAAATATGTCAACTCCCTCGGATAGCGTCTTATCCGGGATACTTCCAAAACTTAAAAGGGATGTTCTTAGATTATACCCATCACCAAACTGCATTAGAATTCTAATTTACGCTTTGATATGGATTGGCAGATAAAAGAAATGGTTTAGGTTTTTAGGTAAAAAAAATAAAAAGTGCACGAATCTTTTTCTTCTATAAATCATCATTCTTCACAACTCCACAAACCTTTTCCCTAGTAGCGCTGTGAGTGTCAAGGTGGCCTTTGGGAAACATCAAGAATTGTTTATCCCCCCCCCCCCAGCTTTTTTCTTCTCTGTTTACGTGTCACTGGTCTATAGATAAACTCTGAGTATAATCTATCAGGACAATTTATGGCATTTACGTTGATAGTCCTACATGCTTATGTGTTTCTTTTGTGTTTTCTTCCTTCACTGAGGTTGTGACTTCTTGCTTTTTGTTTTTATTATTCCCTTATTGACCTGTTACTACTTGCATCTTACATTATCTGACTGGCTGACCGTAGTTAGTTTGGCCAGCCCTAGACGGCTTTCTTTTTCTACGTTTGATTTCGTGAATTTCTTGTTATGTATAATTCTCTAAATAAAGAATTTAAAATAAAAAAAAAAAAAAAAAAAAGAAACATCAAGAGTGCAGAAATGTTGGGGTTATTTTGGAAAGTTGGAATGCATTGGCTTTCCTTGAGGTGTCGTGTCATGCCATGGACACCAAGTCTGTTCAATGTTTTTCTTAAAGTAGGCTCATGAACAGAAATGGAAAGAAGAAATATATAACAAAGTATATATTATACATTGTAGGCGCCTAATAGAAGATGAATGTGGTAATCAAAGGTGAAGAATGGTCAATGTGGGCTAACTCAAAAGGAAGTAAGAAGGCTGATAAATAGCGTGAAGCTGCCCAAGGGGAACATACAAACACAGGAAAAACAACCAAAAACTGTGTCAAACAAAGAATAAAGAATATAATAGAAATTCCTGCGGCGCATCAATAAATACAATGTATATAACCATCAATAAGTGATGGAAATAATAGCAATAATGAGCAACAGTATCAATATATCTATCATTCACAATGAATGACTAGTGCAAATGCATATAAAGTGCAATAGTGTACATAAGATCCAGTGGGTATACAGAATGGTATGACAATCAACAATCTTACTTTAATAAAGGGCAACAGTCTATTCCTTGGTAAAGTGCAAATGTGTCCAAAGGTGCATTCAAATAAAGTAATGCATGCGACAAAAAATGTATATAAAAAAAATATACTTAAAAATGTAAGGTGCCACAGTTCTCTTTAATTGATGAATCCGTATTTTCCTCTTCGTCTCTCAAAGACAAAAGGGGGTAGAAAAGGGGGTAGAAAGCGTAATAGTGCAGATGGTCTCAACAAATAGAACTGTATGAAGGGTCGAGGGGATGTATGCCACTCACATTAGCAAGAGCCTATCACTGTCCCGGCTCTAGGTTTAGATGCCTCCGGCCATATAGAGGGTGGCGCTCCCCTTCTTTGGACCACAGTATAGGCTGAATAAACTAAAGGAAGATGGAAGACAGCACTTCCATAGCGTAATACTGTAAAATGTTAAAGCAAAATGGTTTAAACATTAAACTCACCAATTTGGGAGCCTCATAATAGGCTCGGTCTATGCAGCGTCGGGCACTCTTTGGTAGGTGCCCAGGACCTCTTTTCCTCCTTCTGGGAACCAAGTGGTGAGCTAGGTGTTAGGACCTCCGTATATGGTCATAAATTAGGATGGAGTGATGGCCAGTAAAGGGTTAACCATACATAAAATATTTATTAAATGATTATAAAATGGACATGGGCGCTACCAAGACGCGTTACAGCCTTCCTCAGTCGGCATATATAGTCCAATATTGTCCAAAAATCGAAAAACCAAAAAATTCCTGAACAGAAATGTTAACCGGTTCCAATAATTTACTCAGGCATTTAGCAGTCACTCTAGTTTTTTTTAACCTCATTGAGTATTGTGCAGCTTGCCCTTGCTATCATCTTGTCTGGACAGCCTCTTCTAGGGAGAGTACCCATATTACTAAACCACAGGGCCGGATTTATAACTAGTCAGCATAGGCATTGCCTACAGACGCCTGCGATAGGGGGGCACCTTGCTCTGTGTAAAAAAAAAAAAGTTTGTTTTTTTTACAATAATTTAGACCCCTGTATCTCTGGATCCCTACGGGCTAGTGGGACATAGGAGGCACCATTGGGAAGGCCAAATTATGGCCCTTCCAGTGATACAAGTATAACCAGATTAGATTATGTAAAAAATAAAACAAGGTAATATTTTTTTCTCTATAATTGTAAAGTGAGTAATAGTGCTGTTAGAAAAATAAAGTGAACACTGATGCTGCGCTCACCTTTCATTTCCCACACTGCTACCAAGTGTGGAGCTGATGCATCGTTTCATCCACAATCTAGACCGTAGCAATGCAGTGAGGAAAGACCGGGGACTTTGGAACCTGCATCTCTAAATTGTACAGCACACAACATCAAGTGAGGTGTCATTGTAAAAGTCAGTCTGGTCTTTATAATGATACCAAACATGACTATGTAATGTGTTAAAGTAAAAAAAAAAAATAATAATAATAAAAGTAAATGCAAAATTTATTTTTTCTCTGCTCTACGGCAGAGGCAATATATACTTTTACAAATAAAACAAACAATGCCACTGCACTAACGCAAACGATTCTGCCCCTTTTGATTTGAGCAGAGAGAGAAAAGGTTAAAAAAATAAAAATAAAAATAAATTCTGCTTTTAGTTTGCCCCAAGATCAAAACTTAAAAAGTCATTTTGGCAGGTTTCTTTTTTGTGTGTGTGTGGGGTGGGGGGGGGGGCTCCACAGTTCTGTGCCTATACAGGCTCCTGAAATGCAAATTTGGCCCTGCTAAACAGTCTTCATTTTTAGCACTATGTCCAAGAGTGGATGATCGAAGGCCTTTCAGATAACTTTGCAATCCCTTCCAGTTTATTAATCTGCATGAGCACAGACAGGGATATCCTGTCTTTTGAGGAGATATCACTGTGATGGGATGTCGCTGGTCAGTACCGTTGCACAGTTCTCACACGTGCAAAAACAGAGGAGCGTCTTGTGCCATAACCTCCACAAGGAGTATAAAATTGAATCTGGTTGAAGTGTCCTCTTTAAAATTTGCCCTTTGCACATGCCATTTTGTCGAACTAATGAGCAAGTATTTTTAGATACTGCGCCTGTTGCAATAATCCTTTGGACACTGCAGGAGCTTCACTGCCTCTAGCTGGTAAGAGAACATTGTGTGTATTCCTATTGTGTTTGGTGCTTGCTAAGAGACTCTGTGCACAAGATCTAGTGAGTGTGGCAAGTGATGTATTGATTCAGCATGGGTACATGGTAATAAAATGCTAGATACATTTCTAAAAGCTCTTTTACTATAGGTTTTCAGAAAAGCCAGGTTTGCTTTCACAAGGGCCGAATGCTTTCACATGTCAATTAAAAGTATACAAATTGGCGAGCGTGTGATTTGTAAAATCTTAAACTCTTTGCACCTTATTTCTTGTGTAAAGACGTGAAAATGAAAAGGGGTTGAAACCACCACAGAACAGTCATGAATATGATGTAACATTGTGAAGAATGCCTACATTTATATTCCTCTAGAAAGGCAATTCACGACTTAGGCTAGGGTCAGACGAACGCATTTTTCACGTTGTCCGTGAAAAAGTGCGTTCGAACGAACGAACGTATTTTTCCCCGGAATACGTGATAGCGGTCATACGATGCGCATTTTCGTCCGTGATTTTGTACGGATCATCAATAAAACACTTTTTGTGTCTGGACGTTATGTTAGCCGGACGTTATGTTAGCCGGACATTAGCAGCGTCTGACGTCTCCTAATCACACACACACGCCGCTATGCGGCCGCAGCGCACTCTGTATGTCAGTAGTAGCGGTTTGACGTTCTCGAAAAAATGCGTTCGTTGGCCACTTGCGTAGCACGGACGAACGTTCGTGCGGCCGTTCGTCGTATGTTCCCCGGCATTGGACGTCATTTGCTGCTAGCACGGCCATGATTTCGTGCGGCTAAACGCACGTGAAAAATGCGTTCGTCTGACCCCTAGCCTTAGACATGTCTGGAGTTGGTCCATTTTTCCTAAGATTCCTCCTAATTTTTGGTGCTGCCTGAATGATGAATAAGTTATAGATTTATAATAATAATTAGGTGTAATATATTTAATAGTATATAAGTATTTATTGTTTAGCTTGTAATAAGCAGTTTATGATAGTCATTGTATTTATTAAAGGAATATTAAGGAGAATAATTTATGATAGATTTATATTTTTTTAGGTAGGGTCACTAATACACTTACATTTATAAGTACAATATTTATAAGTGCGCACAATATTTTCGAATATAAAAATAGTAATACCAATAATTCGTATATAATTCTATACATAATAGTAACACTAAGAAAAATAGACTGTTGGCCTTCCACTTATTTATGAAAACACTAAGAATTCATATAAAATAATATAATTTAGTTACACAAGGAAATAATAGTTTATTAACTTATTCACACATGGAGATTAGTACATTTTTAATATGGAAAGGAGATCAGATTTAGAAGGCACTCAAAACGGAATAGCTTTTAGCCCTTTAATTATATTAAAAATATATTATATGATAGGAATAGTTTGGTCTTTTCGTAGCATATTTCATAAATAGGTCACATAAAGTAGTAGTATTTATTATAAATAATGGATTCACAGAATCACGAGGGTTGGGCATGTAATGAATAATTAAACAAGATAATATATTTATTAATAGCGAGATACTACATTATTATTTATATTTAATGTAAAGAGTTAATGGTGAAATAATTTTTAAGGCAGTTGAAGAGGGATCGATATAGAGGATGTTCTAATTGATGTACATTTTGATTGAGATCGATATTGTAATTGAACACATTTTTATTATGATCAATAGAGCGAGGAATGTTTTATTGATTTGGGTCCCTGGTTGAGAATCATAACGGACTACATGCTTTCTATACGGTGGCCACGTAAAATATAATAGGAAGACTCCCGCGTCCCACGGAAGAATGCAGGGCACATTGCTCATGCACAAGATGGAACAACGTGCAAGATGGCGGCGATCAAGGTGAATGAAGGTCTGAAATGCACACCGAATAGCGTGTAGGTAATCATGAACTTCGTTAATGACATTATATATACTGAACAGGACCTCTCTTGCACTATGTACCAGCTGAGGAAGCCACAGGTTGGCAAAACGCGTCTTAGTTGGCTTTCTATACTTTTAATGAAATAAAACAATACGGATTAAAAGTTTTTTATCTGAAGTCTGCAGCAGTTGTCAGGAGATTTTTTTTTGCTCTTCCTCAAAACCTTTATGTCCATATTTTATTGCCAATTAAGGCTCTAAATGAAGTAAGTGGGCATTTGGCTGCATCATTTGCATTACTGGTACCAGACTTGCACTAGGGGGAACCCTATAGGTTTTCTGTTTTATGCTTTATGTGGTTGAACAGCCATTGGATAATAGAAGAAGAGAGTGAATATGACCATCTGGGAATATTGAAGGCCAATGCCAACCTGTGCACATTCTTTGAGCCAAGAAAGGCTCAATAATTTGTGAGTGGAATTCCTTAGTTAATTTTTCAATTTCCCATTTTAAAATATGCTGCACTGTGTTGGATATATTTTCTGCTTGTTTTACATGTACTGAGAGCAAGCCATCCTTCAATTACAGATGCAATAAGCCTAATATATGTACTAGTGGTGCACCGAAATGGAAATTTCGTGCCGATACCGAAAATTCGGGATCGTTCAACCGAGAACCGATACCAAAAAATCAGACATGATTTGGTCACCAGTATGATGTCACAGAAACCTTTGACCCTGGGTCAAAGGCTTTCGTGACGTCATCCCGGTGATCGACACAGAACCAAAAAAATCAGACATGAGAACCTAGGCCTGGAGGCCAGGCCGGGGACTCGCCTGATCCCGAAGGCCGGCCGAGCAGCCTGCGACAGCCGGAGGACTGTCACCGCTGGAGCTCAGGGCCGAAGTAGGAGGATGTAGGTGAGAATATTGCCTACACATACTCCCCTACATCGGCCCCGACTCCTCCAGCGGTGGCAGTCCTCCTGCATCCAGTGTCCGCTCTCTGTGTCGGCCACCGGGATGACGTCACGAAAGCCTTTGACCCAGGGTCAAAGGCTTCTGTAACATCATACTGGTGACCAACGGAGAGAGGACACTGGATGCAGGAGGACTGCCACCACTGGAGGACTCGGGCCGATGTAGGTGAGTATGTGCAACGCTCTCCACCCCCCCCAACAAAATCCGTCACCTGGGCCTGGAGGCCCGCCCAAGCCCCCTGCTCGGCCGCCCTTCAGACTCAGACGAGCCCCCTGCTCGGCTGGGCCTCCAGGCTGAGCCGGGGACGCACCTGAGCCTGGAGGCTGGCCGAGCAGGCAACTCGGCCAGCCTCCAAGCTCAGGAGAGCCCCAGGCTCAGGAGGGCCTCTAGGCCCAGGCCAAGCCGGGGGCTCGCATTAGCTTGGAAGACGGCCGAGCAGGCAGCTTGGCTAGCCTCCAGGCTCGGGTGAGCCCCCGGCTCGGCTGGGCCTCCAGGCCCGGGTGAGCCCCCGGCTCGGCTGGGCCTCCAGGCCCGGGTGAGCCCCCGGCTCGGCTGGGCCTCCAGGCCCTGGCAAAGCTGGGGGCTCATCTGAGCCTGAATACCGGCCGAGCAGGATGCTCGGCCGGCCCCCAGGCTGAGGTAAGCCCCCGGCTCAGCCGGGCCTCCAGGCCCTATTTTGAAAGGAAAATTGTCGGCAGATTTATTCGGCTGGATTTTTCATTTTGGCCGAAACCAAAAGCACCATTTTCGGACGATAATTTCGGTGCATCCCCAATATGGACTCTTGAAAAGGTTGTATATGCCACCCCCACTGGCAAATTTGGGTGATTTGATCTGTATCCACTTTTTGCTCATGTTTTGCTTTTGTTTATGGTGCTTGGGGATACCCCACTGGGATATATAGTGTTGTGTGAGGTTTGTAGGGAGTGTGTGGTGTAGCACATTCACTACTTCAACTATTTTTTTTAATTTGACTACATGCAGCCTGACTGGCTAAAGTGATCAGGGTGCGTAGAGTGTCGCTTTAAGACACAATTTGAGAAACAGGAGGGGAAATGGTTCCTTTAAGGAGGATCACAAAGGAGCTTTCATTTTTTTCTAGAGAGGTTTACACAGTCAGATTCCATGCATACCCTAAAGAAGTGATGACAAACCTTTGTCAAATTTAGGAACCAGCAAGAAAACAGAAAAGCCAGACATTTTCTGCTTTGGTTTGTATAGAAAAATCCAGGGATTTAGGAGCCATCAATAAAATTCTAGAAGCAAACGGCTTCCTCAAATGTTTAAAGCCTTCCTTTAAAGAGTAGAATAGTGCCATAGAACAGAGTATATAAAACAATTAGTAACAAGTATCAATCTGGGACATTGAATAATTCAGGGTTATCTTGGATGCAACATTTCAACATAAATTAACAAGCAAATTTAGAGAAATCTGGTAATTTTGATAAATGAATGTTAGTTGCCTTCTCATTAACCCATTTTTTTGTTCCTTGTTTTTTGCCTTCTCGTTAATTTCATTGCTCTAGAAAGTTTACATCTTATAGATATAGGGGGAATTCGTTTATTCTCAACTGAGCAGTTTTGTTCATCAACTGAGCCTTGAATTACTACCTTATTTAGCCAATCACAAGCTCGGAGTTAATTATTTTTTATTTCTCCCTGCAGCTCCTATTATCTGTACCCATAAAATAAATAAATAAAATCCATGAAGTATAAAATTTAGTGGATTTATAGCTTTTCATCCCCAACCTATGCTAATTACTATATTATCTAGTGTTAGTAGGCACTTAGATGTTGCATTTCTTATAGATTTCTAGAACATATATTAAAGTAGTGTATTACTGCAATAAATGAGAGGGGGATTAGTAAACTATACAATGACATGAATAAACAAAGTCTAGGGTTATATATATATATATATATATATATATATATATATATATATATATATACACACACACACACACACTGTATATATATATATTATATATATATATATATATAAACACTAAAGAATGCGGGAGCGCTCACGGTCTTGTAGTTAAAACAATAAACTTTATTGGTGAAACATTAAAAAATCCAACGTTTCAGCTCATAACCGAGCTTTCATCAGGGATAAAAACAATAATGAAACACCATGTCTTATATACTGTATGCTATATTCAAGGCTTGACAAATTTGCTTTGAATCTAGGAGCCAGCTACAAAAGTTAGGAGCCAACGTTTCGGCGAGGATTCGCTGTTATCAAGGTATACCTTGATAAAGGCGAATCCTCACCGAAACGTTGGGAACCTTGCCTCTGCATCGCGGAGTTGGTTTGTACTGACCCAAATTATGATTTAGCTGCTTCTATTTATTTATCACTTTGTTATCTGGTGCTTTTTGCGCATATGGTCTTTTGGCTACTTTTTTGAGCCTAGAAGTGTAGACTGTTGCATAGGGATGTGCGTTTCGGGTTTCGGAATTTTCACGAAATTTCCCGATTCGTGTTTTCGGATGCGGCCGATTTTCCGAAAATTTTTAGATCCGAAAATGGCAGATCCGAAAAGTTTTCCGAGCCGAAACGAAATATTTTCGAATGTACTTGAAATGTGTCAAATCGAAATTTATTGCTTTGAAACGAGGAGAACAGACGTTCCGAAAAAACGAAAATTTCCAAAAATACGAAAAGTCGATACAAAAAACGACACGAAAATACGAAACATGGTCGATATTCCGAAACCATTTACAATTCCAAAAAAACGAAAAATTTTGAAAATACGAAAAGTCGATACAAAAACCGAGCTAAGTGACACGAAAATACGAAAAATGGTCGAAATTCCGAAAAAAAAATGTACACGAAAATGAGTCGAGCCGAGCCGAATCGAAACAGAAATCGGTCGAAACGAGCCGAATCGAAAAGTTTAAAAATCCGAAAAATCGAATCGAACCGAAAACAAAAATCGGTGCACAAGCCTACTGTTGCATCTAATATCAGTTTGGCCGCTCTGATATATACATACTTATTATATTATTTGTGTTGTTAACATCTGTACATTGTGACGTTGTGATATTGTTTGTTTTATTTGTTTACTTCTTTTCTTTGCTGTGTTGTCATTGGACACCCTATTTACCCCACTGCAGACACACACACTCACAACAGACCTCACTTATAAATACATACACCAGGACTGGATATATTTACATTAAATGTAGGAGACCGGAAGAAAACATTGAAGCCAACTATATGTTTTTAGATGCCAAAGACTGCTTTTAGATTGGTGTAAAATAAACTGCAAATTTAGGAGCCAGGAGTAAAATTCTAGTAGCCAGTGGCTACCAGGCTCCTGGCTTTGTCAAGCCCTGATATATATAGTATATATATATATCTAAAAGGGCATTCAAAAGTCATATGTTTTTTTTGCTTAACAGTCAAAAATGCTTACATATCGACCAAGTGGAAACGTAGTGTCTAACTTTTATGGAGATCAAACTGCATTGTCATGGAAAGTCATTCTCACGGTGATGTAAACCGAGCGCACCGAGATAAGGTACAGAATGGAAATACAAAGAACGATGTTGCCCTCCTAACACCAGTATAAAGCCAAATGTTTTTTATTTAGTTTCTTTCAATTATTAAATGTATTACACCTTGTATTCACAGACTATTGCCTAATATATTTCAAAACAGATTCCATTCTTGCCGCAAACTGGGTATGGGGCTCAAATGTTGTGATTCCCTGCACAAAGTTACTGCAAATTATTGTTTCCTATACTTGGTATGGGAGTGTCAAGATCCCCAACGTTGACTGTACCATGCCTGCATTATGTAGCCAGATAGCACATGAAAGGTGCTGCCCATGCTCCATACCAGTATCCAGACTGCAAACTGTTAATCACACAACACACACACCACACCCCTGCCTGAATAAAGGTCCACTCCCCCCTGTCCAACTGGACTCTGCATTGAGAGTCTAACCCTGATAAAGTTCAGACTTACTGCTATTCTGTTCCTGATCACTGTGTACCAGACTCCCTGCTTTGCCTATTGACGCCTTCTACCAGCCCTTGACCCACAGACTACCCCCTGACTACGCACTCTGGATAACCCATTTGTACTTCGCCTAGAATCCCCTTGTGTCTGGTCTATTTGCCTGCTGCACCCCTGTGTCTATTTACCCTCCTCCACCCATTCTGTGTGTTCCTGCATATTGGGCTCAGAGTGCCCTATACCTGTGATGCCACCCCGCTGCGATCCCTGACAGGGAGACCTTCATTTTCACCTCAGCATGGAAGCACAAGATATCCCACTGTGAAATGCTTTCTCCTCGAAGCTGGGGTTAAGTGATTTTGCATTTGCAAAATCATGTAACACACTATGAAAACCCCCATATTCACCGCTCATCCCGCAGTGGAGAGGGTGGCACGATCCACTGCATACGCTCACCTGCGGCAGAGTGAGACTGAGAACAAATAGTCCCTAGTCTCCCTCCACTATTCCACTGTGGCACTGTGTGATCTCGCACAGAGCTAACGGATGGGGTGTGCAACGCTCCATGGAGTCCTATGGACTCCAAAAGCAGATACTTGTAGCAGCTTGCAACACCGCTGCTGGTATCAGACAGCTTGCACTTTATTAGTGCTTGGCCCTTGAATAAAGCACCTGCCCCGGAATACAGACAGTAAAATGGAGATGGTAAGGTAAATCTGCAGGTACATATTACAGAGGGGGTAAATTCTACCCAAAGACCCAGCATGGGCTGTGTAGATCCTCACGTTTAATTTGCATATTCATTTGTGCAAGCTAATAGTTGAAACGTAGGGACATTTCTATTTATGCACATACGTCTATGAGCCTTCTGCATTTGTACAGGGTGTTTAATCAAACTCCGTAACAAACACAGGAAATCTCTTTAGAAATATATGGTTTAAAGGAAAACGAAACATTTTTTTATTAGAGAAAATTAAATATCGTATGTATTCAAGAGTCTTGTATAGAGAAATGAGGCCTGGGCATAGGGCAGAAGATTGGAGGCAGCAGTATTTTTTCTCCAGTCTCCTATTGGCTGGCTCTTCTGACCTCATCTGGCAAGTAAACATCGGAAGCTCTGATTGGACCTCAGATTGTTGAACCCATGCTATCACCACAATGGCGGCCCCTTGTAGATAGGTTTGACAGATGCAATTTAAAAGAAGGCCGCCTTACAGAAACAATAATAAAATAAATATTTCCACAAAAGAATGCATTATAAAAAAACGGCGGGAAACATGTATAACCTTGTTAACCTTAACCCTTTCGCTGCTGAGGCTTTTCCCGCCCCTGTGCTGAGGTCATTTTTACCTGTTTTGCTCATCATGTTTAAACGTGTTTTGAAGGCTTATTTTAGTATATGACCCAGACATATTATATATCGTTCTTTCCGTCAGACTCGGTATATTCATAATATGTCATTATTATATGTATACGTTATGTCATGTCTGTATATTATAACAAAAAATGCAATAAAATATGTATTTTCAATAATTTACAATGTGTAAAGTGTTTTTTTTTCACATTTTAACATGCGAGCAATTGCGGTTATATTTTGTATGGGGTGCGCTTGTTAAAAAAATTAGAGATGGGGTCTCGTTACATTTTTTTTGGGGGAAAATTACGCGATTTTTAACAAACGCACCGCATACAAAAATCGTTAGTGCAGCATCATTGTTCACATTATAATTGAAATGGGAACAATATTGCTGCATTAACAAACCAAAAAAAATAAAAAAAAAGTGTTTATTTTTTTTATAATTTTTTTTATTTTTATTTTTCATTTTTTTTTTTTTTACAACATTTTTCACTTTCATGTTTGGTATCGTTGGAACGGCCATGCTCTGGCCGATCCAACCATACCAAAATTTAACCCCTAACTGCCACGGATCGGGAGATAGGGAGTTCCAATGAACTCCCTATCTCCACCGTTGGTGGCAGTTAAGGGTTAAGTCCAGGACTGGCGTCATCGTGCTACGCACGATGACGCCAGTCCTCAGGGGGAGTTCCCGGAGGCTTGGCCGACATCCAAGATGTCGGCCAGCTCCGGGAAAGGATCGCGAATCGGCGCTTTTCAGCGCCGATCGCGATCCAGCTCCCCAGGGGTTAATGCCAGGCATCATTTGGAAGGGCAGGCTGTGCCCTTCCAAATGATGCCTGGGTTAACCCCCGCAGAGCCGCCGATCGGGAGGGAGAGAGGTCCGAAGGACCTCCCCCCCCTCCCTTTCAGGCGCCTCCTCCGCAAATGCGGGGGGGCGCCTGAATTAGGTGTCATCGCGCTGCCGCGATGACACCTAATACCGGCGGCTGTGGTCCCAGATGCGCGGCTGACATCCAGGATGTCAGCCCGCACCGGGGGGGCCAGCGATCGGCCGGAACCCGGCCGAACGCTGACCCCAATGGGAGGACGCGCTCAGCGCGTCCTCCGCATACCAGCGGGAATGCTGAGGACGCGCTGAGCGCGTCTTCAGCATCGAAGTGGTTAAATGTCCTATATTTATAACATATGCATACAACTTTCTATTAAAAGGATATTCTAGTCAGAAAAATTACATGCCCTACTTCAGAAGAGCATTTAATCTCAGCCTTATACCCCATGGAAGTGTGGGTTTTGTCTACTGTAACGGAGATAAATACACAAACATCCAGTGCATCAGAGCCAAGGGAAACAGGTGAGGATTGTCAAGTCCATCAGTCAGCGGATACTGGTCAGTGTCGGCCAGCTTCCAGAAGGAAAGTAAAGGCATATTTAACCCAAGCCTTAACAAATCCGAGGGCCTGGAAACCACTGACTAAAAATGCTTCTTTCCAATAGAAACAAAAGTAGAGTGTAGGCAGGTTTCAAATGTTATGGCCTCTATTGCGCAACCAGGGACTTGAAGCGTTCATGAAATATTTACATGCCATGCTTTTAAATGCAATGAAGACATACTATAAAAGGCACAGCTCTCAACTACATCACTGCTGTATTTTATATGTTTACAGTGTGTGTGAGATAAATACCGTATATCTATATTTACATATATATTTGCTACATCACTTAACCCTTTCGCTGGTGAGGCATTTCCCGCCCCTGTGCTGAGGTCATTTTTACCGATTTTGCTCATCATGTTTAACCGCATTTTGAAGGCTTATTTTAGTATATGACCCAGACATATTATAGATCGTTCTTTCCGTCAGACTCGGCAGATTCATAATATGTCATTATTATAAGTATACGTCATGACCTGTCTGTATATTATAAAAAAAAATGCAATAAAATATGAATTTTCAATAATTTACAACGTGTAAAGTGTTTTTTTTTTTCCACATTTTAACATGCAAGCAATTGCGGTTATATTTTGTATGGGGTGCGCTTGTTAAAAAAATTAGAGATGGGGTCTCGTTACATTTTTTTTGTTTTGGGGAAAATTACACGATTTTTGACAAACGCACCGCATACAAAAATCGTTAGTGCAGCATTATTGTTCACATTATAATTGAAATGGGAACAATATTGCTGCATTAACGAACCAAAAAAAGAAAAAAAACTAACTTTTTTCATACTCCTGTTTGGTATTGTTGGAACGGCCATGCTCTGGCCGATCCAACAATACCAAACATTAACCCCTAACTGCCACGGATCGGGAGATAGGGGGTTCATTGGAACCCCCTATCTCCACCATTGGTGGCAGCTAGGGGTTAACTCCAGGACTGGCGTCATCGTGCTATGCACGATGACGCCAGTCCTCAGGGGGCATTCCCGGAAGCTTGGCCGACATCCAAGATGCTTTTCGGCGCCGATTCGTGATCCGGCCCCCATGGGGTTAATGCCAGGTAGCATTTGGAAGGGCAGGCTGTGCCCTTCCAAACGGTGCCTGGGTTAACCCCCTGCACGCCGCCGATCGGGAGGGAGAGAGGTCCAAAGGACCTCCCCCCCCTCCCTTTCAGGCGCCTCCTCCGCACATGCGGGGGGGCACCTGAATTAGGTGTCATCGCGCCGCCGCGATGACACCTAATTACTCCGGCGGCGGTTCCGGGTGCTGGGCTGACATCGAGGATGTCAGCCCGCACCGGGGGGGCCAGCGATCGGCCGGAACTCGGCCCCAAAGGGAGGACGCGCTCAGCTGTCCTCCGCAAGGAACGATACTGCGGGTGGACGCGCTGAGCGCGTCCTCCGCAGTGAAGTGGTTAACAAGTCACATTGTAACATTAAAATTCTATAAGTACCCTCAGTTCTGCAATAGGTAGAAACTAGACAAAACATAATCCACAGTTATATTGCATGCCAACATTTCTTTGTAAACTTGTAAAAGAGGCTCTTCTTTCCAAGTACCATTGAGTTACAAAAAAGTATTTATTTCAATAACAATCCCTCGCCAGAGCACTTAGCTACCACCTGAAGAGCTTTAAATTACATTTTAATGTTCTACAATCTAGTAATACAGCTTCTTATTTGAATACTGCATGTTATTCACTAGAATTATTCACTAAACATCAAAAGAGCCAAAAAAATGTTATCCTTAAGGCTGGGGTCAGACCAGCGCACTTTTAATGTGCGTTCTGGCGCACATAATTACGGCCGCACTAGCAGCAGATGACGGGCAATGACGGCCAATATACGATGTATGGCCGCACAAAAGTCCGGCCGTGCAACGCAAGTGGAATTTGAACGCATTTTTCTGAGAACGCTGAACCGCTAGTACTGACGTACTGAGTGCGCAGCTGCGGCATAGCGGCGTGTTTGAGTGATTAGGAGATGTCAGACACTGCTAATGTCCAGCCTACATAACGTCCAGACGCAAAAAGAGTTTTATTGACGATCCGTTCAAAATCACGCCCGAAAATGCGCGTCGTCTGACCGTTTTTGCGCATTCCGTGAAAAAATACGTCAATGCGTTCGGACGCACTTTTTCACGATCGCGGGGAAAAATGCTTTCGTCTGACCCTAGCCTAATTCTTGAATTTCCCCGTTTCCCCAACTCCATGATCCTTTGCCTCAAGTTCTATTGTGAAGGTTTGCAAAGGAATTACAAATCATTGAGCAGTTCATCACTTGGACAAAAAAAACACACCCTGTATTTAATAGGCTTGTGCACCGTTATTTTTTTTCGGTTCGATTCGTCCGGATGTTTAAAATTTTCGATTCGGCTCGTTTCGACCGATTTCTGTTTCGATTCGGTTCGGCTCGTTTTTCGTGTACTTTTTTTTCAGACTATCGACCATTTTTCGGGTCACTTTGCTCGTCTTTTGTATCGACTTTTCGTGATTTCGGAAATTTTTGTTTTTTTCGGAACGTCTGTTCTCCTCGTTTCAAAGTGTCTAACTCTATTCGTTTTGACGTAAACTACTATGGTTTACTTTTTTTATACTTTATTTTTTTATAATAAATTTTGTTTGTTTTTCGAATCCGATAATTCATTCTGTCGATACGATAATTCTGGTGATTCTATCGTGTTTTTTTTTTATTAAATAAAGATCCTTTTTTTCTTATGAATATACATTTCACAACTTTATTTAATCTTATTAAAATGGTATGAAAGCCAAGGAACAAAACAAAATGAACAAAACGATTTAAAAAACGCTAAACTGACCCGAATGGTCTGACTTTAAAAATAAAAACCAGAACAAAAGGTTTTAAAACAGAAAAATAGTTGATCAAAATGATCTGAAACGAAAAAAAAAAACAACAAATAAAAGGATTTAAAACAGACAAAAAAAAATTAACCCTTTCGCTGCAGAGGCATTTCACGGCTTCCCTTCACGCCTGTGTGCGGTCTGCTGCTGAGCTAATTTTTAACAGTTTCGCTCCTCTTGTTTAAACGCGTTTTAAAGCCTTATTTTATAATATGACCCAGACATGTTATATATCGTTCTTTCCGGCAGACGATTCATAATATATCATTATCATATGTATGCGTCATGTCCGGTCTGTATATTCTAACAAAAAAATGCAATAAAATTTGAATTTTCAATGTTTGTTTTACAAGGTGTAAAGTGTTTTTTTTTCACATTTTAACATGCGAGTGTTTGCGGTTATATTTTATGAGTTGCGTTTGTTAAAAAAAAATTGAAATGGGGACTTGTTATATTTTTTTGGGTGAAAATTACACTATTCTTAACAAACGCACCCCATACAAAAATCCTTAGTGCAGCATCATTGTTCACATTATAATTGAAATGGCAACAATATTGCTGCATTAACAAAACAAAACAAAAAACCTGTTTATTTTGTTTTATATTTTATTATATTTTAATTTTTTATAATTTTTAACATTGTCATGTTTGGTATTGTTGGAAAGGCCATGCTCTAGTCAATCCAAAGATACCAAACATTAACCGATAGCTGCTGCGGATCGGGAGATAGGGGGCTCATTGGAACCCCCTATCTCCACCATTGGTCGCAGTTAGGGGTTAACTCCAGAACTGACGTCATTGTGACGAGGTCTTGGGACTGTCGGCAGCTGCCGTTCCCCCATGCTGTTGTCTTCCTGCAAAGACGTGACCATGTTGGCGGGCAGCGTCTTAGCGGGCAGCGGTGGGAGAGAGCGAGCTCATAGCTGGGAGGAGGTGTTGCGTGAAGCTGCAAACAGGGACAAATAAACTAGACCTGAGCCGCACTGAGGATCTTTGGGTTGTGTCGGAGAAGACTTCACGCAGTGCTGCCATCAATATTTTTTGATAAATTCTTGGTTATACAATGAATGTGACTGTGGACAAAAATCCGTGTTGTTGTGACATCGCCTAAGCTTAACAAAACCATGCCACGGTAATCAAATCTCAAGGCAGTACAACAAGGTTGTGTTAGTGTGTGACATTTTTTGGCCAGGCAGGAAGTGTAGAATGTGCACAGTCACATTCATGGCCACAAATATGTTGACAAATTTATGACAAAGGGTCCATAGAAATGTCAATAAATTTATGTACATATAATTTTAACAGTGTGGAAAAGAAACCAAGCAATACATATTAACTTATTAAGTAAGGAAAAGCAACGCACACAAACAGGAGAATATAGAAAAAATATAAAATTTATTTACAACATGCCACATGGCATTGGCAAACTGCCCAACAGGGGCACAAACATAGGGGAGGAGGAGGCTGGTCTCTCTCTACTGCCGCTCGAGGATTTCAACGGCGTTGTTCATATGCTGCCTGAATTCCTGGAGCAACTCCTGGATGGCTTCGAAGTTGGCGCCAGTTGGCTGGACCTGTCAGTGTCCGGTCTGGCTTCTTCTATATCCAATAAATGAAAGAAGGAAAATACAGTAAGTAAAGCAGGTTTCTATTTTTGACTGAAAGTCTTGAAAAAATATAACAGTAGTATATACCAGTGCTGGCGGCCTCCTGAGGCTCTGACTCCTCCGACTCCTCCACCACCACCATCAGCATCTCTTCCGGTGCTATATCTAAGAAATTAAAGAAATAAAAAATACAGTAAACAACAAAACTGATTTATTTTTGAACAAAAGTCGATGCAAAATACAACAGTAAAAAAAAAACCTGGACTCGCGGCCTCCTGCTGTGGCTCCGGCTCCTCTCTCCATCATCGCCCTGCTCCTCCTCTTCCTCCTCCTGCTCCTCTTGTGCTATACATAAAAAAAATAAATGAAAATACAGTAAACAAAAAATGTTTCTGTTTTTGACCAAAAGTCGTTGCAAAATAAAACAGTATATACCAGCGCTGGTGGTCGCCCGTGGCTCCCCCTCCTCCTCCACTGGGGCACTGGTGCCCGCCGGGGCAGATGCTGCCTTTGCCTTCCTGTCTTCTGCCAAATCCAAAAAATAACACGTAAATAATGCAGACTGGAAAAAATGGTATATCTATACAATATATTGCCGAAAGTATTGCGACACCCCTCCACTACCCACTAGCACTACCAGCTTGACCCTCCACTACTCCCATCTCATAGTTCTAAAGTCACAAAATATTTATTTATTTCCCCTGCACATAGACATATATTAGAGTTCAATTATATATTTTTTTCAGAAGTAAACATTACGTTTATTCAATAAAAACTATTATTTGTGTTGTGTGCATACAAAACGCATTGTGCTGACTGCTTTTAGTTATTTTATAGAAGGCCTCAGCCTCAGTTTCACTTTCAGTTTCTGCGAATAAAACTGTGGATATTGCAGAAACAACAGAAATCCGCCATTTTGTTTTGAAATTTGCATCTAAAGCGTTCAATGACACTGCTGCAGCAAACTGAATTGCTGCGCTGCAACAATTCAGCAGCTGCTGAGGACGTATTGAACGCGGCTCTGTTTGGATGCACTTTCAGAAGAACTACATGTCCCATCCTACCACTTAGCAGAGACGCAGAGATTTTTGTTGATGCGCAGGTGGGAGCCAATATTGGGCAAGCTGCAGGTCTTCTCGTATGCATCACTCAATCACAACAACCTCCCCCCCCCCAGCACACTACAGTACACAGTGCCAAAAGAAATCCAGCATTGTAATTTCATCTACATACATCAAATATCACAATTTTCACGAATACGTAAAATCACAAAAAAGAAGAGCTATGGCAAAAATGCATGTATGACGAGTTGTGAAAACGCAAAGCTATACACAATCACATTGCATGAAAAAAGGACTAGATAAATCAACGTATTTCTGTGCACATTAGCACATGCAAGCACATTATTATTATTATACAGGATTTATATAGCGCCAACAGTTTGCGCAGCGCTTTACAATATAACATGACACTTACGTTTGGCTATGACGCGACGGATGTGCCTCAGCTGCTCCTGCTCGCGTGCCTTCAGATCGGACCAGCGTTTTCGGAGCTGGTCCTTCGTCCGGTCTTTCCCAAACAACTCCAGGATGGTGGTTCGGAGCTTGTCAAGGATACGGTCCTTGCGCGCGTTATTCTTTCTGCCGTAAGGGCCGTTACGACAGTCGTAATCTTTTTTGTGAAAGATGCGGACCAGCTCCAACATCTCCTCAAATGCCATGTTGCTGGTCCGCTTCTTCCTGGGTGGTGTCTCTGGGGTGGAAGCAGATGAGGACGAGGAGGTGTCCAAATGGGACTCTCTGTCTCGTCTTTCAGCCATGTTAAATTATAAATAATTTCAAATTTTTTGGCCTGTCAAAAAATTGTCAAAACTGGCTCAATAAAGTTACGACATCCGCGCATGCGCATGCGCGACCCGCGGACGAATCGGATCCGACCCGATTACGACAGAATTATCGTATCGTCAGAATTATCGGATCATTGGAAACAAGAAACAAGTGATACGCATTTACAAATACAAAATTTACAGAATCAGCGATAGTTAAATATACGATGTCCAGAATTACCGAAATGGAACTGAAATCACGAAATGGAACCGAAATCATGAATAGAGCAAAAATAAATTTCGATTTGACACATTTCAAGTCCATTCGAAAACTCCGAAATTTTTTCGTTTCGGCTCAGAAAACTTTTCGGATCTGTCGGTTTTCGGGTCCGATCCGATTCGGAAAATCGTCCGAATCCGAAGACACGAATCGGGAAATTTCGTGAAAATTCCGAAATTCTGAAATGCACATCCCTAGTATTTAACATCACATGTGTTATCATTTACATTACATGTATTTAACAAATGTGTTTGTATTTTATTCACTTTGTCTCTTCCAGCTGATGACAGACTGTGCAGTACGTCATTACATCATTGTATTACCCGTAAGAGAGATCTGTAGCATGATCTATGAACACAGAGGAAAGAAAGGAAGGAAGGAAAACAAACCATGAAAAATAAGATGCAGATTATCAGTAAGGCAACACTGACTTCTGCCTAGTGTCCAGAGGGTGCAAGTTCACGACATGATGCCTAGTGAGATATACGCGAGTATATACTCAAGTATAGTGCTAGATTTTGGTGACAAAAATTTACCTTAGAATATTATATTTGGGTCACGCTATACTCAAGTATCTACGGTACCTTGAACATGGCTCCAGTTAAGAAATCATGGGAGGGGTGGTGGTTTTGATTTTGGGGGCTTTTTTGAGCAATTTGCTCTTTAAATTTTATAAATGGGTCAAATGATTAAAGAAAAAAACAATATGAACATGCATAGTATTGTTCTGATTATTTCTGGTCAGACGTTTTTCTAACTCCACATTTCTGGGGGGGGCTTTTGGGTTTAGTAAAGAGTCTCTGCCCTTGACCTTAACCAATTCTGATTTTCACTAATAATAATCAGAATGATGATAATATAATCACTAAAAATATATATTTATTGTGGATTAATAAAGAAAATATATTAATTATCACCTAAATATATTATATACCCATCACCTGCATAATGGCTTTAACATGTACAATATTATTCTGGTTTTCCTATTTTGCATGATCATTCCTCAGAAATATATATGTAACTGACTGGCTCCTAAAAATGTCTTGTTAACTCCTAACTTTACTCACTGGTTTCTAAAACTGATATATATTAGCGGACCCCGCTCTAAAATTATTGCAGGCTGGTAACAGCCGTTCTAACAAAGATGGCTTATTTTCAGGAATAATAAAGGCCTGTCGCTGCTTGGTGCTTTTATTCTCCAAGGAGGCCGCAATTTTCAGTTCAATGTGACCTGATAACTCAATCATCACTTCAGTTTTAGAGACGTGGAGCTGGATCCCTGAAAAAATCTAAGAAAATTCATGGAAGGAAAATTAAAAGCTAAAATTGTCTCTACATGATGCTCAAACGATTCAGGCTATTACTATGTGAAAAATATCAAAAGCATGCAAATATGACAGAACACATGAAGTGTTCACACATCAAATGCAATTTCCAATACATACATTATACATACACACACACTGCAAGCAGAAAGAACTCCGAGCCCTTCATTTATTTTTATATTGCAGCCTTGTGCTAAAAATATGTTTAAATTCTTTTTTTAACAACAATCTACACCGAACACCACATGAGAACAAAGCAAAAAGCTGATTTATGATAAAATTGTGAGATAAAGTTACACGTACTTAAAAAGCGCTAACAAGTTCCGTAGCGCTGTGCAATGGGTGAGACAGAATAATAAAAATACATACAAATTAAACACACAGAACTGTATGAGAGAGGACCTTGCTCGAGAGCTTACAATCTAAGAGGAGAGGGGACACACTAGGTGAGGGTAAATCGAGAACCTGAAGTAGTGGGGTGCATGTGGGATGGATGGGAAGATGGTGAAAGAAACGTACAGTGGGAGGGGCTAATGGAGTGAGCTGATAGGCTTCTCTAAAGTAATGTAATGTGTTTTCAGAGACTTCTTGAAGGACTGGAGAGACGGGGAGAGTCTAATGTTGAGTGGGAGGGAGTTCCATAGAAAGGGGGCAGCTCGGGAGAAGTCTTGAAGGCGGGAGTTGGGAGTGCAGGTACGTGAAGCTGATAGCATCAGATCATTGGCAGAGCCAAGTGGTCAGGATGGGATATACAGTTGTGTTCAAAATTATTCAACCCCCACTGAAATTGAGTGGTTTGGCCAGTTTGACATTGATTTTGATCATTCAGTCATCTTGCTTACAATTAAATCAAAGAGGCAAGTGTAGGTCAGACAAATATAACATTTATAATGAAATAACCACAAATGTCTTTTCTGTGCTCACATCATTATCAGTTTTATTCAACCCCCAAGTGACATTCAATCTTAGTACTTAGTACAACATCCTTTTACAGTTATAACAGCTTTTAAACGTGAAGCATAGCTTGACAAAAGTGTCTTGCAGCGATCTACGGGTATCTTCGCCCATTCGTCATGGGCAAAAGCCTCCAGTTCAGTCACATTCTTAGGCTTGCGCACTGCAACTGCTTTCTTTAAGTCCCACCAGAGGTTCTCAATCGGATTTAAGTCAGGTGACTGCGATGGCCACTCCAAAATGTTCCAGCCTTTAATCTGCAACCATGCTCTAGTGGACTTGGAGGTATGCTTGGGATCATTGTCCTGTTGAAAGGTCCAACGTCTCCCAAGCCTCAGGTTTGTGACGGACTGCATCACATTGTCATCCAAGATCTCCTGGTACTGAAGAGAATTCATGGTACCTTGCACACGCTGAAGCTTCCCTGTACCTGCAGAAGCAAAACAGCCCCAAAGCATGATTGACCCCCCGCCATGCTTCACAGTAGGCAAGGTGTTCTTTTCTTCATAGGCCTTGTTCTTCCTCCTCCAAACATAGCGTTGATCCATGGGCCCAAACAGTTCTAATTTTGTTTCATCAGTCCACAGAACACTATCCCAAAACTTCTGTGGTTTGTCCACATGACTTTTGGCATACTGCAGTCGACTCTTCTTATTCTTTGGAGACAGCAAGGGGGTGCGCCTGGGAGTTCTGGCATGGAGGCCTTCATTACGCAGTGTGCGCCGTATTGTCTGAGCTGAAACTTCAGTACCCACATCTGACAAATCTTTTCTCAGTTCTTCAGCAGTCACACGGGGACTTTTCTCCACTCTACGCTTCAGGTAGCACACAGCAGTCGAAGTCAGCATCTTCTTTCTGCCACGACCAAGGTAGCGTTTCAACAGTGCCCTTTGCCTTGAATTTGCGAATGATGCTTCCTATGGTCTCTCTTGGTATGTTTAACATCTTTGCAATCTTCTTATAGCCAATGCCCTTCCTGTGAAGAGTAATCACCTCTTCTCTTGTCTTCCTGGACCATTCTCTTGACTTCACCATGTTTGTAACCACACCAGTAAATGTCTAGAAGGAGCTGAGTATCACAGTCATTTTAAAGCTGCCTAATTGGTGCTTATTATGCTTTATTGCTGCTCCGTGACATCCACAGGTGTTTTCAATACCTGATTGAAAACACTTGAATGAACCTCTGTTCTTCAGAGTGGTAGTCTTTAAGGGGTTGAATAATTGTGTCAATGAAGAATTCACAAAAGAAACATTTACTACTGTATTACAAAACCAATTGATGTCATTTTAGTTGCATATGGTTCTTTAAAAAGTCCTTGTAGGATTTCATTCTGAATACAATTACAAATGTACACTAAATTCCCTAAAACCCTTTACAGCATTGGGGGTTGAATAATTTTGAACACAACTGTACCTGTTAATAATGCGGATATGTAGGTAGAGGACGCGGTTATGGAGAGCTTTGTATGTGAGCACAGTAATTTAGAATTTGGTTCTAAAGGAAACAGGGAGCCGGTGTAGAGATTGACAAAGGGGGGAGGTGTATGAACCTGGCACAGGCATTCGTAACAGACTGCAGAGGGAGAATCTGGGACCTCTTAAGGCCAGAGAGAAGGAGGTTACAGTAGTCAAGGCTAAAGAGGTCTGAATACTCTCTGAATGCCTTGTATATGTGTTTTCAGATATTATTGCAGCCTTGATCAGGTCACTGAACGCTAAATAATACAATGAAATTCCACTTTGAGCGAGAGGCAAAAAAGACAAGCTAATTTGTTTAAAACATACAAAGACGAAAAAAGAATAAACAATTAAAATCCTTAGTAATTCAAAAATTATCTAAAAACAAAAAAAAAATAAGATTAGGGAGAACCTCACATGTTGCCAAGTTAGCCACACTTCAGATTACTTTCTAAAGCTATTTGTAAACATAACACTGAATAATTTTTGTAATTTTTACTGCATCCTATCTTTCACGAAGATAGCATTTACAGATCAGAAAAAAACTAGTCCCCTATTATAGAGCTCCTCCGGTTATTTAAGCCCTTATTCCAGTCAATGCCTCGAATAACCACCTACCACTAGCAGGATATCAACTGGATCCTATCTGAAAAACCACCAGCAGGGTAGCAGATGACCCATCATGTGGATTGTGCAGGACCTGAATTGTTCATTATTTGCCTGACAAGGTTTGTGGGTCTGGTTGCTAGCTGCATGAATTAAAGCTGTGTGATTCATGCAGCTAAACAACTTTTAACATTTGCAGCTGTGGTTACAGCGCTCTTTCACTCTCCCTTCCAGCTGCAAGATTCAAATGGCCATATACCTGTATGTGCTGGCTGTAAGACGTGGGAAAAGTTACCCCCCAGATGGCCGACAGCCATTCCAGCTCACGAGGCACTTTCGGTTAGAACCATGGATGACATACCATAAATCCATGGACACACACACACACACTACAATTATTAGCTACAACATTAATACCAGTGGCAGGTGAAGTGAAGAACATTGACTATATTGTTACAATGGCACCTGTCAAAGGGTGGGGTATATTTGGCACCAACTGAACAGTCTGTTCTTGAATTTCACATGTTGAAAGAAGGACAAATGTGCAAGCGAAAAGATCTGAGTGATTTTGTCAAGGGCCAAATAGTGATTGCTAGAAGACTGGGTCAGAGAACCCCCAAAACGGCAAGTCAGCTGCTCCACGCTTGCTCCCAGTGTGGGAAAAGAGAAAAGAAGTTATTGCAGTGGCATTGTTTGCTTTCTACTCTTTAGAAGTGAAAAGCTGCTATAAAACAACAAATAAAATGTATTTTTTTATATTTTCTTACTTTCACAGACCCTTGGCTTTCCAATTATACTTCACATAGGGCCTTACCAATGTGGAGAGCCAGGACTCCAGTACTGGTTAGCCCTTAGCCCTCGTCTCTAATGTCATAGCACTCTTGTGAAGGACGCCAGTGTAAAGAAGGAAGTCCCACATTGGGAGCTTAGAAAACAAAAAGAACGGGGTTCCATGCACTCCAATTTGCAAGGTGACTTGTATTCATGAAGGTCAGAGTTCACAGTGACACCCGACTTCCAGGAAGGTAGTCAGTTGTGGGAGATCGCCATGTTCGGCCATATTGCTGCAAAGAGGAGCACGTCCACAGCAAAGCCTGAAACCCAACAACTGGATAACAATGCCATCATTAAAATCTTTAAGGAGAAGCATGATACAGGTTGATAGTAAATAGAATATATAAAAAGGTACAATTGAGGACTAGAAGGATATCCGATTAAATTGTTATCATTAATCTGAAGTAATCTGGGATACGGTGCGTTACAGGAACGGTTTGACATAGAGGTGACAAATCCAAAAATCGATTCTCTTTCGAATTTCAAAAAAGTATTTCTTTGAATACATGTACATGATTGCTTTTTTCCAGAAGCTATGATGCTAGCTGTAGTGGCAGCTGAACGTACACAACTTTCTCTGCTCAAACTACCGTGTATGTTGCACATCCTACAAACAGTTGTCCCTGTTTGAACCAGGAATGAAGCAGGATTCTCAGTAGAGGCTACAGGTTTATCCAAGTACAGTAAAAACGGTGTACAATAAATAACTGTAAAAAAAAAGTGCAGATTCTGACATTCCATAGGACAATCAGGGTGTTATGCAGGAACCACAGTTTGTCAAAGTTGCAAACATCGTCGAATATCGCAGGTGTTGTAACATTGAAAAACGTACAGCACATGCTTCACAGTGCAACTTCTCCAGTCACTCTCTGGATTTAGCTTTTATGTTGTTATATAGTTTTCAGTGTTTCAACACCAGTGATTTTCTACAGTGGTTTTAACTTTGTCAAACAATAGCGTTCTATATACAAAGATTTCCAAAACGGAGCATGTGGTTTCCATTGAGAAGTATAATAGAAATTATATATGTCCGTGCTAAAAAGTCCAGTAGAAAGCAAGTGAATATAGAGTCCATTGTATTGAAAAATCCAAGATCTAAATACTTAAGGAAGAGGGTCAGCAGTGATATATTTCACCACATTCCTTCTCGGGGAATCTCAAAGACAAAAAAAAAAATGGAACAATCATGTAATTCTGAGTGGAAACCGATGTCACTAATTTACGGACAAGGGAAATAAACTCACTCTATAGAGCCCACGTAATCCCTGGCTCTTAGGTGAAGCGCCACTAGCCAAACAGAGGTGGCACTGCCCTTCTTGTGTGGTGTAGAGCACTTCAATTAAAGCACAAAACAAGGAGAGATGGTGCCCCCATAGCGCAATATTGTACATAGATCCAATATGTAGTAGAAAGGGAGTCCCACCCTCTATTTGGCCGGAGTCGCTTCACGCCAGAGCCAGGGATTATGTGGGCTCTCTACAGTGTGAGTTTATTTCCTTTTATTTATTTAATCGCATTTTGCTCTTCAGACTTCAGGAGCCGAGGCAAGAGGTGGCATAGGGAGCCCACACTGCCGGTATCGGTTTGCGGCAACCAGTTTGCGCTAACACAATGACTGGAATAGGCAAGTAGAAAAAGAGCCAATAAGGGATAAGAGTTTGCAATGATTTTTCACCTGCTCCCTGTTACCAACAATATGAGAACAAGGCCTTATATGTTTTTACAGCTCAGTTTCCGTCTTATGGTCTCTTCACTCTATAACTTGATGAAAAAATCCTCTCCCCCTGCAGAGAAAATAAACTCCTACTCCCTACTGAGCACAAAGAAAATAAGGAGTATCTACAGCATGGAAGGCTGCTAAATAAATAGGATTAACTCTTTACAGGAAGAAAACACATAGCATATAGCAACCTGAGCGATTTTATCAAACTGGATTTATTAATCTTTATGTTAAGTACTACTAGGATGACCCTTCATGTATCCATATCAAAAATTCAGGAAATTAAAACCAATTATGTAGACATTAATTAAATATCACAGCAGATATTTCAACATAACTTAATTTCCCATGTGTCGTGTGGAAATACCTATGTAACGTGCAAACTGCATAACCATGTTTCTGTTGGTTAATGGAGCATCTCTGGAAGTGATCCTGTCTTATCAAATCACCTGACGCAAATAAAATGAGTTTGGGGGATTTGAGTCCAAACGTATAAAATATGCATGGGTGTTCAAGTTACTGGCGCTTTTTACATTTACAAGCCGTATACACGCACAAATGTCTGGGAGGGGGGTGGGAAATAATCTGATACACTGTAGCTCTTAATTAATTTGATGGATGAGCACAGAAGAGAGAACATGATGCCTTGACAGTGTACTAAAGAGGACATGAAAAATTAAAAACCCACTGCCTCAACATAGCTATTCAAAGGCAACATTTTCCATCCTTGCCAGCGTTGCAAAGGCTGGAAGTAATGTCCTAAGCGTACATCT
This sequence comes from Leptobrachium leishanense, assembly GCA_009667805.1. NCBI lineage: Eukaryota > Metazoa > Chordata > Amphibia > Anura > Megophryidae > Leptobrachium > Leptobrachium leishanense. The sequence goes on from CM019067.1 coordinate 172,823,595, forward strand.
AGAAAATGCCGACTGCCACCATTATACAAAGTGAACGCATTACAAAGAAATAAAACAGAAATGATAGAAAATAAAATATTTAAAAGAAGGCCCAAAATACTACAAACTAGAAGTACATTTCAGAATATAGTTACATAGGCTGAAAAAAATACATGCGTCCTTCAGGTTCAGCCTTTCACACATCACCTACTGCTGGTCATCCAAAAGAAGGTGTAAAAAAAAAAAAAAAATCCCGGTCTGAAGCGCTCGCCAATATGCAACATACTGGGGAAAAAAATCATTCTTGACCCCAGAATGGCAGTAGTAAACCAGTATTACATAAGTAGCTAATCAAGACGTTCCTAGTCCCAGACTTTCTCTTCAGAGTTGTACATTTAGTGCATTATATTCTTCTTGCAGCTGAACTAGATGTACTGTAATTTAATTCTGAAAATGGTGAGAGTAGGCACAAGATTATTCTCTCCTCTTCCCCTTAGGGTCATTGGCAAAGCTATAGGTTTCCTGTTTTTTTTCCCGGTCATGAAATTACTTAGTGCCTACTTTAAGATGCTGATAAATTTTAACCCCACTCGACTGCTGGAAAACTTAAGAAGGACTAAAATTCTCTTATTCAATGACTTGTTTGGTACAAAGCATGGCATAACTAAAAGTAAAGTAAGCACTTGTTAAAATCAAGTTGTAACTGAACCAGGGGCGGATCCAGGGGAGGCAACGGGGCAATTGCCCCCCCCCCCAAAAAAAATATTACAGAGCCGGCCCGCCGAGTGCCTTACTTCCTACGAGCGGCCGGCAGCACTAAGCTCGGCCGCTCGCCTGGGATCCGCCTGACCAGCGCAGCCAGCCACGATTTCGCGAGATCGTGGAGTTCACGTGAACTTCTGGGATCTCGTGAGACCGCAGCTTGTGTGTGGTTCCCAGGCAAGCGGCAGAGCTTCATGCCGGCGGCCGCTTGTAGAAACGGAAGACAAGCACTCGGAGGGCCCTGGCTGCCAGAGGAGACCGCTGGACCATGTGAGCTGGGGCAATATAGCCATATGAGCTGGGGGCAATATATATCCATGTGAGCTGGGGGCAATATATCCATATGAGCTGGGGCAATATATCCATATGAGCTGGGGGCAATATATCCATATGAGCTGGGGGCAATATATCCATATGAGTTGTGGGGGAGAGTGAGTTTAATGAGCACAGCTTGCGATTAGGCTCGTCTCTGCCTGTCATTGAGAACCCCAATACCAGCTCTTAGCCCAAACTGGTAGAGTGCCCCCCCCAAACCTGTGTCTGGATCCGCCCCTGAACTGAACTTACCACTTCAAATGGAAGTGAAGCCTTAATATCTGTGAGTGTACTCACAAGAATTAGTGTAACAGAGGCTGGGTTGTTTAACCCCTTAAGGACGGGAGTAATTTTACAACTTCGGCGCTGTTTCGGAAGTAGAAGTTTGCTGAGCTCATTTTGACCATTTTTAAGTCACGTATTCTTATACCACCCAGACAAATTATATATCGTTCTTTCCGTCAGACTCGGCAGACTAATAATATATCATTATTATATGTATATGTCATGCCCTGCCAAAATGCTATAACAAAAAATGTAAAAAAATGTGAATTTTCAATAAAATTTCAATCTTCCACAGTGTGTAAAGTGTTTTTTTTTTTTTAATTTTATTATCCGAGGCTCTGCAGTCATATTCTATTGGGTAGATTTGTTAAAAAAATTAGAACGGGGAATCCATTTTTTTTTTTGGGGAGAAATTGCGTGATTTTAGCTAAACCCCCCAAAAAAATAAAATAATTAGTGAAGCATCATTGTTCACATTATAATTGAAATGTGAACAATAGTGCTGCATTAAAAAAAAAAAAAATTTTTATTATTATATTTATTATTTTTTTATTATTTAATTTATTATTTTTATTTTTACTTTTTTTACACTTTTATTTTACTTTTACCATGGTCATGTTTGATATCATTGGAAAGGCCATGCTCTGGCCTTTCCAGCAATATCAGCCATGACCCCCTAGCTGCCACTGATCAGGAGATAAAGGGGTTCAAAGAACCCCCCTATCTCCTGCAAGGGATTTCCATAGGAAATCCCTTTGCAGCTAGGGGGTTCCCGGTTAACTGACATCGCGCATGGCGCGATGAGTCAGTTGACCGGGGGGTGACCCAGAGGTGGGGGCTGCCATCCAAGATGGCGGCCCCCACCGGAAATAGGCCGCGATCGGGCACAAATTAGTGCCCGGTCGCGACCTGGCAACTAAGGGGTTAACCCCCCGTACATCGCTGGAAAGGTCAGGCTGTGACCCTTCCAGCGATGCTGGCCACAGCCGCCGGGGACCAGGCGATCGGGAGATAGAGGGATCCGAAGGATCCCTCCCCTCCAGGCGCTTCCCCTGCTCCGGCGGGGACGCCTGAAACTGACGTCACCGCGCCACCGGCGCAATGACGTCACAGCGCCGGAGGAGGGATCACACTGATCTGACTCGCGGGAGTCAGAGCAGCGTGGGAGCGACCGGAGGAGGTAAGTATTAAGTGAGGGGGGCTGTAAACGTTGAGGACGTACATTTACGTCCTGCGGCGTCAAAGCCCGCCTAATGCAGGACGTAAATGTACGTCCTGCGGCGTTAAGGGGTTAATAAATTCTTGAAAGAACTAGAAAGCGTTCTGCTTGGAATCCCATGGTTCTGGAGAGATGTTATGTATTATACTCACATACTCACACTGGGAGTAAGCTATGCTGCATCAAAATGAGAAGTGTTACTTGTGTTTCTTAAATCCCGAGGATGATTACAGACTTCTTTGAAATTATTCTGCTAGTTACACTGAGTGCACAACTGATAGACAGGGTCAGGTCATGGAAGAATTGCCTTGCAATTGGTGAAACGGGAGAAATTGAACTCTTGTCTCCATCTTGTAAAAGGTTTTCAAAGAATTTCTCTTTACAGATAATATAAAAAAAAGTCCATGCACCTAAATTCAACCAATATATGTATATTATGTAAACAGTATACGTATACATACACGTACATATATATATATATATAACAATGCAGTCAGACTTTATAACGATTTTATTAGAATATATATATATATATCTCCGTGTTAGTCCAGATACCAAAATCACGAGTATAGCAGTACGTAGTGATACCTTTTTTATTGGACCAACGTTACATTTAAAAGACAAGCTTTCGAGAGTGTAACCACTCTATGGACTCTATACTAATCAGTATCCTAGAATTGAACATGGGTGGGGGTTAGATGTTGTAAATGAATGGTGTTTATTTTCCCATTCTGAACATACCATTTGACTTTCACTATTTATGACATCTAAACCCCCCCCACCCATGTGCCCCTTAATGTTCAACTCTAGGATACTGATTAGTATAGAGTCCAGACCTGAAGAAAAGGGGTATACTCTTGAAAGCTTGTCTTTTAAATGTAATTAGTCCAAAAAAAAAAAAAAAAAAAGGATATCACTGTGTACTGCTATACTCGTGATAGAGATAGAGAGATAGAGATATATATATATATATCTCTATCTCTATTTTTTTTTTCCACATATACACACGCAATCCCAGGTCTATGCACTCTTTATATATTGAAAACCTTGCTCCAGTTCAGCCACAAAAGATATATATATATATAGATACACACATACAAATTTGCCTACTTGTCTCCTAGATTTGTCAAGCCCTCAAAGTGAGCCCCAGCCCCCCCCCCCAGGCATGCTCAACATTAAAATGTGGCATTGAAAGCACGGGGCCTCAAAAAGTGATCTCACCCAGGACTACTCAAATGCTAGAGGGGGACTGAGTTGAAGAACACAAAATTTTCAGTGTTCAAAGCATGATATGGCGGTATGATGACAATTAACACAGTTGAGAGCTGGAGGGATATTCTATGGCTGCATAGCATTTCAGAAATTTAACAGCATCAGGAAAATAATTTAATATTAGAAGCCTAGAGAAAGAAGATTTCATAGTAGGACCTTGTGACGACCACCTATCTGTCCGGTTGACACGTGTGGAGGGAGGGTGTACAAGGGGTTAAAAGTTACAAGCCTCTGGACTTACAAACTCTACCCACTCTCAAAGTTCCTAGTTATACCATCCTAACACCCCAAAACTAAACTCGCCCTCCTGAAGATTCGCTGCAAGCACAAAAGTAATAGGGCACTTTCGACACCCCCTCAACTGTATACTGCCCCAATCCAGGAGCCTTATTATATACAGCTAAAATATCCCAAATGGTAAACTCCACGGTAACGTGGAGACCCAAGCTATATAGGACAAACGTGAATTTTTATTATTATTATTGTCTTCACTTATATAGCGCCAACAGTTTCCGATTAAATTAACCAAAGGGAACAAAATACATATAAACGGACATAGGATTGAAACAAGAGGTGTAGAGGGCCCTGCTCATAGGAGCTTACAGTCTAGAGGGATTGGGGTTGAGGAAGACAAGAGGAATTTCACTAGATAACAGGATCATTAGTGCCAGTGGTTTGGGAATGGTGGGGCCATACAAGCAGCTTCAATCAAGTGTGAGTAGGTGAGCAGAGGGATGAGTTGCATCAGTGGTACGATAATCTGAAGAGATGGGTTTTGAGGGATTTCTTGAAGGCCTGAAGGTCAGGGGAGAGTTTGATAGGACGAGGCAAGTCATTCCACAAGAATGGTGCTGCCCTAGAGAAGTCTTGGAGGCGAGAGTTGGCCGTGCGTGTGTAGACCGATGACAGGTGGAGATCACCAGCTGAACAGAGTTGTCTAGATGGGACGTTCTTGCGGAGTAACGAAGACCTGTAGGGAGGGGTTGAGTTATTGAGTGATTTGAACGTGAGCATCAGTATTTTAAACTGTAACCTGAAACGTACAGGAAGCCAATGGAGGGACCGGCGGGGGAGTATGCTAGGTGCGTTTAGTGAGAAAAATAAGCCTGGCCCCTGCATTCATTACAGATTGCAAAGGGGCAATACGGGAGTTGGGGAGGCCAATAAGGAGTTGCAGTAGTCAAGTCGTGAAATGACAAGAGCATGAACCAGCACTTTTGTGGTATCTCGTGTCAGAAAAGGGCAGACACGGGCGATGTTCTTGAGTTGAAAATAACAGGATTTGGTCAAGGTCTGGATGTGGGAAGAGAACGTTAGGTCAGAGTCAAAAATGACACCAAGGCAGCGAGCTTAGGGTGTTGGGCTAATAGGTGGTCTTGGGTTCTTTTTTGAGGGAGGAATGACTTGAACCATCAAGAGCCAAAGACAGAACTAGGTTGAAAAAGTTTTAAGAGCAAAAAGACAAAAATAAAATTTTACGCACTGCCAGGATCACATAATACAAGACATACAAAAAAATAACTAAATATGCAAAACACACAAAACACAGTTCCTGAAATAAAAGAAGACTTAAACAAAACACAGAAGCCTAACTTACACAGAGAGCACTAGTAACAAGATTTCTATAGGTACATCAGGTTTAAGTCCGCAGTCCGTTCAAAGATCTTTCTCCAAAGTCCTGTGGAGGTACAAAGTGATATGGGGCACATACAATATAAAGAACTGGCCTTTTGTCTTGCCAACATCCAGCCCCCCCTCCACTCCTCTATCTGGTTCAGGGATGAGATTCCCCTGGATCAAGTCTCCATCCATCCATTCATCAGACCATAAATATTTAGGACCCCTTATCTGGTAAAGTCATAAATAACATACCAGCAGGGCAAGATCAAAGCATCTGTCCTGCTCTAATTGGATACTAATATTTTCCTTAATCAGTTAGCCCTTACCATTCCAGTTACTCAGACTGGATTATTCCTCAGGACAAATAGTTTCATTTGAGTCCAAACATGACCCGGTTATCATATTCCTGGGACAAGTTAATACAGATTACGAATTTACCTTGTCCTTTGCACAAATACTCAGGATAAGGGGGTTTAGGATTAATGCCATTTGAAAAGAAGACACTGAAACCCCCCGACCCCCAACAAATTCTGCGTTTAACCTCGGCACCACTCAAAAATTAGGCCTGTGCATGCCAGACCTCACAGAAAGATTTCATGTAGCTCCTAACACCATGAATTAAGAGAGGAGAGCATTAGCAGGACCACTTGCATTCTGGCCAATATTACTACAAACCCCTTTTCAGTTGTCTGAGATACAGTTCCTGGCACTGAAACCAGGGAAGTAGCTTCTAGCAGTCTCTCATCAAGGCATAAGTCTATGCTCCATGCCTTATCCATACCCTGATGAGATTTTGCCAGGGAGTGAACCTGACTATTACAGGTTCACTTTAAAGATCATTCTAGTAAACAAAAAACACCGAAGTTCTTCGTTCTGGCTTCTAAATTTGTCAAAGCCTACTCTTGTCCTTTTAAGGACAAGATGAGGTATTGTAAGGAGATTTAGCAGGAAAGATAAATACATCTGCCTTAGAAATTGTGTTTTCAGTTTGATTTTATTATGAAATCTTCATGATACAGTGTTTGTGTTCAAGAAATATAAGCGGTCTGTTCCTTAAGTACAAACATTCAGATATCGGCAAAGAGACGAGCGGCGAGGGGGGCCAAAGCCAGAAGTCACAGATAAGGTTCAAGCAAAACCATAAATTTATCGACCAAGGAAGGTCAAGGTTCCTATGCACAATAGAGGTTCACCTTTAACGGCTGATTTCCTATTGTGGCAGCTGCAACACAGGAACCTCGACTTGACGTCAATACATCTATGTGGCAATCCGACAACCAACGGATGGTTGATTGCAGACATTCTATCACTTACTATACTAAAATAAGGCATTACTAAAATGACCCTCTAAATGCAAGCCATAGACTAACTCTCCCCAGTCTTTACAGCCTTGGTGACCACCCAACAAGACAAAGACAGATGTTTACCAAGATCTCTCTGCCTTCTCTTCCTAATGACCACAGGCTACCACCCCATACAAGACTGAGCTCTGACTAAATACTGGTTGCGGTTTAAAAATAATAAATTTATTAGTGACAATGGTAATTAAATATCTTTCCTTTCTTGGGACTTCATTATTTCATTCATTGAGGCGTTGCTGACGGATATCTCAATTTTTAAGAACGTAAACATTGGCTTGAAAAAAATATCACAATTTAAGCAGAAGAAAAATTCAACTTGGTGCATCAGTCTGCCGTAACGACTTGGTTCAACAGTTTGGTTACATATTTAGTTTCTTTTATTCCATTTGTCTTTCCTGTTCACCCCTGTAGAACTGAATTTAAGTTTTGTCATACTTTGTCTTCCCTAGACAGAGTTTTGATATTATCCGTGTAGGTCAGGTCTTGGCTTTCTGATGGTGTCATGTAAGGGCTGATGAATTCTATCCTATGCTTCAGCAGACACGCCACCACGGGTCAAGGCTCTCAAATACAGGAAACAAGAAATGTCATCATCTTCCATTAGTATGTTTCTCAGGCAAACTACCCTTGTGAACAAATCATGTTCTTTGAAGGCCCATTGGTAAAATACCTAGACTCGAATTACCCCACTATTCATTTCAAATTATAGAAGAACATAGAAACAAGATTAAAAATTATCTAACAGTTTATTATATTTAGTAGGAAATACAGAAAGTATTTTGTACATGTGGTTTCGATTATATTTTAAACATTAACAGCATCTGTGATCCTTCTATGACCAGGTTCAGATTTTATAATTAAAAATAACAAAATTGCAAACATACTCCATGAATACTGTGAGAATAGATGTTACCTCATTCATGTGAGAATACCAAAGAAGATCTAAGATTTTTGTACTATTGAACCATCATTTGAGTGATTTTTTTTTTTTTGCAAAGTATTTTATCAGGAAGGATACATTGAGATTTCTCTCGTTTTCATGTATGTGGTGTCTTTTTAGGACATCTACTATTCTGAGAAAATCATTTTACGGTTTTACTGTTAAAATATGAGCCCTGACCATCCCATAGTCAATTTATAAGGGAGTTGGTTGTGTCCCAAAGCAAACATGTTGCCTTCTATTTGCTGCATGGAAATTTGAACACTGGTTTAATATGGATTGAGCCCTCTTTGCATTATGGCCCAGGCCAGACCACTACACAATGAAAAGCCTAAAAAAAAAAAAAAAAAAGTTAAATAAAATATAAATTTTACAGTATAATAGCACTTTAAACATTTCAAACTATATTTAACAAATGCACGCGCTGTTCTGCGTGTAACCTTTGAGTGATGCAAGTCACCACATTACAGAAAATGCTATGAGAAGCCATTATATACAGTCAGGTCCAGAAATATTGGGACTTCGACACAGTTCTAACATCTTTGGCTCTATACACCACCACAAAGGAGTTGGAATGAAACAAACACAATGTACTTTAACTGACTGTCAGCTTTAATTTGAGGGTATGTTGATCCAACTCAGGTGAACGGTGTAGGATTTACAGCAGTTTGCAGATGTGCCTCCCACTTGTTAAGGGACCAAAAGTAATGGGACAATTGGCTTCTCAGCTGTTCCATGGCCAGGTGTGTGATATTCCCTCATTACCACAATTACAATGTGCAGATAAAAGGCCCAGAGTTCATTTCAAGTGTGCTATTTTTCATTTGGAATCTGTTGCTGTCAACTCTCAAGATGAGATCCAAAGAGCTTTCACTATCAGTGAAGCAAGCCATCATTAGGCTGAAGAAACAAAACAAACCCATCACAGAGATAGCAAGAACATTAGGTGTGGCCAAAACAACTGTTTGGAACATTCTCAAAAAGAAGGAACGCACCGGTGAGCTCAGCAACACCAAAAGACCCGGGAGACCACAGAAAACAACTGGTGGATGACCGAAGAATTCTTTCCCTGGTGAAGAAAACACCCTTCACAACAGTTGGCCAGATTAAGAACACTCTCCAGGAGGTAGTTGTATGTGTGTCAAAGTCAACAATCAAGAGAAGACTTCACCAGAGTGAATACAGAGGGTTCACCACAAGATGTAAACCATTGGTGAGCCTCAAAAACAGGAAGGCCAGATTAGAGTTTGCCAAACAACACCTAACAAAGCCTTCACAGTTCTGGAACAAGATTCTATGGACAGATGAGACCAAGATCAACTTGTACCAGAGTGATGGGAAGAGAAGAGTATGGAGAAGGAAAGGAACTGCTCATGAACCTAAGCATACCACCTCTTCAGTGAAGCATGGTGGTGGTAGTGTCATGGCGTGGGCATGTATGGCTGCCAATGGAACTGGTTCTCTTGTATTTATTGATGATGTGACTGCTGACAAAAGCAGCAGGATGAATTCTGAAGTGTTTTGGGCAATATTATCTGCTCACATTCAGCCAAATGCTGCAGAACTCATTGGACAGAGCTTCACAGTGCAGATGGACAATGACCCAAAGCATACTGCAAAAGCAACCAAAGAGTTTTTGAAGGGACAGAAGTGGAATGTTATGCAATGGTCAAGTGAATCACCTGACCTGAATCCCATTGAGCATGCATTTCACTTCACACTGAAGACAAAACTGAAGGGAAAATGCCTCAAGAACAAGCATGAACTGAAGACAGTTGCAGCAGAGGCCTGGCAGAGCACCACCAGGGATGAAACCCAGCATCTGGTGATGTCTATGCGTTCCAAACTTCAGGCTGTGATTGACTGCAAAGGATTTGCAACCAAGTATTAAGAAGGGAAAGTTTGATTTATGATTAGTATTCTGTCCCATTACCTTTGGTCCCTTAACAAGTGGGAGGCACATCTGCAAACTGCTGTAAGTCCTACACCTGAGTTGGATGTACATACCCTAAAATTAAAGCTGACAGTCTGCAGCTAAAGCACATTGTGTTTGTTTCATTCCAACTCTATTGGGGTGGTGTATAGAGCCAAAGAAGTTAGAATTGTGTCGATGTCCCAATATTTATGGACCTGACTGTATGCTGCGTGAGGAAAGACTTTCAAACACAGCTTCCACTGTGAGAAATTACCAGAAAGTGTGAAAAAGACGGTCAGTGATATACTATAGTTATATTAGACTTCTTAACCCCTCACCATCCATTTTTAGGGTGCTAAAGGGACATCACATACAGTAAAGTGAGTTATGTGTGCATGTGCGAACATACAGATAAACACACACACATATACACTATATTGCCAAAAGTATTCGCTCACCTGCCTTGGCTCGCATATGAATTTAAGGGATATCCCATTCCTAATCCATAGGGTTCAATAGGAGGTCGGTCCACCCTTTGCAGCTATAATAGCTTCAACTCTTCTGGGAAGGCTGTCCACAAGGTTTAGGAGTGTGTTTATGGGACTTTTCTATGGGACTATTCTTCCAGAAGCGCATTTGTGAGGTCACACACTGATGTTGGCCGAGAAGGCCTGGCTCTCAGTCTCCGCTCTAATTCATCCCAAAGGTGTTCTATCGGGTTGAGGTCAGGACTCTGTGCAGGCCAGTCAAGTTCATCCACACCAGAATGTCATCCATGTCTTTATGGACCTTGCTTTATGCACTGGTGCACAGTCATGTTGGAGGAGGAAGGGGCCAGCTCCAAACTGTTCCCACAAAGTTGGGAACATGGAATTGTCCAAAATGTCTTGGTATGCTGAAGCATTCAGAGTTCCTTTCACTGGAACTAAGGGGCCAAGTCCAGGTCCTGAAAAACAAACCCACACCATAATCACCCCTCCACCAAACTTTCCACTTGGCACAATGCAGTCAGACAAGTACTGTTCTCTTGGACGAGTCTGGGTTTGGCGGTTGCCATCAGATTGCCAGATGGAGAAGCGTGATTTGTCACTCCAGAGAACGCATCTCTACTGCTCTAGAGTCCAGTGGCAGTGTGCTTTACACCATTGCATCCGACGCTTTGCATTGAACTTGGTGATGTATGGCTTGGATGCAGCTGCTCGGCCATGAAAACCCATTCCATGAAGCTCTCTGCGTAGTGTTCTTGAGCTAATCTGAAGGCCACATGAAGTTTGGAGGTCTGTAGCGATTGACTCTGCAGAAAGTTGGAGACCTCTTCGCACTATGCGCCTCAGCATCCGCTGACCCTGCTCCATCAGTTTACGTGGCCTACCACTTCGTGGCTGAGTTGCTGTCGTTCCCAAACACTTCCATGTTCTTATAATACAGCTGACAGTTGACTGTGGAATATTTAGGAGTAAGGAAATTTCACGACTGGATTTGTTGCACAGGTGGCATCCTATCACAGTTCCACGAGCTGGAATTCAATGAGCTCCTGAGAGCGACACATTCTTTCACAAATGTTTGTATAAACAGTGTGCATGCCTAGGTGCTTGATTTTATATACCTGTGGCCATGGAAGTGATTGGAACACCTAATTCTGATTATTTGGATGGGTGAGCGAATACTTTTTGTGATATATACACACTATATTGCCAAAAGAGCCAACACTCGAAGGTCTTCTACTTAAAAACAAAAAAAACTGTATTATACTGTATATAAAATAAAATTTAAAAATTAAAAGACTTTTCAGTAGTCTATTGGAGCGGTCAACAGAATATATATATACAGTTAGGTCCATATATATTTGGACACAGACACAATTCTATTTTTTTCCAGGTATTTACCAAAACATAGTCAAGCAATAGTTATATAATGGATATGGGCTGAAAGTGCACACGCTCAGGTTTAATTTGAGGGTATGTACATCCAAATTGGAGGAAGGGTTTAGGAATTACAGCTCAAGAGTAGCCACCCCCTTTTTCAAGCGACCAAAATTAGACAATGGAATCAAAAACTGTTTCATGGCCAGGTGTGGGCCACTCTATTATTTCTTCATCAATTAAGCAGGTAAAAGGCCTGGCGTTGATTTTAAGTGAGGTAATTGCATCTGGAATCTATTGCTGTGAACCTACATCATGCATTCAAAGGAGCGGTCCATGCAAGTGAAACAGGCCATTGTAAGGCTTCAAAAACAAAACTAATCCATCACAGAGATAGCAGCAACATTAGGAGTGGCCAAATCAATAGTTTAGTACATTCTGAGGAAAGAAGAACGTATTGGTGAGCCAGACCAGTTCTGCAAAAGCATTCTTTGGATGGATGAAACTAAGATTAATCGGACCAGAATGAGGGGAAGAATAGTGTGGAGAAGGCTTGGAACAGATCATAATCCAAAGCAAACAACGTCATCTGTAAAACTTGGTGGAGGCAGTGTGATGGCATGGGCATGCATGGCTTCCAGTGGCACTGGGTCATTGTTGATTGGACGGCGCTTCACAGTACAGATGGACAATGATCCAAAACACACTGCAGAAACAGCCCACGAGTTTTTGAAAGAAAATAAGTGGAATATTTTACAATGACCGAGTCAATCACCTGATCTCAACCCAATTGAGCATGCATTTCACTTGATGAAGGCAAAACTAAAGACAGAAAGACCCACAAACAAAGAACTGAAGACTGCTGCAGTTAGGAAACCAAGTCTTTGGTGATGTCCATGGGTTCCAGACTTCAGGCAGTCATTGCCAGTAAAAGGTTTCTCAACAAAATATTTAAAATGAATATTTTATTTATGAGCATATGCATTTGTCCAATTACATTTCAGCCCCTGAAAATGGGGGGGGGGGCTGTGTATAAAAATGGTTGCAGTTCCTAAAATTTGTACTTTATATTTATGTTCAACCTCTTGAATTAAAGCTGAAAGTCTGTACTTCAAATTAATTTGGATGGTTTCATTTTAATTTTATTCTGCTGGCATACAGAGCCAAAAGTATGAACATTGTACCTGTGTCCAAAATATATATGGACCTATTTATATATAAATATTTCATATGGCTTTCAACCCAATATTCAGACAGTTCAGACCCCAAGAACGTGATCCTAAGGAGTAAGTGGCCATCACTTACCTAAGTAATTAAACCAACAAGACACTTGGGCTATGTTAATGATAAAAATTAATGAAAATTGATTTTTCTATCTATTAACATACCGATACTTGCACAAATATTTATTCCTGTTATCTTTAAATTAAAATTGCCTCTGGCCTTATTAGATATTCAATTTGCGAGCCCTGTTAAATCTAGAAAACACATTTCATTTAAATCAGCTTCTGCAACTAAATGCAAACAGCAGCTAAACGGATTATTATGTTAAAAAAGGCCTTGGAGTTTCCCATTTTTCTTTTAATTGTTGAAAGACTGTCACATACATGCTGTATTTCTAAGGAGATTAATATTCATATATAGTACTGCAAATTGTAATGTCATTACAGACATGTTGTCAAGTCACCCCTTTTCTTTCCTTTATCCCCAGCTCCAATGCTGAAGCCTTCTTTGAAGTCGTGATCTGATTTTTTTTCTGTGAAATACATTAACATAACGACTGAGTTAAGCGTGAATCTGATTTAGTTAATTATTGTACTAGTTGAAGTGTCAATCTTCCATTGTTTCCTGCAGTGGCTCCACAGATGAGAAATAAATACGCTAAGGCGAACGTCAGATGAACACAGAGCTCACTCTGCGTACGTGCATAATGGACGGACGTACTGATGGAAGATACTGTAGACACCACACAGTCCGTTTTTTTAACGGATGTAGAACAAAAAGGGAAATATGGGAATCATAATTAAAATACAGGTTTTAGCCAGACCAGTCAGCCAGACCATAAAAACCTCTGAGCGTCAACGTTATGGACGTCGCAAATGCACTGCGTCTAACGTCGCAGCAGAACGCACACAGGCCACTATGCGGACGTGGTGCACTCTGTGCGTCCGTCTTAGCGGTTTTACATTCTTGCCTAACTTGCGTCCATTTGCCACGTGTGTTGTGCGTGTGCAGTTCGGTGCGCACCTCTATTGATCAGGATTCTATGCTACGACGGACGTTAAACTGTGCGGCGACACGGACGTGATCACTGTGTTTGGTTGTCCAATTTAGACCCGCATCAGACAAAGTGGCATCCTACGGGCCACCATGAGAGATCGGCACTTACGCACACAACCTTCTGTGTGGGGCAAAAATCAAAACCTCATTGGCCACACTGAACTACCTTGAAATAATCATACTTCAAAAGGGTTTTCTTCTAGTAGTGTTTATTACCTTAAACATGTTGAATTTACTTCCAAAATGCATCAAGATATATTTAAAGACTTGACAAAAACTACACTGTATGGTCTCTCCAGGCTGGCAGGCTACAAATATGAATACGCATTAGTGGTCTGGGGTTTTTAACATATCAGATTATCTCAAGGCTTCACAACTCCAGGTCGACAGGTGACCTAGAATTGTGTCCCTGGATCCAACACTTTAGGAAATACTTCTTAAAACTAAAAGGTAATCCTCACATCTCACTACACGCCTGCTTGACTCCCTCAAATCGAATACTCTCCCTCCCTCGCTCTCTCCCTCCCTCCCCCCACCGGCTCCTTCCCATCGGCCTTCAGATATGCACAGGTTACCCCTAAAGAAACCCTCCCTCAATCCCAACGGTCAATCCAACTACCATCCTGTACCCCTACTCCCATTTACCTTTAAGGTCTTGGAAAAACTAGTTTTCAACCGCCTCTCCCTCTTCCTGTCCTCCAATTCCCTACTTGACCCCCTGCAATCTGGCTTCCGTCCCCTCCACTCAACCAAAACTGCCCTCAAAATCACCAATGACCTCCTAGCTGCTAATAACCATGGCCACTATTCTATTCTCATCCCGCTTGACTCTCTGCTGCTTTGGACACTGTCCACCACCCCCTCCTTCTACAGACTCCCAGATCTCTTGGTCTCTGTGACACTGCATGCTCTTGGATGGACTCAAAATCAAAATAAGCTTTATTGGCAGGACCAAATACATTTTAGCATTGCCAAAGCATATGGGGAGGTTATATGGGATGGGGAGGTTATATGGGATGGGGAGGTTATATGGGGGGGGGTATTGGGACATATATGGGGGGGAAAGGGCAAGTCCATGGACATTATCAGGGGTAGGGAATAACGTGAAGGGGGATGGGGCGAGTCTGTGTTGGGGATTTATAAGTCCGGGATCTCTCATGTTCCTCTCATTCTGTGACGTATTGGGCAGATATTTTCACCGCCAGCTCCTCTTCTCCCAGTATGATGTGGAGTTTTCTCGTCTCTTCTATAGAGGTGAAGTCCGCGATGAGAGCGGAGAGTCTCTGGAAGTGAGTTTCCCTCAGTGCTGAGTACTTGGGGCACTGTCGGAGGAAGTGGACCTCATCTTCCAGGGCCCACTGGTCACAATGCTGGCACGGTCTATTCTCCCTAGGCTTATTTTATTTTTTTTGAGAAAGGATTTTACCAGGAAGGATACATTGAGATTTCTTTCGTTTTCAAGTATGTCCTAGGTGGGGAGTTTGTACCGTTAGGTGTGTTGCCGAAGGACACTTACTGGTAGAGGTGCTCGTTGGGATCGAACTTGTAGTTCTGTCTATGCCGCCCTGATTCGATTTCCAGGCTGTGGGCGCTCAGTCTGTACCGGCTCAGGATCTGTCTGTCCTTGGGGTCTTGTAGTACCTCCAGGTATGGGGCCTAGTTTGTATTCTCTCTGTAAGAATTGGTAAATGTTGAGTTTCTGGGAGTTTGCTTTATCATGTCTCCATTCTCTGAGATAGTTTTCCCTGGAATCATCAATTAGGGCCTTTATTTGAAATTTTGTCAGGTTGCATTCATGGGGGCTTTGGATGATCAGGGTGGATATGAATTGTTGCAGTCCACATGGTTTGGGGTGGTCCTTGTTGGCCAGTAGGGCTTTATGGTGGTATGAATTGAGGCTGCTGAGGTTTAGGTGGTCCCAGTATGATAGCGCCCTCTTCTGTACGGCAAGAAGGGGAGTCTGCCCAGCTCGGCCTGGCAAGCATTGTTAGAGGTGCTCCGATGGACTTGGAATATTTCTGTTGGGCTGGTGTCCCATTTGGGTTGGTCAGGGTAGGTGATGGGGCCCCATACTTCACTGCCATAAAGGAGGATTGGAGCGATGACCTCACTTGGAGTACTGTGTGCAGTACTGGAGACCGTATCTCCAGAAGGATATAGACATCTTAGAGAGAGTTCAGAGAAGGGCTACTAAAATGGTGTACAGCTTGAAGGAGAAAAGTTACCAAGAAAGGCTTAATGATCTTAACATGTACAGCTTGGAAAAAAGACGAGACAGAGGAGATATGATAGAAACATTTAAATACGTAAAGGGAATCCACAAGGTAGCGGAAGGGAGTATATTTAAAAGGAAACAAAATAGCAAAACAAGAGGACATAGTCTTAGATTAGAGGGGCAAAGGTTTAAAAGTAACATCAGGAAGCATTATTTTACTGAATGGGTTGTGGATACATGGAACAGTCTTCCAGTAGAAGTGGTAGAGGCCAAAACAGTAATTGAATTTAAGCAAGCATGGGATAGGCATAAG